>CM032331.1:51218937-52418937 GCA_019022515.1 Quercus aquifolioides
AGCTCGATTCTGCTAAGTTTTGGCTCAAACAGATACTTGACAAGGACTTGTTGTGCCAAAACCCTCATTGTATTTGTGGGGACCTTATAAGGAAGTGTTTGGAAGTTACTGATAGACTCAAGGATTTGTCCCTTCAAATCGAGGCTACAATGGACTTGTGTGCGAAGAATTCGGATTTCCAGTTTTATTTTTTGAAGGATTTCAAGGTCATGGTTGCGCAATTCAGGCATTCTAAGAGGGTAGTTTTTGATGCGTTGATTTATTTTCAAGAGCTTGAGCAACAACACCATTGGAGTAGTAAATAAAACAAAGGTGAAGTCGGTTTTTTTTTTTTTTTTCATAAATTATTTTTTGTTTTTTTGGACTTCAAGTTCAATCTTTGCTTTTCGTTTAGGTTTGGTTAATGCCTTTGGATGTGCCCTCTTAACTGTAAATTTTGGTTAGATACAAATTAGAGTGAGTGAGATTGAGGCTCTGAGGAAGAGTAATGTTTGATGAATTGTATGGAGGAAGAAATATTTACTACATTTCTAGTTTTGTAATCATCTGATTACTAAAATCTAATGACTTCAAAGTGAATTGGATTGATATGTTGTTAAAGCACAATTGATACACACACGCACGCATACCTCTATCTGTCTGCAATTGTGCATTCTTATTGTCATATCAGTTCTTTGCATTGATTATGAGTTTGTTATTAAATAAATGTTAGTAGAAGTAGAGCTACTCTGAAGCTATTATTTCCATGTTGGTGTAAGAAAGTGAGGGCAAAGGAGTGGGTTTTTTTTTTGGCTGAAGTCTAGACCAAGAACAAAAATGTCGTGTAAGTCAAGCAAAGATTAGATCATTTGTTTGTATGGGTGATATATTAATAAAGCAATATTTTTACAAGTTTTGAAGAATGGCCAAGAACCTTGTTATCTCAACTGGCGGCTACTGGTGTTTCCAATGGAGACGTCTATGTTTCAAATCCACCCACCCTCAACTATTGAATTATCAAAGAAAAGTTTGATCAAAACTAACATGTACAGTAGTTGGTGATGAGAAAAAGTCTTGGAATGTTAATTGGAACTACTCTTACTTTGGTCAATGGAGCTGTTTTGTTTGTATCATTAAGTATAGGTCTGGGATTATGATTGAGAGATAGGTGCTTAGCTGATTCAGATTGGATATTTGATCATCTGTTGGAAGCTATGTGTAACGTGAACATGGTAGAAAAATAATCATTGAAATTGGGGGAATAAGGCTCTTCTAGCAGTCAAGGGTCATGGGATCCATCCTAAAGGACTTGCTCAGAAACTAAGAATGAAAAAGAGGCTGAGATTTAATGGGAGCCATAGAAAAGAGAGAGTTATTAAGTTACCGGATGCTTGATGTCTTCCATGTAATAAATTATATTGAATTTATTGTTATTGAGGATGGCTACAGGTGGAGGATATAAACCACCTGTATTTTTCATTTTCTAGAAATTCTTCCACGTGTCTTGTGGTACTCCATTCTGCAGCTCCTAACCATGCTATTTTGCAAATTGTAGTCTGTCTGAACAGACTTGGACCACTGTTGAGCAGATCGCTGTAGACACGCTTTGATGGGGTTGGCATGGGGTGTGCTGATGTCTTGAATAACATGTTGGATGTCTATTGTGATTAGTTGGTGAAAACCGAAAACAAGGTCATTACCTGGGCTGATAAAGTAACCTGCTCAGTCCCCACTGCTCACTAGTAATAGATTCAAGGGCAAGGCACGCTTGTCAACAGCAAGCCTTCAAGTAATCACTTTAACATGCAAAGTAGTGTGAGGCTGTAAATTTCATGCCTTTGTGAGGAGTCCATTGCTTGATTTGACCATGTTGCTAAATCTTGAGGGTCTTGGAGAAGAGAAGACAGGCCACTGCTGCCTCAACAAATTCAGCATAAATGCAGTAGAGGAATAAAATCTGCAGAAACAACTCCATTTTCCTAGGGTGTGGGCAGGTCAGTTCTAGTTGGATGGACTGGAATACTGTCGTTAGACATCATTGATTCATTCAGTTCCCTTTGTTTGGCAATGCTGAACTTGACTACTTCCATGAAAATAAACTTATCCTTGCAAGATGAAATTTTTAGTTAAATGCAAAATATCTTTGCTTCTCTGCTGCAGAGCCCATATGGAATACTTCTTAGTTTAATAAGATCCAAATAAGCTAAGCAATAGCGCCTAACTTCTGGTTGTTCAAGAAGCGGAATATAAACCCCAAGGGGTTGGCTTGATGGTTCCTAAGGACTCGTGATATCCATTAGATCTTGAGTTTGAAACCTCTTGCCAGCATCTTGGAGCCACCCTCATGGAATTCCTCCCTGTAATAACTTGGTGCGTGTGGGACGGAGGGACTGCATACACTTGAGGGAATAGTCAGATACTCAAAGAGGTCTAGACTACCTCGTTTGTCACAAAAAAAAAAAAAAAAAAAAAAAAAAGAGAAAAAAAAGAATAGTGGAATATAAATTTGAGTTTCTCAACCCTTGTGGGCCGTGAACTTATTTGGAGAAGTAATGATGATAACTGGGGAATAAGTATCAGCTTATACCAAATAGTTGCCCCGGGCGGTGGGGCTTTCCTTTGTAATTATAAGAAGTCTAGGAATATGCAAAGTAGTGTGAGCCTGTGGAGGTTATGGAGTTAAGCCAATGTCAGGACCCAATTGCCTGATATGGCTGTGTTGCTCAACCTTGAGCATGTTCAAGAAGACAGGTCAGTGCTGATAAACAAATTTAGCATAAATGCTGTAGAGGAATAAAATCTGCAGAAAAATTTGGATTTTCCAGGGCCATGGGCTAGTTTGTTCTAGGCTTCAGCCTGATGACTTGGGACAACAGTATTTAGACAAGATTGATTCAGTCAGCTAGTACTCTTTATGTAGCAATAACTTCAATATGCAAAATCTGTGAGCCTGTGGACATTATGCACATGTGAGGTGTCAATTGCTTGATTTGGCCATGTTATCCCATCTTGAGCATCTTGTAGAAGACCGCCTTGGCTGCTAAACAAATTATGCATAATGCATTAGATTTAGAGATAAAATATGTGATAGTTGTGGCAATGCTGAACTAGACAACTCCCATGCAGATAAACCAACTCCTGTAGGATGAAATTTTTAGCTGTGGAGCCAATTTGTTTAATAAGATCCAACCAGGGTGTTCCACTCAAAATAAAGCCCATGTCTTCCTGCTCTGTCGTACTTTAACATTCTGCCTTTTCCTCTTCTGCCATCACTACATACCCTGAGTGAGAGTTCAAAGCTGAAGGGTTAATTACACTTTTGATTATCAACACATTCCTCATATTTTAAAACAGTCTTTAACCTTTTCAATGTTTTAGTTTGGCCCTTAATCTTTTAAATTGTGTAAAAAGGTCTCTACTGTCTACTAATAATCTAATAGATGTAAAAGTACGATGTAGCAAACTAAAGCATTAATAATAAGAAAATTGTGACGGGCAAACGTCAACATTTGTACTTGAATTTATTGTTTCTGTTTGCCAAGTCATACTTTTCATTCACCAGTTGATGGCATAGACCTTTTTTACACACTTAACAGGTTAAGGACTAATTCGAAACGTTAGGTTAGAGACCTTTTTGAAACATAGAACCAAGATTGAGTACCTTATGTGTAAATATACCAAACTTAAAAAATAAGTGCATGGATAATTAACACGTACTATATCTTCAATTCATGTCTATGCCTGTGGTAAAGGTTGCTATGTATGGTTTATCAAATAAAGCTGAAATAGGCAAAACTGCAAGAACTAACTTGTACAGTAGTTGGTGATGAGAACTAGTCCTGGACAGTTGAACTTAATTGGAACTACTCTTACTTTGTAGAAATGGGGCTGTTTTGTTTGTATCATTAAGTATAAGTCTGGGATTTATGATTGAGAGCTAGGTGCTTAGCTGATTCAGATTGGATGTTTGATTATCTGTTGGAAGTTATGTGTAACATGAACATGGTAGAAAAATATTCATTGAAATTGGGGAAGAAGGCTTTGATAGTGCCTTAGTGGTCAAAAGTCATGGGAACCATCCTAAAGGACTTGCTCAGAAAACTGAGAATGAAAAGGATGCTGAGATTTAAAGAGAACCATAGAAAGAGGGAGGGTTATTAAATCGTATTGAAAAGGATGCTTGATGTCTTGCATGTAATAAATCGTATTGAATTTATTGTTTTTTGAGGATGGCTATAGGTGGAGGATACAAACCACCTTTGTTTTTCATTTTCTAGGAATTCTTTCCATGTTTCTCATGGCATTCCGTTTTGCAGCTCCCAACCATGGCTATTTTGCAAATTGTAGTCTGTCTGAACTCTGAACAAAGACTCAGACCACATGTTGAACAGATCTCTGTAGACACACTTTGATTGGGTTGCCATGGGATGTGCTGATATCTTGAATAACATGTTGGATGTCCATTGTGATGAGTTTGTGAAAACTGAAAACAAGACCATTGCCTGTGCTGATAAAGCAACCTGCTCGGTCACCACTGCTCACTAGTAGTAGATTCAAGGGCAAGGCACCCTTGTCAACTACATGCCTTCATATAATCAGTAATCACTTTGATATGCGAAGTAGTGTATGTGGAAGTCATGCCTTTGTGAGGAGTCCATTACACTATCTATTTGCATTTGTAGGGGATATGCATTATCAGATGGGAATGCTAACTAGATGCCCCGAGTTGGAGTTAAAAGTTGAAGGATTAATTACACTTTTTTTTGTTTCCCACAAGGTGTCCAGGCTAGATTACACGCATCTCGACTAATTCCGCTTGTGGTGGGAGCCTACCGCTGGCCACAAGGATAAATTACACTTATTGGTTCTCAACTTATTCCTCATAATTTAAAATGTTTCTTAACCTTTCAAATGTTTTAGTTTAGTCCTTAATCCTTTAAACTTGTGTCAAAAAGGTCTCTATTATCCACTAATAGATGGAAAAGTGTGATGTAGTAAACTGAAACACTAATAATAAGAAAAGTATGATGGGCTAAAGTGCCTATTTTATTGTTTTTGCTTGCCACATTATATTTTTCATTCACCAGACGATGGCAAAGACCTTTTTTTAGACATGCTTAAAACTAAAAAAGAATTAATTGAAAATTTTCGAAGGTTAGAGAGCATTTTAAAACATGAAGCAGGGATTGAGGATCAAATGTGTAAATAAACCAAACTTAAAAATAAGTGCATGGATGATTAACAAATACTATATCTTCATTTCATCTTAATGCATCTCATTTTACATGACGTATTTGAACCTCTAATTTCTAGGTGAAACACCATGAAGAAATTTCAATTTACAAGCCACTAGCATCTTTTTTGTACTTCTTTTTAATATGTATGGTATAATTTGAAAATTCTATGAAGGATCAGATTTCATTGCTACCATAAACATGGCCAACAGGCCAAGCATTGAACAGTTAAAAAAATAGAAAGTGAAACATATTTACTGACCAATTCATGCATGAAACTATGAGAGTGCTAAAATGACAACCGATGGGTAGACTTAGGTGACCTGAATTCACTTTCTCAACCGCGTCGATCAAGAGGAATTGGATGTTGCTGATGAATTTCTCGATTGGTGAAGTGTTAGTCCTCACCTTAATCGTATAATTTACCAAATAAAACAATACACAAATTTAAAGCTACCCTAAGCGGTCACCACACCGTAGCATTCAAACAGGTTTTATGAAAAATTCTTCATGTTATGTAAAATAAATGTGTACTTTTGGTCTTATGTTGTTTTTAATGTGTACTTTTGGTCTTATGTTGTTTTTAATGAGTAAAGGTATTCTTAAGATATTTGTTAATTGATTATTTTAAGAAAATTTTAACACAACTTTCATAAGAAATAAAAAAAAAAAGTTGTTTAAAGAATTAGTTAGATCATTCACATTAGTTTATGCAAAATTTTATGTATAAAAACTTATTTTTTTCTGTTTTAGACACTCACTTTTCAAAACGCTCAACATCAAATTATCTATTTTACATTACATTTCATTAAAATATCAAATTTTCTTGATTTTTTTAGTTGTTTATCTTTCTTTACATACAACAACCATTATTCTTCCTTCATTTTCCAAATACATAAAGAATTAATAAAAAAATTAAATGTAAAATATAGTGTCATTGAAAAGTTTAAATGGTACTGTACCAACTATGTATTTTTACATAATTTTAGATCGACTTATATAGGTAAATTTTGGGCTTATTAGTTGGCCAAAATTTAATACTTTTTCTACCACATAAGCACTAATGCAAGTACTCTTACTTTATTTTATTTTTTGTAAAATATATCTAAAAATAATAATAACTCAATAGGGCACTTGTTATCTTTTTCCTCTAAATAATACAGGGGATTCTGGCCTTTTGCCCCTTTTGGGCAAAATAATTGGCGTCGTGCCCCTGTTTTGAAACTATATAGGGCGTGCCCCTGTTTCAATACTCGACCTTACTATAGGCGAGTTACTTAAATACTCGATCATTACAGGGCCGAGTTCAGTGCAGGTTCTTGCCACGCTGCTCGTCCACCGTGGATTTTGGGCAATAAAATATTCCCGCCTCACTGTTTAGAACTCGCTTATGAGGAGACCGAGTTACTTTAGTATTACTCGACTTCACAATAATCGAGTTGTATTTGGTACGTTCTGACCCGATATCAAATCACCTATTTTGCATGTGAAGCTTAACTCGATTATTTGGAAACCGAGTTATTAATGTTACTCGACTCTGGTATTATCGAGTTTTGTCCATAAATCAACTTCCCATCCAGTTCTCCTCATCATTTTCAGATCAGCTCCTCCTCCTCATTTACAGAATTTTCTGCCAGAAGTTCATATTATCTCTCTATCATCTCAGGTGAGAAACTCATTTGCTTCTTTGAAATACATAGAGAATTTTATGGAGTAAGTAAAAGTAGTTGTAGATAATAGATATTAGGTTCTATTACTTGTGCTTTGGTATGTTCTTGAATGAGTGTAATGTGAGTAGATTAGAGTTATATTAATTGTTTGGTATTGTTTGGTGCTACAAGAAATGTACAATAATCAATAGAAACAGTGATGAGTATTATGTGTGTACACTGGGTTATATTGGGTCTTTATCTGGTGTAAATTTCATTGACAAAAAATGAAATTCTTTATATTTGCTTAAACTAATGAATAATTAATCTTTAAATTTGCAAAAGTTGAATGTACATACTCATCATTGGTCGAGACATTAACAACAATATTTTGTATTGCACACATTAACAACAACGTATAATATTTATGGTCAAATTTGAGTGTTAGTATTTTATTTTTAGCATGTAATAGTACACAAATTTATGAATGTCTTTGTCGTGTACCATCTTATGCAACATTACATTATTTACCAGCAGTTGATGCACACTGTTAACTTGATCATTTGATGTTATTGTATTCAGCGTCAATGTCTGGTTCTGGCAACCCACAACTCTATAGGCCTCACGATGTGTTCACTGCTATGGGTCGTTGCTGGGTATTGGAAGATGAGTTCAGCTATCCAATCAACCCGAATCTGCGAAATAGTGCTTACGTTCACAATACCATGAGACAGGAGTGGACTTGGTTATTTCGTGAACAACAAATGTTTTATGATGAGTTGGTTGGTTTTAAGTTGCCAGTGCCTCGGCGACTCGCATCGCAAATGCCCAGAGACACGATCGACGAACTTCGTAAAGCATTGAACCGCATAAGAGAAGAAAATAATCGAATGAAGATACGTCTTAATCGATATCGGACCCAAGTTGAGATTCGAGAGTCAGTGGAGGGAGGGTGGTACGAGCACGCACAATTCATGCAATCACTTCTTGCTGATCCCATTTATCAATCAGACGTGGAGATGTCAGATGAAGAGTAATTGTGTTGTCGTATAATTAGACTTTGTTGGAGAACTATTTTGCTTTAACTATGTTTTAAATGTATGTGTGTCACTGTTGTTGCATTTGTACTATGTAAACCTTATTATTGATTGTAAGGAGTACGCACGTTATTCGTAATATAGATTATTCCCACACAACGCATAAAAGTTAAATATTCCCACACATAATGTTTTTCAATAAGCACCAATAATATAACACAGAAAACTTAAAATAACTTACACGAGGTCACCAATATGCAGGCATTGCATATTAAACACTAACGCTACTAACATTATTAACTTAACCCTAAACATAACACACATACCACATAGGCATTCACTCTGACAGGTAGTCCTCGTAGTTGAGGACATTGTTACGTTCCGCCGGACTGAGTTGCCTGTTCGTTGCAGCGGCCAGCTCTTCTGCTAGTTGTAGCATGTGATACCTTGACCTACGCAGTATCATTAAATTGTTCTCTTTTTTTATTTTTGTCACTGCACGCTCATATTGGTGCATGTTTTGCCGTGGCAATGTGACCGAGATACGGTCGACAAGAGGCGCTCCGAGTCGCACGAGATCATCGTGCAGAGCGTTGGACTCGTTCACGCGAAAGTCCCACTCCCGCCGCAATCCGGCATAGTATTCCCTCTCGTCGGAATCTCTCTCCCTCCTATAGTTATCTGGAAAACGAGGTAGCATCCAATTACGCATTGACATTGGGAAATGTGACTTCTGATTGATATGTGTAGATGTTTTGCAAGGGTAGATGTAAATGGGACTTTATATAGGAGCTTTGCAAGGGCAAGTATTCACGTTGATGTGACTATATGTAAGGGTAAGTATTCACGTGAATAAAGATGATATGACTCGACAGTGTATTGTTCAGTGAGGTGTTGAGGAGCACATGCAAATATGCGAACTGCAGAACTGAGAAGTCGACAGTAGCACCTGTTGGTGCATGTGGTTCGCTGAGGCAGTTGTTTGATATGACTATAGCTTGTGCTACAGCAACGGGCTGGTGATGTGTACTGCAAAGGAGGTTGTGTATTTATTCACATGAAGACTATTCAGCATTCCTATGCTTCATCTGACATGATTTGACGAGACAGTGCCGACCTGTGTTAAATGTATCATAAACTATTTCAGGGATCCTTGACAATGGTGCATTGCAAAAGGATGCATATATGTGTATTGATGTGTGTGTAGGTGATACGACTAGACAAGGTTCACGCAAAGACTATTTAGCATTCCTGTGCTTCATCTAACATGATTTGACAAGACAGTGCCAACCTGTGTTAAATGTATCATAAACTTTTTCAGGGATCCTTGAAAATGGTGCATTGCAAAAGGATGCATATCTGTGTATTGATGTGTGTGTAGGTGATACGACTAGACAAGGTTCACGCAAAGACTATTTAGCATTCCTGTGCTTCATCTAACATGATTTGACAAGACAGTGCCAACCTGTGTTAAATGTATCATAAACTTTTTCAGGGATCCTTGAAAATGGTGCATTGCAAAAGGATGCATATCTGTGTATTGATGTGTGTGTAGGTGATACGACTAGACAAGGTTCATGCAAAGACTATTTAGCATTCCTGTGCTTCATCTAACATGATTTTACGAGACAGTGCTGAGCTGTGTTAAATGTATCATAAACTTTTTCAGGGATCCTTGAAAACGGTGCATTGCAAAAGGATGTATATCTGTGTATTGATGTGTGTGTATTGATGTGCGTGTAGGTGATATGACTGGACAGGGTTCACGCGATGACTATTCAGCATTCCTGTGCTTCATCTGACATGCAGCAAGGTACGTCGTGTCCCCATCCAAAGTGGCTGCGTTGGCAACACGTTCCCCTCTATGGGCCCATCGGTCAATGTGGATACCATGTTCTCGCACCCAATCCCTCTCTAATTTACCTTGGAGGGAGATTTTGTGGAGTTGAACTGACGTATCCACCAAATCCGGTGGCGCTTGCTTCATCCCAAACTGACGAAAGACACGTTCGGGATGATGATCCTCTACTATCCAAAAATAGATCAACGGCACTGTGGCCCTCCACACATGTCGGCCAGCAGTGCAATATGGGGGCAGTGAGTCTAGGACATCCCTATACGGCTCCCAAACAACCTGAATAAATGTTCAACAAAAAACAAATTAAATACGTACTTATTTGTGGCAATCCTCAATTTAAGCAAAAATGTAAAAGACCATTGAAGAATCACTTCACTACAAATCCTAAGTCATTAGTGACCCTCTTATTGGATTTTACATGGTAAGATGCACCCGAATACTACTGGTTGCATTAGCTGAAACTGAGGGAGAAATTTGAAAGGTTCACAGCTAAATATGTGTGGAATAAAAACCACAAACATCAATTCAAAAGAAGGCCAATCAAGGTACTTTATATTGACTGCCCACAGTTGTGAAATGATTGTAACTAATTCATTGTATATATATGGTCTACTTGACCAACGTTACATTATTAACTATACACATGCAGTAGTTGACAACCCACCAGGTGAAACAAGAAAAATAGGGAGAGTTATATTGTCGTGACATGAAGCGGTAGAATACCTGGTGTGCCCGTATGCTCGAAAATGACGCACGATACGCAGCTAGCACATGTGTGGCATGCTCTGTCGTGCTCTTCGGCCCCTTCCATCTAGTAAACATACAATTGTGTTAAATGGTCATTAGTTAATATCAAACAACCATGCTGCCATAAGAGTAAAATGCTTACCAAAAATGAAGCCAGTCATTAGCTTTTACTTTTTCGTTGGAAAATACTTATTACAAATAAGTAAGGAAATATGGTTTGTTTTTTTTCCTCCATACAACAGTCATGCAGCACAAAAATGATTATCAATTTCAGTTTGCATTTTGTGAGACATAGAGGTGCTATGTCTCACAAACTTTCCTCAAATTTCCTTCTATATCCCTCTAATTATCTAAAATTTGATTTTGTAGCAAAATTTAGAGTTTGAAACTTTGAAAGAGTGATTGGAAAAAAAAAAATTAGAGGAGAGATAGAGGCAATAGGAATTTAGTGCCATGTTTTTTTTTTGGGAGTTATTTTAAGTTTAAAATATGGGACTCATTACCTTTAAAATATAGTGTAGTGATAAAAATGAATTTGGTTTGAATTTAAAGAATGTCATGATATGAGAAAATTGAATTTCACTAACAATGCCGTAAATTCCAATTCAAAAACAAAAGCTGTGAGTTCAAACAAAATAAAAAAACTTTGAGTGCTCTAATCTTTTACCTAAAAAGGTCAAACTTCCATGAGTCCATTTCTAATTTGATTACTTTATCTCTTTTTGCTAACATGGGTATATAGGAAGGTAAATTATAAACTAATCATGATTAGTTTAGAATTTAGCTTCCTATATGATCATATACTAATTATGGTTAATAGACTTATAATACGTAAGAGACTTGACTTGCATACAAAGTAAGATCGAGCTTGGACTTATGTTATTGGACTAATATGTCTTTAATAGCTAACTATGTTAAATTTATCTCTTTTTGCTAACTATGTTAAACTTATCTTATCTCTTTTTGCTTATCAGATAAGAAAGGGAGCAAGCAATCTAATCTAAAAAATCATATTATGAGGCACTAAATTAATAGAAATGTTATGTTCTCAACATTTTTCACAACAAATCATAGGTGGCAAGTTGTTAATTGTTATTATAAGTAGGCAAAAAAGTAATTTAAGTTACAACTTCAAATTAGAACCAATGATAACTTATCACTTATGATTTGTTGTGAAAATGTTGTGGATGTAACACCTCTCCTAAATTAATCCCCAAACTCCTATATTAAAGGAGTTTTTGGGAGGTCGCCCAGGGACGGAGCCATTCTTTGGCTTTGGGGGGCCATGGCCCCCCCCAAATTTTGGAAAATAAGAGAGTATATATATAGGTTACTTACAGATTTGAGCAATTTTGCCCATATAAAATTAGACTTGCCCCCCTCAACAAAATCTTTGACCCCTTTAAACAAAATGAAAAAGCCCAAGAAACTTTTACAAATCTAAAATCCCAAACAAAACAAATTAGTAAACCCAAAAAATTAGCCCAACAACATAGACTACTAAAAAAGCTAAAGAAATTTGAGCACAATCAGCCAATTTACCAAAACATTAGCCCAGCCCTCTAAAATTTTGAAACAAAACCAATCTGATCTCAAATCATTCCATCAAATTTTCCCCTCCAAAAAAAAGAAACCCTAACCTAGAGAGAGACATTAGTATTGAGACGTGAGACAGAGGGAGTGAAGGCTAAGACCAAAATGCTGCAGAACCACACAGCAGCTCAGTACCAAATTTGCTTCTGAGGGAGACCAAATCGCTCTCTCATCTTTGCTGAGGCAGAGGCAGAGCATATTTTCTCTTTCTCTCTCTGTAACTCTCTTTCTCTCTTTAACCTTGTTTTTTGTGGTTGCTAAATGAAGTCTCACTATTTCTATTACTTTAACTCTCTTTTATTGTTCAGTGTTTGTACCCATGTACTGGGTGTTTTTTATTTTTATATTTTTTATGAACCACCATGTGCTGACAGGGTGATATTGTTTTTTATAGCATATATGCACTGTTAGGGGTGATTTTTTTTTTTAATAACATATGCCTGTATGAATAAAGGAGCAACAATATCAATAAAAAATATTTTTTACCGTCTATCATTCTAGCTATTTATATGAATTCTAGCAATACAAAACTGTGTCAACTATAAATTTTTTTTAACTAAGAGTAACAAATAATACAATATAGATAAATAATTAATGGTTTTGCTTGTCTTTTAGTGTTTTTTTTTTTTTTTTTTTTAAAGTTGAGATGGTTTGAAATTTTAATAGTTAGTTGTTGATATTTAATAAAGTTGGTTGATTGCAGTGTTGTGCTATGCTTCGTGTCATTTTTTACGAATAATTTTATGTTATAGAACAATTTTATGTATGAATTCAATTATAAATGATTTCTAAGATTTAAAAAACCGTTGAGTCTCTTTTTCATAGATGATTACATTGTTAATACTAAATGGATGTTATTAGGAGTTTTATAATGATTTTTTTTCTTCTACATTTCGCCCCCCCTAACTTAAACTCCTGGCTCCGTCCCTGAGGTCGCCTCACCCCTTATATATCATCCAAATAAAAGAAAAACCCTAGCTGTCATGTACAAATTGATTTTATTTTATCTAGTTTACTAAAATTAGTTAAAAGCAAGTTTTAATTAGCATGCACCATGCAGTTTATAAAAATGTCACATTTAAAACTAGCTTTTATTATGAATATGTATGTGAGAACACTAAAATTTTAAATTTCAATATTGGAAGGAATATTTTTGATAACCAAAGCTAAAATCGGTTTTTATATATAGGCAGTATATCTAGTTCCACTTTAAACCAGTTTTCTTTTTTTTTTTAAATATATATATAATTACTAAACTGATCATAACAATTAAAACTAATTATGTTGTTATTGACTTGCTTGGTTTTGTGATTTGCCAAAACACCCCTTAGGTCCAACACTTTAGGGTTCATCTTCTCCGATAGGTATGGGTGATTCTTTTTGTATCTACTGATTATGTGCCAATTTTTATACGAGAGAGAGAGAGGGCGAATAAATAGATAACAATATTTTCTCTTCAACTTCCTGATCTTAGTACTAGTATTAAATTTGTATATAAAAGAAAGTACTAGTATTATATTAAAAATTATAATATATGTTTCACAAAATGGATTTATTATTAAAGTCAACTATAGAGACATGCACGATGAATGACAAATGCCATGACAATTGAATCAAACTAATCAGATAACATACCGACAGGCGAGGGGACCTGCATCCATCGGCGGTTGTGGTGGCCTCGTAACAGGGCATATCAATGGGAACCTTGAATACGCCCATAGCTGCACCAATATCAGCGCACCTCCAATCTGCTTCGCCTTCGTCTCCGATGCCTTGCATAGGTGCCTGTACAACCAGGCTAATGCTCCACTACCCCAACTGTACCTCTTCGCGTTGCTGATTGGGTCCAGTAACAGTAGAGGCCTCACCGACACCCGATCTGCTGACTTGTCCATAAATAGAATGGACCCCAACAACACGAGTATGTGATAGCGTGCGTGTTGCTGCACTACCTCGTCAGTAGCATCCACAGCAAGGGGATCTCTAAACTGTTCCTTCAGCCAGCTGACTCTTAACCTCGCCCCAGCAAGGATAGACTTGTTTTCATGGGGATGCGGTACTGGGTCTGGAGGAACGCGACCCAGTAAATCACGACACAATGCAGGCCAATTCCCCTTGGCACTCCCAGTGACGGGCAACCCATCAACAGGTACCCCTAGCATCACCTCAATGTCTTGTAAGGTGATACCCATCTCTCCATGCGGTAAGTGGAAGGTATGCGTCTCCGGACGCCAACGCTCGACTAGTGCTGTGATCAATGCGTGATCAACTTCCATGTTTGGAACCTTCGATAACCCTTCAAAACCTGCCTCAGCTATGTACTGTTGAATCCGTGGGCTTAGCCCATGGGGTAACTCCCAAGATCGGCGTCTACACTTTAGCACGCCTGGCACTACCTGCACACGAAAGAGCGTTGTCTTAGGATAGTGCACATGAAATAACTATAAGAACTATAAATATTGACAATAATATGCAAGAAACAGTATGCTAACTGGTTAGTTATGATCAATAGCATATCGGATCAATAATATGCAAGAAACAGTATGCTAACTGTTTAACTGGTTATTCACTCTACCTCAATAGCATATCGGATCAATTCAAGATCAATGACATTGTTTAAAATTAGCAATAACTGGGTATTATGTTTTGAAATGAATAAACACAGTGCTTCAATATGTCAAATGGAGTATAATAAGAATTAGAATTCAAAAGTCGGTTGTCTTATGTGTAGCCACGTGGGGTTTGTGTGCGCACCTTTGGGAAAATAAAGGCAGCAGATTTTAATTGATTACTATAGCTTTAAAATGAGATCTACTGACTTTGAATATACCTTCTCATTAGCCACTACTAATGTTTAATATTTTTTGTAGTATTAGTAGTTTCAATTTATCCGGAAATAAGACTAGATGCTGTTGATGAAAGAGTGTTTTTAAATTCGCGCTTATTTCTGCTTCATACCATTTGTCTCTTTTGATTAAATAAAATTCTGCCTAAACCAAAACATAAATGATACCATTTCAAACATCTATTTACAAATAATCAAAGAACCCTACAAAAATAAAATGAAACGATTTCGACACGTCCGAACTTCTATACAAGTACGTACCTGACCGACAGGTGTCTCCCACAGTGCCGTGGACCGATGCCGTAGCTGCTGCGTCAACTGTGTACCAATTGCGGGTCCAGGTTCCACACTTTGCAGTTGCTGCATATCTGACACGCATGCAATCATGTTAATATACCGTTGACCACAAGCATACATTAACAAAGTTCGCTGGACTTGCAATTATTAACATTCGTAATTTCCAATACAGCCAAGACTTGCGAAATACATAGAACTTGTTTCAAAGGGAATATAAGTTAACTTTATTACATATTAACTATGAAAGTATCAAAAAAACTAACAAAACAACTAAAATGCAGCTTTTGGCACAAAACAACATTTGAAAAGATAAGGATATTTAAAAAATTACAAAATGGTGGGAACGTAAAGCATTCAACATATTCCATATACTTTGTTCAATATACTTTGTTCCAAGTTTAGAGAAAAATCTGAATACAGAAAAATCTAACAGGCAAATAGCAATCACAGCTTAGAGTCTTCATTCGATAGTTGGCTATAACCCTTGGACCTTGCTAACATTGAAAATGTTGTAGCAAGATTTGAGCTTTTTCTTTACAAGAGTTTGGAGCCTTATCCTTCCCCCATAAAGTTCCATGATTAAAACTTAAGAGAAACCCAATGCTTCCTAGAGCAACAAAAACTAAAAGACAGAAAAACAGAAGCCTTCTTCTCCATTTTCTGACAGAAATAGGCCCATGTAAAGGTTCCTTTGCCTCCTTCAACTTGGAACAGGTTGATAATCTACGGTTCCTATTCAACAAACCCAGCTCCAATTATCCAGCATGCCAAGAAAACAAAGTGGATCCACCTCTTTAAATCCCTACTGCACTTTTCCACTTAATGATTCAGTTCCAATACCAAGTTTCTTTTCTCCACAACATTTGAAGCCCCCCTTCAAAAGCACACATCTTTAAAAGCCAGACCAAAGAGTAAATAACCATACCAAACTACAAGCTGAACCAAATCCAGTTGTCATTTTGGCAAACCTGTGAGTGTGAGGGAACCATCAAGAGTGTACTATCAACAAAATTAGAAATAAACCCAACCCATCCTCAAGTGGAATCAATGATCAAAGTGGGATAAAAAAAGTAGTCCCAATTTTTTTCCTCTCTAACCCATAACAGAGAGACACACATACACATACGCTCTTTCTCTCTCTTGTACTGTTCAGTTTGTTGTCCAGCACTTGATATTTGAGGTTGGCTACATGATTATCTCATCATCTGGTGGGGGATGGTTAAATAAAACAAAAGCAAACATGACTACGGAATTCCATTCACAAGCAAACATGATTTTCAATGTGAAACCTTATCGACTCAATATAATACATAATACAAAAATTCCATTCACAAGTCAGTATAATTCATCAAAACCTGACTGAAATGACAGCACATATACAGGGCATTTATGAGTTCAAATTAGTTCAGTGACTGTGGATGTCCATTATGTCAAAATTTTATCTAGTCTCCTCTACACCATCTTGTCAAAATTTTATCTAGTCTCCTCTACACTCCCCGCAATTCCCATACATGGCTGATAAACACTCCAAAACCGCCACATCTAAATCCAATCCATTCCACATTATACATCCATGAATCTGAAGCAGGACTCAATAAGGAAGTAATAGGCAATGGCCCCCTCAAAAAATATGACAGGCCCCCCCAATTATTCTTAAGATCTCAACATAGTCCAATAAATATATGAATCAAAGTTCACAAATCCTCAAATAATATACTAGCTACCCAATTGTCCAAATGATTCATTGCATACCTAATGGATAATAACAACTATTTCAAAGGAGCATCAAACTATGAAAGGGGATCAAACCCTACGCCCCTGCTTTCAAACTATGTAAATTAACACCCGTACCCAAAATGATGAACACCATTGTCATGCCAAATGAACACCCGTACCCAAAACCCAGTTCAAAACCAAACCCATTGTCATGCCAAATGAACACCCGTACCCAAAACCCAGTTCAAAACTAAAACAGCAACAATAATAATGAATAGAGATAACTCTAACAGAGAAAAACTTAATAAGCCACACCCACACTCAAATCAGAGTACATGCACAAGCTACCCATAACTCAGATTAAATGCAAAGGGAACAAAAATTGAACTCAGCATTTACAAATTACCTTAATAACTTTCTAATCCTTTAACTCTGAAGATGGATTGGGTTCAGCTTCGGCGATGGTGAGGGTTATGGTGAGAGTGAAAGGTGTGGGTTTGGATGTGGGTTTGGGTTGAGGTTCGGAACGGTTTGGTTTGGTTTGGGTACAGGTAGAAATAATAGAACTTCAAGATGAAGATGCGTTGAACTGATCGGACTGAGGAAGGAGGAAGAAAGACTGTTTGGGAGACGGACTGAGGAAGAAGAAGACAACTGTTTGGGAGACGTTACATTCAAAGTGGGATTATATTCTGCTTATAACTCGGTCTCCTCATAAGCGAGTTCTAAACAGTGAGGCGGGAATATTTTATTGCCCAAAATCCACGGTGGACGAGCAGCGTGGCAAGAACCTGCACTGAACTCGGCCCTGTAATAATCGAGTATTTAAGTAACTCGCCTATTGTAAGGTCGAGTATTGAAACAGGGGCACGCCCCTATATAGTTTCAAAACAGGGGCACGACGCCAATTATTTTGCCCAAAAGGGGCAAAAGGCCAGAATCCCCCCGATTGGTATGCTAAAAGTGTACTTAAGAAAATAAGATTTTAAGTACTTATACGATAAAAGCTAAAATCAATGGCCATTGTCTTTCCAAGGATGGCTTATTAGTTATCAAGTATTAGCTGTAGTAATGATGGATGTTGATACTTTATCCATTTAAAATCAATTGCCCTGGTCTTTAAATATAACTTGTTAATTAGCTATGAAAGCATGTCGTTTAACTCTTCTTTTTTCTCTTTTTTTTTTTTTTTTTTTGCGGGTAAAACAACCAAGGGGCAATAGCAAGCATGACCTTTGATATGGAACAAGGTCTAATACTATGGATCCAAAAATTTCAAAATCATTGAGTTAATAAGTTTTCAAGTCTATTTTAGCTCCTGACAATAACTAGTCAATTCAACAATTAATGAAATTTCTCGTTGTCTCTAGAATTATTTTTGATATGGACTAAACAGGATACTTTTGACCTATTCAAAATTTTTTTTTCTGCTAAATTCTTTTCACAACTAGTGCCTTTATTTTTGTATTTAAATTAACGAGTCCCATACAAGTTACAACTAAATTTCTAGAAATTCCTTGCATTTAATATGATACAATAATACAAGAAGTAAGAGCCTAGTATGGCTACAGAAACATAAACAGCAATATTTAGATTTTTAGACATTGATCACACACTTAACATAAGCTTCATAGAGACATACATAGCCAAACCGTTCGAGATGAACCTAAATTTAAAGCTAATAATAAACTAAGGCCATTGGGTCTATGGACATTTGGTCTTGTTCCCATGGGTGGTCATATCGGTGTAGCATGTTCCACACAGCTCTCTGTTCCCTGCAGTACCAGGTGGCACACACTTGCACCTCACACAGCACGTGCCACACGCCCTGTTGCACAAGTTTGGCCTCGAGTGAAGACTACACCTCTGCTTGCACAAACCTCCACAATCTAAACCCAAAGGTCAAAAACAAAAAAAAAAATTAATAAATTTGAAGTATATATATCTGACCAAACCAAGACAAAATAAGAACCCAAAAACCGTTCATTTATTTATTACAAAACCAAAATACTAACCAAGTATTGTGAAGCTCAGAAATGATTTTGCTGAGAAATCATAGTAATATGCAAAAATGGCTTATTGCCAAGGGGCTAAACTTCTTCATTTTTAAGAAAACCAAAATACTGAGCAACCTTTTCTCCAATTTTTCACCCCAAATGAAACAAGAATCCTAAGAAAAGTGTCTAATTTTTTTTAACTAAAGTTATATTCTCCACTTTGTACACCACTAGTTACAAATTACAATATGCAAATATGTGTATATTTTTTTTCTTCTATTTTTAACTATAGTTCCATTTTATAGAAAAACTGTGACTAGTTAGAACATAAAACTTTGATTATTTTTTCAACAAAAAAGGGTTAGAATATTGCAGTCGATTTTGTTTGGGGTTTGGTGGTGTTGGAAGAATTATGAAAATAAATTATAAACCCACCAATTTCCTGCATGAGCCTTCTGTTTCCATCTTTCACAATAAGCTGGAAAAAGAAAACATTGCCAAATGAAACATGTATGGAATAGGAAAAGGAGGAAAGTAATAAACAACTTTAAGAAAATAAAAAAAAGGAAAGTAAATGGATCTTTTGTACTACCTGGCTAGGAAGGGGTAGCTCTTCTTCAATCTTGATATCAGATGAAACCTACATGCATGAAGATTTGAAGATCAAAGATAAGTATCAGTTTAAAACAACAATATGTAACAATATTATCATTTGTGAAGAACAAACAAGAAACCAGACTGCACCATTGTAAAGCAGAAGAGTAAAGCCCCCAAGAAAAAGAGCACACGTAATGCCATTATTCTAGTCTCTCTTGCAAGTACCAAAGGCTAGCTGAGCGTGTGTGTAGTTACTTATTGCTACTTGCTGAGAAGGCTGGCATTGCGTGTTCTTTATAGGCGATTCATCAGTGGCGATTTTACTAAAATGGTCAGAGTTCACACCTTTTTGTTTTGTTAAAATGCTAGACCAAACAAAATTACATCATTTTGCATAATTTTACCGCAACTTTTTAAGTAATTTTCTTCGCAACATGTCGAGTTGTAAATAGTATAAAAAAAAAAAATTTGATAGATTCATGTTACACGGTTAGTTGATATTTTTCATTATACACGAGTTGCGGTAAAAATTGTATAATTTTTTGTGGTTAATTTTCGTTTGTGAATTAGGATTAAGCCGACATGTATATGTGGGGACTCCTCGAACTTTGGGCATTGCCAACTAGAGTAGTTCTATCAAAGTATCAACCAGTGTAATTTATGTGTGAATAAATTTAAAGAGTCGGTAAACGTGGTGCTAATCAAGATTATTGGTGTTGCTGTGTTTGGGTTCAGATCCGCTGCCATCATGACGTGGTGCTAAGTACTAACCAATGTTCTTTACATGCAAAGCGCACGTTTTATCTTCATAAAAGGTCATAAAATACATGTGACGAGTAAGAATGCATCTTGTTTATACTTTATACTATTATTTTTCCCCTAGTATGTAGCATATTCTTGATAATTAGATTGTTATATATTATTAGTTTTAAAAAATAAAAAATTGGTCTCTAGTATAGATTCATTGACCTCATATATATGTGTATTATGATGGTAATATGCAATATCATGTATATCATCAAAATTTTGATGAAGTTATCACTCGAATTATTCACCATAAAAAGTAATATTAGAACTTTTATCAACAAGTCACACTCCTACAATGGTATATTAAGTTTTAATTGAGGTATGATTACAAGACTCTTGATGAGTACATGATTTGTTAATATTATAAGTATGTTTTTGTTATGATTTATTTAGATAAATGTAAATTTTAAAAGTCCTACTGTTTTTTGAGATGGAATTTATTTTTTAAGTCAAATGAGTTGATGGATTAAAGTTATCAACACCAAAACATAATTGAGATTGCGCCCACCTGTATTTAATTGGCCACATTTTGGCACTCTCAAATGATTATTCGATTGGAAGTTTGACCAAATCTTGATCATATAATTGAAGCAACCAAAAGAGTTAAAATGGTAGTTAGCTAGGGAAGAAAAATGGGTTTTGACTTTTGATTGCTAAAATAGGCTTCATGCTTATGAAATATGTCTATTCTTTTTGAAGATATAGTAGAGCTACTACATTATACCGAGTTTTTTTGAATATATTATCTTAAACATAATGTGTTTTCTTTATTAGAGAATATTTGTACTAATTTTCATGGATTATATTCTTATTTTTGCTATCAAGCTACTTACCAAAAATAAAAAATAGTGCTTGCAAGCAAAGCTTGATTTGCACAGGAGAAAGATTAAAAGTACATAGAAAATAAAAAAGTCATATTGGGGATTAGAAAAACACTTTTTCTAAAATTCACCAATCTTGTCAGCCTAAAATCCTAATATTTTAAGAAAAAAAAATCTTTTGTGGAATGCTCGGTTTATTGTATTAATCTAAGATTTCAAAATAGTGCCACTTGGTGTATGAGCTGCCAAGAACAAAATATATAAATTAAAGGACAACAAAAAAAAAAAAACTTGTAGAGTTGTTGGTGAATTAATTGTATAATATATAATCTCTAGGTTGTTCTTTGAATAATAAATAGTACTCTCATTATTTATTATTATTTTCTGGTCATGACTCATGAGACATCTTAACCTTGTGGGAACGGCTTGTTGCCCTTGGACCTAGGACCTTGGTCATACTCGTACACGAGTCAAAATGGTGCTTTTACTCCACACAGCTGGATGTTCATTACGTACTGTACAGCCTGTACTCCAGACTAAATACCTTGGAAGACAAGAAAAAAAAATATTTGGTACAACTTTATTATGACATTATGAATTATAATGAAGGTGACAAATACTAATTAATCACAATATATCATATAAGATAATTATAAAAAAAATAAGTGGTAAAAAATGTAATCCTACTATTATTCATGGAAGACCAATATTGGTAATATTATTTAAGTGTTATAAAAATATGTGTAGATAAGAAAGTATTGTCGAAAATTATTGTTTAAAAAATATAACTAAATAGGCCCCAATAATAAAATTGTTTTCAAAAAAGATTAAAAAAAATAGAAAAGGCTATATTCATATTAGCTTATGAAAAAACTTAGGTGTATTTTAGTATAAAATATATATATTTTTTATTTTACATATTCACTTTTCAAAACACATCATATTAAATTATCTATTTTATGCTATATTATATTAAAATATTAATTTTTCATAATTTTTCTATAATTTTTTTTTTTAACATACAACAATTTTTATCCACTCTCTCTTTATTAGATAAAAAAATAAAAATAAAAAATAAACAACATCAGCGTAAATTTATACCATTATTATAACAAATTTATATATCTACTGCCATTGCCATTCCTATGCAGCAAGTTGGATCAATGACGCCAACAGTTTTAAAATATGTACGGGTCAATTGTCATATCACAGTACTTATTGCAATTTGCAGTAGTAAAAATGATAAAATATTTACCAACTCTCACCGGTACCGCCCTACAGGTCACGACAAAAAAAAAAAAAAAAAAAGCAAAAAAGCAAAAGAATGATATAAATGGATAAGCGAGCTGGCAGAGGTGAGTTGTCGTGACCCGTCAGGGTTTGTTCACTCACTCACTACCGCCTTTGGCCCTTGGGTTACTGTCAAGCATATACATTTTTTAACGCATGAGATCGATCGAGTGATCAGCAGATTCAGCCTTACAGCTGGCCTTGCTACCTATATATGGGGACTTGCAAAATATTGGAGACCAGCTCATCATCTCTTTCTTCCAACCCAACTGGCCCCCATTCTCTCTTCTTTCAAAAATATGAGAGATAAGAGTTGGATGCATTACTTGAGATATGTTTTTGGCTTCACTGTTTATTTTTGGTAAGAGCAAGATTCGGTTTTTCAGAATTTTGTGCGTCATATATATCTCCATTGACTCTAGTACTCCCCCTTGTTATTTAGTGGGTTCATGGCCCATGCCATGGTGATGGGTCACACTACAGTTCTGTCCTATACGTAGTTTTTTTCCATTTTGATAACACTATCCTATACGTAGTGGTAATGGATTGCATGCAATGCATGCGCCATGCCTAAATTTACATGTCCACGAACATTATTATTATTTATTAATTTAAATGAAAATATGGTAGGACCTTATCTGAGATTTATGGAGAAATTACCCTTTAAATTTGCATCTAAGTTTTTCGAAGGTACATTTTATACTTTAAATTAGGACTTTTATTATACTTCGTACTCTATTGTTAAGTTTGCTGTTAATTTAGATGAAAATTCAAAATTTAGGATGTAAAGTGTAATAAAGAGTATAATTTAGGGTAGTAAAGTGTAATTTATCTTTTGTTTTTAAAGTATCGAGAAGAGGGGCAATTAGGTCTTTTTACATAGTGTCATATTTTTTCATCTAAGTTAACCCTAAACTTAATATCGGGATGCAAAGTATAATAAATATCATAATTTATGGTACAAAAAGTGTATTCCAAAAGTTTATGGTGCAAAGTGTAACATAAAATATAATTTATGGTGATAAATTGTAATTCCCTTCTTCTTCTTCTTTTTTTTTTTTTTTTTTTTTTACACTTATTTTTGGCTTCAGGAAAGATTTTATTGAAAAAAAAAACAATTTACACAGCGCAATCCCTTTGAAAACATTAAAGACAGATTGGGACTTGGGACTTGGGACTTGGGAGCGTACACCAAAAGAAATAGTGCCCGTAAGATTACAGGAGAGTGTCATTTGGCAAGGGCATGAGCGGCAGCATCTAGCTTCTCTTCGAACCCAAAGAAAACAAACAGAAAAAGAAAAGGATAGAGAGTACAAATGTCTTGCACAAGCTCTTCAATAATCCATGCTTGTGTGGTTTAATTGGTTTAATTAAATGGAGGATGCATTTCTCTGAGAATGCCCACTAATCAAATAAACTTTATATAATAAAACTTGTAATACATTTATCATTTTTCTTACAAAATAACATTGAGCACTTGTAGCAATGGAGCTAAAAAGCTATATAGCTATTTTAGCTCTACCAAAACACAAAAATAACCATACAGCAATGAAGTTAAAGCTATTTTTTTTAGCTTTGTTGCTATAGTGCACATCTATCTATGGATGTGCACTGTAGCTTAGAGCATCCACAGCAGTGGAACTATAATTTTAACTCTTTGGCATCACAAAAAATTATTTTATCTATTTTACCTACTCACATGCTGTAGCAGTGAATCTATTTTAGCTTTTAACACAATAAAATAATATATCTACTACAATAAAATAATATATCTACTACAATAAATAACAATCACAACCACCGCAACCGCAACCGCTACCGCTACCGCCGCCACCATCGCCACCGCTACCGGCTCTTCCACCACCGCCGCCCCCACCACTACAATGATATTTTTTACCACTTCAATTTTTTTTTTTTTGAGAAAATTTACCACTTCAATTAAATATCCCTTCTTTATTTTTTTCTTTATTATTTTTTATCATCTCTTTCTCTCTCTTCCTCTCTGTCTCTTTCTCTTTCTCTGAACCAAGATGAACCAACAAATGATCAAACTTCCACTCTTTCTTCTCAACTCAGCAAACCCACTGCCACCTAAACCCCCACATCACAACCCATCCATAGCCACCTCCAAATCGTCGAGACCCACGTCTCGACCAAGTCGCACTACGCGGTCTGCAAGGAACAATTCCAACTCAAATCCGAGGCTGGTGGCTGGGTGTCTAATTCGGTGGGTTTTATATGGATTTTATGAGCACCACCGCCGGCGAGCTGGCCGGCGAAGCAGAGAGGAGATGAGGGATGCTGGAGAGAGAGAAAGAAAGAAAAAGAGAAAATATTATTTTAATGAGAGAAGAGAGAGAAGTTTAATAATTTTTTTTTTTTTTTTTAGCTTCTTGCTACAGTGCACATCTATAGATAGATGTGCACTGTAGTAATGAAGCTAAAAATAATAAATATAGCTCCATTGTTGTATGGCTGTTTTTGGTGTTTTGGTGGAGCTAAAATAGCTATATAGCTATTTAGCCCCACTGCTGTAAGTGCTCTTAGAGCTAAAAAAATAAATAAAAATTATTCCTTGCCCGGTTGTGTGTGTGGCTGTGATGGTTATGTGTAGTAAATATATTATTTTATTGTAGTAGATATTTTATTATAATGTTTATATCATTTTATTATGTTGAAAGCTAAAATAGATCTACTGCTGCAGCATGTGTGTAGGTAAAATAGATAAAGTAATTTTTTATGGTGCCAAATAGCTAAATTTTCAGCTCCACTGCTGTGAATGTTCTTAAAAGGGTAATGCTATTGGAACATAAAAGGTCATAATTTTAAGCCACAAATGCATTTGTTGAAATAGACTTTTTTTCTTCTTCAGTTCTACTCTTTTGAATTGTGCTGATTATAAATTAAACCTCCCGCTTTTCTTGTTCAGATGTGAATTGTGCTGCAACTCACCGGAATTTATTGGAAATCTCCTGAGGGAGTGCCCCTTTGCCAGGAATGTTTGGGCTTTGTGTCGAGGAAAAATTCAGAAGTGCCTGAATTATGCAGGTGAGTTCTTCCATCTATTTCGAATGCTGGAGGAAAAGCTTCCACAGTTGGAGCTTGAACGATGGGCAACGATATCATGGGCAACATGGAATGCACGTAATAAGTTCTATTTTGACAAAGTCCAGCAGCATTCAAAAATGATTTTTGAGGCGGCAAATGGATTTTTGAGCGAGTATCAAAGGTTATGCGTTACACAGAGGAGTAATTAGAGCAGTGCAAACCTTAATTATTGTTTCCTCTTTTAATTCTACTGATCTGCTGTTTAAAACTGTGGCAGACTTGTTGGATTATTGTCTGTACTCTGTTTTTATACTTCTTTTACCTTAATAAAATTTCTATGTTTTACCTCAAAAAAAAAAAAATTAAAGTTATATGGGCCTGTTTGATAAGAAATTTTTAGTAACTGAAGAGGAGAAAATAAGCTGACGGATCCAAGCAACGTTGATGGATGGGCCCATTAGGTGCAAGACTCGGTGAGGACGGATTTGCTGGCCACGTGTCAGACAGAATCCCTATATGGGAATACTTGCGGCACACCTCCTAGATTCTAGGGGTAATTAGAGTCCTAGCGCAATTAGGGTTCTAGAAGCTGCGTGCATCAATGGAGATCTTCTTTATAAGGAATATGACTTGTCCATCACGTTTGGGACTCCTCAAGAGGATTTCTACAAGGAAAGACTTCGACTCCAAGTAAAAAAGGTCAACTTTCGACTACTATAAAAACCCCAATACCCTCACAAATCGAGGTACACATAATTTACCCTCTCTAGTACTCTAGAGTTGTGAAAAGAGTTCTAACTTGACCTTTGGAGGGTATTTGACCGGCACCACACGTGATTTTTCCGACTTCATCAATAACGTTGTTTGTATTTTTTAAAAATACATGTGGGTGAAAAAATTTATGAAAATACATGTAAAATTGTTTAAACACTGAAAACTATTGTTTAAACAACTATATAACAAAGGGCCCATAGTATCAATTTTGGGTGTGTGGTGCAGCTTGCTGTGATTCTATGAAGGATGTGAATTTGATGGACATTATACATACATACATACATGCATATATATATATATATATACACACACATATATTATCTTTTTATGATTCCCTAGTTGAAGGAGGGTGATTTAAACCGTAACATTGAAAATTCTAAAAGATACCAATTAATTGAGCATTAAATGAGCGTTTGGATTGCGTTTTGAGGGGTGTTTGTGCGTCTGTGTCTTTCCCTTTTCTTTTTTTTTTTTTTTTTTTGATGCACGCAGATTTCATAGGGTCCCGTGCACTTGCACTGTTTAGGAGACATTACCAATTGTTCAGCAGGTCTCGTGCACTATTCACGGGACGCACAACCACATTATTCAGGAAAAAAAACATTAAAAATAGGTTTCACAACGCTATTCATACATTTAAAAATTATTTTGCTACAGTATTTTCAGTTTTTTGCAAAATAAATAGTATCTAAACTAGACTCTTAGTAAATTTGAGGGACAATTGAAACGCAAGAAAGGGGTAGGTTTAGGCCTCTGATATACCCTCTCCTTTAAAAAACAATGGAAGTGTGAAACATTTCATTGGGCCCAAGTTTGTGGACATCTTAGCAAAGGAGTTGATTGACTTAAAAAACAACAAAGTTTCGAGCAGCCTAGTTTCAGGCACGAGAAAGAAGCAACCCAGCTTCGGGTACTATTTTCCCAAATTGCTTAATTATTCTAATTAGGATTTGAACCCGATGGCGTAGGTTCAAATCCTACATAGCATGATTTCGTTCTTCATAGGTCCTAACTACAATGAAAAAAATTCCCTAACCTGTATAGCAACTCGAAATTGACCTCTTGTATGGATTAATAAAAGGGAGCGGTAAAAAAAAATGTTAAGAAATATTAATTAATTAAAAGGTCCAACATCACTGTATTTGCAATGTAAGTATACAGTTACAAATAATTTAACCAAAGTAATTGGAATTAGAGCTAACATGATTCAAAATAGAAAAACCTCAAATCAATTTTTTTTATAGACATGTGCAAATTTTAACCTTTGGTATCTACTTAATGATCATCGCTCTATTTTAATCTAGGGTGTTATTTCCACTAGAAAATGATTGCTTTACTTTGGCTAAAATGTCATTTTGGAGTTACAGTCAATTTGATCTCTAGTCCCTACTACCCACGTGACTACTAAAAGAATAAATGAAATCCAAGTTTGGTAAAAAACTTGAAACAAAGATGAAGAGGTAGCAAGACTTGATAAATTAAAAGATGCTAAAGAGAGATCTTTTGAATCTTTGATGAATAATTCTTAAAGATCTAGAGATTAGAGAGAATGTGAATTATAGGAGAAGAGTAGTGTAGATGAAGTGGAGAAGTGCATTAGGAGTATTGTGTGGTTGTAGAATACCTACTAAGTTAAAAGGAAAAAAATTTATAAGACTACATACTATTAAACCAACTATGCTCTATGGCACTAAATGTTTGAGTGCTAAGAAGCAACATATTACTGAAATGAGAAATGAAAGAAAGTCGTGCAAGAGATGGTTTGGTCATGTTCGAAGAAGAGCAACTTATGAAAGTGTAAAAAAGAAAAAAAAAAGTAGGTGAATTGATTCAAATTGAGATAAGAGAATGATAAATAATAATAAAGGACATATTAATTAAGAGAGTAACAAAGAGTGACTTTGTATAGAATAAACGACCTTACTAATTGCCAACATTCAGGTGGCCTAGTTGGTTAGATACCAAGTCAACAAGTCTCAAGACTTGGGTTTGAACCTCAACAACTAGCTGTGTGTTAATGCTCCTTATATCCCATCTCCATCCCAAACGGTCCAAATGATAATAAGTGAGTTTCTCACAGACTGAGAGTATGGAGTCTCGTCTGGGAGCGAGTAAGGTGCTACTATGGTCATGCCCAGGTAGGGAAGTCCCACTGGTCGCTCCCCTCTACCTTTTTTTTTCTACCAAAAAAAAAGAAAAAGGACCTTACTAATTTGTTATCACTCAAGAAATTTGAGACTAAAGTTTTGTTATTATTGTTTGTTTATTGTGTTTTTTTTTTTTTTAAAGAAAGCTACAGAAGACTAATATGAATTTAGGTCTAAAGTTTATTTATTTTAGTTTGTTAATAAAGAGGGCAACAATATGAACACAATATCCACTCCAATGGCCAGTTTCTACTACTCCTTTCTACTCCCCTCCTCCTCCTCCATCCAGATTGGTCATAACACTTGTTGACACATTTGCTGAAGATCATCATAAATCGTAATAGCTGCATTCTAGAGCAGCAGTCACCCAAAAAGCCGCTCCTTTATAGTTGTTGAAGCAGTAGTTTTTTTTTTTTTTTTTGGAGCAGCAAAAGAAACCCCTTCAAACCCAACCCCCCTCTTCTTTTTCTCTTGTCATCACATGGTGTAGTTGAAAATAAAATGTAGAATTCTATCTATCTCAGAAAGAAAAAAAAGAAAAAAAAAGGAAGTTGCTTTTGTTAAGCAACCAATGACCAAATGGCGTTTTTAACTTCTCCCTCATACATTAAGGGGAAATTGCATAGTGCAGTAACTCCAAATCATGCAAAACTCACTCTACTCATCCGTGGCATTTTCTAGTACACATACACACCATCAGCCTCTGCGAAAGAGAACTCCCTCAACAGAACATGTAACATTCCCAATTTGACACATAATGTGCAGAGCAACTTAATTTTTATGTTCTGACAATTAAAATAACAAAATTGCAACGTCTATTATCCACCACCTGAAAAAAAAAAAGTTTGCATTGAAAATTTTCTATACTAAGTAATAAGTATTCCTATAATCTCTCATTTTCCTATTTTCTCAAATGGCTGTTAGTACAGACCTGCCCGATTATTTACCTCTGTGGACCAAAGTTATTAAAATTCGGAAAACTTCACTTATTTCTTGAATATTACAAGGTATTACACGAGCAACCACAGCCCACAGTACCCAGCCATGCTGCATGACCTTTGTCTGCATGTAGTCGAATCAACTCCACATTCTTCATCAGTAAAACACCTGTGGTCGGCACGGGCATCAGTGATGTGGCAAGCGCTCTCAACCTGTTGATTATCATTAGCAGGACAGACTTGTAAAGACATTGCACTTGCCCGCCTGCCTTGCTTTTCACTCTGCAGAAGTAAAAACTTCATTACTTACATGATTCAATTCCACATTTGAGAACAACAAAGTATAAACTACAAAAGTGAAAACTGAAATAAAAAGGTCTGAACTCCAAACTATACTTTTGGTTCTCCAGCAATAGTTGTAGTTTCAATTTCACCCATATACATTGAATGATGTCAATTCCCCTTGACTTTTAATTGTCAATTTTGTGTCCCAACTTTCAAAACTAAGTCATTTTCTAATGAAAAAATCTACTTGATTTTCAATTGACTTGATTTTGGAACTTAAAGGACGAAATGGAAATGATTATTTATATAGGAACGAAATTGAAACTGTGACAAATGTGCAGAGATAAAAATTGTTGTTTGGACAAATTAAAATAATACAAAGAGGTTAGAGTAAACTATACATGCAAGGAAAATATAAGTTTGCAAAAACTTCCATTCAATCAGGAAGCATCTTTGGAGTATGTTGAAGAATTTCAAAAATCAATCGCTATACAAGCATATAGGAAGAACACCTGGGCAAAACTCCAGTTAGTTGAAATATAGCTCTCTGGAAGCCTGTCATGCCAATCTCTTAATACTGGAAGGGGATGACCCTCAGTTGTGAAGATATAATTCCGATCAACCAAAAATGAATCATCAAACAGAAGATAGAGGTACTTGCACCTACAGGAAACATTAGACATTGACATAATTTTAAGAGTGAAAATTCTATGGCTGAGATAATATTTCTTTATTATTGATAACATGAAAAAAAAAGGGAATGACAAAGCTTTACGTTTCAGCAAGGAAAAAACTATGCTGATGATCTTCCAACTGCATAGTTGTCACGTCTTTAACGCTTGCAAATCCCCCTTCCACTTTGGTGTATAAATTAAGAGAATTAACAATTGATTCACCCACTTTTAAGTACCATGAATCTGATAACATGAAAAAAGAAAAGAAAAGAAAAGAATCAATCAAATGTGAGAATTAACAATTAATTCACCCACTTTTAAGTACCATGAATCTGATAACATGAAAAAAAAAGATAGAAATCAAACAAATGTGAAAATCAGAATAGTCCAGAGCGCAGCTGAATAACCATGTGCCTTGATTAAAGTGAGAATTAATGCATTTGTGTGATATGCCTGCAACCATGCTCATAACGAAGCTTAAAGTACACAAGAAAGCAAGTCCTAAATCAAGCAATCCAAATTATGGACATGATAATTAAAATGAAGGGTAAATTACATATCTGGTCCCTAATCTTTACACTGTATGCCAATTTAATCCTTGACCTTTCAAATGTGTCAGTTTGGTCCCTAACATTTTGGTATTGTGTCAAAATGGTCTTTGTTGTTAAGTAATGGATGGAAAATGCTGACGTTGCTAACGGCAAAAATAACATATTATTTTCATGCCACATAGATGGCCGGTACTGGAACATCAGCATATACTTAACAAAAAAAAAAAAAAAGCAAAAAACCAAATTAGATATCTTTTGCTCTATCTCTGGGGTAATGTCACCCACCATCAGTTGGGGTTTAAATCAAATAAGTGTAAATTAGGGTTAAAGAGAGAAGTGGATAGGTAGAGTGAACTGGGTTGATTGAGAGAGAAGGGGTGAAATCAAAAGAAAAGGGGGGGGAACAAAGGAATGGAAAACACTGTCTCATCAATTTGTTTTTTTTTTCTACCTTCCTTTAACTTATGTTGTCAAACTGTGGGCTTTCTTCATCTTATCAAATTTAAAAAGGGAAAAAGAAGGAGAAGAAGGGATGGTACTACAGAAACTCGGAAATACAAAGATCTACCATTGCCAAACAATGGGAGTCACATCTATTGTCCTCCAAATGGGGGAAAAAAAGTATAATGTATTCCAAGACTACTTAATTGGAACTAAAGAAAAACTTGGATTGGGAGTGAAAAACTTGGAATCCGTTTCAGAAGTAGGATTTACTTCATATCCTCTTTCTTTAAATTAGTAGAAGATATGAATTACTATCTTCTTGAAACAGATTTTTTCTTTCCTTTTGTTCTTAAAGTCTTCATCATTGCCATGTTTGACTTAACCCCCTGCAAGAGAGAGCCAAAGATATCCAATTTGTTTGTTTGTTTTTTTATGTATATGCTGACTTGTCAGTACACGTGGTCGTGTATGTGGCATGAAAATAATATTTATTTTGGCCATTAGCCATGTTAGCATTTTCTATCCTTTACTTAACGGCATGGACCATTTTGACACGATATCAAAATGTTAGGGATCAAATTGACACACAACGTAAAGGTTAGACACCGATACGTAATTTACCCTAAGATGAAACTAATGTGTGCTTTGCAACTTAATTACATGGCTCATCAATGTTCAACTTCAATGTAAAATTACAACTTCTACATAAATGACCTAAAATTTACTACCTACAGTTGATTTACTTCTACAAGTTCAAAGTATAAATAAGCATTACATTTCCAGGGAAAAAAAAAATCAAACAAAATAAAAATAAAAGAAAGTCTCAGACAGTCAGGTCAAGCTAAAATTATAAATAACTGATATGAAACAATAAAAGACCTTTGGTGGCTTGATATAAGTAGAATGTTGACTCTGCCAATTCAGGGCGCAAAGGATAATATTTTTCTGTAGGATGCAACATTTGATGGTCCAGCAAATACCTGAATAATTACATGTTTTTAACCCATTATGAAAAAAAATTCTGCCATAGTAGAGACCAAAGAGAGAAACAAAATTAAACTAAGCTAATTGTTGTTACAGAATATACAACTAAATGAAGACATAGGGAAAATTTCAAAAGCCGGTTACCTCTCAGGTAGAACTCCAAACTTCTCCCATACATGGAAAAACTCACGGTGTGATGAATTAGCTGCTGCAATATCCCCAACAAGAACCTAAGCACCATATATCAAATATAAAGATCAGAAGGTTCTCTCTGAGACTTAAAATTTCATTTCATAATATGTCCTTGCCTGCAGGCCGGGCCAAAATGCTTGAAGGCTTGTAAGCTGCCAATAAGTAGCCTTTCCTGTTCTCATATCAGCTTCATGATACCTACATTACAATAACAAGCTTCAAATCATAAACTTTTTTTTCTTTTCTTTTTACAGCCTAATACTTGAAAGTTGAACATAAATTCTTTTGGCTTGTAAACTCCTAATATAAACTCTTATATTAAACTTAGTGAGTGTTTAAAAATTTACAAGGTAATATACAAAGTTGAATATTTACTCAAAAGATGTATAGCATCAACTTGTAAAACATGTAAAAAGCATTTGAAACCACAAACCTCATAAAAATACTATTTAAGCAATTGAGCTAGAGCTCCGTTGTGTAAAGTTCTCATGTCTAAAGAAGAGAAAATTCCCCACATAATTTATGATTTATTTCAAAAAGGGTGCTGACCATTCCCCTGTGTAGTCTGTATTCTTTGTACTCTGAATAATCTGTTAATTTCATCAGCATGATGATACAGTCCAGACTGTTAGCAAAGACAATACAACCCAGGTTGTAAAACCAACGGCATGATCCACAAAAAGTACACCAATTTATTTATTTATTTTAATTAGCAAGCCACATTTGCTCCAGGATTTTTTTTGACAAATCAAGACCTGAAATTTTGGGCAGGTAGAAAGTATAGCAAAGTCTGTCAATCCATATAACAGTCATGAAGTTAAAATCAATAAAGGTCACAAAATCTTGGAAAGTAGGTGAAAGTCTTTAGGCAAGTTATAAATGTAAATCAAGAAACCATAGGATGAAAATGAAAACACGTAGAAACATAGAAATTATTCAAATTCAACAGAGCAAGACATCAGTGCAGTACCATGGACCGTGTCTAAAATATTTCTGCACTGCAAGGTAAGCAGAATGGAACATTCGCCAAAACTCCTCCTTTCCAAAAAGAATGTGAGCCTTGAATAGATACTCATAGAATGAATCAACCCCTAAAATAAGCCACAGGGAATCCAACATCAGAAACATCAAGGCTAACTTAACAAATATAAAGAGGCAAAAAGATCCAGCACGCACCACAATCTGGAAAAAGCATGGCATGCCATATTTGACAAATTTTACAATACAATATATGCTAAATTTTAAAAGGGAGCTCATATGTTTAGTAGTCTCATGAACTATATGACACAGAATCTAGCACAAAATGAATCGAAAGACCAGAGAGTACCTACCAGCCCCAATTCCAGCTGAATACTCTATCCAATCCCCAGTTACCACATCCAGCGTTGTTCCAAGTAAATTCAGTGAACTCCGCATGCTCCATAATTTACGAATAGCACGTATAGCTACATATTCGTATGTGGGGTCACCAGTTAATCGTGATAAGGCTCCCATTTCAAGAATCAGAGAACCTGAATCCAGAATGAAAATCAGCTGATTTCAGTGCTGCACTTTTTGTGATACTCTCACATCATAAACTTTAAAAGATAAGCCTCTCACCACACCCAGAAGTGCTTGTTTCAGTAGTCTCATCCACCATCACTCCGTACTGTCCACAGAATTTTGCATTGATGTGGAGTCATATATCCTTCTTACAGACAAAACCAACAGACATTTCATACATTTTGACAATTGAAATGTAAATTTTTTTTTGGATGAATCAAAATGTGAGTAGGCTGAAAAGTGCTTGTCTTTCAGCATCATACTAATCAAGATAGCATCAATATGAGCATGCTTAGTATCTGATTGATGACATTTCATACAGTTGGAGGATAACAAAGACCTTTTAGTTCAACATACGACAGAAGATGAACTATTTTGAATAGCACCAGAAGCATAAGATTGCAAGTTTGATATTAAAGTTTAGTAATTGGCTTTCGCATATTATCAGACATGTTTAAAGAATGACATTTTTCAATATTTCAAGCTCAGTTGTTAAAAGTCTAGAAGTCAGGCCAATTTTTAGCATAAATTACTGGGCACTGAATAAGAGCTATGGTTCATCAATATCAAACTAAAAGTATGCTATATCCATTATGAGACCATGGAGAAGTGATATTCTAGCTATGTCTGAAAGAATATCTCATATATAAAAACACTACAATATAAAAGATCTGCATGAGCCTTCTTCAAAGGCTAGCAAACATGTGTTGCAACAAAGGGTACAGCCCTATACATTTCTTGTTACTAGTAGGTATCCTAACATTGGTTTAGAAGGTAAGTGTATATATATATACGCACGTGCGTGTGTGTATTTGAAATTTGACTTAAGCGTGTTTTGGTAGTACCTTTAAGTTAATCCATGCATATGGCAACCCAGTGGGTGTATTGAATGCAGGTAGAAAGCGTTTCCCTAAATCTTCAGCCAAGATAAGTAGCTGATTCTTGTAAGCACCATGAACCAACCTGTTTGTAGAATCAGTTGCAAGTATATGAGCAGAAACTAGTCCTCCAAGAACTCTTATGTTGCACTACACCATAATGACCAAGTGGAAAAGAACATCATTAAAACATTTCAAAAGCAACATAGTATGTAATAATATTGCTTCTTGAATGACATTGAGAAATTAAAATTAGCGATCTGCTTCATCAAGATTTTATTAATCCATACTGCCCCACATGAAGTTTTAGAATCAACTAAACCAATGCTTTTCCAAGAACTATTTCAATCGCATACCTCAAAAAGATTTACCCTTGCATCAACATTGAATGTTATATTTTGAGAAAGCCAAAGTACTGCCCTTTCAAATTCAGTGCTATTACCCATAATAAGAAGGCTGAAAAGGGAGGAGAGAGAGACAGTATCAGAATGATTATCCCACTTTATAAAATGAAATCAGGAAAGAACCATACTAGATTATATTACTGCAATAACTAATTATCAGAAAACAATAATGATAGTAATAGATTATTGCAATAACTAGATACATAACAGTCAAGATTGAAAAATTAGATCTACAACCTAACTATCTATGCACTCTTTACTCAAGTCACATGTTATACCTGGATAATGACTCAATAAGTGTGAGGGCAGATCCATTATAGTCTTGCGGTAAGTGTTCAAGCTGTAATTGAGAGAACAAACAGTTATATTTTCCCTTGCAACTAACTATTAATAGCATGCTGAATAATAAAAAATTACCCTCAGATTTCCCAGCTCGCTAAGAGAGTCAGTGAAAGAATTAGTAAGAGGCTTGAGCTCATCATGCTGCCAAAAAAGGAATAAAAAGATAAATATGATGTCATTAAATGGAAGTGTTAAGTCAACTCTAACAAAATCATTGAAGATCAGGAACTGACCGGGAATGCATGGGTCATGTAGTTGTCATATGCATGGTAAAACCTGAAAAGAATGAGAAATAAAACATACTGTTACATTTCATCTCACAATTTATTAACAAGGAGATGTCAATATAATTTTTTAATCAAAAATTTTCTCACCCTTTTTCTGTTCCACTTTGTTCAACTAGGTAAATCCATTTAGAATCAGTGCTTAAAATGCAATGAAGTTGGTCATGAACAACAACAACTACAACAAAAAAGCAAAACCACATATTTCTGACATGCTTGCTAATGTTAACTCATTTGTCACCTAAAGTTTAAAAGCAAATTGAAATTGAAATTAAAATTAAAAATAAAACTATTCCAACTAGCAGAGATCTATAAAAATAAAATAAATCCCTCATCTAAAATTTATTTGATGACAAATTTCAACCAGACACCAAGCATTGCCAACAACATAAGCCAAAGCAAATCCTGATATCAATCAATAAATTGAGAACTACCCATGATTCTATTAAGACTAAAATAGAAGACACCCATCAGCTCAAAATGAAAATCAATACGAAAGTAATGAAATTGAGCTCAAAATATCAACTGGGTCAGTGTCAAAATTCGAGCTTTGCTTACATCTTTCGAACCTTCTCTCTCATGACGTGTCTCTTCTTAGCTGCCCAACGAGGTTCGAGTTGGCACGTGCAAGGGTTGAAGATGTTGGGAAAGATCACAAGGAACACAAGCGTCCATGCCACAATAAACTCTCGAGGCAACATGGTTTTTGCTTCGTGTGCTCAATTTGAAAGCTTTCTATGAGTGAGTATGAGAATTTTTTGATTTTGTTGAGGTGGTTGTTGGGGATCTTGTCGAGCAGTGAAAGATTGGCCATCTGTTTAGAACATGAATAATAAAGGTATGGGGTGCGAGATTGTTGACCAATGAGGATGCGTCACGTAATGTTATGGTTTTGTGAATTTACACTTCTAATTGGTCACGTAAACACGTGGTGTCCACTGATTGGTGTTTGACTATATATCATGTCTCTGACTTCTCAATTGTGTTTTGACTGTTCGTGATACCTTTTTTCAGGCCTTTAACATTTTTTGTGGGTCTTAAATAAATGATTAAGTAATATTAGGACCACGTAAAATCACATGACATATACTAAAGGTATGATGGTGGGTAACATACTTCTATCACTTTTTACTCACCACGTAAATGAGTTGTGTAACGAATTGTACCATTTTATGTGATTTTTGCATTACTCATAATATTTAATTACTTCACTTTTTTTAGAGTTATGTTAGTGTCACATAAAATAGCATAACTTGTGCCAAAACTTGCCTACATGGCGAGTTGTGAGTGGTAGAGAGGTGATGGTAAGACCATGTGTGGACACTTCTCTACTACTCATAACTCATCAGGTGAGCGAGTTGTGGCACAAATTGTGTCACTTTATGTGACACAAGCATAACTTTTTTTTTTTTTTTTGGAGAAAATCTAGTACCACATTTTATTACGCAACTTCATTGTTATAACTGTGACGAAATAAAAGTGTGAGTGGTAGAAAAGAAAAATGGTGGGTCTATATATAATAAGTGATAGACAACCAATTTGTTGTATCATAATCGTGATAAAAAAGTTATGAAATAACGTGTGGTCATAGAACTACTATTTAGTTTGTGAAATATGTACATTTAATTATTTATTAATGTACATATTTATAATTTTTATTTATTTTGAATCCTTCTACAATGACAATAAAAATTTATAAATTTATAACATTTCAAAATTTGTCTATTACCTCGCATATGGGCATTGAAATTTTTTAATTGTAGATTAAGGTGGGTGCAAGTGTTGTAAAATTGGAGTAAATTTTTATTGTTACCCTAACTTCATTGTTTTCTTTTCCAAAGTAGAATAATTATTTTTGTTAACTTTCAAAAAGAAAAATTCATAGATCGACATGTTTGAGTTTGACTCTTCTTACATTTAACTAGCCCCCAAGAATGATGAGATTAGTGAACTCCGAATTACAATTCATGTAATAAAAAAAACAATAGGCCTTATTTTAAAGATAAAAAACTGTCTTTAATTACAAATCTCAAAAAGGAAATAGGAGATAAAAATTAGAACTAAAAGAAAATTATTCAAAAAGAGGTAATCAATATCATGCTATAAATTGCATCCCCCCCTCCCCCCCCAAAAAAAAAGAAAAAAAGTTCTAACTAAAGGCCTATAATTTTTTTAATTAAAAAAAAAAAAAATCTAACTAAAGAATGTTATGTTTAGCTACCAAAAAAAAAAAAAAAAAAGATAGAAAGAGGACAGGAGATAAGATAACGCGGAGGAAACAGCCATTGTTTTGTGGTAAGAAAAGAGAGAACAACCATTTTTTCACAAGCATAGCTAATTCAGTTTTGTGGGGAAGAACCAACATATCCTCTACCCTTCTTTTTTAAGTGAGGCAGTTTTGTGGGAATCTAGCTACATGTTTGGATCGCTTTTATAAAATTTGTTTTTGAGTCAAACACTTTGTTAAATGCAAAATTCGGACCAAAAGAGAAGCTAATTGACAATGCAAAATTATAGGTCATATAAATCTTCCAACTCACTTTTTTCTGTTTTACTTTACATTCAACCAATCATTGCTTATCATGTGGTTGATTTTTTTTTTTTCCATTTTAAACTTTAATTATCTTATATAAGAAAAAAGTTAAATAAATACACAGTAAGTTGTGATTAGTGAAATACAAATTCTGAGATAAAAAATTTATATTTGGATGATCTCGCTGGTTCAACGCATTCCACGCTCGATAACCTTTCCCCTTCCAAACCTCAAAAACCAACCTTCCATACAAAAACAAAGCCATGCAAAAATAGCATGCACAAGAAAAACACAAACTAAAACAAAAAAATTCCTCTCTTTTTCTCTCATTAATATAGCAATATAACAAACCTCCCCCCTAAAACCTCTCTCATCCACAATACTCTTTACCTTTTTCCCAACTCTCCTTTTCCCCCAAACCCATAGATCTGCTTTCTCTTTCCTCCCAATTCCCTCCTGTGGAGGCTGCTTCATTGAGGAAAAACCTAGAGGAAGTAGGTCTCAACTCTCAATCCCTGCCACACCCTTCCTCTCATTCTTTCATTCATTCGTTCGTTCACCATGGCTTTCCCTTTACTTTTCCTTCTCTTCCTTTCCATTCCCTTCTCAGAATCCAAGCTCTCCGTCGACTACTACACAAAAACATGCCCTGATTTTAACTCCATCATGCGTGAAACTGTCACCACAAAACAGATCAATAGCCCTACAACCGCCGCAGGCACTCTACGTCTCTTTTTCCATGATTGCATGGTTGATGGCTGCGATGCCTCGGTCCTCATCTCCACAAACCCCTTCAACAAAGCCGAGCGCGACGCTGATATCAACCTCTCTCTCCCCGGCGACGCCTTTGATCTGGTTGTTCGTGCCAAGACCGCCCTCGAGCTCTCTTGCCCCGGCATTGTTTCCTGCGCTGATATCTTGGCTCAGGCTACGCGTGATCTTATCACCATGGTGGGTGGCCCTTTCTACAAAGTACGTTTGGGACGCAAAGATGGCTTTGAATCAAAAGCTGCACGTGTTAACGGACAAGTTCCACAAACAAACATGTCCGTGAACCAATTGATCAAAGTTTTCGCTGCGAAAGGGTTTAGCGCACAAGAAATGGTTGCGCTAACAGGTGCACATACCATTGGATTTTCTCATTGCAAGGAATTCAGTTACAGAATCTACAATTACAGCAAGACCTCCCCATCTGACCCAGAAATGTATCCTAAGTACGCTGAGGCATTGAGAAAAACCTGTTCAAACTACCTTAAAGACCCTGGAATGTCTGCTTTCAATGATATAATGACACCAAGCAAGTTTGATAACATGTACTATCAGAATCTTCAGAGGGGATTGGGGCTCTTGGCCACCGATCATGCACTCAGTAAGCACCCTAGAACCAAGCCATTCGTAGACTTGTACGCTTCAAACCAGACTAAGTTCTTCGAGGATTTTTCACACGCTATGGAAAAGCTTAGTGTTTTTGGTATCAAGACTGGCCGGAAAGGAGAGGTGAGGCACAAGTGTGACGCTTTCAACACTCTCAAGGCATAGAAATATTTGTGATTGTTTTGATTTGTATCCAGAAGAAACAGGGTTTTAAAAAAGAAAAGGTTCTAAATTTCCTTTAACTTCATATTTTGTTTTGCTTTTTATAAGAACCATGATAGTGATTATATTTATATGGTGATCTGATTGATGTTCCTCATGATGACATGTTCATGACAATATAATATTTGAGAATAGAAGCTTGTACTTTTTTTTTTTTTTAATATAAATGTTATGTGGTTTAAGATTAATGAATGGTGAAAGAAGGGAAACGATTTTCCTCTTCATCTGCAAATTAAGTGTGTTTGTTTGAGGTTGTAATTTTCATAGGTGAGTAAAAAAAATAAAATTCTTAGTTTCTCAATTGAGATTCTTTCCCCCCTTTTCCAAGTTTGTTTTCTGTTGGCTTTCGAAAGATGGATGAATGGAATTCGATCAATAGGGATCTAGCACATGTTTTAAACATGCCAAGAACTTCTCGAGGTCGAAAAATTTTCAAATATTATTGATTCATTAGTTTGCAGAATAAGCATAAAATATCCAAACTCAGATTATAACATATCAACAAGAGAACAAAACATGACTTTGAATTTTCTAAATGATAATTATTAGCTTACATGAATAGTAGAGCGTAAAGTGTACATTGTTGGCAAAAAGAATCTTCCAAATTGTCAAATATTTGCCACTTTGGAAGAACATGTACAATCTTTTTGCCTACCATGTAGGCTTTACATTCCAGTATTAATGTAAACTAATAATTTTCCTTTTCCGAACTGTCTAAGGCTACAATTTTAAAGAATCAAATGATGGCGAGAGATCCTCTTGTCAGTGGAGTTAGGAGGAGGCTGGTGGTTGTTGATTGTGGGGATCAGTTGATGATGTTGGATCTTACCATCAACGCCACTAAAGAGCACAACCTCTATGAAGACGAACTTTGAATACTTCTTGACTCAATTCGTTTAATGTTATCAGTGTTTATGCAGTGTTGTTGCCATCCACTCACGTGGCCAATTTTATTTAAAAACGTTTTGTTTTTTATATGCTGACTCAAAATCCCAACTTAAAACAATGTTGTTTAACAAAATTACGGCAATTTATTATCAGATTTGGACAAAATGACTGGATTAACTCAATTTGACAAAAGGATTGAATTGACATAAATTAGACCTTAGATTTTAATTTGACAACTAAAGAAAAAGTCAGTTGACTGAATGGATTCCATGAATTTACACAACATTTGCAAAAAATGTGGCAATCAAAGTTTCACTCTTAATTCAATGTAAATTGTCGTGCACATTTGCATGCGGCCAAAAACACAATTGGCTCTTTTCAATAATTTTCAAGGAGAATTTGAACAAAAATGAAAGAACAGATCATCTGCGTATCAACTAGCAACACAAGGAAGTAGTAAACAAGCAGAAAGATCCAAAATATGCATTGCAAATAGCATCCATTTTTTAAGAAGTTGAATTGCTTATGTGATTTGCTTTCTCCGCTGAAGGTAAACTACAGACATAGAACATAATCAATAGAACTGTAAATAATTTAATCTTAAATCTAATACACAAATGCTGGTTTTTCATTGTCCAAATTGATCCAATAGCAAGCAATTAATGGATTGGCATCCTGATCATATCATAGACTCGGCAAACTGTGGTAGAATCATCCATTCATGTTACATAGGGGTACAAGGTCACAAGTCATATACTCTAAATAAGGCTGAATCTAGCATCATTGATTTATTTCAAATGAGAGATTGCTTGAAAAAAGATGCATTATGATCAACTATTGTTATAATGCAGTCTCAGACTGCCTACCTTGAGACTTTCCATAATACTTCACCCATCTTTTTCACTTTGAGAATCATAAAAATCAAGAGGGGAGAAGGATGAGCACTGTTTAGATTTCCCAAACTGTATAGCACGCGCCTCTGGAGGAGCTGCATTGGGCAAGCCTAATCGAATACACAGACTCTGACAGCTTTTCTTTGAAACATAGGATGGCAAAGGTTTGATGACCACTGGTCTCCCACAGTTTTTTTTTTCAAAACGGCCATAAGAAGCCTGAGCTATCGGCTTGAAGACATGAGATGCACCACTGTATAAGTTTTGATCTTGATCCAAGGAATTCAAGCCAATCTGAGACTCCTTGTGGTGTGTTATATCAGGTGCACAAGAAGAAAAGTCAATGAAATATGGGGAAGAATGACTGGGAAGACTGGGAATGAAACCACTGTGACTTTGGAGGGGTTGAAGGTAAACATTGAAGCTATCCCCCTCTCCCTGAAGCTGCATTAGTTTCTTCTTTAGCCTCTCATTCTTATGGGCATTTTGGTGGCCTCCAAATGCCTGCGAGCTTGAAAACTCCTTAAGACAAAACTCACATATATACCTCTTGTGTGCTGGTTCACATATTGAACTTTTCTCTTCAAAAGATTTCTCCATCCCCAACAATTCTTTGTCAGAGGACCTTACACTTCCCTGCCTTTCAAATTTTTTCATATATTTCTCACCCTTGGCATAAGGATCCACATCAAAGCCAAATAATTTGAGCCTTTTCGCCTCCATGTGGATATCAGAAAAGAGGTCGTCATTTTTGCTCCTTCTACGCAAGAGTAAGTTAGAGGCAGCAAAGTTTGTTTGCAACATATTGTTTTCCATTCTCTCTAAAACTAACAATTTAGCATACCCCTCTAGGCCTTGAATCTTTACCTTATATAGAAAACTTCTTTGGGTTCACCAAATAGTTTACACCCAAATAGTATTATTCCATATTATGAACAGGGTAAATGTGTCGAAAGAGTCAGTCAAAGAAAATGAGTAACAAGAACAGAATTAGGTAGCTGGCATCCATCAGAGGATTAGGACAACATATTAACAAAGACATGCATCAAATTTTCCATATCAAAAAGAGATTATCTTACTTTATATCATATATAGGCAGCTAGACATTTTTTACATGCAAAATTGCTGAGGCATTATGAAATGCTGGTGGCATTATTAAAAGGGATTAGTCTAAATTATTTTATTTAACACCAAAAGTCAAAAAGAAGTGGCATGCCTGAGAGAGGAAAAGCTCTGACTTCTATACTTATCTGTACCATACTTTCAGCATGTCTAAGACTCTGAGCTTATTAATGATCACTCCTTTCATGTGTCCACATGCATACTTATGCTAAATTCAGTAATATTGCAGCAACTTGCCTCTTCCATAATCGTTTTCATAACAGTTCCTCTGCCCTCATACAATGAATGGAAACTTGGTAAACCAAAGAATTTGGGGGTGGAGTTACTGCATAAACAGGGGATGATGGAAGTGGATAATGATGTAAGTATATCTACTAAGGTCAAAAGAAGATCTTGGCATATATATGTAAACAACGCAAGAACAATATTGTATGGCCAAGAACATGGACTTAAATAAACCCACTCATTTAGCATTTTTAATGGAGGGGTTATCAAGATTCAAAACTGTTGCAATCAAAAATTATTTTAAATTGAGCCAACAGGAACCATCAAGACTTTTGACATCTTAAAAACAATTGAAACGTGTACTTACTCAATGACTCACAAATTGCACTCTCTCATTCCTTATCAACCCTCCCCCACCAAAAAAAAAAAAATCCATTTTGTTTTTTCTTTTAGTCCAATTTCAACTTGATTTCTTAATTTATTGAAGAAATTCAAGTAGACCCCTTAGAAACAGTTTAATAAACTCAATTCGAAATCAAACAAGGATATACTATAAAACACACAGTGAAGAAGGGTGCAGTAATGTATTGGATGTACCACTACATTTTATGTCATATATCCTCCTTCTTCAAAACAAAAGGAAAAGCATAATAGGATCAAGCAAGGCTTTCAACCTTAAATTGAATTTATTAACTTGATTTCATACAAAGAGTTCTTGCAGTAATTTAAGAGAGGACAAGAGATTTCATGGGATTCCTTTCTTTGCTGCTTACCCACTTTCTTGGTGCATTTACGGCAGAGCTTACCATGGGTATACAGAAGACAGTTAAGATCAAACTTAAGTTCATTTGGGATACGTTGATTAAGATGAAGATATGTCTTGTTCCTGTCAGCCAGAGCTGGTACCCAGCCAATGGCCTTTGCAATCTCAAACACCTGCATAAACATGTGAGTATGAGGAGAATCCCACAGTGCAAAAGAAGTGAAAAAAAATATAGTACTCACATGTGTGTCCACTGGAAAATCATCTAGCTGAAGATTGAACATCAAAACACAAGCCACCTATCATCCATTTCGCAATCATGAAATTCTGATGCAATTGGGGAAAAATATATACATGGTGTGGTGCTGTGTATGTGTGAATAAAGGATAGTAACAGATAGGAAGGAAAAAAAAAAGTAAAAACCTTCTGGATGATTTCAACTACTAGTAGATGTGCTCATTCTGTGTTGATCAATATGACCAACAAAGACAACAAAATTGGAGCTGAATTGGCAATTTATATATATATATATATATATAGGCCACCAATGCTCTTGATACTATGAAGGTTTCAACAGATGCAAGGATGAAGCATACAAAAGTATCATAAAAAAGATGATTACCGTTTTGGGGCCAATTCCTTTGAATTGAGATAGCTCAGCCTTAATTTCATCAACTGACAAATCTCGCAAGTACTCCAAGCACAATTTGCCTTTTTTCTCAAGCAAACAACTCAATATATTCTTAATGCACGAAGCCTTAGTTGGGGCTAAACCTCCACATCTTATGGCATTTTCTAAACATTTTGATTCAGCAGCAAGGACCTTAGACAAAACACAAGAATCTTTCAAAACCGGAGCAATAGTAGCCCCAATAAGCAATAAACACCCATATCCATCAGGCCAAAGAAAATCATGCAGCAACTTACAAATAGTCAGAAACAATAAACCATATTGTCCATTTACAACAACTATTAAAACCAACACAAAAATAACTTATTCAAAAGGACACATTTAGGTTGAGAAACACAATTGAGACGCCCACATTATCAAAATTGTTCTATAAAACACAACCCCATGAAAAATCTAGGTCCAAAAAAGTACTAGCTTTTTATGATTCATTAAGAGTTAAGACCCATCAAACTAAAACTAGACTTATCAATCAAAATACACAAAACCCATCTCAATGCAAGTCCAAAAGCACACAATTCCACCTCAAAATTCAAAATTCATCAATACCCATTGCCCACCAAACCAAAACAAGTTGAAAAGCTCAAACAAAAAAAACAACAAAAAACATACGTACTTTTCATTAAGACCCATCAAACCAAAACTAGACTATCAATGAAAATAAACAAAACCCATCTCAATGCAAGTCCAAAAACACACAATTCCACCTCAAAACTCCAAATTCATCTATACCCATTTCCCAGCAAACCAAAACAAGTTGAAAAAAACTAGAACAAGAACAAACATACATACATCTTCCCAGGTGGGAAAAGCAGACTTGAGAGAATCAAAAGCCCTCAGAGAATTAACTTCCGTAGTGTTCTGGGAGAGCACAGTTTTCACCAAACCGTCCAAAACAGACTCCTTGGCATCCCCATCATCGAACTGGATTTGGTTCTCGTCTCTGCGGTACTTGGCGAACTCTTTGGGGAAGCCATGGAGGGCCAAGAGGTCGTCTCGTACGGCTATGCATTCTTCTCGGGTGGGTCCAGTGTGGGTCGGATATGGGTCCTTGGTGAGTTTGGTTCCAGTGTCAGACTCAGACTGAGGCTTGTGATCAAGCTCAAGCTGCTTTCTTTTGCGGGATTTCTGCATCTTCTGAATGCTTTTTGTGTTTTTGGTTCAATTCAATGCTTAAGCTGAGCTTATTAGTTTGAAGCTATTTCACTTAAGATGGACTTTCCTTTTGGACATGGGCTTTTAGTGGGCTAATAAAAATTGGGCAGTTTTGAACAATATGACACCTGTTTGTTTACCTGCTGAATTTTTTTTTTCTTTTGGTGAGGGGTAGGGGGGAATTTCTCTTTAAACCCTATACTTTAGGGGTGGTCCATAGCATCAAATTAAAATAACATCACCGTCGTGCACTTTTGGCGCGATGACTATTCTATAAATATAAGTGCTTGTAGGGTGTGGGGGGTAAGAGTCAGAGTTCAAATCTTTAGAAATAAGTTCCATACACATATACACTTAGATTAAATTAAAGTAAGATTTTTATCTTATATAAAATTAAAAAAAATTAAAAATAAAAAGAAGAAGAAGAAATAACACCCTGAATTTTCATGGTTTAATTTGGACCATCCCTAAAGTACAGGGTAAAAAGGTGAAATTTCTCCAAATCTTTTTTGTATAAGATAATGTTGTTTTATATTTTTATAGATACAATCTAAAAAATAATTTTGTTAGCTTTTGGTTTAATTGAAAATTCCACCAATGATGACAATTGTGAGAAGAGGAGTGAGGGTGGTGGCAGGCTGGCAGCAACGTCAAATGATTGACGACGGTAGCAATAACGAACAGATGGTGGCCAATAGTGGCTGTTGACAATGGTCAATAACCAATAACAGCCATCAATCAATGGCCAACATGTGATCGACAACGATTGAGCTAATAATGATGGTCAACAACTATTAGTGATGTGGGATGAAGTAATAGTGACGATGTTAATTTGTTGAAATAAGAGTTGTGGACGAAGTCCAAACCTTTTTCAAAAAATGTTATATGCCTTGTAAAGAGTATTCTAATAAGTGTGAAATATCAAATATTTGGCATTTGCCACATCAAACACCAAAAACAGACTATTATGAGGTGTCTCAAATGCCAAAAATTTTGATACATCGCTACAGTACCGTCTCAAATATGAGACGATACTGACAGAAATGGCAAAAATTTATATTATTATTTTATTTACTTTTTCTCTCTCCTCATCACAGATATCTCTCTCTCACTCTGTCTTCTCATTTCTCTCATCTCTGTCTTCTCTATTCCTCTTCCATAGCACGCCGATCACCAAAGGCCACCACTCGACGCCGATGCTCTCTACCTGCAGCTCGCCTCCGCTGCTCGCCAGAGATCGCCTCCTCTACTTGCTAGAGCTTGCCTCCTCCACTCGCCAAGTAGCTCGCATCTCCTCCGACACCAACGCCGCTCACCTCCACCAATGCTGCTTGCTACTCGCCAAGCAGCTCGCTTCGCCTCCGCCGATGCGCTCGCCAAGCAACCCGCCGCCCGATCTCACTAAGATCTGAATTCCCTTATTTGTTTGGATTGTTTATTATGGTTGATTTTGGGGATTGGATTTGGTTTGAGAAATTGGATTGTAGTTTTGTAGGTTCGGTATTTTGAGGTGGTGGTGATTAGTGGTGGTTTTGGCCGGTGGTATTGTGGTTTGCTGGGTTTATGTTTGCTGCATGTGGTTGGGTTGATTTTGGTTTTGTTTTGCATTCGGGTTGTTTTTTGTAACAATGGTGGGTTGTGGGTTATGGTGGTGTGTTTGTAACAATGGTGGGTTGTGGGTTATGGTGATGGGTTTAACAGTGGTTGGCTGTGGTGGGGAGGCATGTGGTGTGGGTGGCGGTGAGCTGTGGTGGGGTGGCGGTGAGTAGTTGAAATGGTTTTTTTATTTTGTATATTTTTTATACTGTTATTTTTTTTAATGTTATTTTAATATTTGTATATATTATTTTAATATTTAGAATCAAAGAATAAAAGATGTGATAAATGGTGAATTGTAAAATGGTGTGTTAAAATAATAAAGTAGACTTTTGGTGTGTCAAAATGACATTTTTTTATAAGAGAGCGAATGAGAATGCTCTAAGTCGTTATTTTAGTGTATTTATTGATGACAAAAAAAATTTTCCGTTGATTAACAATTTCAATTATATCAAACATTAAGTATTTTTTTGAAAAACATTTTACGCTAATATAAACTGTATCTTTTATTTATTTATTTTTAGCGGGTTTGAATATAAGAGAATGAAGAAAGAAAGATTTGAGTTAATAATATATGTCTATTGCTAACCTCCCTATTATAAAAGGCTTAAAGGGATTGTAAGGAAGAAAGTGGTGGTGAAAGGTTGTGGTCACGATGTCGAATGATCGATGATGGTGGCAACAACGCATGGACGGGATTGCCCCCCCCCCCCCCTAATTTTTTTTAAAATAATATAATTATATAACTATATATTTAGGTTCTAATTTTAGCAACTTCGTTCAATAAAATTACATTTTGTCTCCCTTATTGATCATTATAAGAGAAATGCTACAGCTACAAACTTTTTTACAATATTTTTACAGACTATTAAGGTAACAAATTCTTACTAGTTTGCATCTGATTCTACCACTTATATTACTTTTTTACTTACTAATAAGTAATAACCACTAATCACAACAAAAATTTGTAAAAATATTTGTAGATTTAGTATTTCCTCCTTTTAAAGTCCATTAAAAAAATTATAGATCTAAAAAAAAAAAAAAAAAAAATACAAACCCTAAATATTAGCCCAACAACAAAAATTACCAATAGGCAATAGCAAAGCTAACAAAAAAAAAAAAAAATTAAGACTAATCAACCAAATTTACCAAAAACAAACAACTTAGCCCTTTAAAAAATTTTAAACAAAATAATTTTGTCCTTATTAACAAAAGACACGCTCTACACACACAATAAAAAAAATAATAATAAAAGAAAACTTTTGCCGACTAAGCAATAAAGCCAAGAGCCGAAAACCAAAATCACGGCATGTAGCTAACAATAAAACCGCTCTCTTTAATTCCAAGTCTTGGCTCCATCCTGAGACAACAGATGGGTGGTAACCAGCAGTGGTAGGTGACAATGTTCAACAACTAAAAACAACCAGCAACCAATGGCCAGAATGTGGCAGACAACGATGGTCAAGTTGACAACAATTGGATAGGGGGCAATGACCATCAATGATATGGAAGGAAGTGGTAGTAATGGCAAATTGAAACTTGAAAGGGGTAAAGAGCTGTGGTATAAAGTCCAAGCTATTTTTTTGGAAAAAATTTTATGCTTATGATATGGAAGGAAGCAGTGGTGATGGAAAAATGTGTTTAAACTTGAAAGGGGATAAGAATTGTAGGATGAAGTCCAAGCTTTTCCTGAAAAATGTTATATACCTTTTAAAACGTGAATTTAGTGCATCTATTGACAAAAAAAAAAAAAAAAAAAAAGTTTTTCGTTGATTGACATTTTTAGTTGTACCAAATATTAAGTATTTTTTTGAAAACATTTCACACAAAAATAAATAGAACTTTTTATTTTTTTGGGAAAATTTATTGGATGTCTTAAGGATATTGGTTTGAAAAATATTTTTAGAAATTTTTTAGGAAAATAGAAAAAAGCAACAGATTTTTTGGACAATTTTTAAATATTTTTCATAAAAGTGATATTAAAATTTTATTTAAATGATATATTAACAAATGTCCTAAAAACACTCATTCCTTATTTTCATAACTGGATTTTATTATAAGAGAAGAAAGAAAAAAAGATTTGAGTTAATTAATATCTGTTGCTTTCATGAGGCATGGTATCTCATTCATTATGTCACACTAAATTAATCATTTATTCATTTAATTTCAAAACCCACAATTTATTGCAAAAACATTTTAGTGCACTTGAGTTACAAATATATACTTCTAGAATTTCATTAAGACAGACAAACTCTCATTGTCTCACATTTATGTTGACTTTTAACACGGCCTTATTTTGATGAGCATTTGACACGGCCTTATGTTTGAAAAAACAATCGTGCACCTATTCGCAGAAAAAATCGTGCACCTATTCGTAGGCTTTCCTATTAGCAAAGTCAAATTGACATTCTACAGTAAAATTACCATAACTCAAAGACTCAAATACATTAACCTGTCTGTTTTACTTTTACTCAAAAATAGAAAAAGAAACATGCAGATTTAAAAGAAGAGCCCACGCGAACCGGGGTTCAAGTCTCAAAGCATGAGGTATAGGACCCACATAATTGTGAAAGGGATACTGTATAAGGTGGACACAGGAGATATTTTCTCATCACGACTAAACGAGACTAGTAAAAAAAATAAAAGAGTACTAATCATTTTTTTGCTAGTCTCATTTAGACACGTGATAGAACCATCTTTGAGTCGCTGTTTAGAATTTCAAAGTTCAAAGCAACAACAATCTCATTCCTTAACAAACCTAGTCTTGGCTCAGGACTCACGAAGGACCTAAATGGCTAAATCATTTATAAAAGTCCTTGGCTTAAGAATGGTAAAACAATCGAGAAGCCCAACTTTTGGCAAATAGAATCAAGAGCCGAAAAAGCAGTATGAACAGAACATCCCCCCACTGAGAACGCAAAATTCCAACATCGAAAAAAGAAATCCACCATATCCATAACCAACAAAATCCTAAAACAAAAAAGCAAAATCAAGCAAAGCATTAAACTACCTTGATTTGGACCAAGCCAATGCTCAAAAAGAAGTCACACCCAACATTTCTTTCTCACTCAGATTCTCAGAACATAACAAGACACAACATATAAACAAGCATTTGTAGCTCAAATTAGGCAATTAAACAAACCAACTCCTTTACAATACAATCATGAACTTAAAAGAAAAAACAACATAATAATCTCAAACTTTTATGCATTGCATTGCATTGCCACAACCCCAATAAACAAAAGACGTTTCATGATTCCAACTTTAAAGTGTGAAAAGCAAAAGCAAACATATCCTCACAAACATATTCCACCAAAAAAAAAAAAAATCCTTAACCAGAAAGAAAAAGCCAAGGAAAAACACCAAACATATATATATATATATATATATATATATATATATATATTTCCAGATCACATTCCCTACGAAAATTTTATTATGTACACATTCACAAGGAGAATTACAAATTAACACGGACGAAATATCACCAAAAAAACCCATATATCCCACATTTCCATTTTCCCTAGTTCCTACAAATAATTAATTACAACCCAAAGACCCAACTTTGTGTACAAAATCCCTCAATTCATGTAAGCTGGAAAGTAATTAAAAATTGGAAACTTACAGGAAATACCAAAAATCAAAAGGTTGTAGAGTTAGCACCATACAAGTTTTTCCCGGCAACCCGGTATCGACTCCGACTCATTCCGCCGGAGTTCAAAATCCCTTCCCAGTCCTCTCCTTCTTCACCTCCATCCTCCTCTTCTCTTCCCTTCATCATTCTCAAAATCCGCTTCGCCTTTTCCCTCGCCCTCTCGCTTCCTTTCTCTTCCACTTCCCTCAATGCCTCAACAGCCCTTGCTTCTTTTGCCAATCCCTTGAATCTCATACTCCCTTGGCTCAGGGCATACAACGCGGCCACGCAGTTCTCGCGCGTGGCCTCAGACTCTGCTCCCTCGCCATTCCTAAGCATTCCCACCAAACACTCCACCGCATTGGCATCCAGCATAGCTGACCTCCCTTCCACGGACACGGCCAAGTTGCATAGTATCAACAGCACGCGACTCGCTGACTCGCCGGTTTTAGCCATTGCTAAAAGACTCGGCACGGCTCCGAGTTTCACCAGCTTGACTCGGTTGCTTTGGATTAGAGTCAAGTGGTACAGTGCCAGTGCCGAGTCGTGCCGAGTTCGCTCGCTTTCTGATCTCAGCGCGTGCATCAATGGCGGCAGAGCTCCTAACACTCCGATTGCCATTTTGTTGTCGTCCTCCAACGCTAAGCTGAAGAGCGCACCGGCGGCGTGTTCCTGCGACTCGCTGAATCCGCCTTTCAACGCGTCGATCAAGAGCGGGACGAATCCTGACCGCACGATCTGCACCTTGTTGCGCTTTTCCAAGGAGAGGTTCACCAACAAAGCGATGGCGTTGACTTGTACGGCGGCGTATTTGGATTGGATCAACGATCGGACGGCGGAGAGTAGCCGAGGAGTACAGAGCGAAACCCTAAGGTCTTCTCTGGTCCTCGTGAGCTTTCTCAGCGAAACCACAGCTTCTTCTTGCTCATACACCTCCGCGCTTTTCAACTTCGCGATGAACTGGTCCTCTTCGGGAGTGGAAGAGTTAGAGCCTATGGTTAAGCTTAGAATTTCGTTGGCGACGATTTCGGAGGAGGAAGATGAGGAAGAGTAACACATAGGTCGAGTCGCGAGTGGTAGAGGAGTACCTGGACTCCCCGCCGCGATAACCACCGATTCGTCTGAGGAGCTAGAGTGGAAGTGATTGACTCGGTGACCTAACTCAGTCGCCGCGTGCGACATAATCAACGGCGGATTCTCCGCCACGCCTCTCAGAAGCTCCCGCTCCGAAATCCTAATCTCCGGACCCGAATTCCTCTCCTCCGCCTCCATTGCCGACCGGACCATCCGCTCCACGGAGCTGTAATCCGGTGCGGACGGGTGCTCCGTACCGTTGCTCTGGCACCACTTGAGGATCGTGGACTTGAACGCCTTGTTCGGAATCTCCGTCGTGAAATCGGGTCTCGACCCGTCTTCGAGCCTCGGGGAATACCCGAGGTCGCGGCAGACGCGTACGGACACGCGCTCGAACGTTTGACCCGAAGAGACCACAACCGGGTCGGACAATAAGGACCCGGAAATAGGGCAGATGAAATCCTTAGGGGTCTGTTTGGGACTGGAGTTAGAGCGGTGAAATGAAATTTTCCACCTGTGTTTTCCGTTTCCACCCATTTGGGGTTTTGGGGTTATCTCTCTCTCTTTCTATATTTCTATCTTACTTTTCTCTCTCTCTCTCTGTGAAGTTAATGAGTGATGAGAGACTCTTCAATTTATTATTCTTGTTGTGAACGAGAATTATATTATTTATGGGGTCAAAAGACTCAAAACATATAGGGGCAATCTAATTGGGCTTTTGGAGAGAGAGAAAATGAGAAATTCTGAGTTGGGAGTTTGTGGGGTCCATAGGAGTGTTGGTGAGATGAGAATCATGAGAGTTAGCAATATATTATTGAGGTTTATAAAGAGCTAATATTTGATTGAATTAGTCTAGGAAGAGTGATTTGACCTTTTGATAATGTTCTTAAGACTTTAGACATTTGATAGTTGAGGACTAGTGGCTATGAGAGATGCAACTATGTAAGAAAGATTTTTTTTTTTTTTTTTTTTTTTTAATTTAAGATTAGTTTCAAGCTTTGACCTTAATTTTGTACTAGCATTTACAGCTTTTTTTTTTTTTTTTTTTTTTTTTTAGTTTTTAGTACAACATTGACTAGCCAATTAAAAGTCTTTGCAATCTCTTTCTGCTTTCCTGTCTGCTGCTTTGCTGATATTTTGTAATATATTATTTACTGAGTGTAATACAAATAAATATCTAAATTGCAAATGGGATAAGAAGATTGGGAGCTTAAAATGTGAGATAAGAAAAGCTAATCCAAATATGAGATTAGAACAATATTTACTCATGGAGTATCAATATATTGCTTTTTTTTTTTTTTGAAGAATCCAATTGGAAAGATTTTATTACCAAAACAGAATTATGCAGAGTCACCCTTTGTGAACACCATTTGTATATAGAGAATAATTTTGGTCTAAATTTGTTTTCCTTTTATGTGTAACTGGATTCAAGGTTTATTTGCATTGCTTACAATTGACATTGAATTGATTTGCTCACTCTTAAATTGTTACAGTTCTGTATCTTTGGGTCCCAAAAAGAAGATGAGAAAAGTTAACAGTAGAATTTTTTTTAAAAATTTTTTTATAAGGAAAAAAAATAATTTTTTTAACAATTTTTTATATTTTTCATAAAAACGGTATCAACACTTTCAGAAAATAGTTCATTAACAAATGTCATTCGTAAACAAGACCCGAAGAAGTTAACAAATTCAAAATGTGGAAAAAAGAAAGCCCTATACCTAGCAATCAATGAAAAGACCTGTAGCTCTTTGCACAACTGTTGTTTTCTCAACTAATCCTTGAACTAAAACTGGGGTAGTTAAAAGGAAAAAAAGTATTTAATATTTTGGATGCATGCAATATTACATAGCATATGAATCCAATCTACCGATAAGGTCTATGTATTAGAAATGTGATGCTATATGTATCTGAAACACAAGATGCTGCGTTAGAGAAACGAAAGGATAAAAAAGAAAAAAAAAAATTAAAAAAAAAGAAAAAAGAAAAGATGGGGAGCTTTCCTTCTTAATCACTTAATTGTTTTTTGGCTACCTTTGGTTAAAAATGAGAATTGGAATGGTTTTGGCCTTTTAGCCTTTTAGGTCTTTAAAGTTTTAAAGGAGAGATGGGAGATATCTTCAGCAAGATTTTCATTTTCTGCTTCGAAACGGGACCCATTACTAGAAATTATTCCTCTCCTCTTCGGCTAACATAAGTATTCGTCTTCTTTTTGAGCTTCGAATAATGTTCATCACAACCTTTGGCTTGCATGCCAAATTATCAAGATATGAATAGTAAAATAAAAGCAGAACAATTATTTCAGAATATTTTTTTAATCATTAAAAATTATTTCATAATTTTTATTTCAACCATTTATGTTCACAAGAAAGTGAAATCAATTATTTTTTATTTTTATTTTTTTTGAGGGGACACTTAATTATTTTTAAAGCAATCTTAGTAACATAAAGGTTATAATTAGAGTAATATCATTTTCATATGGACCTACCATTAGATATCACTTTATTATGTATTAATTAAAATAGACCGTGGGTTCTAGTTAGCTCAATTGATAAGGTCATTTCTTCTTAAAAAAAAAAAAAAAAAAAAAGGTAAAGTCCCTTTTTCTCAAAAAAAAAAAAAAAATGATAAAGTTTCTGATGGTTGAATAAGAGATCTGGGATTCAATCCCTTCTACACAAAAAATTGATTGGTGTTTTAGTCTGATGATAATGAGTACAATCATAAGAATTGAGTAGTTAATAAAGTCTCAAGTAATAAAGTAATTGAGTAGTTAATTAAGTAATAAAGTCTCACATTGATTAATAATGACAAGATTGAGTAGTTAATATAATTAGTATATAACCCGTGCTTACGCAAAGGAGTAATAAACCCTTTAGTTTTGCTGTTAATGAATTCCAATTTATCAACAAACAAAAAAAAATTTGTAGTAGTGCTATTGATATTAGTTTGAGTTATTAAACATATAAGATATTAGTACGACTAGGACATTTGGAAATATTAAAATGATTTTTCCTTGCAATTCTCATGATATTAGTTATGTCAAGTTTCTCATTATATTGCTATTACGTATATAATTTTGAAAATAACTATTAGATTCTACATATACAATATCAATTCTAATAATTGTACGTGAAATTCTACTAAATAAAAAAAGAAAAAAAAGTTTGGTCTAATAGTATCTCATAAATTGAATAAGGATAGATGCATAGGATCATTCAGTTTAATTACAATTTTTTCGGTTCAAGATCTTTGCATACAAAATATCTGAATAAAAACAGTATAAAAATATGCTCATTAGTTTAAAAAAAAAAAAAACAACAACAACAACAATAACAAAAATCTGAACAATTTAATTTTTATGGAAATCTAACAAAAGCAAAATCCAATTTTGATTCTAATTGAATTTTCTATAAACTTTGGCTTAATATATATATATATATATATTACCTAGTTTGTAATGGACCATACATAGTCATGGTATATGTGGGGGGTCTGAGGACAGAGGAGGATTGAACTAGGGAATAATTTGCTTATGATGGGATAGTGAAAATTACATCTCATGTTCGTCCATATGGATCGTCCATGAAACTTGAGCCAAATGTTCAAGTAGACCGTCTATGAGCAAAAGAGTCGTCCATGGGCAAAGCACATGGACAACCACATAACACTTGGGAAATCCTCAAGTAGACTCACTCACGTGTGTGGAGGATTCGAGCCATAAAATCTTGGAGCGATTACCCAACCCATATTCATTGCCACAAATTCCTCATAAGTACTTAGCTTCCACTAGCGGTTGTAACTCCTATAGCCGTTGAGGAAGTTATGTCTGGACTCACTGATTTCCACGAATCTTGGGGAAGTTACTAAGCCAATAACTGCTCCAAGGTTCTCTATATAAGGACCGGTTTGAATCAAATCAAGGTAGATGTATTCTAAGATTTTACTTCTAAAAAGTTGGAACTCTATTCTTGTGAGAAACTAACTTAGCCATCGGAGGGTGTTTGGCCGGTCCACCCCTGTCCCCTTTGATAGTGTGTTCATCTTTGCAGGCCTTCACAACAACCAGTAGCCCCATTGAAGTCAGAACATTCAGCCTACTGATTCTGTGTAGCATTAGTTGGCGCCGTCTGTGGGAAGGATTAATTTCGAGTTTTGTAGTTTATCTTTCTCCTACAAAAGGCTGTATGGTTCAGACCAGATCAATGGCCACTAGCCCAGACCACCAATAGAGTAGGGATGCTTCTAGCAATCCCAATCGAGATCGCCTGTCACCCAGCCGCCTTTCATCCAACACATACAGTCCATGGCGGAGTTAACTCGTCAGAACCAAGAGTTGACTAGGGAGATTAATCTGAGGCAACGTCGTGAAGGATATACTAAAGGACAAGCCCAGAGTCAAGAAGGTAAAGGGGGAAATGTTGAGCCCGAAAGTCAATCAAGGGGCACCACTTCGCGAAGGGTGCCATAATTGGAGAAGGAGATGTATCAAATGAGGAAGGTTATGGATGAGATGAGGGAGAACATGAGAAGGGCAAATCCCGTAGAGGATTTGGTTCATCGAACAGATTCCCCTTTCACGGCTTCCATCAATGGTCATCCCTTGCCCCCAAAGTTCAAAATGCCTTCCTTGGATTCATATGATGGAACGTGTGATCCTTTCGATAATATTGCTACTTTCAAGACTACAATGCATCTCCAAGGGGTTCTAGATGAGATTATGTACAAAGTCTTCCCTACTACTCTTAAAGGACCAGCGCGAGTGTGGTTCAGCAAGATACCTCCAAGCACAAGTTAGTTCTTTTGAAGAGTTGAGTAAGTTGTTTGTCAATAACTTCATCGAAGGACAAAGGCACAAGCGCTCCTCGTCCAGCCTGTTAACTATAGAACAATGAGAGAATGAAAGTCTGCGGTCCATCATCACTCGTTTCAACAGGGAAGCCCTGCCGATAGACGAGGTGGATGACAAGCTATTTTTGGCAGCATTCCATAATGGGGTTAACTCTGACTTATTCATCCACAAGTTTTATGAGAAAGAGTCTCAGTCCATGGCTGAACTCATCCATTTGGCCCAGAACTTTATGAATGTAGAAGACGCAATCATAGCTGAGAAGAGGAAGAGAGCTGACAGAATAGAAGCAAATTGCCACTTTAAACAAGGACCAGAGGGTTTTGATCTAAAGTAATAGGAATAAGTATTGTTGCTTCCATAGAGACCACGGGCATGACACGGACGAGTGTTTTGATCTAAAGTAACAGATTGAGAACCTCATTAGGCAAGGAAAGTTGAGGAATTTCCTTGGCCAAGATCACAAGGATGAGAAGTTGAAAAGGAAGGTTGAAGAGCCCTCACGACCCCCGCTTGGAGAAATAAAAGTTATCATAGGAGGGACTTGGACATGACAGTCTTCCAAGTCAAAGAAGATGTATCTCAAAGTGGTGCAAAACGTCTAACTCTCTAGACGATCCCCAAGGACCAGAGGGTTTGACGAGCCAACTATTTCATTCACCGACGAAGAAGCTGAAAGGATCCATCACCCACATGACGATGCAATTGTCATTACTTTACTCATCGCAGATTATACAACCAGGAGAGTGTTGGTGGATAATGGAAGTTCAGCAGACATATTATACTACCCTACCTTCCAGCAGATGAGGCTTGGACGAGATCAAGTTCGTCCGGTATGTTCGCCATTGATAGGATTTGGAGGAATGAAGGTGCAGCTTGTAGGCACCATCACGTTACCTATAGTGGTGGGGTCATACCCACAACAGATAACCAAGGAAGTTAATTTCCTCGTGGTGGATTGTTCATCCTCATACAATGCTATTATTGTAAGACCAACTTTGAACAGTTGAAAGGCGGTCACGTCTACATACCATCTATCCATTAAATTCCCTACAGAATATGGGGTAGGACAAGTGCAGGGAGACCAACTAGTAGCAAGAGAATGCTATTTGGCCATGTTGGCTATGGACGAGCAGAACCAGACGATGAATATTGAAGAAAGAAGAGTTGTCGTAAAACCTACTGAAGTATTGGAAGACATTTTATTACAAGAAAATGATCCTGAAAAGTTCACCAGAATTGGAACAAGTATGAAGGAAAAGGCGAAAAAAGACCTCGTCCAGTTTTTGAGAAAGAGTATCAATGTTTTTGCGTGGAATCATGACAACATGCCAGGAATCGATCCAAGTGTAATTACTCATCGATTGAATGTATACCTCTCTTCTAAGCCTGTTCGTCAAAAGAAGAGGGTGTTTACTCCTAAACAAGATAAGGCTATCAAGGAAGAGGTTAAAAAATTGACCACAACACAGTTTATCCGGGAAGTCTATTACCCGGATTGGTTAGCTAATATGGTGATGGTGAAGAAGGCAAATGGCAAGTGGAGGATGTGCGTAGACTTCACTGACTTGAACAAGGCTTGCCCTAAGGATAGTTATCCTTTACCACGTATTAATCAATTGGTGGATTCTACAGCTGGCCATCAGTTGTTGAGCTTCATGGATGCCTTCTTAGGATATAATCAGATAAAGATGGACGAGGCTGACCAAGAAAAGACCTCCTTTATTACCAGTCAGGGTTTGTTTTGTTATAAGGTAATGTCCTTCGGTCTGAAGAACGCAGGGGCAACTTATCAAAGGTTGGTGAATCACATGTTCCGCCCACATATAGGACAGAATGTGGAGGTGTACGTTGATGACATGCTTGTGAAGAGCTTAGACGAAGGAAGCCATTTGGACAATCTTCAGGAAACCTTTGAAACACTTAGGTGATATAAGATGAAACTGAACCCAAGTAAATGTGTATTCGAAGTATCGTCAGGAAAGTTTCTAGGATTCATGGTTTCACAGAGAGGAATTGAAGCAAATCCAGACAAAATCCAAGCCATATTAAACATGGAGCCACCTAAAAATGTCAAGGAAGTCCAGTCCTTCACTGGACGAGTCGTTGCTTTAAACAGGTTTGTTTTAAAAGCCACAGACAAGTATTTACCCTTCTTCAAAGTCCTCAGGAAGGCATTCGAATGGACGGACGAGTGTCAAAATGCCTTCCATGATCTAAAGGACTATCTTACCACGACTCTATTGTTAAGTCCGTCCATGCTAGGAGAGGAACTGTATCTGTACTTAGCAGTGTCCCACATGCTGTGAGTTCAGCGTTGATCAGGGAGGAAGGGAAGGTGCAAAAGCCTGTGTATTAGACTAGTCAAGCACTCAGAGGAGCAGAAGGAAGGTACCCACTGATAGAGAAGTTAGCTTTTGCATAAATAACAGCTTTTAGGAAGTTAAGACATTACTTCCAAATTCATGTCATCAATCTCATAACGGACCATCCACTTAAGAAGGCAATGAACAAGCTAAAAGCTACAGGACGACTGATCCAATGGGCAGTCGAGCTCAGTGAATTTGACATTCGGTACCAACCGAGAAATGCAATAAAGGCTCAAGCCCTGGTAGGTTTCATTGTAGAGTTCACTCCAAATTATGAGGACTTAGGCGGAAGAGAAGACAACAAAAAATGAGTCGTCCATGTAAATGGATTGTCTACACTGCATGCAGGAGATATAAGAGTTGTTTTGTAGTTACCAGAAAGAGATAAATTGAAGCACAAGGTTCACTTGCAGTATCAAACAACTAACAATGAAGTGGAGTATGAAGCCCTTCTTAAAGGGTTGGAGTTGGCTAAATCTGTAGAAGCAGACTTAATACTCGACTTGAGAGACTCTCAGTTAGTCATAGGCCAAGTAAATGGGACATGTGAAGCCAAGGAAGACAGAATGAAGAGATATTTAAAGAAGGTGGTACACCTTGTGAAAAAATTCAAAGAAGCTGATTTCGTTCAAATCCCAAGGGAAGAGAATGTAGAAGCAGATACTCTGGTAAAGGAAGCCTCCGCGAATGAAGCAATGGATGAGTTTGATGAAATATAATACATGCCAAGCATAGACCTCCCAGAAATGTTGCAGATAGAAGGTAAGGAAAATTAGATGACCCCGATAGTATCATACCTGAATAATGGAAGGCTTACAAAGGGGAAGGATGAAGCCAGAAAGCTCAGGGTTAAATCAGCCAGGTACATCTTTATGGACAAAGTGTTATACAAAAGAGGTTTTTCCCAGCCTTACCTAAGGTGTTTAGCTCCAGACGAGGCGAATTACGTATTGAAGGAAGTTCATGAAGGAGCATGTGATAACCACTCAGGAGCCAGATCACACGTCCACAAGGTCGTCCGTGCAGGATACTATTGGCCAACCATCCAAACTGATGCTAAGGCATATGTTAAGGTATGTGATCAATGCCAACGTTTTAGTAATGTTCCTAGACAGCCTTCAAAATATCTTATCCCAATGATGGCCCCTTGGCCTTTTGTACAATAGGGTTTGGATATTTTAGGCCCTTTTCTAACTAGAACTAGACAAATGAAGTTTTTGGTGGTAGGAATAGATTATTTCACTAAATGGGTAGAAGCTAAATCCTTAGCGAAGATTACACAACAGAATGTCAAAAACTTCGTTTGAAAAAGCATTGTATGCAGATTTGGAGTATTTAGGGTACTAGTGTCAGACAATGGACGACAGTTCGACAACATACCTTTTAGGAAATTTTGTGAACAACTTGGAATCAATAACCATTACTCCTCACCCTTCCACTCACAGGCCAATGGACAAGCAGAAGTGGCAAACCGATCCTTGTTGAAAATCATCAAGACTCGGCTTGAAGGGGCAAATAGAGTATGGCCAGATGAACTACCGGGTGTTTTGTGGGCTTACAGAACAACAGTGAAGACTCCTACAGGGGAAACTCCTTTTAAACTAGCTTATGGAAGTGAAGCTGTTATACCTACAGAGGTGCACATGGCCATCCATAGGGTGATTAAGTACCAAGATGAAGAAAACAAGGAATAGTTTCGTCTTAACCTTGATCTTGTAGACGAGATGAGGATGGACGCAGAGCAGAGAACAGCGAGGTATAAAAATCTTATGGCAAAGCAGTATGATGCCATGGTGAAACCTAAACGCTTTAACATTGGGGATCTCGTCCTTGAAAGGGTTTCTTTAGCCACCAAAAACCCAGCCCACAGGAAGTTAGGACCAAATTGGGAAGGACCTTTCAGGGTTATCAACTGCAAGAGGCAAGGATTCTACTACTTGGAAGCCTTGGATGGACGAAAGTTAGAGCACCCTTGGAATGTTGAACACCGAAGAAGATACTATCAATAAAGGGTGACCATGGACGAACATTGCCACGGACGAGATCCTTGGACATTTGAAGCAATGTGTTGTTTACAGTTATTTTCTTGTATTTGCTTATTACTACTGTGTGTTTTAGATGTATAAGTATTTTGTGCTGCTCATGGACGAAGTTGTGTTGTATTTTTTAATTCCCTAAAGGCACTAGCTCTCAAGCATGTGCCATGACTGGGGACGAATGTTTACATAGTTTGGATTTCCAAATATATATATGATGTATTTCCAAGTATATGCATGATTGTGTGGAAATCCTTCATTTTTACAATTTCATTCAAAATAATCCACAAAAGGCAAACAACCAAAGACATATAAAATCCTTGGACGTAAGGATGTGCCGCCTATAAGCTTTCCTTAAAATAAGGATAAAGCAAAGAAAATAAACCTAAGGTATATCCGTCTAAAGTTCAAGACGAGATGAAACCTAAGGAATAATCGTCTAAGCCATGGAAGAATAACGTGTGTAAAAACACAAGTCCATAAAACGAGTCTAACCAGCCTAACAATCCAGTACATGGACGAGTAATTGCTGGGAACAATTTGGCTAAGGACGGACAAATGATCGTCCCCAATTTGAATAACGAATAAAGCTAGCTAAAAGGAACGTCATTCATAGATGAGCTGTACTTAATGACGAACATGAAGGATTCATTTTACCCTATTTTGGGCGATGTAAACGGAAATTCGTCCACATGCTAAGGACGAGGTAAAATGTCTTCCTAAGTGGACAGACCACACAACCATAGAAATAATATGGACGACATAAATGAAGTTTGTCCGTAAAGTCTTAAACACATTCAAACACAATGAAAAGTGAATATGAAGATCATTCATTCATTCATAAAGTTCAAAGAAGGGTAGACGACCAACGTCCAAAAACCCTTGAAGTTATGTGAAAGACGATAGAACTAATTGTATATAAAGCTCGTCCATAAACTTGGACGAGATAATTGTACTTGAAAAAAAAAAAGCAAAGCAAAGCCCAAAACAACGGGCACCTTTAACAAAATTAAACTAATAAATAACCTCATTTGGATAAACCACTGGGGGCATTGCCCCTAGACTTGGGGTTGTCCTGGGTAACTTCGTTGCTGGCGTCGTCCACTACGTTGACATCCTTAGAACTCGTTTGCAGCAAGGAGCTTTCTGTAGCGAGAGGAAGCTTGAAAGAGTCAAAGTTCAAATCAAGAAATGCTTCCTTGGCATCAGCACGGAAGTCCTCATAGCCAGCAGCATAGTGACTGTCTAGACGATTCTTGTACTCGTCAGACTTCTTGAAGGCTGATATGGCTTCCTTACATGCTTTCTCGAAGGACGAGGCAAACCCAGAAACTTGTCCCTCAAGTGAGCAATGCGAGTGTCTTTCTCGATGGCATTTGTTTTGAGCTCCTCTATCTCGTTCTTCAGCTTTGTCTCACTTCCTTGCAGACGATTGAAATCATCAGTCAACCTAATCACCTCCTCTTTTTTTAATAGAATTTCATTATTTAGCTCCTTAGCTGTCTTGGCCTCCGCATAGAGTTCCTTGGCCTGGCACATCGCTATATAAAATTTTGACATAGCCTATGTGTGGACGAAGGAAAGTTAGACATTTTATTTTGAAAACTTACTAAAAACACATGAGGATGAATGAAACTCATACCTTAAAGAGGTCATGGATACCAGAGCATTCAAACACCTTCACTGACATATTGTAGCATTCATTGATTTCATTATCAGTGATTATTCCTTTGAACGTCTTCCATGCGTAGCTTTCGTCCAGCACCAAGTTAGAAGGACGCTCAGATGGCTCTGATAGATGAGGCTTGCGAGGAGTCTTGGTTGGAGGGGGAGTAGAATCAGTCTGGACGGGATGAACTGTTTGGACATGCTCCACATCGATTGGATGGTCGTCCAGGTCTACCTTCGGGGTTGTAAACTTGGAAACCTTGGGAAGAGAAACCTTGCTAGGTTTTTGCTTCTTAGGACCTCGACGACTTGGAAGGTCATCCAGATCCACAGCACTGGATATAGACTTAGATTTTCTCTTCCCTGTCTGGGTGAAAGTTTTCTAGACGACTGGTGGTGCGGTGGCATCCTTGTCCCCACTAGTTATGGTTTTTTCCCTATTCTCCCTCATTGTAGTCATTCCTACGACGAGGAAAATCAAGTAAAAAAAAAAAAAAGAGAAGAGGAAGAAGTAAGAAAAGAAGAATGGACGATACTTACTTCGACGAGTGGTTTCCTCGTGACCGAGATTCTCAGCAATAGGTACTGGGCCAAGCCCCCACGCAGCTAGACGACTGAGAGTCACTAGATCATGAAAAGTTCTCCCAGGGAAGGCACGAACTTGGTCAATTCGATCCAAGTAAAGTTTGTCCAAGCGTGGACGAACAACAGCTGCATCAATAAAATAAAAAAACGGGTTAGAGGACTGAAAGTTAGAAAATATGTAAAGAGAAATGAAATAAAATGGAAAGGAAACATACCCTCAGGATGAAGGCGGCCTAGAGGGTTGGTAAAAGGTGGGAAGGGGGCATTACCCCCATCAATTGGGTCCCTAGCCCAATTTCTGAAAATAATAAAAAATTCTGTTTTCCAGAGCCTGTCAGACGAGCTACGACCCATTATTAAACTATAGTAAGAGCCCCTGGACGAGAACTGGTAAAAACCAGCAGACTTTTTTATCTCTGAGGGCTTATAATAGTAATGGAACTCATCCACTGTGATAGGACAGTCCCCTTCCAATGCCTCACGCCACAGCACTTGCATGGCAACTATCGTCCTCCATCCATTGGGGTTGAGCTGGTTAGGTCCAATACCCAACCTATGGAGAAGACCTCTACAAAAAGAATTTAGAGGAAACCTAAGGCCAGCTAAGAGATAAGAGGTGTATACTCCTAAACCAGAAGAAGGAGAACAACACCATTCTCCTTCCATGGGTAGACGAGGCTTAAGCTCCCTAAGGATCTGGTATCTATCTACAAGGGTTTTCAACTTAGCAGCATCTAAAGTGGACGCTACTTCAGAGGCATAACTATAAATAATATTTTCTTCCTCCTCCTCCTCCTCGTCTTGAGGAGGGCTAGGTGGCTGTCTGGACGAGCTAGCCCTAGATCCAGAAGCCATCCTACGTCGTAATTCCTGGCATTCCTCGAAGGGAATACTAGGAACCCCAGACGAATAATGCTTGTCTGAAAAATTACTACTGGTTATACTACTTTCACTACTCTCATAACTACCCTCACTCCCAGAAGAAACGTTTCGGTACTCGTCTTTCCCCCTCTCTAAACTACTACTAGACGAAGACATGACTGAAATGAAGAAAGATTAAGACGAAAACCTAAAAAGAAAGAGGAAATACCTGATAGAACTAGGAGGAGGGCTAAACGAGGCTCTTAGACTAGATGGCAGAAAGAAATTATGAGAGAGGTGAGGGGCAAGAGAAGGAATGCACCTATTTATAAGGCCCAGAAATGGAGTCAACAAAGCAACGCCAGCCATTCAGAAGAAGACATGTGGCGGTCCTTTTGAAAAACGCAATCGATGCAACAGGTCAACCAACAAGGTCGCGACATGTGGTCCAAATTAAAAAAAAAAAAAAAAATTGTTCAGAACCACAAAGGTACGCATTAAATCCCAATAATATCTTTGGACAACCATTGGACGAGAGGGTAACTTATGGGATAGTGAAAATTACATCTCATGTTCGTCCATATGGATCGTCTACGAACCTTGAGCCAAATGTTCAAGTAGACCGTCTATGAGCAAAAGAGTCATCCATGGGCAAAGCATATGGACGACCACATAACACTTGGGAAATCCTCAAGTAGACTTACTCACGTGTGTGGAGGATTCGAGCCATAAAATCTTGGAGCGGTTACCCAACCCATATTCATCACCACAAATTCCTCATAAGTACTTAACTTCCACCAGCGGTTGTAACTCCTATAATCGTTGAGGAAGTTATGTCTGGACTCACTAATTTTCACGAATCTTGGGGAAGTTACTAAGCCAATAACTGCTCCAAGGTTCTCTATATAAGGACTTGTCTGAATCAAATCAAGGTAGATGTATTCTGAGATTTTACTTCTAAAAAGTTGGAACTCTATTCTTGTGAGAAACTAACTTAGCCATCGGAGGGTGTTTGGCCGGTCCACCCCGATCCCCTTTGATAGTGTGTTCATCTTTGTAGGCCTTCACAATAACCAGTAGCCCCATTGAAGTCAGAACATTCATCCTACTGATTTCATGTAGCATCAACTTAGTCCAAGCCCGAAGAGATACATGTGCTTCGAGGATTTCATCCACCTGAGGATGAAACAAAATCAAGACAATTGGCATCTTGTGATGTTCCAGGGTACGGAGAAGGGGTAGCAACGGGGACAAGGACGAGAGGAGGAAGTTTCCTGGAAGGAACACTTTCCTCCTCCGCATTGAATGCCCTGCACTAACTTTATCAGTTGTATTAATGAGGAAATGATCCCTGAACAGTAACTTCACAGCTAGCAGCCCATTCCACCACCTTCAGTAGAGTTTTAATGGGACAAGTGTCCTTAGAAATGCCTGGAGGCATATAAGTGAAGGGTTAGGATGTAAAGAATGGAGATATAAAAGGAATGGAGTCTCCCAAAAATGGAGGATGGACATTTTCTCTAAGAAATAGAAAAATGAGAAAGTGAATAGCACATTATCTGGTGTAGAACTTAAACAAAATATATATAAGAAACTAATCCTCGGACTTGCTCGAGGAGAGTTTTTTTTTTTCACATTCTCTACTTGTGTTGTACCTCTTTGTCATTCTAGGTTCTTCGGTCTTAGACTTGAACCTAGTTTAGAATTGCACTTGAAGTATTTCCCACTCTCTAAAGAAATTCTATTGTTTGGGCTTGGTTTGAATGACAAGGTACCACTATTCATAGTGGGCTTGGGCGTTTATTTTCTGAGTACTTACAATATATTACATAAATGACTTACGTATAAATTTGAATTATTTTTAGTTAAGCAAAAAATAGCTCATAAATATAAAATCATTCAAACCCTCACTTCTTCTAATTTTATATATAGAGTTAGATATAAGATTATATTTTTTTATGGTTTATTTATATTGGACTCCTCGTTTTCTACACTGAATTAATTCACTTGACACAAAAATTTAAAAGCTTAGATTAGATGGGAAACGTTTACACTGAATTAACTCACTTAACACAAAAATTTAAAAGTTTAGATTAGATAAGAAACGTGATGCAAAATTAAAATCTAATAGGATTTTCTCTCAGTTTTGACTATTAATATATATATATATATATATATATATAGATTTTTAGTTATACAAAAAAGGCTCATAAATATAAAATCACTCAAAATTATGTTTTTTGTGATTTATTTATATTGGACTCATCGTTTTCTACACTAAATTAACTCAATTTGCACAAAAATTTAAAAAAACTTAGATTAGATATGACACGTGGCGCAAAATTAAATTCTAATTAAAACCAATTTTTACACTGAATTAACTCACTTGACACAAAAATTTAAAAACTTAGATTAGATGGAATACATGGCGTAAAATTATATTCTAATTGAATTCTAATTTGAAATCTAATTGGATTTTCTCTCAATTTCACATAGTATTATATATATAGACTAGTATGTAACCTCGTGCTTACACACATGACTTGTCAATTGCAGTGGTGGTATGTGTTATTAAACATATAGAACATTAGCTGTAGGGACGCAGACCTAAATATATATTGGGCCTTGGGCCTTGGGCCTTGTCTGAGAAAACTCAGTGGTCCGAGGATAGATCAATAGTAAGGAAGACATTAGACTTTGAACTTCACGAGCAAGATATGACTGTGAAGGCTAGGAGAGGTGGGCCGAGGAGGAATGTCCCCTCGGCTAAATGAAGCAAATATTGAAACGTGTGTCCTATCATCCAGGGTGACATTCCAGGAAGTTCTATTGATGAGGACGTGCATTTTGAACGTGCGGGAGGGATGGAAGCTAGGAAATATCTAAGGGAAAGCTGCTACCACTGCATTGAATGCTCTGTAGCTAAATTTCTGGCCGCATTAATGAGAAAGTGATATTTGAACAGTGTTTTTCAGTCTTATAACTACCCCCAAAGACTTCAGGAGGATGCTGATGGGACAAGAATCATTACAAACAATCTACTGTCCACGTGGAGGGCAGAGATGAGAAAGGAGAAAGAGTATAAAATAGAGGGGAGACTCTGAAAGAACGGGATCGAAGATATTGGAGAAAACATTGTAGCAATAAGAACTAAAATTGTAACCTAATTCTAAAAAGAAATATACTAGAGTTAATCTCTTCGGACTGTGCTGAGGACGATTTTCTTTATAAGAAACCATTTTATCTTTGCTTCCTTGTCATCTTGATCTACTTTTGTTGTTGTTCAACTCATTAGGGCCTAGTTCTCCAACCCACTCTCTACAAATTCATTGTATTGGGCTTAACGGGCCTGAGTCCATTCCTATGTTGGGCTTGGTCTTCAAATTGCGTCCTTACATTAGCTAATGTAATTTAATTATGACATGAATATATTCAAGATTTTATCAATTTAGTACTACTCATACATATTTTTCTTTTTTTGGAATTCAATTAGATTGTTGCACGGTTCACATTAATGGTGATTGTTGGAGTTGCTCTCTATATGTTTGTCATAATGTTTTTATGATTGATTATTGACCACAATTTGATATTTTGGTTTTGGCCTTTGTTTCATAGTAAGAGCTTATTGTTTTGTCAGTTTCTTGCACTTTGCTTATACATATACGACCATTAAATGAAAGATATTGAAATTTTGAATAATTAAACTAAAATTGGAAATGGTTAAGAATTTAGATTAGATACTTTTGAAGAAAGTTTCAGAGCAATTTTCTGAATTATTTTTTCTACTTCTTTATCAAATAGAACAAAAGAAGTTGTCATCTTTCACTTGGATTTAACTGAATATAATAATGGAAGAAATAAAAAATGTAATAAGCTTATTTTTACATCTATAATTAAAGCAATTATCATTTTGGTTTCCTATGCTATCATTTTCGTAGCTATATAATATAAATAATGAATAATTTGGTCACCTAGCACACAAAAACATATTATTTTGTTGCTTTACTTTTCATTTGCAAAGTTGACATGAGGGATAATTTCACCCAATTTCTGCTTCTATGTTTACAATATTAGCACAGCAAATAAGAAACCTTTCCTGTAAAATCATTTATTGGGTTAGTTTTAGATTGCATAACAAAGATGTATTTGAAATAATTCAAGATAAAGAAAACCTTTACTCCTCCTGAGCCTTCCAATGCTTTAATTTCTACCAATGACATCTTAGTTTGCATTATCAGTTCTAATTCAAATTTTGGTTTTTTGTCACATGTTGGAATATGTTGAACAACATTATCTTCTTCATCCTCAACAACTTTACATTTGAACATTGTAAGAGATGAATTAAACAAAAATTCCATTGGTAATCCATCACAGAGAATTATTAAAGTAAATGTCTATTAACCTATCGATAAGCTTGGAAACCTCTATAATTCTGATTAATTAAAATGGTGAAGAGGTGAAGTAAAATATTTGGGATTTACTATAATACTTTATATGAAGTGGTTATTTGATGAGCCAAGAGAAAGGTACTAGTCTCCAGAGTTGTGAGAATGCCTTGTAAATTAAAAAATATATTTATTTTAAAGATGTTAACAGTACTATAGAAAGTGAAATAGATTTAAAAAATAATAATTTTATTACGAAAGATCTCAAAAAAAAATTCCAATTATTACATCTAAAGGCAACCAAAGGAAAAACACCCGCAAGCCCAAACCCACCAAAATTTAAGCACTTAAAAGTATATAGAGTAAAAAGCAACAACAAAAAAGAAGAAAAATAAAATTACAATCAAGTACATGGTTGTGGAGGAGGGGGACTTATGTGAGATCATTTGTGGTGCTAAAGTGCATCCAATCAATTATTAAGCAACCATTGCAGGAGTGAAAGAAATAGGGTTTGAAGGAGGGGTAGACCGTAGAGGGAGGCTAAGAGATGGGGTTTGTGTTGAGGTTGAATGTGATTAACTCACATTCAATTGAGAATAAAATAATATTCAAACCTAATTTAATAAGAATTTCTGAATTTGTTTATTATTGGGTTACTTTATCATGAATTCGAATTAATTTAAATGAACATAATTTAGGAACGTCTATAATTTTTAACACCACATTAACATTATTTATTACATAAATAATATAGATTTCTAAAATTTATGTTTATGTGTAGAAGAAAACATAAAATCAAACGCTTATATTTTATATTGTATTTTACTAATCATGTGCTTGCATGATAGGCGACAGTTTCTTGTTAATCACATCATGAAACTCTTGTGCACAATTGCAATGTAATACCAATGCACAATTGCAATGTAATACCAATGTTTTAGACTAATCTTGCTATCATTTAGTGGAAGTCATGGAAGAGGTTAGAAGAAGAGCAAAACATATTTTTCACATAGAGCTTTGTTCCAGAGGATTTTGATGATCTGTACCCAAGTGTCACAAATACAAATACATGAATAATACACGAATATAAAGAATATAATAGTAACTAAAGTCAAAGTACAAAAACTTTTACCTCAACAAAATAATGAGCTTCAAATCTCTGTTTACCATTACGGAAACAATCGATGAACCTACAAAATCCACCGAATTTAATACCTAAAAAAATTCACCTTTCCCAAAAAATAATACTAACACAATGAAATTAAAAAGATCTAATTAAAAAGTAAAACATGAAGATCCTACCTCATATTTGACATTGTGTTTCTCAGAATCCTTGAAAGGAACATAGAACTTAGCAAGATGGGTCTTTCCTTGCTTGTCTTGTAATAGTATCATACTGTTAGTATGAACCGTATATGCCAAAACCAAAGATTTTGTTATTGAAAAATTAAAAATTAAAATGAATGTTATAAATGGAATACAATTCTTGAATATAATAATAATAAACATGGAGATAATGGAATAGAGCATATGGTAATAAAATTAAAAATGATATAGAGCAAAAATCCAAGTTACAACACAAATTCTAATGGCAGGTCGAAGTCTTTGTGAGAAAGGAGATGAAGAGCAATGAATTTGAGTTAGTTTGGTGATTTCATCAAAATGTTAGTAATGTGATCCTTGGATTTCGTTTTTGGCACAAGATGGAAGAAGTAGATAAGCTGAATGAGGGTTGTGACTTGTGATTGGAAAATTGAAAGAGAGAGAGAGTGAAGGGGGATGTAGCTACATTTTATTATTTCAAGAACATCTTAGTCATAGATATTGTATCGAGATCGAAACAGATGACAAAAAAATTTCATTCATTGAATCAAAATTATTTATTCACAATGAATACTTTGATGGTTATTGGTGTGGACCCCAAATTTGGCACAAAATAAAAAACTTTGGGACACATGGCAATAAATTAGCTCACAATTGAAATCTAATTTTGAATCTAAAGTATTATTATGGCGTGGTCCTCGCATATATCTAGACACATGGCGTAAAATTGGAACTCTAATTTGAAATTTTAATTTTACTTTCTCTCAGTTTCACCTATTATTATATATATAGATATATAAATATGTGTGTGTGTGTGTGTGTGTGTGTGTATGAGTTCGAATTTGGTAAGGATGGAATGTAAAATCCATATTTTACACTATCCAATAAGAAATTGTCACATTAGCTTTTTACTTAGAACTCAATGCTTCCTACCATACCTAATAACACTACATCAATTTTTTACTTAAAACATGAAATATGGTATTGATTAAGATATTATTATATATGATCAGATGTATTTATATTTTGGTAATATAATGATGTGTCATATCCTTATTGGAGGGTGTAAACCAAAGAGTTTACATCAAGTCCTTACCAAAAAATAAGATTTGAGGTGGGTTAAGAATTAGCCCAATGATCAATGAAAGCTCAACATTGCATCCTATAATTATTGAATAAATAACTAGGTTTTACAACAAAATGAAAGATCATATTTTAACAAACTCTTTGATTTTGTACATAAAAAAAAAAAATTATGGCTAAAGTTAGTATATAATTAATTATAGATAAATTTAATGACACAAAAGAATTTCAAGTTCCATTTTAAATATATCCTATATGACTAAGTTAAAATATAGGCGAAAAACACATTTTAGTCCCTACATTTTCAAGCGATTTCCATTTTAGTCCCTATCTTGAAAAACGCTTCCCGTTTTGGTCCTTACCGTTACATCAGAGACGGAAAATGCACACGTGGCAAACGACAGAATTAAAAAATATTAAAAATATTTTATTTTATTTTAAAATAAAATAAAATTTTAGTTATCAATAATTTTAAAATAAAAATATTAAAAATTTTAGTTAAAAATATTTGTTATTCATGTTCTTCCCCCAAGAACATGATTGCCCAGAAATTCAAAATTTTCTTCTCTTTTATTTTATTTTCTTAGCATCCAAACAAGCAAAAACATATACAAAACCATGATCAAACTCAGATACTCTAACACAATCAACTAACAAAACCCAAAACACTTAAGCAGTCCCACATATTATTATTGACCCAAAGTTAGCGAAACGAGGACATTGAGACAGACATTGGTGAAGACGTTGACGAAGGACTTATCGTCGTCCTGATCGGCGGTGGTGATTCTGAGCACATAGATCGAGTTCATGAGAGGGTACACAACGCGGTACCAGCTTTCCACTCCGACGATGAGCTAGCCGCTCAAGGCGGCGAGAGGATTGTCGCCGAGAGAGGCGATGGAGTCAGCATCAGCATCGGATCCGTTAGCAGGTTGGAGAAAAAGAGCTAAGCAAGACATGGTGATCGATTCGGATCCGTGTAGGGTTTGGGTTTGGATCTAAGTGAAAATGAGAGGAATTGGGTGGGGGTTTTTGTAGGAAACGAGATTGAGATGGTTTTAGTGTTTCATTTTGATAGATGATTCTTCTATTTCTTGTTTGGTGTAGAGATATGAAATCATTTCAATTTTTTCAGTTGGGAAGAGAGGAGAGAGAGTCGGTTTTTGAGTTTGGTGGGTGGGTGATATAGAAGGAGGCTTGTGTCATTCAAATGAATTGGGTTTTTGGAATTTTTTGTGTTCATGGTTTAGTGTGAAGTGATTTGGGGGTTTATGGTGTGGATTTTGGAAGCTAAAATTTTTTTTTTCGTTGAGCAATATTGATATGCATTTGGCTGATGGCGTTGTCAGTTGTTCTTCTTTTTTTTTCTTTTCTTTTTTTTGGATCGTTGTTAGTTGATTGTGTCAGAGTATCTGAGTTTGATCATGGTTTTGTATATGTTTTTGCTTGTTTAGATGCTAAGAAAATAAAATAAAAGAGAAGAAAATCTTGAATTTCTAGGCAATCATGTTCTTGGGGGAAGAACATGAAGAACAAATATTTTTAACTAAAATTTTTAATATTTTTATTTTAAAATTATTGATAACTAAAATTTTATTTTATTTTAAAATAAAATAAAATATTTTTAATATTTTTTAATTCTGCCGTTTGCCATGTGTGCATTTTCCGTCTCTGATGTAACGACAGAGACTAAAACGGGAAGCGTTTTTCAGGATAGGGACTAAAAGCGGTAAAAATAAAATGCATGAACTAAAATAGGAATCGCTTGAAAATGTAAGGACTAAAATGTGCTTTTCACCTAAAATATATTAGAAATAATCATTCACTTATTTGTATCTTTATTTTTTATATACTTAATGGGTAGTAGTTTTATTTTTCATTTTTTTTATATAACCAATTTTTTTTTTTTTTTTTTGAGCTTATAAGTGTGGTCACTGTTCTGACTCACTTAAACTTTTTTTTTTTTTTTTTTCATGTATTAATTACGTTTTAATATATTTCTTATTCTAGAATGATCAAATTTTGTTGTCAATGTTTTAGCCCCTAAAACAAATTCCTGGATATATGTATATCCGAAAGTTCTATCAAGTTTCAATATATGTTGAAAACTTGAAATACTGAAATGTCATTTCATAAGTCCTCTTGGACATCTTCTAAAGCTCATTTTATATTATGCACCCTACTTTAGTTCAATGGAAATATGTACAACGCCAGTGTATATATCTTGGTTGCTTTATGCAATTGTCAACACTCAAATCTCAATAGTATAGCCAGTAATAAAGTAAAGGATGTCCAACTTAATTAATATACAACAGCTACAGATCATAGTCATAACTTAAATTAGATAATACCACTTGACCTGTAGCATTCATCCATTCAGACCATTCCTTTCTGCTCTTTTTCATTGTTAATATGCGCAATATATAATGACCTCTTCAAATCTTACGTGAGCAAGCTTACATACTGCAAAAGTTGGGTGCAGAAACAGTCCTTCTGCTGCAAATTAATGATACCTTGTATATATTATTAGATATGGGATTCATAATGCTAGCTATTTGTTAGACAACCTTGAGTTTTTGAAAGAATATTTAACTGGAGATCGTGGCCGCAAATTCCAGGTGGTTGGCAGATCACATTAAGCGTGAAAGCATTTGCAGATTTCAATATACTATTGTCGAGATTCGGTGGGTCTGTAAGAGACATCAAGAACAAGAAGATGGGTTGTTAAGCATGGTATATTTTGGTCCTGACACTGTCCTTCATTGGGGTTTGTCTTCTAGCTCGTGCAACAGACGTTTGATTTGAAGGGAAATAATTTTTACGTTACCAAATTTAACAAGCAAACGGTCTTATCACATCATAGCTGGTGCCACATCATAGCTGATCAAACCAATAAGGAACCCAAATTAACTGACTGCGTTGACTTTGTTGATTTAGTAATAGAAGAAGTTATTCACTCTTAGTCTTATGTACGGGAAGAGTCCTCGCTCCTCTCATACTTACTATGAAAGTAAGGTACGAGAGGAGGGAGGATTCCTATACAAATGAATAATTCTCCCTATAATAGAACATTGTATGGGTAAACTTTTTAATCAAACAAAGTATGTTTAGAGAATATGAATATGATCTCCCTATTGACATTCTTTCTAACTTAAGTATCAGAATTATGAGATTTGATGTCATCACTCCCATTATTTTCAATTTTTGGCCGACATTTTATCGATCGGTCAACAATATAACCAAAAGAATAGAATGAATTATGAAAATCCATCGCCTATATTTGATGTGTATCATTATTGCATCTTACTCTCCATAATAATAATAATAATAAAACAAGGTGGGGAAAGTGTGTGTTATGTTTGGTTGTCATGAAAGTAAGTGAATGAAAATTAAAAAGAAAAAGAAAAAGTTGAGTTGATTTTTTTATTTCATTATTTTTTGATGATGCGGGAGCGAAGGGATTTCATTAAGATGATAATGTGACTTTTTAAAATGTCAAATAAATTATTTTTTATTATAATTAAGTGACATATAAGCACTCCACTAACCAAGTTAACAAATTTATTCTATTATATAATGATAAGGACAAGAATAAAACACAGTTTAAAGGATTTAGAACTAAATGAAATACTAAATTTGTTAAAGGCCAAAAGATAACATCCTCAAAGTTGAGAACCAAAAGCATATTTAGAGCTATAATTTAATTAGAAAAGGTAATATCTATTTAATAAGAATTTGTTTAGTATTGGATTGCTTTACCCAAAAAGATGGAACATTCTAACTAGTTTTTTTTTTTTTTTTAGAATTTCAACCTAGGACGTCCGCTCTTGATGATAGCTCTTTATTATCAAACCAAGACACCAATTGGTTTTTGGTGTAGGCGGAGATTGGACCCTAAATCTTATTCAATCATCAGTTGAGTTAACATAGTTTAGTACTATTTAGAACTTTGATAAGAAAATTTTTAAAAACATATATTAGAATTATGTCATAGAAATAATGGAGATTTCAAAAAGTTTATCGCAATATTTAAAACAGATTTAATATATATATTGTGGGGGGACGAAAAGCCCAACTCAACGTATTGGGCCCAAGGCCCTATTTGAAGATTACTATTTGTCCGAAGAGATGAAAACACTCAAGAAGAAGCCCATGTAAAAGAAGCCTGTCTGGAAATGAGCATGGTCATAATCCGAGGAGATATTCAGTTGTCCGAGGAGGCCATTATCCTCGGATCCGAAGGAGCTTGGTCCGACAGGGGTCTGGGAAGCTCAAATGATCCTCCTGATAGGTGTAATGATAGAGATGAACCTCAGGCACGCATGAAGATAGCAGGAACGGAGAAATATCTAGAAGACAAACTTCAACCACCACATTAAATGCATTGCACCTACTTTCCTGGCCGCATTAATGTGGAGAAGACCCCTGAACAGTGCAATCTCAGCTACCGCCACTCACACAAGGCTAAAAAGGATACATGATGGGACATGCACTCAAGTGGGCGCCTAGATGATGAACAAGTGGACGATGAAGATAAAGGGAGAGGGTACTATATAAGAGGGGGAGGCCTCTGATAAAGGGGATCGAAAAAAGAAAGTTAGAAAGGAGAAAACTCTATTACTGTAGTTCTAAGAATTGTAACCCAAGTTCATTCAATACAAATTCCTCTTTGGACGTCTATGTTTGCATTTGTCCGAGCACGATTGAATGCTAATTTATTCACAAGCACTGCAGTCTAATACTGTTTAATTCATTACTAGCCTAACTCTTTCACCCACTCTCTACAAATTTATTGTCTTGGGTTCATTGGGCTCACAATCTATACCTTTTTGGTCTAGGGCTACAAAAATTGACCCTACATATATATATATATATATATATATATATATTAAAATGACATTAGAACATATAATTTAACTAGAATAATGACACCGAAATATATGGCCTTCCAAGACTTATCACTTATTTAGAAACAATAGAACAAGTAAACAAAAAGTAAAAATAAAAGCTTATTTGATATGATTAAATGTGGAATAGTTAGACAGTTGAAAATGCTCATCTTATGAAAAAAATGAAGTTAATAAGTATAACATTTGATATAAATTCATATTTTTATCAAAATGTTCTATATTTTTTGAATAATTATTGTAGGGGGCTATATTAACGACCAAGCCCAAATAGTGGGTGACTGGACTGGGAATGAGAGGCCCTATACAATTAATTTGTAGAGGTGGATGGTCAAGGTCAACGCTTTGATCTCTTATAATCACAAGTTTGTAATTAAAGAAAATAGATTAACAAAAATAACAATACAGATAAGGAATTAAGTTAGGAAAAGAGATATTCTTATTTAAGTTCTTCCTCAGGCAAGCTGAGGATTAAGTGTTCTTTTGGAATACACTTTTCTGTTTTACAATGATCACTTTTTCTTTCTCAACTTTTTCTGATCCCCACTTAAAGAGGACATTTCTTCCTATATGTTGGTGTAAACACAATAATAATGGAAATAACATAAAGAGAAACTAAATAATATTAATTTAAAGAGAAAAAATTACACAACACTATTTGGACTAAGGCGCAACACTTGCTCTCTTTAAGAAGATTCAAGCCCTTGGCTGACTAAACTTTGTAACTGGTGCAGACCTTCTTTGACTTGTCTCCGCCAGGATACAACAGTCCAACAAATGTCGTATGGCTAGAACAATCTCTGCACAAAGTGCTTAAGCTCAAAGCTCCACCAGAAGGATTCAAGAGCCTGATTCATTTCCATTTTTGATACCTCCACCCTTCACCTCCCCCTTGTGCAGGTATCTAGCCCAATATCTGAGACAATTCATATTAGCCCATTAATCACCACAATTAAAATGAATAAAATAGTCTCTCTTCTTTTCAATGTGGGATTAAACATTTTCACTAACTCCTCATCTTCCATATTCACTCCTACATCTTTACATTTATGTTTTAATATTTATTCATTTTAAATGATTAATATTAAAATGTTCTAACACTATATATAGCTGCTTGGATTGCATCCTAGCCTTTCACTTTGAGAGCCGTTGATTTCTCTTTAGATAATTGTCCCATCATTGCCTTGTTGGTGGCAGTAGAGTAGGCTGCAGACTGTAGGGCAATGTTTAGTGGTCATTTTAGCATCAATGCGGCAGGCTAAGTTGGTATAGTATATTGAATATGGAGGTGATGTGTGCTTTATCTAGAAGTTTCCTCTTGCTCTCACTTCGTACGTCACTACGATCCTTCCCGGTCATCAACCTTATGGTCCTGACAACTTGTTTCCAATCTCCCGAGGAGTGTCTCTTCCTTGGGCTCCTTGGGTAGGTTGTCCTCCTCGACTTTCTTGACCTAATTGAACTGACTAGGCTGGGCCTAATCTGATGAATAGTTGGGTCCAGTTACATCTTGGGTAGATCCCACTTGATGATTCCTTATCTTCGAGCTTCCTTCTCCCACAATTATTATTTGAATACTCTAGATATACCATCTAATAAAGTTTGGTGTAATTATGTATCAATTATTGCCAATTATAATTGCGTGTTACTTTTAAAGGCATATTAAAAAACAAGATGGGGTATTTAATTTATTGGTAGACAATGCAAAACTTAATTATTAACATAGTGCATGGGACTTTACCTAAATCTTTAGACTTTTTTGTGTTGTCGAGTACGTGTGCATGAACATATCCAGTTAAAGCTACCTTTGCTTTAAGGCCTTCCCTTGCTTGTGGAATTGAAAAACTCAATACTTTTTGATGCATTCACATAAACTCATAAAGGTACCAATGTCCCTTTCAAATAAAATGCCCCAAATCCCATTCATATTATTGTGTAAAAGTGTACTGCCAATGAAGCTTTTATTGAATTTGGTAGAAGAATAGTTAGAATCTGAACCACCATATACACAAAGACAATGCCAACTTTTGAAAATTGAAATTTTGCTTTCTTTTTGGCCAAATGAGTAAGACAATTGACAACACTAACTTAAAAAATAAATAATATAAGCCAGATTGTTGTTTTTAGTGGAAGGTTTAGATGAGAGGTGGCTTTCCAACCTAATTTTTTAATCCATGAACTATAATAAGAAAATTTTAGTTACAATTATGTGACCCTAGCTAGCTAGAATTTGTATGGTAGAACCATATTGGTTTACACAAATATTGAAACACACGATAAGAAAACCACTCATTGAGAGCATTTAAATCCATAATTAAGTTGAGAGGAAATTAATAAACATTGATTGGAATGTAGTATTCATTGACGATATAGGGAACTAAAATGATTTCACCTAAACTTTGTCCATATATGATATAACCTTATCTTATGGTTGTTGTTGTTGTTTTATTTTTTCTTAAATTTCCCAAGCAAATATACAAAACAACATATGAGGTGAGAACTTCTCAAAAAAAAAAAAAAAAGGAGCATATTGGGTGGAAAGGAGATCCGAGATTCTGAAAACCCAGGCCCATAAGAAAAAGAAGAAGTGGGCCATTTAGCAAGGTTGTGGGCTGCAATATTTTCTGAAGAAAGTAATATACATATAGTAAGGTGAATAAAATAATTTCTGTGAAGGAGTTTGCAAATTTTTTGTGTAGTTAAAGTCCAACTTGTTAATATTTGCGAAGCAAAATTATTTGTCTTAAAATTGGTTAATTTTTCTTCAGATTTGGTGCACGTATTTCTCAATGGAATTGCAGGCGTATTGAATTTGGACTGGGCCTGTATTTTCAACCACGTTCTTCAAATCTTTAGGCCGCTTAGCCATGGTTTGCAGTCAGTTAAGAAATTAGGCTCTGCCTAAGTTAAGAATTAGGATCATGAAGCCTAATAGTTACAAATGCTCAACAGGCCCACACAGAATTGTAGACACAAAATAGCCCAGGCCTGATCACTATACTTGTGTAACCCCACTCCCTCCTCCCAAATAAATAACTTTTTAAATGACATAAGGGTCTCTGGGTCTGTACACTTACATCAAACCATAAATAAAAAAAAAGAAAAATTCATATATATATATATATATATATTTTTTTTCTGAAAATGTTATATCTACATCATTTTCACAACAAAATCATAAGTGGTAGCTACTTGATTCTAATGAGATACAAAATCTCTATGTTTACAATCTTGCTGCTTGCATGAATATTGTCCCTAGTCTCTACAAGTTCGGTTGTGATCCTTGAAGTTTTATGGTGGAGCTTTGCATTGGTGCCATTTAGATTTAGAACAGAGTTGGCAATCTCAAATAAAACTTATTTTACTTGTTACCCAAGAAAAAAAAAATCCCTTTTTTGTTTTCCCAGTCTTTCCAACGTAGATGGCATCATTTGGAATAAAGGAATAACACTTGGAACTTGAAAACAGCCTAAAGAATATTTTAAAGCTTCAACGTGAAGATCTTTGCAACTATTAGGTACCATTGGAAGAGGAGTTGCAATATTGTTGCATGAAGAGAAACCATTGGAAGAGGAACCATTGACTTTTTACCTCATGAGGGTGCTGGGTCCAGACTAGCTTTCCTAAATCAAATAGCTATCATAACAGCCTCATGATGAATTGGATTTTAATGATAAACAACTAGGAAATTTAAGAGATTAGTGAGCTCAGGTAAGAAGCTATGATTGAACCTACTTAAAGGAGTGTATGCTACACCTTATCCCCATTTCAAATGGAGACATATATTGGTTCTTCAAATGGGTAGATCCTGCTCTATGTGGTCACGATTCATGTCCATGTCAAAAGCTTCAATATTGGACTGGTCAGCCACAACACCTACCCCTTTCGGCCCTTCACCCCGTACAACACAAACGCACACAAGTTGTCTAGATTCTGGTTAGTGGTCATCACCATTTAAAAATGGATCTATTTTACTATTTAAATTAAATATTACAAATCTGAATGGGTAATTTGGTACCACATGTAATATACTAATATATGACTATATTATTAAATAATAAGCTCCGTTTTTTTTGTTGTAAAATGTTTTCTTACAAACATTTTCAACATTTTCGGATATATGTTTTGTTGTGAAAACACACACACAAAACTTGTCAAATGTTTTAAGGATTTTTTTTACTAAAACATTATCCAAACCACACACCTTCCTCTTCCCCTCCCCTCTCTTCTCTCTTTCTCACACAGTCCTAGCTCTCCCCTTTCTTCTCTCGATCTTGTAGACCGCTACACTCTTTTCTCTCTTTCTCGTGCACAGAGCAAGCCAATGGTTAGACACAAGGCGAACGGAGATCAGCCATTTTTTCATTGGGGTGTAAAGGTGAGTGGTGGTGATCAATCAATTTGACATTGTAAGTGCGAAGAAAAGCTTCCAATCTGCTGATACTCTATTGTCAATTTGTAATTATCATTGTGTTTTCTTTCTTTATTTATTTCTTTTTTTGGGTTGGATAGGTGTTTTAATTTCGTTGTAATGAGTTAAAATATTTTTTAGGTGTTTTCTGGTTTTGTAATGAGTTTTGGTTGTGGATACAAATGTTTTGTATATAAAGGAAAATTTCCACATTTTATATCATGGCAAACACCAATAAAATAAATTTTGAAGCATTTTAAGTACTACAACCAAACACTGAAAAAGAAAAAATTTTCCCTAAAAATGTTTTCATCTGAAAATATTTTACGCTAAAAAACATTTTACAACAAAACAAACAAGGTGTTAATTCTATTCCTCGTAAATTTGTAGACCAAAGAAAAATCTCACCGATCTCACAATGCACTCATTATCATATCATTGAATTAATTCATTGTTTCCAGCATAATCTCCTTCAAAGAAGTTTTTATGATAAATGGTAATATTTTAAATAATAAAATATATCTCCAAACTAATTTGAAGGAATTTCATTTAACCTACTATATGGTGAATTATAAACTATTCATATGTATTATTTAAACAAATCAAACAAATCAATAAAAATATTATATGACTAAAACTACACCTAGGATAGTATTTTCAACCACCACATTGTAGGTTAGAAGAAGATTCTTCCGAATCAGATTGAAGCTAAACCTTTTCTTACAATCAACAATAAATTCACATCTTACAAGGTTTTGATAGACGTGAAATTATCAATTGGAAACTACCGAAACAAAATGCTATTGGTTTTCCAGTCCAAATCTTTGGCTACATCAACAGAAACTTAGTCCACCAATCAAATTGAATTTTAAGACCTTTTAGCTATCTACCACAAAATGAATCAACACGGCTCTAATATCAAACAAGAAGGAAGTACTCGAAAATCAAAAAAGAGTTTCAATGGAGATTTAGTAGGTCAAGCTTTGGGGATGGAGTCAACAAGAACATACATACATCCAACGCATGCTTAGTATGAAAAGAAAATTAAGGCTCCAGTCAACCTAAAGGTGGTAATGGGACCCTCACCATGTTACGTAGTTTGCTAAAGTCGCAGGACTTTTATTTTGCTTAAGTACTGTTATAATCACTCAAATTTCAAAGCATGAATTGTAAATAGTAAATACTATATATTATATTTTCTTTTTAAACTTTAAGAAGCTGAATACCTATGTAGATTCCTTGCTTGCCTGTCAATAAAGACTCAAATAGAAACACTAAGTACAATGCATATGATCTTTTAGTGAAAAACGGTGAAAGACAATGTCTTTTACCTAGACAAAATACTTACGGTTTACCTCAAGCCAATGTTTAAAGAGGTAACACGTGAAACTTTTTGCAGCTTGAGGAGACTTGATTGACATTAGAACAGCCACAAAAGCATGGAAAAATCTTTCTTTCTAATGTGAATATGAATAGCAACACAGCTTCTAGAACTTCATTTTTCATATGAAAAGCATCCGAAGGATTTAGGCAGCTAATGTTAAGATTCAAACTAGTGAACAAGAGGATCAAGTTATCTTGTTGGCAAGAAAGTGAAAGGAGATTAACAAAAGAACAAAAGGGTTGTGACCAAGTATAGTTTCTAAATCTGATTATGATTTTCTTCTTCATGAAAAAATATTTCAAAAATAAATAAATAAAGAAATTTTATATGTATGGCACATATGTACAGTGTGAGCCTTCAAATTAAGTTCAAACACAATCATGTTTACTCACATGCATATATAAAAAATTAATATCCCCCTAATGTCTAGGGCATACACATGCATCTATGTATCTACAATATATGTCTACGAATTTGAATCATTCTAGGTGCGTGCCAGTCAATGCCACTCATCAACATCAACATCATCATCTTCATCTTCATCTTATAATTATTACTAATGACCACAGATTATTTCAAGTAGATTAGGTAAAACAATGAAATACAACACGGTAAAAGTTGGAGGCACGAAATAGCAAACCCTAGCTCAACAATTAGACATGGCCATGGAACACACAGTTCCTTATCAGTGAAATTAGGATTACACTCTTCCAACATTATATTGATCATTATTCATGTACTCAAGAATAAGACTTAGAAAAGCATTTATTACATGTCATAAGTGTGAAACACTGAATTTATCCATAAACATGATTGCACTAACTGTATCTACAGAAAAATCCAGAGAAACCCAACACCAAAATATCTAAAAGAGAAGGAGAGAAAAAGAGAGAGATCAAGATTTTTCCTTTGGGTGATAAACAGTACACATAACCAAATGCAATTATATTGTTTCCATCATTTTTTTTTTTTTTTTTTTGCAAACAAAGTAAACACAAAACTAAAGGATTAGTAGGACATATTAAAACAGCTAATATGTTTACTTAGAGATATGAAAATGGCAATAAATCAAAAGCTTATAGAACTTATATGATTTGCTTGATCTAGCAAACAATCGGACCGAAACGCTTGATTCCCCAAGAGCAAGAGTAGTAGGATCCTTTTAAAGAAAAAAGACCCTTCACACTCATGAAAGGTACTAGGGTTTTCAGCTCAGAGAGAAGAAACCCTTGTCATCATCATCATCATCGTCTTCGTCATCATCATCATCATCATCATCTTTTTCTTCCTCTTCTTCTTCTTGGGTTGTTTGTTTTTTTGGTTTTTGTTGTTGTTGGTGGTGATGGTGATGAAGGTGATGAGAAGGTTGGTGGATGATGATAAAAGAAGTGGGAGTGGTGAGGGGGTAATGATGATGGTGGTGAAGAGTGAGAGAGAAGGGCAAGGGCAAGGAGGAGGGCATGATGATTGCTGTTGGGTGAAGCCGTTGAAAGGTTGAAGAAAAATCCAAAGTATTGCGTGCCATCTCTCAGAGAGAGAGAGAGAGAGAGAGATAGACTATAATTGAGACCCACTCTATCTCTTTCTCTCTCCTGTGGAAGGAATTATCACGAAACCCATGGTGATAGCTTTTTCATGCCCCCCCTCAGCTCTTGTTTTCACATAAAAGGAAAGAATACATTATTTTTCTATCAAATAAATAATAAATCAGGTGCAACAGTTTTTGTGGCCTTGGCTGCAACACCCAATCACATTGCTGCAAAAGTTGTTACTTAGGAAGTACCTTGCAGCTAAATTTTTTAAAGAAGGTGTGGACACAGTTTGTCAGAGTCTTGACATGTGTGACGGTAAGTAATAAAAAAAGAAAAAAAAGAAAAAAGAAGGTAAAATACATATAAAAATGATTATTTATCAATTACAGTCGCACATATTATCAAAATATAGCAGTAAGATAATTTTAAAAGAAAATATATAGGTAAAATCATAAAAGTTACGTTATTTAAATTACAACATTCCATATAAGATTATATCAAAAAAAAAAAAAAAACATTTCATATAACATGGTTGTTTGTGTATATTCATTATTCTTTATATACATACATGCTTACTTTAGTTTTGATTTTTTAACTGAATACAGTAAAAAGGCTGTTTGTGATTGTATATGGAGTTGATGAAATGCTTGAACTTTATTGGGTTTAGGTAAAGTTGGAATTTGGCAGGCACAAGGGTATAAGTTTAACTAAAATAAGAAATATAGAATAACAAAGGAATCATAGAGCTGAGAAATGACAGAGTGAGAGAATCGAAAAATTGTGTGTGAGTATAAGAGAAAGGAATAGAGCAAGGTGGTACTTTGAGGCAGAATGTGTAAACTTGTGCGTATATTGGCTGGCCTGCAAAAGCAGTTAGGTAAATAGAAATGGAGACAAAAATATGTTAGTTACTGTTCCCCAAATGTGTCAATCTTTCTGTTAAAAATGAAAGTATTCCTTTCTTTTCTGAGCTGTTTTCTTCTTATAGTTTTAAGTTTGAAAGTAAATAATTCATTGTCTGCAAGGGCAACAGGATAAAGATTCCCCACCTAAGCATATTTTGAAGGGATCAACTCAGTATTCTCTACCTGATCTGAAAATTTGTATTCTCTAAAGTAATCAAACACTTGATGTGTATTTATACTGTATGTGGAAAGATTAAAAAAAAGTGGCCTTTCATTGTTTTATTTTTATTTCTTCTCTTCCTTTACTACTTTTCCGTACATCTTTTTTATCCCTTAAACATCACCTTCTCCCACTCTTAATTCAATGCATTTCATGACTAATCTGTCCAATATTTGGGTAATAACACTCGAAAATTTATATAATATATATATAAAGATATTATTTAATTCAAAAACTTAAATCAGTAGATTTAAACATATGATATAATTTTAACCACTCAATCTTGTCATAATTAATCAATGTGAGCACGGACAAACCTAAGATTTCAAGCTAGGGAGTCAGAGTATAAGCCAAAAAATCTCCAAATAAGCATTCATATATATAGTATTAACAAACTATCAATCAAGACAAATACTTGATCATTATTTCTTAATAAATTAAGATGCAATCATCTACAACAAAGACAAAAATAATAATAATAATAATATTTTTTTCTTAATACTGACCTGACTAGGATTTTTTTTAATTTTTTTTTTAAGTTTTGTTTTTGTTAAGTTTTTGGATTGGATAGTTGCTAGTAGGGTTGGGCTAGGCTGGCTAGGCTGATTGAAGGGGAGGGGGGCCTAAGATTTTAGAAGAAGAGGACCCAACTGCAAAAATAAAAAAATATAACTAGTTAAAAAAATTTCTTAGGGCTGGGGCCTAGGCTCCCTTGGGTCCACCCCTAAATGTGAGACTTCATTACTTGATAAACCATACCACTTTACGGTTGAATATGCTAACGTAATATTCTATAGAATATAGATCTCTTTTTATTTTTTTCATTTATTTATTTACTTTTTTGACTTCTTTTCCATACATGTATTTAATCCCTTATAAATCAACTAATCCTATCCCATCTAAGAGAGCTTGATTTCTCAAACTCTTAACTGAATAATGCTATTTCATCATGACTAACCTGTCCAATGTTTATTGAGCTATGTATTCGAATCACAACCTAAACATATCTATTTTCTTAATCATCTAATCATGCACCTTATCATTTAGGCAACTAATAATAATAATCTATTAACGGAAACAGTTGCTTGATGGCTGCTTATCTTTCCTAGGATGCCCCGAATGTTTGAAATTTTTATTCCATATCAAAACATGTTTCAACATATCATGTTTCCTTTCTCCATAATTGACACCTACAAGGCTACAAGCAACGTGACAATTGCTCTTACCATTATGTTTTGTCAAGATCGGAGAAAAAAAGAGGAGAATATCATATTTATCCTGTTGTACTTGTCAACATTTTCATATCGCTTTCCCTTCCTTTGCAAATGTTACACTATTATTTGAAAAACAAATGGTGGGAAGTGAAAAAGAAAATAATACATATAGTGTGAGGAATTAACTTATCGTTATCGTTTAGCTGTTCCAAAAAAAAAAAAAAAACTTATCGTTTAGCTGTTATATTTTCCACTAGTTTGTATTCACGTTTTTTCCAAAATCGAATATAGTTATTATTTTTTCTAAAGAAGAAGAAGAAAGATAAAACTTCTTGCACACAAAGCCCCAGAAACCTAACTAGTTATAAATTTGTAATGTGAACAAGCTTGCATCATATATATGTTAGTTTAGTAGGTCTAAATATGGTTCGGTTGACATTCCTACAATGAATTTATTGATTAAAGGAAGCTCTATTGAAGATAGGTATAAACTGAAAAGTATAAGGAGACTAAGGTTAGAAAGAGTATGAGTTGGACGAGCAAAGAGAGAGACCTCGGTAGAATGACCTCGGGCAAGTCAGAGAGTCCCTAAGAAAGTCAGAGAGAGTCCTCGAGCGGGTCAGAGAAAGAGAGAGCCAATCCCTAAACCAAATGGTTTTCCTTCCTTTTATAGAGAGGTGTGGTTATAGATACTTATAAAAGTATGTGGTCATAAGTGTTTTTTTGAATGAGACCTCCATAATTAGCGTTTGTTTAAGACCTTGACCGACGTGATCTCAGCCTGCCAAACTTATTAACAGTCCAGCAGACCTTGAGGTGGGGTTAATTATTCCTATTAGTTTCACTTAAAAAGAAATTGCTTTCATAATAGATAGGATGATAAATTTAGGGTAGTAAAACGACCCATTTAAGCCTTTGTTCAATGCTCAATGACTTTTAAGTTTGACCCTGATAAAGTCACCTACATAAGCCAGTCTTTTGTTTCACTTTTCTCCTTATGGTGAAAATTTTTGTGGCAAAACCCAAGTAGTTCGATAAAAAAAGAAAAAGTAAGCTCTAGAAAAGTGAAAAATTTCCAGAGATTCAAGATCTTTTTAGCACCGAACAAAGTCCAAACGCAATACCCAAAAGTTCACAGGATTTCATGTCGCCCCAGTCTTTATCGCTCTCTTGTTCGATTCCATTCTGGCATCAAATATCAATATATCCAAAAAGAACTTGCTATATCTCACTTTATAATCTTCTATTAATCTACAGGCATATCTTTGTCCAATATAGTCAGTTGCCTTTGTTTTCTCTTTTGCTGGACATATATGAGTAGTCAAATTTGGATTGTAATGCACAATAATAATAATAATAATAATAATAATAATTGTAAGGTAAGAATTTGTTCCACCCCACATCTAATTTTACACGCGACGCGGTGCTAGGCGCGGTGCGTCTTTGCCCTCTTCGACCGAGTGCAGGCAAGCCAAAGGGGGTTTCATAGTCTCAGCCCCAAGACCTGAAATCCTACATCGAAAGGAGGAGCGCCCCACTAACGCTTTATATGCTTCTGGAGCTTGCGTTAGTGTACCACTACTCGTCGAAGAGGGCAAAGACGCACCGCGCCTAGCACCGCGTCGCGTGTACAATTAGATGTGGGGTGGAACAAATTCTTACCTTACAATAATATTTAAAAAGAAGCTCGAGAGAAAAAAAACGAACCTTCCTACATTTTAAGACTTTATACACTTTTTTGGGGGCTAAATAGAAGACCGAAAAGTTAACGTATGCCCTAATAATATTAGTTTATGAATTATTTTTAAAAACTTTTTATAGAAAAATTTAAAAATAACTATTTTTTTTTTCTATAAAAATTATATTAAAATTTTTCTAAAATAATTTATTAACAAATATCTTAAAAACATACATTAACAGATTCAGGCTCCGTAGAAGAATTTAATTGGTAACACTTTACTTTAAAAGAACTATTATGAAATGACTTGAACATATTAATAAGTGAGAGGCAGCAATGATATAAATGATTAAAGCAATTTTCTACAAGCTTCTCATAAAACCTAAAACACTTTCGTGGGTGTTTTTTTATTTTATATATATATATATATATATATATATATATTTTCTTTTCTTCCTTGTGTGAACTAAAATTCTCTTTCAATTTTCAACGAGAGACCAAAGACCTTTATGAAGTTACGCATGCACTCTTTTTTCTTTCTTTTGGCTAATCAGTCATAGATGCTCTCACATACTATACCATGTCCCCCATTTAAGACTAAGATATACAACATTGTATTTTTTTTTTTTTTAGAGTTAATTTCAACATATAGCATCTATTCTTGATAATTGTTCTTTATTATTATACGTGACTATTTTTTATTATCAAACAAAGACATTCCAAATTTCTTATTTTACGACAAAAACTTTACCAGTTAAAATAATTGGAACTCCTTTCCTTTGTATAAACAACTTTGTTTTGATACAAAAGACTGAGATAAAGAACATTTATGCAATAAGTTACTAACCCAAACATGATAGAATCTCTTGCCATTTGTTTTTGGCAGGAACTAGGAACCATGATATAGAAATCAAACCGCTACTAGTGAGTAGGACGGGGACCCATGCTAGCTATCTTTATGTGATTCCACCGCAAATGCACAGGGATTAATAGCTAGGTAGTGTGGTTCCTATGACTCAACAGAGAAAAGTGCTTTTCATTTCATTAGTGCTATGACCTGTTTGGTTCCAAAAATCTGCATATCATCATCACAATATGAAAGTGGGTAGCACCAACTTAGCTTGTGAAAATATTATAAATACAAGCTCAAAAGTAACATGCAACATTCATACACTTTCTAAAGTCTAAACTCTAAAGGGCAAATTTTATAACATAAAACTGGTTTTTCCAACATGGGGTGTGTAAATGGAACCTTTGCAGCAAGCCCAACTTTTAGAATCTAGCCCAAGTTAACGAGACTCTTTTTTGGTCTATAGGATTTTTTTTTTTATTAGTCTTTTAGTTGTTAATTTTTTGAAAGGGTCTATAGGAGTTAAGAGTGGGTTTAGATGATCTTATTTTTATTAATTAGCTTTTTTGTTGTTGTTGGTTTTCTTTTTAATAAAAGAAATTTATACCTAAATAAAAGTAGGGTTTTAAAAAGCAATACCTAATTGAATAAACAAAATAACTTAAAAAATAATCCCCATCCAAATAGAGCCTTTAAAGATTATACAATGAGTTCTCTCTCTTTAACTCCTCTTTTCTACAAGATCCCATTTCGGATCTTTGTTATGGGGTCAAAAAAATTTACTAACTACATTAGTTCCTACTTCTAAATTTCAAGCTTTTTTTAATAAATGAAAATGCTAAGATTATTTTTTTTGAAACGAATATTCAAAAAAAATATCCATACAAAGTGAAGTGGGAGGGTGTCAATGTTCGACTCAACCCGCAAACATGACACAAACCTGACGCGGGTTTTTACAAGTTAGGGTTGAGCCTTAACGGGTTTGGGTCATAAACGGATTAACCCGAAAGCGACACAATAAAAAACGTGTCATAAGCAAGTCAACAGGCGTAACTCGCAATAAACATGTTTGATACGCCAATTTATTTGTGTCAACTCAAAATGACCCATTTAACGCAACCCATTTAACTCATATAACAAATAAATATTCATTTTGTTTTAGATTTGTCAAATACCTTTTATATCCAACCTATATTTTAAATTTAAAAAGAAGAGTGAGTAATTGCAAAAGCTTACAAGGGATATAATTGAAAATTGAAACTTTACAAACCCTAGATCTCTAAACCCTACAAACCCTAAATCTCTAAACATTCTTATAAATATCTAAATTTTTTTTTTCAACCGTACTACTCACTCTACAAGTGAGGAAGCAAAAGTTTTTAGAGTCAGTGAATCAAATGTCTTTTGATGATGGTAAGAGAGGCTTAAGACAAGATGTTCCCACTAGGTAGAATTCTACCTTTCTTATGATTGAGAATGCTCTTTACTATCGGCGTGCTTTTTGTCACTTAGAATTGACTGACTCTAATTATAAGAATTGTCCTATTGTTGATGAGTGGAGTAAGGTAGAAAAGATTGACAAATTCTTGGCTATTTTTTATGATGCTACTTGAATTTGGGTTGAAGTGTATGCACTTCTTTTGGAGTGTAAAGAACTTCTTTTTTTTTTTTTTTGAGAATAGGAGTGTAAAGAAATTATTTCTAGATGGATGTTATATTCTTGTTGAACTATATTATTTTGAATGTGGGGTTGAAGACTTGAAGTATATGCACTACTTTTGAGATGTAAAAATAATAATTTATAGATGGATGTTATATTTAATATTATGCAGGTTGAAATGGGTTGTGTTACATTCGTGTCAACCCAACACAACCTGTTTATTAAGCGTGTCAAATGGGTTAGATCAGGTCAACCCGCCTTATTAACAGGTCAGATTAGAATTGAAGGATCATGACACGATTATTAAATGGGTCGGATTTGGGTTGACCCATTTAGTCGAATACCCCTACCTCGACACGACACGAATCTGACACGCTAATCCGAATTGACACCCCTAGTGTGAGTTCTATAACTTAGTCCAATCAATACACATGTTATACATAACACACAGTTCATGACCTTGTCTCCAATTTCACACACCGTCACATTATATATTGTATAATAAAAACTGTATACTACATATTATGGTTGTGTAAAACAAATACCTTATCCACTTTGTATTTTCTCTTGTTAGAATAATGTGGCCCAATATGATATTTTATTATCAATAATTAATTATTCAAAATTTCCTGTGAAATTTTGCAATATTTTTATCATGTAAAATATTGGAATATTGAAATATGTCTACTTGATATTGTAGACTAAGATTATGAATCATTTCATTATAGTCCTTGACTTGGCCATATCCATCATGATGTAGCCTATTCTGATAGGTACCTTGTTGGACCATGATGGAAATGAGGTGCAAGTTAAAATTGCTCAGACTATGGAAGACAATAAGGGCTAGTCTTTCGATGGTTAGTGCATAATAATCTCGGAAGTCCTTCCATAATGAGATTCATGCACGTTAAGCGTTGGCCTTAATAAATCTATCGTGTCATTGCCAGTAACTTGGCCTCCTATAAGAGGTGCTGTCATTATAGTGATTTTGGATATGAATGATAGATGAATCCATGTGTTAGTATGGAGTTATAAAAGTAATGACATGTTAATGAACTTATTCATTAATAAATCTAATTAATGCAGTTATTTATTAATGAATGTAACATATCTATTATATGAATTGTCATTACAATAGAAAGGATTTTATGGCTAGTCATGTCCTTTCTGAATATTATATATATTGTCAAGGCCACACTTGCAAGGGGTGTGAGAAGAAGAAAGAAAGCTCTTATTAATCCTAACCAGCTGAGGAGAGCATTCTAATTGCTTATGAGGTCCTTGAATAATATAATTTAGTATGTAAATTTCTTACGTCTTATTGTTGATTTTTATTACATATGCACATGATATAATTGTTAATTGATAGATGTATTATATTTGTTTCTCTTGAATTATTACTTTTTAAGTATAATTCCTACATCTCTTTATAGCGCTGTCCATTTATTTTACCCAATCTTTTTAATACCAATCATCAAAAGATGTTTCACCACACAATAAATACATTGAATTATTTATTTAATTGTACTCTAACTAAACCTTTATTACCAAAATTTTAAGAGCTTTAAGTTACTCTTTTTATAAAAATTCTATAAGGTTTGATTTACCTCCGGTACTTTTTTAACTGGAATCTCCTTTTGTTTTAATAAGAAACGGTCATATCACCCACTAACTAAATAAAATGTGGAGATTAAAACCAACTACCACTTGTCATTGTGTATTTAAAACAAAATAAGACCCCTAGTTAAAAAAGTATTGGAGGTAAGCCAAACTCAATTCTATAAGCTATTTTAAATTATCTAGCATAATACTTAGTTTTCACAACAAAAAATAAAAATTATAGGCTAAATTTATGGAAATAATTTCTTTTTTATTAACTATTTAAGTATTAATCTTTTATTTAATTTATATTCGAATTTTAATTAACTCATTATTTTTACATACAAATTGTAAATAGCTTGTGCAAGATTTTTCTTTAAAATGCTTCTTCTTTTTTGGAGACCCTCCTTAACCCTAAATCAAAGTTGTTCTAATCATGTTTTGCTCTGAGAAGTTGGGCTTACATGATAAATGATGATATACTTACCAGTAACCATCTGCTTCTTGGGCCGGTTTTGAAGTGGTCCAAAGTAGGACGTGATTTATAGAGAAACTAGCCTCTGAGCACACACTCACGCACGTGCTCAAAGTCTCTTCTATTTTTTGGTAAAAATTAATAATATGCATCCATTATAAATTGAGATTACTACATTTTTCAATCACAAAAATACTTAAGGGTGTGATGAGTGTTATGCGTTTGTACCAAATATTAAAATTATTAACCTTTCTCCATGCATAACACTCATCATGCCCCTAGGTATTTTTGTGATTGAAAAATGTAGTAATCTCAATTTATAATGGATGCAAATTATTAACCTTTACCAAAAAATAAAAGAGCCTCTGAGCACGCGCGTGAACGCATGCTAAGAGGCTAGTTTTCTTAAAAGGATTTCCATATAGGATTGTTATGGCATTTGAGATAGTAAGTACATAGTGCAAACATTTCCCACATATCATGTCTTCCCCCAATAAAAAGCTTTGCAAATCTTTCCCTCATCAATCATCATTTGAATCTCCACTTAGGATTTTAATATGGATATAACAAACTTGTATTACTTTCTATGGGAAGGATAAGAATTAAAATTGCAGAAATGTGCAAATTCTAAATAGTTTTTGAGATAATCTAATTGTCTATACTACTATTTAAGGGGCTTCTTTTGTTTGGATCAGATTTTTTTTTTTTGTTCCAAAATACCCTTACATCTTATGTTTAAGTAGGGGCAAAACTTGGTAAAAATGCTTCTTTAACTCCCACGACACTATCTACAAAATAGGAACATGATCCCAATACACTCACGCTCTCTCCCCCTCACCACCCACGATCCCAAAGATTTTGAAACCCATGTATAATTTGTAGCACACAACCAACCAGTTTCCCAATCTAAATCTTAAACTCTCTCTCAAAAATGTTACTCACAATCAAACGGTTTCTAGAAATGTTTACACCCAGGCAACAACTCTTGCCCAGATCAACCATTGTTTGACACAACTTTACGGGTCTTTCCTCTAAAATTGTTTGGTTCGTTTTTTTTTTTTTTTTTTTTTTTTTGGATTTGTTTACTATGTCTGATTGTTTGGAGTTGAAACTGTATATCTAGGGCAGAGAGAGAGAGAGAGAGTTGGTTTTCCACAACAGAGAGTATTATCAATATTATTCAATAAAGATGGCTAGATGACATTGGGGAAGGTAGATGAGAATTATGAAGGTGTGTCACATTCCAACTACATGGTTGCCAACGTTTTGTCTCACCCTTTTGAATTAATGCTATTTAAGAATTATCAATTATTCTGCTTATTTTTTAATTTCCTTTTTTTTTTCTTTTTTTTTTCTTACATTGCTACGTTTTGAAATTACGTCTTTTTCTTATGTGTTTGTTCTGTTATGGGTAAGCAGGATTGAAATTGTGAGGTTTCTAATCTTTGCTCAAGCTTTTTTATTTCATTTTTTTCCTTTCTGTGTGCTGCATGATTATTACAGAGGTTTATCCTTCTTTAGAAATGACAAAATGTTAGTTGTAACTTTTGGTAGAAGTTATTTCATGACTTCATCACAAAAAATTAGAACTGAGCAATGTTATCTACTAAATCGTTTTATTTTTTAGGATGGCAATTCCTTTGATCTCTTCAATCTTTATAATGCCAACTTTCTTTTGTCACTTCTCATTCTGCCTTCTATATTTTATCTACAATCTAAACCAATACAATTTAATTTGGCTGGTGAGGATTGATATTTGTGACTTTGTCTGTTTGAAGCTCTAAACCAATGCAAAAACAATGATGATATGGAGCAGGGGACATTTGAGATCGACATGGGTGTAAGTTTTTCATAATTTAACACTTATTTATATGGAGGAGGGGACACATCAGTTTGATATTTCCAACTTTTTGTGTTTGAAGCTCTATTAATTATGTGTGGTATGTAGAAACTTTACCAAGTAAGGGTAGGTTTTTCATAAATTACAACTTATTTCTCTTTGTTTTTAAAATCAACAATTTACTATTATTTTTCTATGGAAATAGTATACATTATGATGTTTGCTTTGTTCTGCACATTCAAAACCATATTGGAACTTTAGGAATGTTAAAAAGGGTTGTTGGGAAAGGAAAGAGTACTGTTGATGGGCTACAGTCATAATGTGTTCGATGTGGAGCATTTGGAATGAGCGAAAAGGCTGATCTCTCAAAGGGATTAAGTTGTCCCTCCTGTAGCTTAAGATTGTAGATGTCATTTTTTTTTTCTAGCTCTCAGCACATGATATTTGATTCTCCTATATATCTCTAGAATTTTCTTAGATCCATATATGATTTAGGTACTTGATGACAAGTAAAGCCGGATTTTTTTTTTTTCCAAAGAAAACCATGTGTGATATTGAACATTAGCAAACCAAGTACTATATTGCAGATTTTTAGTTAAAAACAATTATCAACAACTAGCCTCTGAGCACGCGCTCATGTACGTGCTCAAAGGCTCTTCTATTTTTTGGTAATAAGTTAATAATTTGCATCCATTATAAATTGGGATTACTACATTTTTCAATCACAAAAATACCTAGGGGTGTGATGAGTGTTATGCATTTGTACCAAATATTAAAATTATTAACCTTTCTCCATGCATAACACTCATCACACCCCTAGGTATTTTTCTGATTGAAAAATGTAGTAATCCCAATTTATAATAGATGCAAATTATTAACTTATTACCAAAAAATAGAAGAGCCTTTGAGTACGTACATGAGCGTGTGCTCAGAGGCTAGTTGTTGATAATTGTTTTTAACTAAAAATCTGCAATATAGTACTTGGTTTGCTAATGTTCAATATCACACATGGTTTTCTTTGGGAAAAAAAAACCCGGCTTTACTTGTCATCAAGTACCTAAATCATACACGGATCTAAGAAAATTCTAGAAATATATAGGAGAATCAAATATCGCGTGCTGAGAGCTGGAAAAATAATAATAATAATAATAATAATAATAATAATCTGACATCTATAATCTTAAGCTACAAGAGTGATAGCTTAATCCCTTTGAGAGATCAGCCTTTTCCCTCATTCCAAATGCCCCACATCAAACACATTATGACTGTAGCCCATCAACAATACTCTTTCCTTTCCCAACAACCCTTTTTGTCATTCCTAAAGGTCCAATATGGTTTTGAACGTGCAGAACAAAGCAAACATCATAATCTATACTATTTCCATAGAAAAATAATAGTAAATTGTTGATTTTAAAAACAAAGAGAAATAAGTTGTTATTTTTGAAAAACCTACCCTTGCTTGGTAAAGTTTCTACATGCCACACATAATTAATAGAGCTTTAAACACACAAAGTTGGTAATATCAAACTGATGTGTCCCTCCTCCATATAAATAAGTGTTAAATTATGAAAAACTTACACCCATGTCGATCTCAAATGTCCCGTGCTCCATATCATCATTGTTTTTGCATTGGTTTAGAGCTTCAAACAAACAAAGTCACACATATCAATCCTCACTAGCCAAATTAAATTGCATTGGTTTAGATTTTAGATAAAATATAGAAGGGAGAATGAGAAGTGAGAAAAGAAAGTTGGCATTATGAAGATTGAAGAGATCAAAGGAATTGTCATCCTAAAAAATAAAACAATTCAGTAGATAACATTGCTCAATTCTAATTTTTTGTGATGAAGTCATGAAATAACTTCTACCAAAAGTTACAACTAACATTTTGTCATTTCTAAAGAAGGATAAACCTCTGTAATAATCATGCAGCACACAGAAAGGAAAAAAATGAAATAAAAAAGCTTGAGCAAAGATTAAAAACCCCACAATTTCAATCCCGCTTACCCATAACAGAACATAACACATAAGAAAAAGACGTAATTTCAAAACCTAACAACGTAAGAAAAAAAAGCAAAAAAAAGGAAATTAAAAAATAAGCAGAATAATTGATAATTCTTAAATAGCATTAATTCAAAAGGGTGAGACAAAACCTTGGCAACCATGTAGTTGGAATGTGACACACCTTCATAATTCTCATCTACCTTCCCCAATTTCGTCCAACCATCTTTATTGAATAATATTAATAATAATCTTTGTTGTGGAAAACCAACTCTCTCTCTCTCTCTCTCTCTCTCTCTCTCTCTCCTAGATATACAGTTTCAACAGATTTTATTAAAAAATAACCAAATCCCTCAAACTATATTATTAGTTAGGCAAGGTTTGAAACATATTTGGTTTATAGCAATTCGACTTTTCTGGAGTCGATTTTGCCCTTTGAAAATCCATTGGGAAATCGAGTGTTAGAAAATCGATTTCCAAAATCGAGTTTCTAACACTCGATTTCCCAGTGGATTTTCAAAGGACAAAATCGACTTCAAAAAAGTCGAATTGCTATAAACCAAATATGTTTCAAACCTTGCCTAACTAATAATATAGTTTGAAATTTATAGTTATTTTTTTTAAAAACCCCAGTTTCAACTCCAAACAATCAGACACAGTAATCAAATCCAACAACAACAAAAAAAAGAACCAATCAATTTTAGAGGAAAGACCCATAAAGTTGCGTCAAACAGTGGTTGATCTGGGCAAGAGTTGTTGCCTGGGTGTAAACATTTCTAGAAACCGTTTTATTGTGAGTAACATTTTTGAGAGAAAGTTTAAGATTTAGATTGGGAAACCAATTGGTTGTGTGCTATGAATTATATGTGGGTTTCAAAATCTTTGGGATCGTGGGTGGTGAGGGGGAGAGAACATAAGTGTACTGGGAGCATGTTCCTATTTTGTAAATAGTATCCTGGGAGTTAAAGAAACATTTTTATCAAGTTTTGTCCCTACTTAAATATAAAATGTAAAAATATTTTGAAACAAAAAAAATTCGGTCCAAACAAAAGAAACCTCTTAAATAACTGAAGAGATAAAACCCATCCAAATCCCAAAGATCTGAGCTTTCTGAGAGTTTGAGGTTGATGTGAGCGCGAAAAAGATGTTAGTTTGGCGTAGCGTAAACATAACAGTTCCCAACAACGTTCATTTTTCTCTTGGGAATTTCATCAAACACCTTCCGTCCTTAACAATTTCCTGTCCGTACAGACTCAGCACCAAAACCCTGGTCACTACCAGTGCCCTTAGCTCCTCTTCCTATTTCGAAACCCTAACTTCCCGCCAAAAAGACCAGCTCAATCTCTACGTCCACACTCTTCTAGAATGGAACCAGGTCTCTCTCTTACCTCTCACTGAATTAACTCTCTGTTTGGTTGCTGAGAAAAATGTAGAATTTATTGATTCATGATTTTAGTCTCATTAAATTTTTGTTTTTCAAATACCCATCAAAGCTTTAATGATTATTACCTTTTGAGTTTGCAGAAATTGAAAAAAAAAAAACATTCACTTTCTCGTAAAAGTAGTTTATTAGGTCTATGAGTTATTCTCAATGTGCAGAGAATGAATCTTACTGCTGTTAGAGAGGTAAATGAAGTCATGGAAAGGCACATTGAGGATTCACTTTCAATACTACCACCTATAAAGAATTCTTATGTCTCTCACTGTAACAATTCAATCAACAACATTAATCTTGTTGATGTTGGAAGTGGCGCTGGGCTTCCCGGTCTAATTTTAGCTATTGCTTGTCCAGGTGAATATATTATATGTTACATTAATGTGGGTTGTTATTAATTTTGTGCAATTTACATTAGCTTGTTCTGTTGTAAAATGATTTTTTTTGTTAACATGATTTTGGATGCAAAGATTGGAAGGTAACTCTATTAGAGTCGATGAACAAGCGGTGTGTTTTCTTGGAGCATGTGATCGGTCTTACCGGCTTGTCTAATGTCAAAGTTGTAAGAGGAAGAGCGGAGGTATTGCTTGTGTCTTGCTTCTTCTTCAATGTTTTCATTTTAAAATCTTATGCTTAATTAGCATGTTTGTAAAGTACTTTCCCTCCCCTGAGATAAATATTGACTAATACCTCTACTCCCCTTCCAAATAATAATACTTTGGCTGGGATTTTATGGAAAAAGCCAAAACCCCGTATTGGATTTAAGACGGCAACTTACATTTTACCATGGCATTTCCCTACCACTGAGTTAAAAGGGCCCTTTTTTCTTGAGTGGGTGGTGTCCTTATAATTGTTAATGAATCACTGAAATTCACTGAAATTGGCTTATTAAGCTATTTGTTGGACAATTCACATTGGATTGTCCCTTACCTGTTCTAAGGAAGTTATTATCCACATATATTTTGATTTTCTTTCTGAAGTCTGAACCTTCAGATTGTTTATGTTGCTAACCAATTACCTTTTCCTGGATCCAATGCACATTACAAACCTTGTTATAGGACAGAATTTGGGGCAGGATCTTTGCTTCAGAGAGCAATTTGATGTAGCAGTGGCCAGGGCAGTTGCAGAAATGAGAATCTTAGGCAATCTTGAAAACTCCTTTTCTTGGTTTCTTCTATGTATTTTCGAGACTTCAAGTGGTTCAACATCATTGATAAAATGGTTCTGGTTTCTTCATTTTCAGCTGAGTACTGTCTTCCTCTGGTTCGTGTTGGTGGTTTGTTTGTAGCTGCAAAGGGTCATGATCCTCAGGTATGTTTCTACTGTTCACTTATGGAACTTCAGCTACCCAATCATTGCCTTTTACTGAAGATTAATATCAATGGAGGTTGTTGGCTGCAGAAAAGTATTCAAGAGATGGCCCATGGGCCTTGATTCTTAGGCTGTAATTGTTAGTGGCCAGATGAAGATCTTGGGCCTGTCTAATGGTTTCTAGTTAGTTGTATCCTAGTCTCTTCCATGGTCTTATTTTTAGTTCTAGTTACATTGTTGGTCTTTATGTGTGTTTTTTAGTAGTAAAAGGCTTAGTTCATTAGTCAAATTTTTTCTGAACTTGGAATTGCCTAGGTTTTTTTTTTGGTTACACAACTCACACTCACATGGTATTGAACCCAAGACCTCACCTTGCACCCCTTACTTATGGGTGGGGATGATTGCCCAGGTTCTTCTTTTCTGACGTGATTTTCAGTCTGCAATAAACTGGACCTGAAAAAATATGTTACCTACTTATAAAGTCCAAGATTCCATCCTTATGTTTCAAGCCAAAAGAATATAAGAATGCCAAAATCATAAACAAAAAGAGGCAGGGCTGATGAACCAATTATCAGAATTTGAAGGCCTAGTTCAGTCATCTCTAAAGGAGTCACTGCATATTGTCAATATCTCCACAAGAGCACAAGAAAAAAGTATGAGTTGTTTTTCTAGAAAAAATCCTGAAAATGTTTCTATTCATACACTTCTATAAAATTCTATTAAATTCAATGAGGACAAACGTTGATTTACTTCAGTTTCTGTGTATTATGCAATGTAATGATTATGACAATTTAGGGTCTGCAAATGCATTCAAGGAAAAACTGCCTTGAAATGTACATGATAAATTGCCATTTTTATTTTCATTAGTGTGAACTATTAACTGGCCAATGATCTCTAGATATGGCATTCCCTCCTCCATAAATAACGGGGTGGAGGAAGGTCATGGGTTCAAGACCCACTAGGTGTGTAACTTACCAATGAAAAAAAGCTATCAACTGATCTTTTATATGGTACATTTGGCCAGGAAGAAGTTAGGAATGCAGAAAGAGCAATCCAAATGATGGGTGCTTCCCTGTTGCAACTGTGCTCAGGTCTGTTTGTAATGTTTTCAGTTTGGCATATCATGTGTATGTTAATGATCTAGAAACACACTCATGTCTTAGATGATTGCTTTAATGAAATTGGACATTATTGCCAAGAGTTTGTTTTTCCCCAAAAAGTCTTCTTTTTGTTAACTGCTTGAAATCATGCAATGTTATCACCTGAACTGACCATGAGGAAGATTCCTATGCATATCATGTTTTCCGATTATCTCAACAAAAGAAGGGGATTTTTTTTGTTATCTGTTTTGCATTTTGACTTGTTTAAAAAGAAAAATTTTCATTGAAATCAAATGCCCCTGATCTTATTAAACCTTGCTTGAAGTTATTTACTTCATGCCAAGAAAAAGGTAGGAATGTGGGAGACCTTTGTCAAGAAAAAAAAGTGTAAAGATTGAGGAGGGAGAAGAGCTGTGGGCATGAGAGTTTTTTAAAATAAATTAAAAATGGTTGAAGTTGTGCTCAGATATTCTAAGAGAAGATGGCAATTAATTTTGGGCTTGCACGGTCACATGGAAAAATATGCATGGTCATCATGAATAAACCACAATTCTGTCCAAAACAAATTTGATAACATTGCCTTGACGTTAAGGTCAAGTCTTCCAAATGCTTCTGGAAAAGTGTAGCATCAAGTGTAAGCTTCCACTTGTCACATGTTTGAGGGTTTTACTACCTGTGTGGAGTTGGTTTAGAAAGCATGCTTGTGAACCTTGCTAATTTCCCAGGTTTACAATCAGAACTCAGCAGTTTTTGGGCTTTCTCATAATATCATCATTTACTCTTTGTTTCTGGCTATCATATTGACTTCAGTTGTCATTTGTCAACTTAATTGGATGATTGCTTTGTGTAAACCTACCTGTAGACCCACAGTCATTTCTCATTTTACCTTTAAATCTTTAAAGGTATAATTTTTTTTATTTTTTTTATTTTTTGCTACAATCTTTAAATGTGTAAATGACCTTGCATTAAGGATCAGTTAAATATAGTACCTTATTGAAGTGGTTGTTACTTTTGATATGTGCCCAGTGGAGTCACACAGCCCATATGGACAGCGGACTGCCATCATATGTTTAAAAGATCACTCCACCCCAAGGAAGTATCCTCGCGATCCAGGCACACCAGCGAAAGAACCACTGTAAATAATTCAGATGCACATTCTGCTGTTATTTTTATTGACAGCTTGTACTTTGAGATGCCACTTCTTACAAGTGGAAATAACTATATGTAACACTAGAAGAAGCAAACTTACATTTTGATCCATCAAAGTGACCTATTGTGCTTAATGTAATATGCATTTTTTATTCATTTATGTTTTTAGTTTCTTTTCATTTATGCTTTTGTGTTTAATGTGCACTCTTTATTTTTAGTTGCAGAGGCAGGTGTTTTTGGAGATAAGCAAGTTGAATAAAGCAATAAACTTGCTTGCGCAATGATAGTAAATTATTGAGTTCCTTATTGGCTTTTATGGAATGAACTGTGTTTATGTTCTGATGACAAGTGAGTTTTCTGAATCATGTCTCAAGTGATCCTGCTCTGTACAAAAAAGGAAAAAATTATGAAGAAAGATGTAAAATAATAGGAAAAAATAAAAAAGATTATGAAAAAAAAAGTTGCTGCCTTTTTTTGGATTACATGAGAATGCTGTCAGCAGAAATGTAGATTTAGGAAGTGCCAAATTCTTTATACTGTAGGCATTGTTTGGTCTCATTTTTAAAGAGAACAAGGTTCAAATTCCCTTCTCCGCTGGTTGTGAGTTGTAACTATTGAATTCTTAAAAAAAAATAAAAATGCAGATTTAGGAATGTCAAATGTGAATTAAAAAAAAATGGAATTATTAAGCCTATATCATCATGAAATTTCTTGCAAAAATGAATTTAAGTGGGTCAAAAGCAATGCATGTCAGAAGAGAAAGTAGTAATATTCGATTTTTATGCTAATTGTTTAAGACATTTTTTAGAATTTTGAACCGAATAAAACATGTACACATTCCATTTTACACGTTACTAACTATGTTTTTGACTAATCAGGGAATTTACAAGGACGGAATTAAAAAAAAAAGAAAAAGGAAAGAATTTATAAGCTTTTATGCTGTTTTGCTTGATACAGGTGTTCAAAAATACTGTGAATCTTTATATGGTTGTAAATAAAATTAGATTACTGATGCCTGATAGAATAATCAGGTATTCCAAGCTTCACAAGTATTAGCTAGCAGAAGTGGTAAGCAAACTTCTTAACTATTTATTTTATTTAGTTTTCTGTTTGAAAAATTACTGGTGGCTAAATTAGCAATATTTTTGTCACTTATTGAATGTCATATTATAGTGTATAAAAATAAATATATATCAGAAAGCAACCGTTGTCTATTTCAACATATTGTATGTCATGAATCATGGTGTGGTGAGCTAAGCAACTCCTGATTGTAGTGCTTTAACATTTTGTTTTAGTTTAAACTGTCTTGTTAGATGTATAATCAATTGCTAATATTTGTCTTTAGATCTTCTAAATTCTGGTCTTATAGATAGCTTCTTGGTAAGTCTTAAAGTCAGTCTCTGTGGTAACTGTTAAGAACATCTCTCACTCTCTCTCTTGCCCCACATATTTCACATCCACTGATCCACATCATGGTTAAAAGATGCAAATATTATTTTTATGATCCTCCTTTAGCCAACAAAATCCACTCCTTAGTCATCCTCCATGACAAAGATCAGTCAACTTGAATATCATGTGGCTAGTAACTTGAACATTTTAATAGTTTGCTTAGTCTTTGTTTATTAAAATTCATCAAGAATCTGATTATTTGTAGCATTGACTTAATTACCTAAACTAAATGGATTTATATCAAACTTAGGCTAAAAGTATTGATCAGGATAACTGCAATTTCACAGGGTTAGACACATGTACAAAAGGTTTCAGAGTTGGGGAAAGTAGGTTTATCTAGGACATAATCAAAATCATTATGTTATGCTTTTAATGGTCATATTTGAGAGAAGTAGATTTTTGAAAACAAAGAAAAATATTAGGTTAGAATAGCGTAGGATAGTAACAATGACTGGTACCTAACTCACCCTCCACTTGTCATTAGTTAAATGGGTCAAACAATTAAATCTACTTTATTTATTTTTTTAAAGCATCATATAAGGTTAAGATTTTTTTTTTTTTTTTTTGTTGAGAAAACAAAGGAGGGCATTTAAATGTTCTTTCATGGGCCTATAAAACTTTAATCGTAAATGAAAGTTTTCCTTGTTCTTTCTCTTTTTTTAGGCTGAGCGTGATGATAAAATAACCTTTTTTTTTTCCACTTCTTTTTTTTTTTATATGATAAAGAGTAGCTGAGTTATCTGATTTATTTGCTCTGTTTTCCTTTTTCTTTTGATGTGCCAAGTGCCAACTACATCCTTAGACAAGTCACTTCATTTGTATAAGATGTATTTGTTTTTGGGGATAATTTTAAAAAGGAGGATGTATCCAACTACCCTATTTGTAATTCACGAGATTGTATATTCTATTTCGGGTTTATACACCATCTTTTTCACAATTGGATCTCACAAATGTGTGGGATCTACCTGTTGTGAAAGAAATAGTATATACACCCAAAACAAAATATAATTTTTTATAATTCAGGCTAGTAAATTGTCAAGCCCATTAAATTCTTAACCCTAGGTTTAGGTTTAGATTTAAATGGGAATAAATAGGATGGGAGGGAAGAAAAGGATGGTCCATCTCTCTCTTCATTCTATACGTATGTTATACAACATATCCTTAATTCTTTATTTTTCTTTTCTCATCTATGCACTTGTCGTGGTTAAGCTACAACATATCCTTAATTCTTTATAATTTCTTTTGTGTCTAGACCTCCAGAATTTATGCACTCTTTAAGAAAGTTATTCTACCTTATAGGATGGTCCTCTCCTCCATTGTAGGTCCAAGCATCCATGTGTGTATGATCATCGCAATGTTATTATATATTTAGGGCTGTGAATGAATTTAGCTTGAGCCAAGTAGTTGCTTGGCTTCATAAGTTGAATTTTAAGAGGCGATGGCCTAAAGACACAAAAAATTTGACTTTTGTTGATGTGATAGATTATTAGTAGTAATTAAAAAAGTGATTTAAGTAGTGTGGCTAAATAAGAACCAGTGAAAGCTTATCAACTCAACAAATAAAATAAAATAAAAATTTTGTCAAATTTTTTTATACCCACATAGCATTACTCTTTCATTTTTTCTCTCAAAAATTTCGAAAAATCTCATTAAAATCGGCTTATACTTGAAATATATGAAATTGACTTGGCTCGAGCCCAACAAAATGTTTAACCAAATATTCTATGTAGCCACTTTTAGTAACCTTCTACCAATGAGATTGCTATCCCACTTTGCACGATCCTCCAGACAAATTAATCATGAGCCAAACCTATCTGCCTCTGATTATTTTATACTCTTAAGTCTTAACTTTTAAGAGAATATCACCATTTGCTTTTCTTGAGTGAAATGATTCATAGTTATATACATGCACATATAGAAGAATCATCAATCATTCTTTACCATAGGTCTCTTTTGGGCCTATGTTAAGCACTATCTAAAAAAGAACTGTCAAGAATCAAGATTCTTAAAATTTCTTTAACCAAAATTATCATATGATTTGGTCATCTGCTTTTGTTAATGATTGTCACATAGACTTGATAAGGAGAAATCCAACAAGTTCCGTTATATTGAGAATTAGTAAAAGTACCACCATGCACTCTTGGTGTGGTGGTCACGTGCTCTACAAGTATTAAGTGCTTATGGGGTGTGGGAGGCAAAGGCCGGGATTCAAGTCTCCAGGAAGGAACTCCACACACATATGTACTTAGATTAGGCTAAAGTAAAATTTCTATCATGTATCAAAAAAAATTAGTAAAAGTTAATATATAAATAAATACCCTTTTAATTTAAAGTTGCTTAACTGCTTCAAAATATCTAGTTGATTATAATAAAATAAACAAATTCAACATTAGCCAATGCACTTTGATATTCATTAGTTGAACCCTTGATAATTTTGTAAAAATACTTTAAATTCCCTTTAAAATTGTTTAATTTAAACTAGAGCTTTAAATAGCTTTAAACCTTGTATTTACGGTTTAGATTCTTTGATGCATTGTTCTAGTTTTTAATAGAAATAACAAATTTATAAATGCTCATTTTAAAATGACACTAATTTAAGAGATAGACTAAATAACGATAATGAAAAAAAATATATCATTATTATTATTAAATAGATAAATATTGGTCATTAGTTGAACTGACTGAGTTTAAGTATGTAAAAACAGAGTAATACTTATATTATGTCATATTTTGTCATTTCTCACATTTTAAACTCTTTTTTATTACCATATTTTATCATTGTTGTTTGCCAAATTCTGTTAAAACTTTTTATTGTAAAAATTCTACGGCTAATAAAGCTTTGATTCCTACCCCAAAATTACCGCACATTTAGAAATTTTGCTAAAGAGCTTTAGGGGCCCTCTTAAAGTTGAAAAAATAGATTGTGTTTAGATTAACTTCTAGCTAAAAGCTTATTTATTCAAAGTTGGCACAAGTATAATTGTACATAGAAAAAGTGCAGCTATAAAAGAGAAAATGAGACTATTCTAACTTTTAATAATGAATTCCAGTTAGTTCAACTGGTAAAATCTCTAATGGTTGTATAATAGATTTGGGATTCAATCCTTGCATACACTAAAAACTAATTAATGTCTTGATCTGATAATAAAGAACTATTATCAGAAACGGACGCCATAAGTTGAAATTTTCTCAAAAAATAATAGAAATTATGAATTGAAATAAATATTTCTAGAAAGAGAGAAAGAGGTAATAATAATAATAATAATGACTATGATGATGATAATGAAATAATAACCATTAATTGAACTAAATGGAATCATGAATGAAAATATAATTCACTTTTTTTTTTTCTTCTAAAAAAAAAAAAAACTTTTTTTTTTATTATTACCAAATAGGAGTAAGGATTTCAAAACACTTCATCAATATATAGTTTGCCAAGCACTCTAAACAGCAAAGCTCTTTTCAGTAGGAGTATTCATTTTGCTAATTGCCATTGACAAAATCGACTGAAACCACACCGATCGAGCTGACTGGCAATAGTTCGACTATCAACCATGGGTTTTCAAAACCGTTCGATCATTGATAGCTTGACATGTATATGTGTATATAAGGCAATCTTTTCTTTCTCCCATTGTCGATTCATTCCCGTTCTCATCGATTCTTGGTTGATATTGTCACCTTTGATTGTCCCTCAAGCCAACACCATCACTCTCATCATTATTTTCCATCACCGAATAAGTCGCACCACATCGCACTAAACCCATAAAATTGCCCCCGTTGTGATTGGCGAATGACCCTTCCACGATGCAGCTTAATTTTGGGGGGGGGGGGGGGGGGGGGGGGGGGGGGGGGGGGGGGTTAAACTCCAAGGGGTACCCTATAGTTAAAAACTTTAACTCCTAGGATAATAGCAAACCTATCCTTTATTTCATGAAAAATATTTTTTTCACAACATTTTTATAATATTTTCACAACAAATTCTAAGTCATAAATTGTTATTAGTTGTTATGAATGAGCAAAAAAAGTAATATAAGTTGTGGATTTAAATTAGAACCAATAATAACTTATCACCTATGATTTGTTGTGAAAATGTTGTGTTCGTAACACTTCTCTTATCTAGTTATATTTTGAGGGAAATTGTTTTTGCTTAGCTGTCCCTGTAAGGAAACAGTAGTCTTTCTTTGTCAATTTTTTTGTTTATATAGCTTATTTTAGGGCATTGATTGTAAGGATGATCTAAGAAATCCAACTTTAGGATAAAATAAATATTGAGAATGTGGACAAATTTTAGAAAATGGAAGATATTGAATGTGAACTTCTGATCCAATGCAGACCTCATTGCCCCCTATCTCATTGAGTCCCATCATCCAACTAATCCTTGAAAAATAAAGAACAAATGGCATATATTCGTCAACACCATAGACGGAGGTAAGGTATGAAAGTCTATGTGTGTAGGCAAATAGGGTTTCAAGGTGGACCCCCTGTCTCCCTCTGGTTAAAGAAAGCTTCCATAATGATTTCTTAATTATATATGTATGATAAAGAAATTATAGGTGTTATTGATCTAGAAAGACAAAGTGAAACAACATGTTGCTACTAATTTAACAGCTGCCCGAATTTTGAGCAACTGATTAGAAAACAGTGTAAAAGCTCATCGTAGTTTATTAGGTTTTTCCCGTAATTAAGTGTCCATTAGTTAATAAGTTATTATACATTAAAAAAAGAGGCACTTTGACAAAGAAAATTAACTAGCTCCATCATGGGCCATTAGCTTTAAACTTACATGTATAGTAGACCAATACAATCCATGCCATCCAAGGAAGGAAAGAGTCTGAAAATAAAATAGAGGAACAAAAAGATACGGGAAAAGTAGAAGAGAAAAGAATAAGTACAACACAATCTTTTTGCACTATGTACATAACCCCGGCTAGAAGAAAAAAATGATTTGTCCACTAAAAACCAACCACGGAGATGGCCTAGTAGTAGGAAGAACTTGTGACTTATCAAGAATCCGAGATTACTTCTTCAAGTAGTAGCAAGTCACACTATTGTGCAGATAATTCTATGTCATTCATGAGTAAGATTTAAGTGAGTTGGGGACAGTAACTACACTACAGACTCTATTTTCTTGTTTACCAAAAAATAAAAGGATTTGTCCACTAATGATCAGGAACTAATACCTGCCAAACTCTAATGTCACAGTCCAAACCACCGCTGTAAACAAGGTAAGCTGCTGTATCAGATGTGTTGCAATTGTCAATTGCTGCAGTCAAGCACTTGACTGGGCCTGTATGCCCTTCCAACACTGCCACACAACCGTAGTTTCTATCAACACCTCTCCAAATCCTAACACTTCTATCAGCTGAACCACTACAAACCAAATCAGACACAACAGCCAAGCACAAAATGGAGCTAGTGTGACCTCTAAGCGCACCCATAACATCCATGTTGCCACCACCACCACTACTACTCTTCTCCCATACCACTATGGATCTGTCACATGCACCAGAGTACAACAAAGACCCATCACTGCTTAGAGCCAATGCATTGACCCCAGAGTTGTGTTTGATAAGTGTGGCAACTAAACGATGTTTCTCACCTGGGTTTTTCTTCCACACCTTGATTTTCTTGTCAGCTGAGCCAGTATAAACATGTCCATCATCGGCTAATGCCAGTGCGTTTATTGCATCATCGTGTGCGTTTGTCACGGATTCTAAGCACTTAAAGTCCGATGTTCGCCAAATCTTGAGTGTCCTATCCCATGAAACGGAGTAGAGAAGTGACTTATCCTGAGACAAAGCAAGTGAAGACACAGCATCAACATGGTGTACCCAAGTGCAACTCTTGTGCCTTCGAATCTGAACCTGGTTCTTAGGCATCAGGAGCTTAAAAGCACGGTCACCAAGTGTTGGGAGTGTAGCCAAGTGCGTGTACTTTTGGTGATCATCAAGTTGTTCATGGTTATTGATTTTCCAAACCCGGATTTTATGGTCTTGATGAGCACTATAGAGTTTGTCAGCTTGTACCACTAGGGACTTCACGGCACCTTTCCCAGCAACTACAAAGTTGTTTGTTGAACTTTGTTGGTCTAATTGATCAGAGTCAAAAGGGTTGCGTTTCCATGACCGGATTTCTCTGTCAGAAGAGCCTGCATAGAGGAATTTCCCAGCTAGGGTGAGAGAGGATATGTAAGAGGTTTGGCCTTTGAGAGTGGTGAGGCAGTAGTGGTTTGTGTTGGAAAAACAGTGTTGTTGGGATTGTGAGGTGAGTGAAGGAACTGATTGGAGGCTTGGCTGAGAAAGAAGGGACTTTAACTCTAGTTGATAGTGGTTGGACTCAGATTGAGACTCATTGTTTGAGTGGTTAGACTCAGATTGTTGGCATGCCATGATTCCCATGTCATAGAGAAAGGAAATGAAGGAATTGTTAAATATATAGTAGAGAGACAGAATTGGAGGAACTTTTTTCGTTTTTGTTCTTTACTTTGGAGGAGTGGTGAGCAAAAGATATACAGTTGAATTATAGGCTAGTGTTTGGCATAAAGTGAGATGTAAGAATGGTGAATGGCCCAGTTTTAACTATCAACTTTCAATTTTCAACCATTCTAATCGTAATATAGGTAGGTGTAGGTGTAGGTGTAGTGTAGGAAGTGGTCCTGCACAGTCAGAGGGCATCAACCTTTGGTTTTTTTGTTTTGTTTTGTGTTTTTCTTTTCAATTTTTTCTTAGAGAGGATCAAGTGATCAACCTTATATGCATTCTTCCAAACTAACATGGACATGTACAGAAAACCTGATTATTCTAGGGAATGGTGGAGGTATGGATAAGTGGGAGAATAGGTAAGGAAAATGGAAAACAAAAAAAGGGGTGAAAATATTTTCTGGTTCTAAAATTTTGGGTTAAGATTTATTTTAGTTTCTGAAATTTGAAAATTCCTTTTTTTAATCTTCAAAAATTTGTAAATATATCAAGATAGTTCATCCATAAGCAAAAATTATAATAATATTGCTATGGAATGACTAACTTAATTACTAGGTTTAAAATTTCAAAATTTTGGCACTAAAATAATATCTGATGCAAATTCAAATTCTAGGGGTCACACTACACCCCCGACACACATATAATAATAATAATAATAAAAGGAGGGCACAGTAAACATTTTGTCTATATTTCCACAGTAAAGTATCAGCCAAATTTCCGAGCATAGCAAGCTTGGTCCACAACTATATTATAAAAGTAAAATATCTGACAGCTGGATGTGAAATTAACAATACAAAAGAGAGTATGTGCAAATAATGTATATTAACTATTCATATAAAATTTATATAAATACATATTCAGTAAAATATATATATATATATATATATATATATATAAATAATGCTATCCACTAAAGAAATCTTTATTTTATGAAAGGTTTAAATAAATATTCAAGCTTGTTCTTAGTTATTTCAATAGCACATATCATTATTAATTCTTAGCAATAGCATTCTTTTTGAAGCTTTGTATATGTGGTTCCAATCACACATCTCACTTTTTTACTGTTGACCTCTATATATATATATATATATATATATATTACATCCTTAATTTTATTGATTGAAAAATTATAACAATTACTCAAGTAGTCTTGTCAGTTGTCACCCAGTAATCCAGTGCCTAACAAGAACAAGAAGTTCTGAGTAGTCACCCAAAATAAAACTTGTATAGTTGTACAAGTTGTACTAAACAAACACTGAAATTGATTAAAAAAATTCAGAGCTATATATGATTGATTCCGACGGCTTTGATTTTCGGATAAGAAGGTACAAGAAAAGGACAGTCTCGGATATCAAAAGCAAGCATTTATAGAATTGGCACCTGGCATGAGATATTTTGTATGTAATCAATATATATACTATGATCAAACGTAAAATAAATAAATAAATAAATAAACTTTCCCGTTTCAACTACTATTGGACGACAAACGTCACAAACCATGCAGCTTATCTTTTCTTTTTTTGTTTTTTTTTTTGTTTTTAACCATGCAGCTTATCTTTGAGTATCTCTTGCACTCATATATTTTACTCACGATCCACATAAAATACCCTTTTTGGGAAGATTTGATTTGGGTGAGCCTTACTAATCAAACCAAGAACAAAATTAAGGATTTTGATTAGACTTAAATGGGTCTTTTAGCGTGTCTGTCTCAAGACTTACACCATAACTGGCCTTTGCTGCATTATAAAATTCATTTGCTTTCATTATTATACAAACTAATACAATAATGATAAAACATCCTTTTACACTTGTTCGCATTTACTATTTTATATCAGTATTCACAATTAATATGTAAATGTCTACATTTTAAAACGTGAAAATAGACATAAAAAAATAATAATAATAATAATTAACTGTTCTATGTGAAATGTTATTGTTTATGGCGGGAAGGTTTAAGGGAAAAAAATCAAAATCAAAATGTCATTATTTTGATTAAACCTAAATACCTAGTAACTTTTATCTTCTCACCTCCCTTAACTGCCCTAGTAAGCTTAATGGTTTCAGATTTTGACCTCGTTGACTCGGTGCAAAAAATACTCGAAAATTGACCAAGCCAACTGATGTGCATGTGAGATTCATAGACTCAATTGAATTAAGTGATAATGCAAGGTTGGCTCTAGACCTAAACCACCCCCCCCCAAAGAAAAAAATGAAAAGGATATTGATCCCCATTACATAAACAAAAGGCCCCAAATTTGTGCAAAAAAAAAGTCTTGAAAATTGTAGAATGTTAATTGATTTTTTTTTTTTAAGAAAAAAATATGAATAGGTTTTTTTCATTCTTTCTCTTACCTTTAAGAAGGTCCTTAAAATAATAAACCAATAGAAATCCAACCCAATTGAAACCCTAAATTTTTTCATGAAAACAAAATTATGAGTGTGTCGAATTAGATTGATCATTTCTCAAGAAGATTAATTGGATTAATTATTATATATTGTAAAAGATATGTTATATAAACCTAAACATAAAAATTTAATTAACAATTTTGTATCTCAAAAAATAATATATATTGTACGGCCCCCGCACCATGGCCCATAGTGGGCCTTGGACCCTGGCCTGGGTGTATGGCCCATGAGGCCGGTCTCCCTCTACCTAACGGCCCACCCCCGGGCCATGCATGCTGCAGGCCCAAGTTTTGCCTTTTCATCGTTTCTCGGCAAACCCCTTCCCGAGCAGTGATAAATATACAGCTCGCGGGACACCCCGCCCTGTACCTACCCGGCCGTGCCTCGGAGAGGCACCGCTGCCGAGAACTATCGTGGAGGTGGGAACCAAGTTCCAACGCCACCCTCACCGCTTCCCATGCCCACCTAACCACCCACTTATGATCGATAATACTGGACCGCCGGTTGCACTTATTGGCAAATAATTATGACCTCTCCACTATTCTGTGAACTATAAATACAAGAAGCTTTGAGAAGACAAGGTTTGAAGAATTGACGGAAGGAAGAGTGGAAACAGAGAGAAAACAGAGTGAGGAGGTGGTTCAGACCCCCGAGGAGAGGAAAGTGATTCCATTGAGCCTTGGCGTTTAGAACGACCCAGTGTAGGAAATCCAAACCCACTATACAAGTAAGTTGTGAGCCCAAGTGAGGCCCAGCCCAACGGGTTTCAGTTTTGGGTGCGCACAATTGGCGCCGTCTGTGGGAAATCCTACTAAGCAGTGGTTCCGCCGAGACTCGTGTATAGGAAAGATGTCTGGAGGTAACGCCGAGAGTGGCTCGGCAGGGTCTTCCAGGGGCTTCACCTGGCGGGAACAGAGGCAAAAGAGACGCGAGGATCCGGCTTACGAGCAACTGGAAGAGCGGTCCGGCCTTGGAGAAGGGTCGTATCAAACGGGGAGAACGGTATCCCATGCTTCCCGGCATAGGCAGCCCAACGTCAGGGATGAAGAGCTTGAGCAGCTGCGGAGGTTAGTACAAAACCTGGAGTTGGAAGCACGAAACGAGCGCCGCCAAGCCGGTCAAGACGACCGAGAGAGAAGGCCAGACGCCGAGGAAGAGAGACGCGGGATGGGATCGAATCAATCAGGATCCCGCCACCACAGGGAGCGCTCGCACTCGAGGGAGTCCCGTCGCCGCCGAGACTGCTCCCATTTAGCAGAATCTCACCGGCGGCGAAATCGCTCTCGGTCGCGGGAATACGGGAATCAGGGCTCGGATTCTCCAGAGGGACGGCCGAGGAATGCGGCCCTGGATGCTATGAGCCGTGCATTGCGCAGGGTGGCTCGGTCACCATTCTCAGCAGATATTGAGCGAGCACCGATGCTGGACAGATTTACGCGCCCGCCGTTCAATTCGTATGGTGGGAAAACGGACCCCGTGGAGCATGCCAGCCACTATATCCAGATGATGTCTTTGCATACCCGCAATGACGCTCTGATGTGCAAGGTTTTTCCCTCCAGCCTTGGTCCCACGGCCTTAAGGTGGTTCAACGGGTTGCGCAAGGGCTCCATTCATCGTTTCACCGAGCTAATACAGGAGTTCAGTTCCCGTTTCGTGACGTTCAGCCGGGAACAGCAACCGGTGGACGCGCTGCTGTCTATGAAGATGAGGGCAGGGGAAACCCTCCGTGATTACGCTAGTCGATACTGGGAGCTCTACAACGAGATTGGCGGAGGGAACGAGAAGATTGCAGCGAGCACTTTCAGAATGGGATTGCCTGACGAGTCAGGGTTGAGGGAATCATTAACTAAGAAACCTCCCGAGGACATGAGGCAGCTGATGAGGCGCATTGAGGAGTACAAGCGGTTGGAAGATGATAGAATACAAAGCGAAGGCAAGGCACAGGTGACAGATCGTCCTCGGCTGAGCGGTTTTCAACAGAAGGCATGGGGAAATTTGAGGATTCAAGAGCCAGTAGCGCCAGCAGGGGAGGTGAACGTGACGTTCAAGGAGCCCGTGCATAAAATTGTGGATAAGATCAAGCACGAGCCGTACTTCAGATGGCCGAACCGGATGGCTGGCGACCCCTCTAGGAGGAATCAGAACCTATACTGCACCTACCACAAAGACCGGGGGCATACTACCGAGCAGTGCCGAGTGTTACGGGACCATCTCGGGCAGTTGGCTAAGGCAGGACACCTCAAGGATTTTGTGACGGATGCCGGGGATCGAGGAACAGGGCATGGCGCCCCACACAGAGGGAATCCCCTTCCGCCTCCTCTTGGGATAATTAATGTTATCCACGTCGCCCCGAGGGGCATTTCAACGGCAAAAGGGAAGGAGGTGTTGACAGTGATATCGGTAGAGGGGAGTACGGGCATGCCGCCTCCCGCGAAGAAGATCAGACCTACCCGAGAGCCGATCTCTTTCGACGACAGTGATTTGGAAGGAACCATTCAGCCGCACGACGACGCATTGATAGTCACGGCAAGGATTGGCGGCTTCGTTGTGAAGAGAATAATGATAGACCAGGGAAGCGGAGCGGATGTTATGTACCCGGACCTATTCAGGGGGCTCGGGTTGAGGAATGAGGATCTGTCGAAGTACAACACTCCCCTGGTTGGGTTCGATGGGAAAATGGTGGCGCCCGAGGGGCAAATCTCTCTGCCCGTGAACATGGGGGGCAAAGAGGTGATGGTAAGCTTCTTCGTAGTTACCTCATACTCCCCCTACACGGCGATTCTAGGGAGGCCATGGATACATGCAATGGGGGCTGTCCCGTCCACTCTGCACATGAAGGTCAAGTTTCATACTGATTATGGTGTCACGGTGATACAAGGAAGTCAGCAGGCGGCCAGGCAATGTTTGATCGCTATGGTCAATTGGAAGAAGGAGCAAACCGACCAAAAGGATCAGGCCGACCCCAAATGTTCGTCGTCGGGGACGCCTTTATAGCAATTACAGGGCCCGCCAGAGAAGGAGGTCGCGCGCGCCGAGAACATGCTCAAGGTAAAGGTGTTGCCGGATACAGACAAGTACTTCCAAATAGGGGAGAGCATGGAGGACCGGGAAAAAGTAGAGATGTTGCTACTCCTAATACAGAATGTGGACGTATTTGCATGGAGTCCATACGAGGTGCCCGGGGTGGATCCCGAATTCATCGTGCATAGACTTGGAGTTGACCCCTCATTCGCCCCTAAAAAGCAGAGGCCGAGGAGATCAGCCTGGGAGTACTCCGAGGCAGTAAAAGTGGAAGTTCAAAGATTGAAGGAGGCAGGGGTGATTCGGGAAATCTTCTTCCCGGATTGGTTGGCGAACACCGTGGTAGTGAAGAAGAAGAACGGCAAGTGGAGGGTCTGCGTCGATTTCACCGATCTGAACAGAGCCTGCCCGAAAGACCCTTTTCTCGTGCCGAAGATTGATCAGCTGGTGGACGCCACGTGTGGGCACTCGAGGATGAGCTTTCTGGACGCTTTCCAAGGGTATCACCAGATCGCCCTGGCACCCGAGGATCAAGAAAAAATGGCGTTCATCTCCCCGGAGGCAAATTACCACTACACGAGGATGCCCTTCGGACTGAAGAACGCCGGGGCCACCTACCAACGAATGATGACAAGAATGTTCCGAGACAAGATAGGGCGCACGGTCGAGGTGTACATCGACGACATGGTGGTTAAGAGCAAACAGGAAGCCCTGCATATGGGGGACCTCCAGGCGATTTTCGAGGTTCTCCGACGGCACAAGTTGCACCTTAATGCGGAGAAGTGCGCGTTTGGCGTCGGGGCCGGGAAGTTCTTGGGGTACCTGATTAGTACACGGGGAATTGAGGTCAACCCCGACCAGATAGAAGCTGTGAGAAGACTGAAGCCACCGAGCAACCCGAAGGAAGTGCAAATACTAACCGGGATGCTGGCCGCCCTTAACCGGTTCATCTCAAAATTCGCAGATCGCTGCCGACCATTCTACCAACTGCTGAAGAAATGGACTGGATTTCGGTGGAGCGAGGAGTGCGAAGAGGCCTTTGTGGATCTGAAGATTTATTTGGCGCGTGCGCCCATGCTTGCGGCACCGGAGGCAGGTGAGAATTTATTCATGTATCTGGCGGTATCCGAGCACGCCGTGAGTGCTGTGCTACTGAGGGACAAAGGGATCCAGCAACCCGTGTACTACATCAGCAAAACTCTTGTCGACGCCGAGACGAGATACTTGCCCTTGGAGAAGCTCGTATTAGCCCTGATACACACCACCAGGAAGTTGCCGCACTATTTCCAAGCTCACACCGTACACGTCCTGACCGAGTACCCATTACAGTCGTTATTAAAGAGATCGGATTTCACGGGCCGTATAGCCAAATGGGGGACTCGACTCGGTTCCTTCGACATACGGTACAGACCTCGAAGCTCGGTGAAGGGCCAGGTCCTTGCGGATTTTATCGCTGAGTTTTCGCCCAGAGAGAAGGGGGAGATGGTTTGCCAACTGGAGGCTCGACCGTGGAAGGTATTCGTAGACGGCGCGTCGAGCTCCACGGGTGCCGGTTCAGGAGTTGTTATGATCACCCCCGAAGGAATACGACTAGAGCACTCGTTTAGATTGGGTTTCAGGGCATCCAACAACGAGGCAGAATACGAGGTTTTTCTGGCCGGACTGAGGGCAGCTTCAGGCCTGGGGGCTCGGGAGATTGAGCGATATTCGGATTCGCGTCTTGTGGTTAATCAGGTGCAGGGCAGTTTTGAAGCCCGAGATCCCCGGATGAAAGCGTACCTAGAACAAGCAAGGCTAGTTATGGCCAGCTTCAATACGGTGAAAGTTTTCCACATAGCCCGAACACAGAACAGACACGCTGACTCCCTAGCCACACTGGCATCGTCAGTAACCGAGGAGATACCACGGCAAATCAAAGTCGAGCTTATTTCGGAGCCGAGCGTCAGGGTAATAAGCGACTCGGGAACTACAGGGATCAATGTCACGGCAATCGCAGCCCCTGCCCCGTGCTGGATCGACCCCATTATCGACTTTCTGGCTGACGACCGACTGCCGAGTGACGAAAAGGAGGGCATCAGGATCCGTAGGATGGCTCCTCGGTATTGGTTGGCAGAAGACCGGACTTTGTATCGAAGGTCCTTCGGAGGGCCGTACCTCTTGTGCTTACGCCCGGAGAAGGTGGGCGAGCTCTTGGCGGAGCTCCACTCTGGGGTGTGCGGCGGCCACGTCGGGGGACGTTCATTGGCGCACCGAGCGATGACTCAGGGGTTTTGGTGGCCTCAGATGCAGAAAGACGCCGCCGAGTATGTGCTTAAGTGTGAGCAGTGTCAAAAGCACGCCCCTCTGATCCATCAGCCCGCGGGCCACCTGAACCCGATCAGCAGTCCTTGGCCTTTTGCACAATGGGGGCTGGACATCATCGGCCCGTTCCCTCGGGCGACAGGCGGCCGAAAGTTCGTTTTGGTGGCCGTCGAGTATTTTACCAAGTGGGCAGAGGCGGAAGCGTTGGCCAACATACGAGATGTGGAAGTAAAGAAATTCGTATGGAAAAATATCATCACCAGGTTCGGGGTGCCGAACACTATCATATCGGACAACGGGCTACAGTTTGACAGCCGGGCGTTCCGAGAGTTTTGCAGTGGTCTCGGCATCAAAAACAGGTACTCAACTCCTGCTTACCCACAGGGCAACGGCCAGGCCGAGGCCGTGAATAAGGTGATTGTGAGTGGGCTGAAGAAAAGGTTGGAGGGAGCGAAGGGAAACTGGGCCGAGGAACTTCCCAAAGTCTTGTGAGCATACCGCACCACTCCTAGACGGTCCACCGGGGAGACCCCTTTCTCTCTCACGTACGGAGCGGAAGCCGTGATCCCTACAGAGGTGAATCTATGCAGTGCGCGAGTAGCGGGGTTCGATCACGCCCAAAACGACGAAATGATGGTAGGATATTTGGACAAGGTGGAAGAGTACCGCGAGATGGTGACAATACGGCTCGCGGAATATCAGCAGAAGCTCGCCCAGAGATACAACCGAGGCGTGAGAACGAGGGAGTTTGTCTCCGGGGATTTGGTTCTCAGAAGAGCCGTGGGCAACATGCGGGACACTAGTTCCGGGAAATTGGCGCAGACATGGGAGGGACCCTACAGAGTCATAGCTATGGCCGGCACCGGGCTTACTTCTTGGAAGACCTAGACGAGAGACAACTGCCCCGACCGTGGAACGTCCATAATCTCAAGAAGTACTATCATTGATGGGCGATTCTCCGAGCATAAAGTTAACCGCAACCTATTGTATATGTTTTGTTAGTTATACTAATGATGTTTTTCATGCAGATCCGCATTTTTCTAACCAAAATTCTCGGTTCGATCCCAGTCACCGAGCAATGTTTATTCTTAGCCGATTTGTTCTAAGGACAGAAGCCTAATCCTCGGTTCGATTTATCGCCGAGCAGGCGGAAACCTTAACGGCCCGTTCTAAGGACAGAAACCTGACTCTCGGTTCGATCCTAATCACCGAGCAGGTGGAAACCTTAGCCTTTTTGTTCTAAGGACAGAAACCTGACTCTCGGTTCGATCCCTATCACCGAGCAGGTGGAAACCTTAGCCTTTTTGTTCTAAGGACAGAAACCTGACTCTCGGTTCGATCCCTATCACCGAGCAGGTGGAAACCTTAGCCTTTTTGTTCCAAGGACAGAAGCCTAACCCTCGGTTCGATCCTATCACCGAGCAGGTGAAAACCTGAACGATTCGCTCTAAGGACAGAAGCCTGACCCTCGGTTCGATCCTATCACCGAGCATGTGGAAACCTGAACGATTAACTCTAAGGACAGAAGCCTGACCCTCGGTTCGATCCTATCACCGAGCACGTGAAAACCTTAGTCATTTCATCCTAAGAGAAAAGCCTGACCCTCGGTTAGATCACTATCACTGAGCATGTGGAAGCCTTGCCATGGTCGGACACATCACAATAAAGAGGCAACCAACAAGAGTTCATTACTCGGTCAATACGAAAGAGCAACACGATAAAGCATTCATATTAAAACATAAAACTTAAATTAAGGTTTTGTTGCCAAAACCCGGCAACTTGAAATAAAGAAAAGACAGCATAAACAAATTATCCCGTCACCACAACCCGGTGACATAGGCAATTCCGCTCATTTAAATTCTCAAAAGAAGGAAAAATAAAGAAGGGCTGGCTTTCAAGTTTAGATATCCGCCGCATGAGCGGAGGATGCGTCCTCTTGAGAGTGTTGGTCGGCGTAAGGAGTTGGCGGCTGGATGTCCTCCTCGGTTCGGTCCCCGACATGGGGGTGGCTGGTCCCCTCCATGTCGGTCGGCACTGCATGAGAATCAATGGCGTTCACCAGTTCCCTCATGCTGGAGGTCTCTTCTTCGTCAATAACAAGGGGCGCAGGATTCTCGGTGTGGGGGATGCTCGGGAAAGGGATCTTGCTGCGATCCCTCAACGGAGAATCCTCGGGAATCCCCAAGGCTTGAAGAGCGGCGAACCAACCCTCCTCATATCCGAGCCTGTGGGCCTGGCGAATGACCGATTCCGCCGAATTCTCGGCATCCGTGAACCCCTCGTTATACCACTTGTTTTCACAAGCCTCCAGCGCCGCCTTCGAGTCGGCCAATTGCCCTTCCAGCATGGTATTCAAGCTCTGAGCCTCCGCCAATTTAAGCTCGGTGCCTCCCAATTGTAGTTCCAGTTCCTCAGACTTCGTTTCGGCAAGAGCCTGGGCCTTTACGGCTGTAGCAATTTTATTCTTTGCCTCCTCGGCAATTTTCGACTTCTCCTTCGCCGTGGCCTCGGCGACATCCTTCAGAGCCTTCTCCCGCTCAACGTCCTCGGCCAGCTCCTTCATCCTCCCGTCCACAACGTACGACATTTGCGCAGCCTGACCACACAATATTCACTTTGTAAGGTAAAATGGAAAGTACACGTACATAAGCAAATGGGAAACCGAGAATCGTAAAGAAAAGTGAAACAGTTACCGCTATGGTGTGCCACTGCAAACGCCTCCCCAAAGACTCATCCGTCGATTCCGTAAAAGCGTGCAAGTCCTCGGGCAAGAGGATGCCGCGCGCTAGACTCTGCGCCACACGGCCACCATAACCTTTGTCCCATACTCGGGCACTGGCCGTCGATGGAAGAGGCTCGCCGCCAAGTTGGAAGGAGGGTCGCCATGCTGCCGGAGCCCGGGAAGTAGACGCCAGGTCTATCCCGGTTTGCGCTACCGGTTCCCGGATGACAATACCGGCCGAGGGTCGGGGGGGCACGTTGCCCGGGCCCGTCTGAGTCTGATCGGTTGTGCGCGGCCTTTTTCGAACTCGGGTTGATGGGACAGCGGGAGGCGAAGCATCTTGGCCAAGGGCTTGTGGTTGCTGCACGGCAGGCCGGGCACTCGGGACAAAGCGGTCTATCGTCATCTTCCTCCTAGCCACCATGGCGTTGCCTTGATCGGATCCTGTTTCAGAAGAGTCAGTTGGTTCTGCGGCTGCACCCTCCCCTTCCCGAACAGGAGTCTCGGGCTCTACGGTTCTCTCGGGCTGAGCAAGAGCTTCTTGCTGGATTTGCTCGTGGGCGCGTCTCCTACGCTCGGCAGATACGCGCTCGGCTGATTCGTCACGGATGGGCTGTCGCTCGTCTGAACAAATGTACCGGGGACCGAGATCACGTGCCTCGCCTACAGTTAGCCTTGGGGGAAAGAAGTTTGCGTGCTGGACGTCGATATATGAGAGGAGAGGGCTGTCAACTAGCAAAGCTTGGCTGAACGCCTGCCAAGTTGAGTAGACGGGATTGACACCGAGGATGAGGTGGGACGCTCGGAGTTGCCCGTCCGTGTGTACGAAGATTTCCGACCTGAGCACGAAGTTCAGGTCCCGAACATGTACCACTCTGATGTCCGGCTTGAATCTTTTGCTCTCTGCACAAAGGAAATAAGGGTTAACGATTACATAACCGGACCGAAATCAAAAGAGACCAAAGTAAATAAAGGCTAGTCACCGACCAACGTCGCGCGGCGAAAACGCACAGGGGATCTCCTCGGCAAACCAATTGCCGCTCACCCGAACGAAATCTTTAGCCGAGTTACGATTTGAATCTGGTAGGCATGAAATAAGCCGTACCCTCACATCCCTAGTCTTTATATAATAGTCAGACTCGATATTGCCGCACAGACTATACATCTGATTGATGTCATAGTGATTTAGTTGCAACCCGTACAACTGGTTCAGCCTACTCACGCAACTCACTACCCGGTAAAAGTTGGGAGGGAGTTGGGAGGGACAAAGACCGTAAAATCTAAGGGTACTAAGAATTAGAGGGTCAACCGGGAACCTAAGCCCACCCTCTAGAATGGCCATCAAGGGAAAGAACACTGTGCTTTCACCACGGCGCCTCTGGATGTCGATATCGCCCATATTGCAGTAGGCAATATCTACGTCACTAGGAACATTATATGCTTCCCTAAATCTAGCCAAAGCATGCTCGGAAGAAAGGAGGTAAGAGTAACTCATGTTTTTTCCAAAACGAGTGTTTTTAATAAAAGGAAAAAGAAATGCTATGATTATCAAAGAATAGACTGAAATGGCTGAACTGAAAAAGCAAGAAGAGGGAAAGGAACTTACTGTGGGCTCTAAGGAGGAAGTGTGTTCTGGGCCAGTAGATGAACCACGAAAGAGGGATGCTCGGCAGAGTAGGATACTGAAAGGTGAGGAATGCGAAAGTGAGAGTCAGTGACTAGAAGGATTATTTATAGGCGTGGGGAGTAGAATGAGAGGCATTTAATGATCCACTGGAAGGAAACCACGCGGACCGCCGCTTCAACTGCCACACGCGCGACGCCTCGGTTCACGAACCGTCAGACAATGATGGCGGATAAGCCGTCAATCAATTCCAAACGCGTCTTTTGAGACGCGCATTAATGCGCCCATCAATGGCCGGGCACTGACCCTTCGACTTCCCAGACGGGCATTTACCCCTCGTGATCCTTGATTCACCCCCGGGAATGGGGAGCGAATCAAGGGGGGGCTATTGTACGGCCCCCGCACCATGGCCCATAGTGGGCCTTGGACCCTGGCCTGGGTGTATGGCCCATGAGGCCGGTCTCCCTCTACCTAACGGCCCACCCCCGGGTCACGCATGCTGCAGGCCCAAGCTTTGCCTTTTCATCGTTTCTCGGCAAACCCCTTCCCGAGCAGTGATAAATATACGGCTCGCGGGACACCCCGCCCTGTACCTACCCGGCCGTGCCTCAGAGAGGCACCGCTGCCGAGAACTATCGTGGAGGTGGGAACCAAGTTCCAACGCCACCCTCACCGCTTCCCATGCCCACCTAACCACCCACTTACGATCGATAATACTGGACCGCCGGTTGCACTTACTGGCAAATAATTATGACCTCTCCACTATTCTGTGAACTATAAATACAAGAAGCTTTGAGAAGACAAGGTTTGAAGAATTGACGGAAGGAAGAGTGTAAACAGAGAGAAAACAGAGTGAGGAGGTGGTTCAGACCCCCGAGGAGAGGAAAGTGATTCCATTGAGCCTTGGCGTTTAGAACGACCCAGTGTAGGAAATCCAAACCCACTATACAAGTAAGTTGTGAGCCTAAGTGAGGCCCAGCCCAACGGGTTTCAGTTTTGGGTGCACACATATATATATATATAAAGTTAAACAAAAAACAATTAATTGATTTTTAATTATTAAAAAGCACTCACTTAAATCTATTGTCTTAGGTTTCAAAATGTATTGAGTCGGCCGTTTCTACTTACACATAGTCAAATGTACAGGTCTCTCTCCCTTTCCATTTTATTTTTTTGGATAAGTTGCTTCATTTCATTATTTGGTTTTTCTTGAAGGTACAATAATCAGTTGGCCAAAGTAGGACCCTAATTGGAACCTTTGCACCCAATTAACAATGATAATTGCTAGATTTATAGATTTAATTAGGTGATACTGGTCTGTGTGCGTTAGGCTTTTGCTTACATATAGTTGGAGAGGTCTCCCCCTTCCTATTCAGGATCTCTTTCAATTTACTAAAATGACTTTTTGGGCAAACTTGGTTTTTCTTGAAGGTACAACAATTATCAGGTGGCAAAAGTAGGACCCTGATTGGAACCTTTGGATCCAATGAACAATGATAATTGCTTTGGACTCTCTCAATTGGTGTCCAACATGCTCATTATTCCTTTCTGGCTACCACAATATGAAGTAGGTCTAGCTCCTATAGATACTTCTTTGAGTGTGACTTGCATTCTGACCTCAACCATGGCTTTTAGATGGAACTAGGTCTAGAGGTAGAGTTGTCATAAGAAGAATCTGTGAAAACTATTGTCGCTTGATGCAATATGGATGATGATTTTCCTAGAATGCAGAATGCTTTTCAATAAACATGGTAGACCAAAAATGAACAGATTTGAAAGCTAAAGTTGATGTTGGGGACATGTAGGCTGTACCTATGACTATGATCGAATACCTTATTTTGTATGTTTCCAAAGGTCGGCTAAATCTTGTATCCAATTTCTCCCATGTATTTGAAGATGTTAAGGAAAAGGGTTTCACAATTTCTCTCTTTAATTTAAATTTGAAAAAGAAACATTTGTGTTAAGTCCAAGAAAAAGACTGTTAAACATGACTTCCTAGCAAGGCTAGCATTGGAATTTCGTAACATGCATGATCCTATTTCATGCTGGCATTAGTTTTCATAAGTTTATTTTCATTCCAATTAATTGTGGAGTCCACACCCTGATTTTCATGAAACTTAAAGTGATTTCATTCCTTATGTCATCTCAGGTTTTCATTTTCATACTAAACACATTACGATTTGCGAGTCAAAAATTATTGGCTTGTTGATTTTGAGACGTATTGAGACTTTTATAAGATTCCAAGATTCCAAATCAGGCTACCAACCGTGCATGAGTAGAGATTTTTTTTTTTTTTTTTTTTAAATTTTAGAAAGACTTAGTCATATGTTAGAGAAGTAATAAAAAAAATGGGTTTAGAAAAAAAAAATTGTTTACCTACCTTCTGAAATCTCTATACCGGGTGAAATTTAGTAGAATGGACCAAAACGGGTGAAATAGAGTGGAATTGGCCGGAATTTAGAATGAGATGAAATAGAGAGGTGATTCATCCCGGTTAACATGACGATGAATAAATCTTTAGAGTTATAACATTTAATCTGCATTATGAAATAGAACCAATTTAAATGGGGAGGATCCATACTGCTTTTCCCATCTCCCTTTATCGATAGGGAAGTTTTTATTTATTCAACAAAGTAATCAATGTACAACAAAAGGCCACCTGAAACATGGCGTCCCATAAAATGTTATTTTTCCTTTATATTGTGGTGGATTCAAGATTTCAAGTGTGTGAATTTAGTGAAAATTTCGGTAAAATATTAATTGTCTCTAGCATAATTATGTATTAATTGATCTGATTAAGCATCAACCTACCCCTCTCTCTCTCTCTCTCCCTCCCTCTCTCTCTCTCTCTCTCTCTCTCTCTCTATATATATATAGGAGTGTTCACCAAACCACATAAACCGCAAAAACTGCACCAAAACCGCACACAAAATGGCATAACCGCACCGCACTGCAAGTAACAGTGCACCGCATCGCATCACACCGCATGGTGCAATGCGGTTTGCGGTTTTATAATAAGAAAACCGCATAAACCGCACCACACCGCACCCTCTTTATATATTAATATATTTATTTATTTTTAATATTAAATATATTATTAATAGTTTAATAACCCTAGTTTTCAAAAAACTAAAATAGTTTGATAGTCCTAACAAGTGTTGACTAGAAAAGTCAAACCAAAATAAAGAAAAACTAGCCCAATAATTTAAAACTTGGCCCTAAAAAAAGAGAAAAAATAGTTTTGGGCTGGGTAGGAAAAGCCCAAAATTTGAAAAATATACTAATTTCAAACCACATATTATACATAGCACTACACATGTGACCGCAAAAATGAGGTGCGGTGCGGTTATAGTTTTGGCTAAACTCTAAACCGCACCATACCGCACCGCACCACACATGTGACCGCAAAAATAAGGTGCAGTGCAGTTATGATTTTAGCTAAACCGCACCGCAAAGTGCGGTACTAAAAATAACCCAAAACCACACCGCACCGCACTGCGAACACCCCTATATATATATATATATTTTTGACAAGAGTTTAACATCAATCACCTCTGGGATCAGTTCACCGTCTTTGTCACTCTAGCTCTCAATGCCCACACATATAAATATAGAGAAAACATTAGGTCCGGGCGTGGCGTAAAACCAGTGTTTTACGCCACGCCAATGAGAGCTCGACACGTCAAAAAAAAAAAGAATAACACAAAAGCCTTCACGCAGAACCTCCACACAGCAAAAAAAAAAAAGAAAAAAGGCTCCCACGCACACAGCTTCCTTCAATCTCCTTCACGCTCACAAAAAGCCTTCACGCCGAACCTCCACAACCAGCTCGCACGCTCGCCGGTTCAGGCCATTTTCTCTGCTTCCTCTCTTCCTTCACACGCCGAACCTCCACCACCGCCACACAGATCGCCGGAGCAGAACGATTTCGAAGAGGAAGAGTTCGCCGGAGCTTGGAAACAAACCGGAGCCACGAGGAGCTTTTTTCTGAGGGCTAGGTTTCTTTCTTCGTTCTGTTTGGAGTCTGTTTGGAGAGGTGTTTTAAGTGTGAACTTAGTCTTCTTTCTTCGTTCTGCTCCGGCGATCAGGCTGTGCGGTGGTGGAGGTTCGGCGTGATGAAGGAAGCAGAGCTTTTGGAGTGGGTTTGCTTTTCTCTGTTTTCTGTTTTGTGAATAGCGTGAGCTTTGGCTGTTTGGAGTGGGTTTTAATTTCATTTTTGACGTGTCGAGCTCTCATTGGCGTGGCGTAAAACACTGGTTTTACGCCACGCCCGGACCTAATGTTTTCTCATAAATATAATATCTCTTCACCGACTTCATCTCTTGATTGCTCCTTTTATTTATTGCAGGCTTTTTTTCTTTTCGACCCTACCAACAAAAGTATCTAAAATGAAAACCAACATAATTGTCACAGGCTCAAAGCCAATTAATTAGTACAAACTTTGCACAGATATCTTTATATTCGCTCTTTCTTTGTTTCTTTTTACCTTTTTTTTTTTTTTTTGGTTGGTAATCAAGTGGTACCCTCAAGGGAACATTATGACTCCATAAGAGGAAGGTCTTAAATTAGACGAGTACGTACGAGTGTACGACATCCTATACTAGTATAACATATCATATGAGTCTGTATGTTAGCAGATTTTTTTTTTTTTTTCCGAGTACAGTTATATTTTAACTAACTTTCAATAAACATCTAACACACATTATATATGTTTACTTAAAATAAAAAACCCTCAAGCCTCAAATCAAAAGGAGAGAAATATGAAGTCTTCCGTAAATCTTGTTACACATAGCTTATTACACACTGTACACACTTTCTTAAAATCGTATTTTAGCCTGCGTGACACAGTATGTACGGGCTATGTGCCATAAGCGATGTACAACTATCTGTCTTCCTATACGTGTGTTGCCTCGTAGCATAGAGTACTCTTCTTTAGGAAGGACTTGTAATGTTACCAACTCATGAGAGGTGGAAGAGAACCACAAACTTATTAATTTCAGTTTGATCTTGGACTTGAATCTTCACTGCAAAGAAATTGGTCCACGGACACCTACAATTGTTTCAAATGTGCCCAAATTGTCTTGAAGGTTAGAATAATCCAATTAAAAACTTGAGGCTATCATCTATATACTTCTTACATTGTCTCATATACCTAGCTATCAAGGAATTCATGTTCATTCAAAAAGACTCTCTCTCTCTCTCTCTCTTGCTTTATGATGTATCAACTATCAATCATCTATTCGTGGCTTGAAGGGACCATTTTTCTGTAGGGAAATCGAAATCCATTTCATTAATGAAAGCAAGTTGAAAGTGGACAATATCTCATAAAGCACTGTCCCTAGTTCACTATTGCATAAATAATGAAAGAATGGGGTCTTGCAAGCACTAATAAATTCACAACCAGAAATGTCTCGTCTGTGTAACTTGCATTACTCTATCCATACATTGTTTGTAGGTCCCATAAAATGGCAATATCAATCAACAAGCATTAATAATTTTATGGATGCTTACGTTTACTCTTAAATCTTTCACTGTTACTAGATGCGTCTTGGTGTTAAAAAAATCATCTTAGACTCTTGTATTTTAGTGTCCATTATTGAATTGCAGAAACAAAGAGTTTCACATGCCATTGGACAAAGACAATGCCCCAGTTTGCTCAATTTGGTAATCAATTATAACTCCTTCGCATGATGGTCAGTATGGCCAGATTACTAGACCTTTCTATTACTCTCACCACACTGTGAATTCCATCTATAAATGGTGTAGCCTGGTAGGTATAAAGTATAAACACAGTAATATCATATCCATATTAGTTGGCAAAAGAATATAATGGATGCTGTCATATTCATATTCTTTTCAATTACTTTATCAGGCACTACTCTCAATTGCATGCACTATTATAGTTTCCTTTATCAAAATTTTTTATCTTTTTAATAAGTGATATAATGACATAAATCCCATATTACACATTCACACAAGCATTACTTCAGCTGATGTAATTAATTCTTTAAGAATTTTAAACTTTTTAACTGGTTAGTGTGTTTTGGATAAGCATAAAATTCACCTTATTTTAATTTAATGATGTCAGTTTATGTACAACTTTTTAAATGCTCGTTTCTAAGTAAAGTTTTTTTTTTCTTGTTTATCTTGTAAGCCAAACAAGCACTTAATCTGCTTTCACATATGTATAATTTACAAATGATTATTAAAAAAAAGGGTAAATTACCATGATTTTAGTCCCTAAAATTTTGTGTGAGTTTAATTTTTATCCCTTAAATTTTAAAAGTTCGGATTTGGTGCCTAAAATTTCAATAAAGGGTACGATTTGGTCCTTTATTCTATTTTCTATTTACATGACTAATGATATGCTATAAGCCATCCCATTTCTAAGAGACTAAATCAAATCAACCCCATGTATGCAAGAGCCAAAACCAAACTAACTCCATATTTCAATAACCAAAATTGAAATTAACCAAAATTTAAAGACACCAAAATTTAAACTTGTTAAATTTAAATGACCAAAATCGAACTTATCCCAGATTGCAAAGACAAAAATATAATTTGCCTTATCATAATTAATTATTGAGAAAGTATAGGAAGACAACAAAATGTCACGACACGATTATTACCTGCTCTGCTGACACAGATGTGCATGAGTTTTTAATATTAGCCCCCCAATTGATTTCATGGGACATGAGGAGAACAATATGTACACACTACACAGTACACCCACAAGGCCACAACTCAATATAAGAGATATGCCTTAATCTAGGCCCAAGGTTCCAAAGCCCATAGAAAATCCATCTGAACTCATTCCATGCCCAGGCAGGGCTCAAGTTGACCCAACAAATTAACAATTTTTGGGCCGTCCGTTATAAAAAACCTCAATGAAAACAATTAAAAAAGATAAGAAATAAAAGACCGTAAACTGTAAGAACGTGGATTTAGTTGAAGGTTTTAAATTGTGATTATTTTATGAATTTGTCCCCCTTAGTTGACAACTAGTAAGTAAGGAGATATTTTGAGATATCTAAGTGTCAGTTTGGATACCGCTTAGAATCCGTTTGGATATAGCTTATTTTGCTGAAAACTAAAAACTGAAAATACTGTAGCAAAATAATTTTTAAATGTGTTAATAGTGCCGTGGAACCCATTTTTAATATTATTTTTCTAAATAATGTGATTGTGAGTCCCGTGAACAGTGCTTTTTATCTCCTGAAACAGTGAAACGCATGCATCAAAAAAAAAAAAAAAAGGAAACGCATAGATGCAAACGCTAAATCCAAACATATACTTATTGCTGAAAACTGAAAACTGAAAATACTGTAACAAAATAATTTTTAAATGTATAAATAGTGCGGTGAGACTCATTTTTTATAAAAGTTTTGTTAAAAAAGAGGTTTGTGGGTCTCGTGAACAGTGCACGGGACCCACACACAAAACATTGGACGCTTGCCACTTGCCGCTATCCAAACATTCACTAAATTTAAAGTTCACAGTTTAAACGGCTTGAAAGTAGGAAGCTCCTTAAATAATAGTAGTATAATTATATATAAAAATAAAGCTTTTATTAATTTCAGTCTACTAAGTTCCAAATCTATTCAATTAAAGTCTTTGGGTCAACTTTAGTTAAAATATTTATAAAAAAAAAATTCTAGAAAGTTGTAAGGACTCAACTTGGATTAGACCCAAAATAGAAAAGGGTTATTAGACCAACAAGCCCAAACAATCAATTTTTAGAGAGTTGGTGAAAGAACTAGTTCTATTCGGCAGAAAAGATCATAATAATTACTCAGCAAAGAACGTTCAAAATTAACCAAACGATAAAAACTCTCCTCAGCTAGTTCTCAGGTGCTTTTTAGGGTTCTATCTTCCCGATCAATAAAGTCCCAAATGTCTGAGTGTTCTAGTGGCACACATGTGTCTTGAGCTCGAGCTTATAAGGCATATGTGGGAGACGTCTCTCCCCGATGTGGGATTAAGCAAAACCTTGAGCCCAGGAGCCAAAGAGGACAATGCCTACTAATTGGGGGCTGAGACAAAAAAACCCTCTCACAAAAGTATTTTTTAATGATTAATTGAATAAATTTGGAATCTATACAGAGAGAAAGTGAGAGAAAGAGTCCAATTAGATTCTACAATTGAAATCTAATTTTGCGACATATGTCATAAATTATTTAATTTTAGAGAGAATTTTATTCATTAATTTTGAAATTAAATATGAAACCACATTATAAATATTCATTTAAGTGAATTATTATATACAAAAAACAAAGAATTTAAAATTAATAAACATTAAAAAATTTTAAAAATAGACAATTTATATTTCTTACCTAATAATATTCTTTAAAAATTATATTGGATATATCTTTAAAGTAATTCATGATACAGTCACAGCCGGCCTTCGTGCATATGGAAGGGCTAGTAGCCATTTTACAGTAAATAAAGTAAAGGAATGAAAGCAAAGAAGACAGAGCTCCGAAATGAATTGTGAAGAAACAGGTACAAACAGACCAAAACAAACCACCATTTCTGATACAGTCACAGCCGGCCTTCAAAATTTGTCTCAACCTTCATCATCAAAAGACTCTCTCTCTCTCTCTCTCTTCAATGATCGACACCATGCAACATTTATCTCTATATTTATAAACAACCTCCATAACCATAACCTTCCTTTTTCTCTATCTTACTAACAACCATCATGGACTCTCACTTTCCCGCCATTATTTCTCTCTCTCTCATCTTCGCGCTCTTCAGTTCCTCCTTCGCTCACTCCTCGACGATCGGAGTCGAATACATCTCGCGGATTCTCGAAATCCAGGACCGCGAGCGAGCTCCTCCGGCCGTCCAAGTGGCCGCCGCTCGCGCCGTTCTCCGCCGCCTCCTTCCTTCTCACTCTTCTAGCCTCCATTTCGAAATCGTCTCTAAGGTCTTTCATTTTACTGCAATTTCAATTTTCTGTTACTCTGTTTGGCTGCCGAGAAAATTTCAGTTTCTAATTTTCATTATCTTAATCTAGGACCTGAACAATCTGAAACTATCAATTTTATTGCTTCGTTTAGTCGCCTAGAAAAATTGAAATGAAAATACGTACATAATCAGCTGGAAACTGATTGTTGATAGTGGAACTAGAAAAAAAAAAATGCAGAATGTGACTGTTGATTAATGTTACTGTGAAAATTGTACTGTTAGACTGCTCTATAATTTTTGTTAAACAAGTATTTTGAAAAATTACATTGACTTGTATAATATTCTCCATCCTTGCAAAATAATTTTGCTAGATGATCGGAGATCAATAACTATCTTATCATAAAATGTTTGAATTCCAAGTATTTGTAACCTTATAATCATTTGCAAAAGTGTATGAGTCTATATATCAGATAGTTGAAAACATCCGATTGACAGCAAATTTGGTGGCGGAATTTTCAAATATTAATCCAGTGAAAATTATGAGGTGGTGAAACATCACAAAGAGTTATACTAGGTGTAATTATGGGCAGAGATTGGGTTCAGTACACTGGACCGGTTGAGATGATGACACATGTCCACTTTTGGCCATTTGTTGCCATCTCAACGTGTCCAACATTCTAGAGGCACTAGACCCAAGTCAAGTCCGTATTATATATTTCATTTTTATTTAAAAAGAGGATCTCACTCGTTTATTTCTTTTACTTTCTTAGGAGCAATGTGGTGGTGATTCTTGCTTTATGATCAAGAACAATCCTTCTTTCAGAAGACATGGGGATCCGGAAATCTTGTACGTTGAGAATGAGATTTCTTCATTAGCTACATAAGGATATATCTCTGATGAATAGTTTAGTGTCATTATTGGTGTTGACTTGAGCCCTGTGTTCAAAATCTTTTGTGATGTTTTAGTTTAATTGGAAATGAAATTCCTGAATGTTTGCTTTTGTAGAGTGTAATATTTGTGATGACATATTGTACTCGCTAACACACAAATATATAAGCACATTTGAATGCGTGGTGTATTACCCCCATTGAACATGATTAGATGATAACCGAAATAATGTGGCTGACGCATGTGAATGTGACTTTCATTTCTTGAATAGAATTATGGGGGTCACTGGAGTGGAGATTTCAGCTGGTTTGCACTGGTATCTGAAGTATTGGTGTGGTTCACATATATCTTGGGATAAAACTGGTGGAGCGCAGCTATTTTCTGTACCTAGAGCAGGCTTGCTCCCCCGTGTTCAAGATGCTGGTATCGTGGTTCAGAGACCCATTCCTTGGAACTACTACCAGAATGCTGTTTCATCTAGCTGTAAGATTCCCCTTTCTAATTGCATTTATCTTTCTAGAGTATTTGTGAAAGTGAAACTATTATAACTGCATCTCCAGTGTTTATGGCCTCAAATTCCAATTGTATTCTGATAGATGTTATTACTGTTTTCTTTCATCTGCTTTTGGAAGATTCTTTTGCTTGGTGGGACTGGAAAAGATGGGAAAAGGAAATTGATTGGATGGCTCTGCAAGGAATTAATTTGCCGCTAGCATTTACAGGGCAAGAGGCTATTTGGCAAAAGGTTTTCCAGGTAATTTCCTGTGGTTGGCTTTATGCAATTTTCCATGAGTTTGAAAGATTCAATCTTTCAGTCTCTCGGTATAGTTTTGTTTCATTGTGTTTTCTTGTTGGAAAAAATTGGTTAACAGTAACATGGATACTACAATATTTTTATGATTTTGATTTCATTAAAAAGCTATATGTTTTTTTAAAGGTAAATTGTTTAGTCAGTTCACTATATTCAAATGACAATGCTAGTTCCAGTTACTCATGAGTCATAGATAGAGTAAAAAATAATTTAGCACCTATTGATATTTGTCTTTTAAAGATGTATTATTAATCCTCTAGCAGAAATTTAATGTAAGCAAAACGGATTTGGACAATTTCTTCGGAGGCCCTGCGTTTCTTGCATGGTCACGTATGGGAAATTTGCATGGGTAAGTTTGTAAATTTTGATTAGTTGGTTTTATGTCTGCAGGGCTATATTATTTTCTGACTTGTGAAACTTTTTCTGAATGACCTTCTAGTTTGTGTTTAACAACTTGACATGCCTTTTTCCCCCTAAATTTTTATGTTAAATTCTTGACTGTAACAAATTTCTTGCTGGAGGCCTTTTGATTTTGTAGGCTAATATTTTTCAGCCGGTTGAAATGCTAATTATATCCATGCACCTCATTAGTTGAAGCCTTTCACTTTGACATGCCAGTTTGGTATCTGCTGTTATCAAAATCTCTTTTCTCATGAAAACTAGTGTAACAATCCATGAAAACGATGGCTATTAGTTGTAACTATTTTAGTTTTAGTTTTTTTTTTTTTTTTAATACTTTTTCTTCTAACTTATAATGTTTTTATCAACAGATGGGGTGGACCACTACCACAAAGTTGGTTGGATCAACAGCTGATTCTACAGAAGAAAATTCTTGCCAGAATGTATGAACTTGGGATGACTCCAGGTATCAACGTCTCTATAACATTAGTCTTGATTTCATTACTGATTTTGGAATTTCTATGTATGGTTGCAATGGAAAATTTTATGATAGTAGTAGAACCAGTGAAAGTTTTTAAGGAAATCAAGCATTTCTTTATCTTTACATTGACATTTCATTTTATTTGGAACTTGACATGTCATTTTATCTGATAAAAGGTGGTTGTTTTCTCAGGCTGAACCTCTCATTTTGATTTAGGTCAATCCTCATTCTTAACAGAATTATTTATTTATTTATTTTTAAATTTTGATTTATGGATTACTTCCATTTTCCCCATTGTGTGGATAATGCTCCTAATTCATGCAAAGTTTACTTTTCAGTTCTTCCTGCCTTTTCTGGAAATGTTCCTGCAGCATTGACATATATATTTCCATCAGCAAAGATAACACGTTTGGGAAATTGGTAAGTACTGCAATGTGCCAACTTAACATGTGAACCAACACTTACCTATCAAAAAAAAAAACAAAACATGTGAACTAACACCTGATGCCTCTGGCTGATGGCTACATAATGCCACAAACACAATACAAGAATTGCTTACTTTCTTAAACTTACTAATATAGGGGATGATCATGTGTTTCTAGTGACTCTTGCCAATCAGGGTTAGTACTAGTATTTCAAATGGAGTGGAATATGATCAAAAGGATCTATTTGAAGGCATAATCTATAATATCCCTGGCTGTGTAAATTTGGACCATGAAGGTGTTGCACTGGCATGTACTAAGTTCCACATCAAGAATGTACTAGGTCAATCTGGATTATTAAGCAATTGCTTGGAGCTTCAATTCTAACTAGTCTTTTTGGGGTATAGCACAAATTTATTGTGCGTTTGGATAGCGTTTCATGTGCATTGCGTTTGCGTTTGCATTTTCCTTTTTTTTTTTTTTAATTGAAAAGTGCATTTCACGTGCACGGGACCCACTACCTCTTTGACCAGCAAAAATGTGTCACACCAGCAAGTCCCGTGCACTGTTCACGGGATCCACAAACCTCTTTTTTCAACAACTTTTTCATTAAAAATGGGTCCCACGGCACTATTCACACATTTAAAAATTATTTTGCTACAGTGTTTTCAGTTTTCAGCAAAATAAGCGGTATCCAAACGGACCCTTAGTTATTCCTCATGTTGAGACAAGTTGTTTTAGATTGAACTTATTAATGTTGTGTGGCTTGGAGGCAATACAACATAACGTAGGTCTTGACAAGGCCTGATGAGAATGTTAAAGATGGTGTATATTTAGTCGCACATAAATTGTGAAACTAGTCCAATATAGGCTATATAAGCAATTGTTGGGAGCTCAATTATGACTAGTCTTTTTGGGTATAGTACAGATAAGGCTAGTATTTTCCTCAGGATAGTTACGAAAACATTTCCAACAAATACCAAAAAACTAAAAAACTTGGTAGATTTACTTTTTTTGTCCTTATGAACAGAAAATGCCAGAAATTTGAATTGGGTCAGGACTTCCAAAGATATAATTGCATGCATATATATTCCAAGTGTCATTTGTCATATACATCACACACCTATGCCTTCCACATCTTATAGAAGATGGACCAATTCCTAAACAAAATAGAACTTAAAAGAGCAGTTGCAATGACTCTTGGGTTGCCTTCTTTGTGAAGAAAATACATTGTTGGAAGAGTGGAGAGAGCCTTTCCAAGTAAAAATGAAAACAAATAGGAAATGAAGTTGGAATAAAGAAAAATGTAATCATGTACAAAACTTAAAGATCTAAAACCTTCCTAGGTTAGACATGCTTGATGAAAAGAATTTTATAATGTTTCTAAAATTGATACCTTGGAGAACCATGGAAGTCCTGAAGGCCTCAAAGCCCAACATAGAGCTTGAAGAGCTAGGATTTAACTGTTGTACTATTTTATTTTAGTTTCATTAACAAACTTACAGATGCCCAATCCATCTCAATTTATAATTTATATTTGAGAACCTTTTATCTTTTTCAGTAAAAGATGAAGACCTCATCTTCCTTTTCTTGATCCTGCTTCAGGTTCTCAGTTAAGAGTGACCCTAAGGTGTGTTGCACATATCTTCTTGATGCAACTGATCCCTTGTTTGTTGAAATTGGGAAAGCATTCATCAATGAACAATTGAAAGGTGCACTTATCTATGTACCCATGCCTGTGCATATGAAATCAGTAGGATCTTACATGTATGCCTAATAAAGATTAGTGTTTTCATTTTTTGATGTGCTTGTAATTGCCTTTTTGGTCAGAATATGGAAGGACTGGTCACTTATACAACTGGTAAGATATTCTCTCAGTTCCTAATCTTTCATTTCAACCCTTGCTCATTTGAGTGAATATGAAATAAATGTGCAACTTATATATCATGAACCTATACAAGCACAAATGTCAGATGGGGGTGCCCAAGAAATGAGTGTGATCTTCAAAGTTCTCTTCTTTTTTGGTCTTGAAATCAACCATAATACAGAACTAAAGGCCTGAGTTACAATTCATCTAAAAGCAATCATTACTTTGTGGATGACTAAATGCACCTGATTGTTCTTACTTTTCAGAAGTAATTTTAAGAGGCTTAAATCAAAAATGTTTCATTAAGATGTTGGAAATGTTGAAAGGGCTGATTTAGCAGCCCGTCATCGGTGCATTCTTTTGAAGTGAAAAAGTTCTGTACACAATTAAAATTTTATCCATTGCATGCATTAAACAGTGCATGCTTCTATATTCCTACTGCTTTCTTCAAATTTTTATGTTCTTTCTTCAAATTGGAAATATTTTTCCTTAAGATTATGTTATATCATGTAATGATTTCTGAACCTACTCCAGTGATACTTTTGACGAGAACACCCCACCTGTAGATGACCCAGAGTATATCTCTTCATTAGGGGCTGCAATCTTCAGGGGAATGCAAACTGGTGATGATGATGCTGTCTGGCTAATGCAGGTGAAACTATTACTTTTAATTTTAGGTTTTCCTATGATGCAGCCATTTTCCTTGACCTTATGATTCAATGCAGTTTTTGCACAATTTTACATATATCTATGTGTGTGTGTGTGTTTTTCAATTGATATTAGCATACAGATCCACTGTGGCCTTGACTTTCTTATATGTTGTTAAGCTTCAGTTTTGGATCTAACATTCTCCTCCCTACCTTTTTTTTGGCAGGGGTGGCTGTTTTCATATGATCCATTTTGGAGACCTCTACAAACAAAGGCAATATAGTAATAAAATGCTCTTTTTGTGATGCTTTTCTAGTTATTTATGCATGTTCATTTTTAAGCATTTCAATCTAACACATTACTTATTTCATGTAAGAATTGGTGTTAAATCATCTGCAGCTCAAACCAAACTCAATAAAGATAAGACGTTTGTTAACTTAACATTGAAGCATTTGATTGGAACTATCAACTTTGAAGTGGCCTTTTTGTTTCTAAAGTTTTTGAGCGATTGGGAAAGAAGAAAACAATTTAGGGAAATTAAAGAGATAAATTTAGGGCAAAAAACCTGCAATGTTAGAAAAATCAATCATAATTTCTTGCCATATATTTTAGAGTAAATTATGCTATAAAGGTTGATCATGATTCTGGTCTAGTTCACTTTTATGTTGCTTTTGGTTGACAGTAACCTATGCTTGTTTTCAGGCACTTTTACAGTCTGTTCCTCTGGGGAGGCTGGTCGTCCTTGATCTGTTTGCTGAAGTGAAACCCATATGGATTACTTCAGAGCAGTTTTATGGTGTTCCTTACATATGGTAAGTCATTTCCCCATTTCTAGTTATCAAAGCTATCCAGACAAATATCTAATTGAGAATTACTGTGTTGGATACTTGTTAAATGGGCTGTAGTGTTTTGAAAGCTTCCATATAATTAGTATTCCAATTTATACTTTTTCATTTTTTTTCTTTTCTCCCTTTTGGTGAATAAGAATCAAAATGCATAGCTGGCATTTTCCTGAGCTTGTCCTTGAAGTGTAGAATGATTCCATTACTGAAAATTGTTACATTGGCAATTGAAATTGGCCCAGCAATGAAGCAAAGCTCTAAAGTTGAGCTGCTTAGCAAGATTTTCAAAGATGTTGTATGGATTGACGTGGATGCACACACATATGGCAATGTCCTACTAAGTATCTACCTTATGGTTGGTTTCCTGGGCCAACACCCTACATCCTTGTCGAAATGTGAAACTTGTGTTGGGTCTATACAGTAAGCTGTTAGAAAGTTAATTATGTGCTTATAAGAGGGTTTTTTTTTTTTTTTTTCCCCGTTCTGTTACCTTTCTATGTTCCATTTTTCTTTTGGTTTCTTAGTTAATTTGTTGGTTTACTACTCTACAGGTGTATGTTGCACAATTTTGCAGGGAACAGTGAGATGTATGGAATTTTAGATTCAGTAGCATCTGGACCAGTTGATGCTCGTAAAAGTGAAAACTCAACAATGGCAAGTTTGTCCATTGTGATTTTGTTTGTTCCTTCAAGATATTATCAATTTGCTTGTTAATGTCATAGCGTCTTGCAGCCCCATCATGTCAATTATCTTATGTCATTGTAGTTGTGGCTGCATTTGATATCTGCTGCGACATGTTAGGTTTTTTTTTTTTTTTTTTTTGGGTAATATTTCAGCAATACTATTGAAAGAAAAGCCAAGTAGGCAATCAACACTCACAGACTGAGGCTGAACAGACACAACCCAGCACAGGGGCAACAGGAACCCTAAACCACAACACAAACATTTAAGGCAACCCTCTAAGCCAATTCACATCCCTTTAACTTGCAGAGTTCTGACAAGTAAACAGAAAGTGCACCCCCCATTAACAACATGGCACCCTTTTGAGGATAGAATTGCAACATATTGGTCTTTTATATCCTTCATACTATTAATGGATAAAGCTGCTTTTATGCTTTTGAATTTTCTTAAGAAAATATTTATGCATTAAATTGCATAGATCAGATACTTTTATGATGGTTGGAAGTAATTATACGTCATGAAACATCAACAAATGGACCAAGATATTGATTGTTTAATTACTGAAGGCTTGAAATTAGAGTGGTAAATTAAATTTTCCAAAATTCTCAGGATGAAAGGTGAGACCTCAGAAATTTTTATTGAGTCTGACAAACTTAATTGTTGTCTAACTGATAAAGCAAAGTCCAAATTTTTTCATGCAGTTTTATATGCTAAAAATTTCATCATATTTAGAATCGTCTCTTTCCTCTGAAACAATAAGGATAAATAGAAAAGTGAATGTTAATATATATTGACACAGGCATGCTTTATTTATGGGATATGGTATATGATATTCACACCTTGCATTGTTTTATTTGGAGCCACTTTCCTTGGTCAAAGCACTCCGAAAATCATAACTATGATTATTGCAATGCAGCATAACCCCCCCCCCCCTCCTCTCTCTCTCTCTCTCTCTTTCTCTCTCTCTCTCTTCATACATTACAGAAGCACATGCAAACACTGATAGTCCTTCTGCACAAGTTCTTTACTATTTTATTTAGATCATGTATCTTACTTTACCTATTTACTTACCTAAAGGTCGGTGTTGGAATGTCAATGGAAGGTATAGAACAGAATCCTGTGGTTTATGACCTCATGTCTGAAATGGCATTTCAACACAACAAAGTTGATGTCAAGGTAATGTTAAAGTTTTATCTCAATTTAAAGAATGTTGCTTATTTTATCCATTTATAGTTTCATTTTACAATTTTCAAGTTAATTCACAAGCAGGATATGGTAATTAGTTACCCAAGCCTCCCAAATGGGACAAATTTTGTCCTTATGTCATTAAGTAGGTTATGGATTTCATACCATGGATTGCAAGATGTGTTCCTTGGAACTTGTACCTTCTGCCTGAATTGCCTTGAGCAGCAGTTGATGTCTGTTATGTTTAAATATCACCCAGAAATTGTGGACATTCTTTCTTGGAATACTTTGAGAATTTCATTTCCAGACTTGAACCCATGATATCACGTACATCTTTCATTGTTTCTCAATGTTCTTGAGATTTTGCAAATTCACCTCCCACTTACAGTGTATTTAAGTATTTGATTTTAAATCTTCTGTAAACTTGATTCATAAGCCCCTTTAAAACTATGTTTTTGGTTTAAAAACTTTAATCAAATCTGAATTTCTTACCTTTTGCTTTTCCATCTCAGTTTTGGTGTTTGTTTGGAGGGGATATGGATTTATAGGAAAAATTGTGATTTGGAATTAATATCTCCTGATCATCCTTATTTCAGTTATGGATTCATTTGTATTCAAAAAGACGCTATGGCCAATCAGTTCCCTTAATACAAGATGCCTGGAATATATTATATCACACTGTCTACAACTGCACAGATGGTGCATATGTAAGTTCCCCTAACTTGCTTCATGTATGTTTGACTGTAAAGTAATATAGCCTTTGTGTCAATAATTCCTGCAGTTAAAGGATTCTGGTATCTTCAATTTTCACAAATATGCATCAGTTTGACCTTTTACCCAAACAGTTCATGCGTTATAGTACTTGTAATTCTTTTCATTTCCAATTTTGATTTAACAGTCTCATATTGCTTCTGCCTGGTTGTATAGAGGTTTACCAAGACTGATATAAAAAAAACTACCTGTATTATTGTCGCAACATTGGTTAATTATATTTGAGTTGCTATTACCTGTACAGATATGTCTAGCACATTAATGTTTGTTTGAAACTAAATCCTTATGATATGAGAACAGGACAAAAACAGGGATGTAATTGTGGCATTCCCTGATGTTGATCCTTCCTTTATTTCGGTACTGCATGAAAGGTATAATCACCAGAGAAAATCACTATCAAGAAGAGCAGCCATAGAGCAAATAACTGATTCATTTGATAAACCCCATCTATGGTATTCAACTTCTGAAGTAATACATGCATTAGAACTTTTTATCGCAAGTGGAGATGAACTATCAGAAAGTAACACTTACAGGTTAGCATTTTTCAGTTTTTAAACACTGTTATATAATAGGTAGTAATGTCTTTCTTTTCTAGTTATTCTTGAACTACTACCAGTGGCACACACTTTTCTATGTATTTCCTATTGTATCATGTTTTTTCCATATTCGCTTACATGTGTCCTCTGTGCTTAGGTATGACCTTGTCGACCTAACTAGACAAGCTGTAGCAAAATATGCAAACCAGCTATTCTTAAAGGTTATTGAAGCCTATCGGTTGAATGATATCCATGGAGTGGCCTGTCATACCCAGAAGTTTTTGGACCTAGTGGAAGATATGGACACACTCTTAGCTTGCCATGAGGGGTTTCTTTTGGGGCCTTGGTTAGAAAGCGCACAAAAGCTTGCTCAAGATGAAGAACAGAAGAAACAGGTGTGGATCCTTTTGACTTGTTACATATTTCTTCTCGAATAACATCACAAATCAGTTCATTTTAATTGATGTGATTCAAAATTACAGTTTGAATGGAATGCAAGAACTCAAATAACCATGTGGTTTGACAACACGGAGGAAGAAGCTAGTCTGCTTCATGATTATGGTATGATAACATTTTCTGCCTTGATGTTTATATTCTCTCTACAGTTGGACTTGTAGGTATTCCCATTTGGCTCCGAACAATTGTCCCATCAGGATCATTAGTCTTTTTCTAAGTTGATAATTGATTATAACAGTAACCTCAGCTGCACTTTCTTTGATTCATCTGACGACTACCTCTTTGCAACCTATATGTTTGTTCTCTACATCCTACAATTGTACATTGTAGAGAGATGAAATTTTTCGCTTGATTATAGCTATACATTAATGTAATTGTTATCTTTTCCATATTTTTTAGGAAACAAGTACTGGAGTGGACTTTTACAAGACTACTATGGCCCTCGAGCAGCCATATATTTCAAATTCTTATTAGAAAGTTTAGAGAAGGGCCATGATTTTCAGTTGAAGGATTGGAGAAGGGAATGGATAAAGCTTACAAATGATTGGCAAAGGAGTAGGAAGGCATTCCCAGTGGAAAGCACTGGAAATGCTTTGAACATATCCCGGTGGCTTTATAACAAGTATTTGCGAAGTTCAGACACTTAAAAATTACCCAATGAAGCCGCCATTACATGGATCGTTGTACTTCGTAGAAAATGAATAATCTGTAAACTGGTGCTTAGGCGCAACAGTGCCTTTTGTAGTATATCTACCTGTTCTTTCCATGCTTTACTAATCCAGTAATATTGTTCTCTCCATTCCATGCTTTACTTGTCTAGTAAACTCTCTCTCTCTCTCTCTCTCTCTCTCTCTCAGCATCATAATAGTGCAATTATCCCAACAACATTTCCCACATTGGAGATTAAAATCCTTGCAACAATTCCCAAGTTCATTACTGACTTGGCAATGCTTTTTTTTTTCTTTTTCTTTTTCAATCTACAGATTTAAGGACGAGGCAATGCAGATGAGATAGAGGTAATGTTAAAGCTATGGGCTGAGTTAATAATGAGTGATGGTAGGGGAGGAAAATGGAAATTAATTTTATTTTAAGTAGCTGCCTGCAATGTCTAAGATGTCAATTTAGACACGAAACCATGTCATTCTGACTAGCTCTTTCTTTTCTTTTCTTTTCTTTTCTTTTCTTTTTACTTAAACAAAACTGACATCATATTCATTTATAATAAATATCTGTTATAATAACCACACAGTCGAACCTTTCAGAAATAATGTTACTGTAATTGGAATGGTCTTAGCATAGGTTTTGTCCAGTGTGTTTATAACTGAGTTAGGAAAGATGCTAATTGTATTGCACATGCCCTTGCTAAATTTGGTTTTTTAGATATTAATATATTATACAAGCACTCTCTTCCTCTTGCTGTTTGCTGAGCAATTGAGGGAAAATGTTACTCTTCTTTGTTGAATAATGAAGATTGGGTACTATAAAAAATTAAAACATTTCCAAAAGTATAGAACCTTTTCATTTTTTTCTTTTTTTGAGAATCCAAAAGTATAGAACTTAATTTAAAATTTGTAGGTTGCAAATTACACCTCTAAATTTGGTCTTTGGATTTTACCATGAAGTTTCAAAATTTAGATTTTACACCTTGACATTTTAAAATTTAGATTTTACCCCCCTAAAGTTTAGAGGTGTTTGGATTTTACACCTCAAAATTCTGAAATTTTAGAATGTAAAATTTAAACACCCTTAAACTCTAAGGAATAAAATTCAAACACCCCTAAAATTTATGGAGTAACATCCAAATTTTAAAATGTCAGGGTGTAAAATCCAATCACCCCAAAACTTTAGGGAGATAAAATTTAAATTCTAAAACTTCAGAATGTAAAATCCAAGCACTCCCAAACTTTAGGGGTGTAATTTGCAATTTACCCAAACTTATTTTCATATTATTTTTTGGGAAATGCTAATGGATGCCCTTAGGGCATTGGTTAATAATTCATTTAAAGAAAGTTTAATGGAAAAAAAAAAAAAAAACAATTAATGTTTTGACAGCTTTTTCCATTTCCCATAAAAGTGATGTCAAAACTTTCCTAAAACAAATTGTTAACTAGTGTCCTAAGAGCATTCACATCAGTTGATGCAAAAAATCTATCCATTTTGCAAAAAAAAAAAAAAAAAAAAAAAAAAAAAACTTGATTTTTCTATTTTGCACACCTATTTTTACAAAACTCTCACATTAGTTTCTCTATTATACACATTTATTCAATAAAATATTCATTTTTTCCCATTGTCATCTCTCTCACAAACCCAACACAACCCACACAGCCACCATCACCCAACCACCATCATCAAACCACACAACAACCCAACCACCATCCCATTCAACTAAGCTACCATTAATGAAATTCACATACCCATTCAACCGAGCCAGCATCAACCAACCTCCAAAAACCCAAATCCAAAGATCCATCATCAACCTACCCAATCACCATCATCAAGCTACACAACAAAAATCCAAAGATCCAATCACCATCATCACTATCATCAAGCCACCATCGTCAACCTACCCAAATCCAAAGATTCAAAAACCCATTTATCAAAATCCCAAAACCCAATAGAAACAAAGGAAAACCATCGGTGGTAAAGGTCAGAGAGAGTGAGGGACAACGATGACCCAACATGCAGCAAGTGATAGAGATGACCCAACACGCAGATTAGAGCGAATGGCGAAGCTGGCGAGGAAGCTGACGGTGAAGCTTGAGTTAGAGACTGAGAAACAAAGAGAGAGTTCAGAGAGAGTGAGGGACAAAGAGAGTGTTCAGAAAGAGTGAGGGAGTCAATAGAATGAGAGAGAAAAATAATAATAAAATATTAAATGCAAATGCTACAGTAACCATGCATATATGCACGGTTACTGTAGCAATTGTGCATTTATGCACAATTTTACACCCATTGATGTTAGTGTTTTTTTGGTCAAAATGTGTAAAATGAAGGGTTTTTTGCATTTTGCAAGATTTCACATCCACTGATGTGGATGCTCTAAGGGCACTCGTTAGCATGACCCTTATTTTTTTTTTTAGAGAGTTTCAACCTACGGTTTTCACTCGTGGTGATAGTTATTTATCATTAAACCAAAACACCAATTAGTTTTAAGTGTAAGCGGGGATTGAACTTCAGATCTCTTATTTAATCATTAAATTTGAAAGTTTAACATTAGGGCTGTAAATGAACCAAATCATTCATAAACAACTCGAACTCGGCTTGATAAAAAGCTCTTTCATGTTTGTTTGTTTATAAATAAGTCAAGCTTGCGCCTTAATTTTAAGCTTGTTTAGTAAACAAGCCGAGCCCAAGTAAAACTATTTATTCATGAACAAGCTTGTGAGCTATAAGGCTCGATACAAAACAAGTCAATTATAAACTCATTTATAGGCTTGATATGTGCTTTCTAAATAAACTAATTACACATATCATAATAATAAAATGTCTCATATTGGACCAATACCCTTTACCTTAATTTTTCATTTCCCTCTAAACTGATCAAACACCACTTTAGACTTTAGTTACCCTCTTAAAATAATTTATAAGTGGGTCACATATGGTCCTTCCTTCTCCATTATCTAATGTAAAGTTATAAAACATGTTAATCCTTTCTCATTCACAATAGTTACAAACAAGTCTTTTTCTAGTTCTTTATCATCTAACGTGGATGTAAAAATTATATTTTAAACAATTGATGAAGCTATAGACAATAAAGGATGAATGGATGAATTTAATTTTGTAAAGTTGCAATATGAACAACGGCTAATCATTGATCAGATTAGAAGCATGATAAAATGAATATGCTATTTTCTTGTTTTTGTTTACTTGATTTTGGGAGATTTAAGCATTTGATAAGATAATTTTGTTGGATCTCAAGCTCAAAATCTTGATCTGAGCTTGAGTTTGAGCTTGATATTAAGCTCGAGCTTGGCTTGACTAATGAATCAAGCCAAGCCAAACTCAAGCTTTTTAGCTTTCCCACAAGTTCAAGCTATTTTAGGCTTGTCTCAAACTCAAGCCAAGCTTGAGCTTTTTAATTTTACCGACGAGCTAAGCCTAAACATACACTACTCGGCAAAGCTTGACTCGTTTACAGCCCTATTTAACATATATATAATTTACCATTATTTAATGATATTAAGTTAATCAAAGAAGATTCATCAAAAAAAAAAATTTAATCAAAGAAGACTCCAACCATGCATTAACAACCTAAGAGCAGGCGTCATTAGCTACAATTATGGACCATTGTAGATTAGTTGACCATAATAATACTACAACATTGGGAATTAGTTCTATGATCTACTATCTAGAAGCCCTATTGGCCTATACCTTTCTTTGTTTACTATTCATTTTTTTTACTTAAAGCCGCTGTACTTTGACAACGCGCATGAGATAATAATAATATGAAAGTTGAAGCTGGACTTCTTGGACAGAAACCATGTACAACATAAGGGAGTAGCTTCTAGTAAGATGGACCAATCTCCAATATCCAGTAAATGCCGGTGGGTCACGTGTGACGGTGTGTGAGGCCAATTTGTCAAAAAAGTCTTCTGGATAGTTCCAGATCCTTGCTTACCCTATTATAATATTACCTCAGAAACTCCCAAGAGTACACGCTTATATGGATTTTACAATACGACCCTTGTTTCCTACAATAATGAATTAATAATGACAGAAAAATGTTTAAAAAGTTGGTACTAATTTTATAGAGTTACAAAAGGATAGGATAATGAATTTAAATGTGAATAATTTTTTTATAATTAATGACATATTTGATGATGCACCCACAATTAGTTGGCTAATTGTTTGACAAAGAGTGTTAGAAGACTTGCAAGACAAAAATCACACTATTAGAGAGTATCGAAGCAGTACCAGCTTAAGTTTTCTTAATACTTAAGTGGGAAACTCACAGAAATCCAAGAAAGTTGAAATGCAATAATTGTAGAGTTTTTCACTAATACCTTAAAATGGAGATAATCTAGTGTTTATATAGGAGTTTGGACTAGCTGTCTTTCCATGATTTCCTCCATTTTTTCACAAATGAAGTGTGATGGAAGGCGTAGAATAATGGTGGTGAGATTCTCAAGGTTTGTACCCAAAACTGAAGAACATGGGTTGATGGACGTGGATCTCCTTGAGAGGCACCTTCTTCATTCACCTATCATTCAAGGGGTTGGACAACTGTATTTGGATGGCACAAGCTGAAGGATATTTATAATAAATGTTAGACGAACTATACTCATCATAATCGATTTATAAAATTTATATGGTAAAATTTAAAGTTTTACAAATAATTTTTTTCTGACCTATATTATCGAATCTTAAATTGCCCGTGTTCACAAACATGCCTAAAATTTAGTCTCATATACTATAAATTTTTTTTTTTTTTTTTTTTGGTTCAGAAGCAACCTTGGTATTATTAAATTAAGTTGGAAAATAAGCAACAACGACAAAAGTATAAAATTTTGGTGGACAGACTTTATGCAGACTGTTCTGTTTATTTCAATAGAAAATTTTCTGTAAAGATAGTTTTTGATGTTTTCTAGTATTTGGTAGTATAAAAAAAAATAAGTCAAAGAAAAACTATCTTTGGTAAAAAAAAAAAAGTATAGTTTATTTTTAGAAATTGTTTTTCTTTAAAATTTTTTGGAAAACAAATCTATCTCATAGCAAACTAAATAAGAAAAATTAGAATATTATTTTTTAACTCACCTAAGATAGTTACCAAACATAAAAAAATAAAATAGTTTTACGAAAAATACCTTTTTAAAAATGACTCATTTAAAAAAAAAAAAAACCTAAACAAACGGAGCAAGGAAATGAAAACTCAGCTCTCCTATTTCTATTTAATATAATTATATAATCTCCCGTTTTAAGCCCAAAATAAATGTGAAAAAAAAAATAATAAATAAGGACTTTCTTGTCCAGAAAGAAAAAAAGAAGGACGAGATTGTTGACTTATAAATATCGCCTATCCTCACATAGAAAATTCCATAATGGTCCAATCTCTACAGTCGTATTAAGTTTCCTCAAGGTTCGGCCGCCCAGTCTATAAAAGGTTTACATTTACAAAATACAATTCCATTAATCTTCCAATACCAATTCCCAAGACTCTCACGACTCTCCCTCCTCTTATCATATATCATACATCTTTTCCTTGTGAAAAAGGAATTTCAATCTCTGCAAACAATGGAAGGAAACAACACATATGGTGCATCATGGGCTGATCAGTGGGACTACAGCAACCCAGACCCTATTCCTAACGCTGCAGACACAAAGAAAAATGGAGGTACTTCTGCGAAGTACAAGCAAAAGGTTGGTGAAGGGCTTGGAAAGACCAAAGCTGTGGCTTCAACTGGCATGAAGAAGGTGAAGGAAGGGACTACCTTGGGCTTTCACTGGATCAAGGACAAGTATCAAAAGACTACCCAGAAGAATAAACAGTCCTCTAATTGTTAGTCCTATAGTTTAGATTGGAGATTGGAGATGTCTCTTTTTTTCTTTCTTTCTTTCCTCAGTTTCAGTTTCATGTTGTTAATGACTCTTTTCTGGATTCGTTTATTCATGTGTACCATATACATACACTTTTGAGATTTTCATTTAAGGTTTAGATTGGAGATGTCTCTCCTTTATGTATTTCTTTCATGTTGTTCATGACTCTTTTCTAGATTCGTTTATTCATGTGTACTATTATACACTTTTGAGATCTTTATATGTGGTTAATTTGATTGTTATGGATATTTTTCATCTTTATTTGATTATGAATCTAGTAACTTTTCCTTTCTTCTTCTTTTTTTTTCCTTTTTTTCTTTTTTTCTTTTTTTTTTTTTTCTTTTCCTAATAAAGAAAAGCAATATTTTTCTTTATTTAATGATCTTGATTTGATCAATCTTAGCTTATATTTCAATGGATGAAAACAGATTTTTCTATTAGGAAGGAAGTTATATGTAGATACGCATGTAGTGACGTTTGACGGTTTATTTTTATGTGTGTATAGCAAAAAAATAAAATAAAAAGGAAGACGCATTCAAGTAAAATTGGTCAAATTTTAGGTTTGATAGGAAAATTGTTTATTTATTATTGGATCTGCGCATGCAAAATGCAATTGTTTAGTTTTGAATCTTTTGATAAGAAAGCTGCTTGTTTCTTATCAGGTTGAATCCCAGACCCAGAGGATTGTAATTCCCAACACAGCCGCCGGAACTTTAACATATACAAATAAAATTAAAATCAACTTTAACAAGTGGCAAGTGCAAGGTACAATTTTAATTATATATACAAACTGTTTGCTAAAAGCAATATCTACTCAGTTAGAATATTCTAAACATAATAACAGTTTAATATTGCATCAAATTCATAATTAGTTTTGGTTTAGGTTTCCTTGGTATAGAAGACAAGGTTTTTCCTCGCTGTGAAAGACAATGATTCTCTTTGTCATAGAAAGAAAAGTATTCTACATTGAAAAAGTAACGAGCATTCTTTATCTAATAAGGAATATGACTGAAGCATTGTTGTAAAGGGTTTAATGGCTTTTGCGGAGCTCCTAGGTGGGGAGTATGAGAATTAATGGGTGTATTAAGGTTTTGGGTTTTGTGAGTTTATGTAGGTGAGGTTTGAGAGAGTTTTTTTTTTTTTTTTTTTTTTTTTGAGAAAGAGGTTTGTGAGAGTTGTTTGTGTGAGTTGTGAGTGTTATTTAATGTTGTTGTAATCCATATTGTTGATAGTAGATATTTTTGTTGATGTTGATTGTGGAAGTAGGCATGGAGTTGGCCGAACCATGTTAAATATTTGTTGTCTCTTGTGAATGTTTTATTTTTATTGTTCATCTTAATACACTTCCATTAGCCTTAAATCACAATAATTGATGTTAGAGTTTCAGTTGTTGCACAATAATAAATATCATCTTTCAATAATAAGTAATTGAATTTTGCTAATATATTGTCACAATATTTGAATTTTCTTAATAAACGATATCATATGTAATTGAAGCTCTTTATCAAATACCTGCACAATATTTGAATTTTCACAATAAAGGATATCAAATGCAATTAAAACTCTTCACCAAATACCTACAACCATCCAAAATAAAGATTTTTATCTACACTTCTTTATTATCTTACATTATGCATCTAGCTATGGTATTTAGTGTTAGGGATATTACACAAAGTAATAATAGAATAACAAGGTTAACACAAAAGACAAACAAGAAATAGATAACTTGGAGGTACAATATCGTTTTCCTTAAACAATATTTGCCCCCCACATTATTGTTGCTAAAGGGTTATCATAAATTTTTCCCCAAGATACAACCAAGATGTTGGGTTCTACAAATAGAAATTCTTGAGAATGACTACATAAGCCTCTATTTATACTCATAGGGTTATATATCATCAAAAGGCACATATGGAGCGTTAAAATGTTTCATAAAACCGTTCACATGGCTTGAAACCTATTCAACCTTTCTAAACAGTCACCAGAAAATTCTACAGAAAATTCAATTTTTCCGAGTTTCTATCGGTTGAGAGTTCCTTTTGATCAATCGAACAGGAATCGAATAACCACATAAGCCTCTATTTATACTCATAGGATTATATACCATCAAAAGGCACATATGAAGTGTTAAAATGTTTCATAAAACCATTCATATGGCTTGAAACCTATTCAACATTTTTGAGCAGTCACCAGAAAATTCTACATAAAATTCAGTTTTTTCGAGTTTCTATCGGTCGAGAGTTCCTTTTGATCGATCGAATGCTTTTTTTTTTTATCGATTGAACAGGAATCGAATAACGATCGAATCATTTAGAGACTCCAGGATTATCTTCTTACCATTTCGATCAATCAAGACAAAGTTTCAACCGATCTAAAATACTGAATTTCAAATTTTCACTTAGAAAATTCCAGAACTTAAATTTTCACTTTATCAACTTTATGAAACAATATTCTCCAAACTCAAACATTATTATTACAACTTATCTATGTATATACCTATAAATACAATATCTAGCTTATTTAGTTTTTAATAAACACCCTTCTAAGCAAGAAAATAAATTTAAAAGAAGAAAAGAAAACAAGAATAAGATAACAAAAGGCATATGTGTCATCGAATAATACAACATTATGAGTTTAAAAGATTAAAACCTACCAAATCAGTGTCCTCTAAGTAAAAATAGAACACCTTATCATTCCAAATTTCCAAGCATGACTACCACATAAAACTCAAAAACGGTGAAGGAAATTTTTGAGATATTAAAATTTAGTGGGAGTAGATTAGATATTACACAATATGGGGTGTTTGCTTGTTTCCAAAATATAAAGGGAGAAATTGCTTGGTTTTAAAGTTTAGGAGAAAAATTGTGAACTAACTCAAACATAAATGGGCAAAGTGGTTTTTTTTTTTTAGTAAAACTATGTGAGTGCATAAAAAAAAAAACAAAAAAACAAAAACAAAAGACCAACGTAAGAAAACTACGCGTGAAACAGGCTCACCAAAATTGAATAAACCAAAAATGTTTAGGGACGTAACAAAACATCACAATATTTTTACAGTAACTTTATTTTTAATTGGGCTCAATCCCAGTCTGATAGTTTATTATTTTATTTTGAACTATAAGAAACTTGCACCTCAGTAGTTGTGAAAATATTGTGACAACAATAAAATGTCACAACATTTTCACAATAAATTTATGTTCAGTTGTGGTAGGTCACGGACTAATAATTTTTTATTTTATTTTATTTTGATCTATAAGCTACTGATACCTCAACAGTTGTGAAAATACGGTGACAACAATGAAACCACCTTTCATTCTCTTCCTTCATCCTCAAGAAATGCAAAAAGATAATAAAAACTAAATGCACTTCAATCGTGCTTGTGTATATTTGCACAAGTACTATAGTTAAAATGCATTTTGCATAATAGATAAGTTAATGTGGGTAAGTTTTGGGGTTGATAGGGCAAATTTTGGCCCTTATGCCATTTTGCATAAGTTGATATGAATGCTCTAAGAAACTTATGTCTCAGCAGTTGTAAAAATCTTATGACAACAACAAAATGTCACATTTTCACAATAACTTTATTTTAAGTTGTGGTACACCCTTGTATGATATTTTATTATTTTATTTTGATCTATATGCAAAATTAACACTTTAGCAATTGTAAAATATTGTGATAACATCAAAATGTCATAACATTTTCACAAAAGTTTTATTTTCAGTTGTGGTTGGTCTAATAGTTTATTATTTTAGTGTACTTTATTTTGACTTATAAGGAACTGACACCTTGACAATTATGAAAATATTATGCCAATTTATTATCTTGGTATAACAACTCCTAGACCAAATCATACTTTAAAAAATAAAAACAGAAATCTCAAAGGAAACTAGTATTAGTATGAGCTAGCATGCATGAAACAGTGAGCTTTTGCTCGCCAAATTGACTAAACCAAGCACAGTAGACATCTTTGTTTTAGTCTCTCACTAAAACGTCTCCCTGAAACAATGACTTTTTCTTTTTCACAACAAAATGCACTGTTTTGGCTAACTTAAAAAGAAAAAATTTGACTAAACCAAATTGATAAGGGTGTTCTCAAAAGGAGGTAAACTCGTTTACGTACGAGGAAGTTGACAGCTCCAATGAGCCCATCGGCTCCATGCATAAAGACGGAGGTACGAGAGCAACGATACTGTAGGCCGATGACCTCACCTCAATACCCAACGACATCTGTACGAGACAATGAGGATCCCCAAACGAATCCAAAGGCCGGCGAGAAGAGAGGACCGACGGGAATGAAGAAGCCTATGACAGGTCTAGCGTGGCCTTACTTGACCCCCACGGATATCTATAAAAGGAAATATCTTGCACCCCACGGTTAACTCTAATCAAGAGAGTCCCCACAAAGAAAGGATCCTGTAAGATACGTGTATTAATGAGGATCTTCCCTATAAGGAAAGACCTTCGCTGCCAAGAAACAAATGTCAGCTCTATGCTACTATAAAAACCTCAAAACCCTCATAAATCAAGGTACGCATAATTTACCCTAACTCTGACACTCTAAAGTTGTGAAAGTTCTCTAACTTAACATTCAGAGGGTATTTGGCCGGTACCATACCAGTACTCTTTGCAAGGTCTTTTTTGTTTCTGTCTCGCAGATTCTGTCCCGAATACGTGAGGACCGTGTGGCTCACTAACGATTTTTGGCATCATCACAAAGTACTGTAGAAAGAGCCATTCAAACATTTTATATAATTAGTAGAAGTAGGTATGTTAAAAAAAATACTTCATCAAAATTAAATAATAAAATAGTCAATAAAAAATTACCGGTTGCCTAATGTGTAAATAATAATTATTCTTTTTTTGGTAAATAATAAAATAATTTAAAATGAATAATAACTATTTTTTTAAATAAAAATTTTAGTAATAAAAATCTAATCAAAATAGTATTTTAACATTCTTGAAACTTGGAAAATAAAGTTTCACTTATGATAAAATTAGCTCAATAAATAGGAATGATGATTTTTCTTGTTATTCATCAATAAAATAGCAATGATGATTTAATTATATATTATATAATTTCATTTTATAAATTGTGTTCACTTGCTGAGGTTGTTAAATATTTTGGGACATGGCTTAAAGCCCCATCTCTACTAATGCTCAATTTTAGTATATTGTGTGTTTCTCCAAAAAAGAATAATCTATAAAGGCAAGGTAAGACATATTTTGCACATCTTTAATAGGGAACACACTTGAATATTTATATTTTCTAGAGCTTATATAGGGTAATTTTGAGATTTCACACTCCTTTGAAATCGAGGTCATATATGTGACATGTCATCCAATTTCTCTCAGGATGCCTGAGATGAAGTAGGTGAACTATGACACATTGACAATGACACCTTACTCTTCGGTTTTCCAAACTGTAAAACTAATCACATGTTAAGTCCATGAGCCCATCATGGTTTGGGCCATTGGTACTGGGGGCCTAAATTTTCCTAAACGACAGGCCCGAGGTCTTCTTCACATGGACCACATATATTTCATTATGTTGTACATAAAAGAGATTGATATATATATATATATATATATATTGAAAAAACATATAATAACTTCTTTTCTTTTCTTTTTGGAGAAGAAGTAAAATGGACTTTCATTCATCAATAAAGAAAAATCAGCTAAGGATTTTGTAACTGAATTAGAACCTTGAAAGTTTAAGAGAGAAAGAATTCGAGTTACAGAGTTAACAGCATATTGTAACTATTTCAAAAAATAAAATAATTTTTTTTAAGAAATTAGATACTTACATCTTTTCAAGCCAATGGAACAATATGTGAGTCTTGTGAGATAACTCTGTGCAATGACGTATGTTTTAATAGAATATTCCTTTTTGATTCTCAATATATATATATATATATATATATATTTCCCTTTTATTTTTTTTATAAGAATTTCCCTTTTATTTAATTCATCATAATAAGTGTGAAATTTATAAGATCACATGACCTTTTTTTTTTCTGGTTTGAAAAAGTGAAGTAGCCTTTCAATTTTAAAATTTTCTATAAAAAAATTAATAAATAAAAAAACAAAACAAAACAGTAGCTTCCCCCTACCATGGGCCCAGACAGAACAAAGCTTTGTTGATTGTCGTGATAGAAGAGGCTTTTTCCCTATTCCCCAAGCAACTTGCATTCTAGTGTAGGCCTCTTTGGTTAAGGCTAGCCTCTTAAGGCCTGGAAATATGTTCATCATCCAGTGTAGCCCTTCAATAAGGAAGGTCCCATGCTCTAGGTCGTTGAATTTTAATTTTTGGGTAATCTGGCTAGGTACACAATTATTGCAAAATGAGCATAACCTTTTTTTTTTTTTTTTGCAATTTATTAAGGTGATATATTATGGTAAGCAGATAATAAATTTAACACCATTTTTATATGGGTCAATCCTAACCACAGGTGAGTGGTTCAAATAAACCCTGTGAACAGGCAAAAAAAAAAATTATATATAAAATTTCTTTTTCTCTTTTTTTGTTTTGACCTTTAAAATAAAATTTTGAATACCCTGGTTTTAAATTTTGTTTAAATCTAGTTGAAATAAGCTTAAATATGATCATTTTAGTGCTACTTTCATAATATTTTCACAATAATTTTACAATAGAAGTTAAGTGGCAAGTTGTAATTAGTTTTTATTTAGACCCACAACTCACATCACTTTTTTACAAACTTTTAACAATTTGCCACCTAGATTTTGTTGTGAAAATGTTGTGTCAATAACACCACTCTTAAAATTGCTCATTCGTTAAAAAAATAAATAAATAAACTTTCCCTTCTCACTTTGCCGTTGATAGCAAAATAAAACTATTTTTCCCAGCACTTCTTCTTTATCAGCAAAAAATTACCCCACTTTTAGCACCAAAAAAAAAATCGAAAAATAACGTCACATGTATAACCAACCAATTGGTATCTACATCTATGATTCTTCTCCTCATTTTCTCTATCTATCTTTCTCCCTTCTATGTTGTCTTTCTGTCTAATCAAGTAGTTTGATCAATGCCCTATAGATTTTCAAGTCCAATAAGTCTTTTAGTGTTTGCTCCAATTTCAAGAGAATGACTACTTGTATGGTTAAAAAGCCATACACTTCAAAAACAAAAACTTATATCAATTACTATTTTTTTCTTAGTTTCACATTCATTTCCAGTCCTACTCATAAGTGTGTTACAATTCTTTCTTATCATATATTTTTATTTAATTGATATTACATGTAAATATAATAAATTATTATTAATTTGACAAAAGTGTATGATTAGTCATTTAATTATATTTATTTATGCATTCAATGGTTTTTGTCTTACTGATCTTCAAACTATTAATAATTTTTTTAGACTATTGTACAATATAATTGTATTGTATACTAAATTGTATTTAGAGCCTGTTTAGCATCAACTTCAGCTTCTAGCTTTTAACTTTTAATTTTAATGTACAACTTTTTAAAACTTCACTTTTTCTCGCATTTTCTCACTTTTTCAAATTTTTTCAAGGTACAAGTATATTTTAGCACACTTTCAACAAAACGTTTTCAGTAGAAAACTAGATAAGTTACTCCCAAATAGACACTTAGAATACTATTTTAGATTATTGTATTTGTATTTAATATGAAAGTTGTATATACTAAAAAGAAAAAATTAATCATTTTTTTTTACTCCTTAACAAATTCCTAGTTAGACACTATTGACCCCCTTAGAAAAATATCTTGAGCTGATTTAAGAGCACTAGCATCAAGTGTGCCAAATGCCAAATATTTGGCATTTGGCACACCAAAAATCCTCTCACATGAGATGTTCTAAATGCCAAAACATTTGGCACACATGAGTTCCAAATTTGGAACGGTACGAACAATAATGCTATATGAAAAAATTAATTTATTATTATTATTCTCTCTCATCTCGTTATTTTAATCTCCTTTTTTCTCTCTCCTCTCACGTTTCTCTCTCTCAACCGTCTGCCTCTCTTTTCTCTCAACCCTTCTCTCTTTTCTCTCATCTCTCTCTCTTCCTCTCTCACAATCTGCCATAGTGATCTCTCCACGCACCAGCCTTGCCTTCGTTGCTCGCCAAGTAGCTTGCCTCGCCTCCGATGCCAACACCACCCACTGCTTGCTAAGTAGCTCGCTTCATCTCCATTGACACCCCTTGCCAAGCAGCCTACCTTCGCTAAAATCCACATAATCTCACTAAGATCCGATTCTCCCTATTTGTTTGGTTGTTTATGGTTGATTTTGGGGATTGGATTTGGTTTGAGAAATGAGATTGTAGTTTTGTAGGTTTGGTGTTTTGAGGTGGTGCTTTTGGTCAGTGGTATTGTGGTTTGTTAGGTTTATGTTTGCTGCATGTGGATGGGCTGATTTTGGTTTCGTTTTGCATTTCGATTTATTTATTTTTTCTTGTAACAATGGTGGGTTGAGGGTTATGGTGATGGGTCTGTAAAAGTGGTTGGTTGTGGTGGGAGAGGCCTATGGTGGGGGTGGGGGTGTGCAGTGGTGCGGGTGGTAGTGAGTTGTTGAAATGGGTTTTTTATTTTGTATTTTTTTTATATTTTTAGTTTTTTAATGTTATTTTAATATTTGTATATATTATTTTAATGTATAAAATTGAAGAATAGAAGATGTGATGTATGGTGAATTGTAAAATGATGTGTTAAAATAATAAAGTAGCATTTTTGGTGTGTTAAAATGGCATATTTATAAAATATCTGATGTTGATACTCTAACTACATTTTTTTACTGTTCACAAATAAGACTGTTAAAATTTGGATCAGTAAAGAAGGCATGGTAGTTTGGATTATAGAATTGGATCAAAGATGGTATTATTCTACTAAAAAAAACTATGATGAAAAATTACCGATAATGTATGTTAAAAAAATTTGTAATATATAAGAAATGTAACTTCCATGCTTTACAATTCACATCTATAATACCAATCACCTATTTTATAAGTTTATAATATGCACAACACAACACAAATACTTACCAAAAAAAAAAAAAAAAGAGGTTGGGTTAACAGGCACCGTAACAACTTTTTTTCGGTAGTTTTTTTGTCTTTTTTGCAATTTTTTTTTTCTTCAGTTTTATATACTGTAAAACTAGCTTCTTAAAGAGAACAAATATATTAAAATAAAGTGCAAGACTACTTTTACATTTTTTTTTTTTATTTAATTTTTTTATTAAGCGAAAAAACTTTAACAAACACACATTTCCAATAAATATTAAATAAAATCTCTACATGGGGCTGATGGTCCCTCAAGAGTTTGTGGACTCTAGAGTCTAGACTGATTTTGAAGATCAAATCCGTATCGTACGTAATCTTATCAATTGACATGCTCTAGCCATTACTTCAAAATGAAGATATGGACCATATGGTGATGTTGGCACTCAGTATAGGAACTTACCAAAAATAGAAAGGTGCTTAATTTTATTTTATTTTATTTTTTTTTGAGAAGTAAAAGAAAAACATGAGCAAACACTTAAAACACATTTGTGCTAGGTAGAGTGTGGAAAAAGATGTTTAATTATATTGATTAGTGGAGCCAATGCTGACTAATCCCCCACTTGTTTATATCATAAAAATATAAACATATCCTGATTTATGATCCTACTTTTGTGTTAAATAATCTTTGAGTTTGGAATCTTGATCTTGAACCAAGATCAATGAAACAAAAAGTCAAGCCACAATATAAAATAAAATAAAAAGTCATGTATGTATAATAAAGTTGTTGGCCTTAAGAAAAAAAATGAGTTATCAATTGATGGGTCATTCTTTATTCTTTGCCCGCATGTTGTGTTAAGTTGAACAACCTTCTTTTGGTGTTCTTTTTTTAGAGATAATTACAACATACTGCTAATCTCGCAGCACAAACCCCTTTTTTTCTAGACCCCCAAACACTTTGGTGTTATTTCTTAATTCTTATTATCCACGTATTTCTTACATTTCATGAGCATAATGAAGAAACTCTTTTTTATTTATTTAGAAAAAGCATAATGAAGAAACTTGATCTTTCATTGCCTAATTATTTTTATTATTATTGTCTATTAGAATTAATAATCCACTTGCAAGTTAATCCAAAAAAAGTAATAATAATCCACTTGTAAGTTTTCATGATCATAAAAATATAACATTAAAAATCAATCAAGTTATGGAGTGAAATTTACAAAGTCTATTACAAATGGGAGATAATTCACGTTTTCATGCCTTTAAGGAGTAAAGTCTTGTACAAATACAAATTCTATGTACTATTTTTTGTATTCCACCAATCACAACTTATCATGTATTTGTTTTACTTTCCTTATAAAACAATTAAAGTTTAAAATGAAAAAAAATAAACAAAATATATGACAAACTATGATTAGTGGAATATAAAATGAAACACAAAAATAGCATAAAAAATTTGTATTCATAAGTACTGGTGTTACCAATTTACCATAAGATAGGTGAAAACCTTTGGTGGATTATACTAAAATTTCAAATTTTATTAAAACATGAAAATTGAATGTAGTAAGACGTACCCTTAGCCTATATATTTGCCTATATATTCCAACATTAGTTTAACCAACATTAGCAATAAGAGTATAAACTAATGTTGGAATATATGCCCAAATAATAATTTATTCTTATTGTAGGGTCAAGATTTGTAACCCAAACCCAAAAGATACAGGATGTGAGCCTAATAAGCGCAATACAATGAATTTGTAGAGAGTGGGTGAAAGAACTAGACTGTTTGTGAACTAAACAACAGTTAATCAAGATTTTAAAAGATGAACCAGTACAAAAACACGCTTGAAACTTGAATAAACTGATGTCCGAAGAGATAAATTATCGTTTGAAAGGCTAACACAATTCTTAGAGCTACAGCAAATTTTCCTTCTTCTTCTTTTTCTCTTTCTTTCGATCCCCCTCTCATGAGAGGTCTCTTACATTTATATAGCCTTCTTTTAAACCATCTTCATCGTACACTTGTTTTTCATCTAAGCATTCACTTAAATACATGTCCCATCAAGTATCTTCTTTGATTCTCTATGAGTGGTGGCAGCTGAGATTGCACTGTTCAAGGGTCTTCTCCACATAAATGCGGCCAGAAAAGTTGTTGCAGTGCATTAAATACAGTGGTATCAGCTTTTTCTTTAGATATTTCTCTATTCTTATCATCTTTATACGTGCATGAAGTTCATCCTTATCGTTAGAACTTCCTGGAAGTTCACCCAAACTGCTCAAGTATTTGCTTGACCGATATTCTTCAAATCCGAGGAGGATACTTTCTCGGACTATATTCATTTATCCTTTTCTTACGTGATTCTCCATTTTGAGGCCTTTCACAATCCTTTACTTCTCCTCAGACGTACCCACATCTTCAAATAGGGCCCAAGGCCCCATATACAAATTTGGGCTTTTATCCCCACACTTATGATTTTGTAAACAAGAATATTGACAAACAATATATGCACATATATACATACATATATATATATATATATATAGTGAAATAATTTTACAATGTGCACTAATAAGTCTTTGATTTTTTAAATTCACATTTATGACATTTCTATTAATTATTTATCTTTCTAGAGTCCAGTCACTCGAATTAACCGGAAATCTTATTCATCTATTTCCAAATTAGTGGATTGAACATTATTTTGTTATTTTCTCAACCAAAACAAATTATTATGTGTTGATAATTTAAATAAATATAAAAAATAATAATTAATATTTGTTTAAATATTAATGAAGTGACAAAATTTAATCTACTCATTTATATATTGATAGAATTTTTAAATGTTTATTGTCTTTTTAATAAATACATAGGATTTTTTTTTCTTTTGTTCTTTTGAGTTTTACTAAATACTATAGGAGTTGAAACTTATGACATCTATGATGATTGTTATTTATAGTTCAAGATGTAGATAAGAGATTTAGTAAAAGAAAATTCATAATTGACAACTTGACATTTATTAAAAGAAAATCTATAATTAACAACTTGACATATCCTAAACAAAGATAGGCTTGGAAAATAATCTCTCTCTCTCTCTCTCTCTCTCTCTCTCTCTCTCTCTCTCTCTCTCTATATATATATATATATATACACATTAATATGTAAAATTCAGAGAAAATTCAATTAGATTATAAAATTGAAGTCTAATTTTGCACCACGTGTCCTAAATTATTTATTTTTAGAGAGAATTTTATTTCTTAATTTTGGATTCAAATGTGGGACCACATCATAAATATTCATCCAAGTGAGTTATTACGTACAAAAACCAATGAGTTTAGAATTAATGAACATAAAAATGTTTTTTAAAAAATCATTTTCTACCTAATAATATTCTTACAAGACTTTTTAAAGAGTTAATAAAATATAAGAATGACTATCAATAATATTAAATTATATATGTAAGAATTATATTATACATCTTAATGTATATCTTTAATTGTATTCATGCATATGCATGGAGTTACAAGCTAGTAATAATAATAACCGGTCATACATGCATCTACAACACAATCAAATTATGGGAAAATCACATTTTTCATCCTAAACTATATCATATTTTACACTTTGCCCCTATGAACTATCGAAATGCATGATTGACCCCATAAATTATAACTTTGTAACACAACCTCCTGTCATCTATTTTGGGGTCAAGTCTAACGAAATTTAGTATTAAAAAATCAATTTACCCATTATTTCAAAATAAACGATAAAAATTAACTTGGTTTTTTAATGCTACATTCCATTAGACTTAACTAAGAAAGTGATGGGAGGAGGTAAAGTGTTAAACAGGTTTTAGTTTAAAGGGTCGATTGTGCATTCTTGTAGTTCAAGAAATTAAGTATAAAATGCGATATGAAATTTTATTCAAAAAAAAAAAATGCGGTATGAAAAATGCTATATTCACAATGTTTTTAAAATACTTTCACAATAAATCTTGAATGGTAAGTTGTTCCTAGCAATTATTGGCAGGTAAAAAAGTAATTTAAGTAATAATAGGGGTGTGCATGGGTCGGGTTAAGGAGATTTTTTTACTCAACCCACCATGATGGGTAAAAAAAATTCAACCCAACCCAACCCACATAAGTTGAGTTGGGTCGGGTTGAACCCATGGCTTGGACAATTTTTTTTATTACTATTATTATTAAATTGAGCAGAAAAAAAAAATATCATACTTGCCACCTAAGTTGATAAACAAAATATACATTATTATATAAACTAATATTCCAACTTAGTTGTAAATAAAATATATTTAAGTATCCAACTGAGTTGATAAACAAAATATAAATGAACTAGTATCCTAATTCACTTATAAACAAAATACATGAGTTCTTAACTCAGTTATAAACAAAATATATTTAAAATTTTTAAAATATTTTTATTAATTATATAATATATTTAAATATCTATTAAAATAACTAATAGGATTTTATATTATATATGATAGTAGGAACTGAGGAAGTGCTCTACAGCTGTTTTTTTTTAAAAAAATTTATTAAATATATAATACATTTTAAACATATATTAAAATATGGGTGAGTCGGGTTGGGTTTGGCGGGTTTGTAATTTTATTACCCAAACCTAACCCGATCCGCTATAAAAAAAAATTTTGTAACGCAACTCAACCTACCAAGCCTTAAAAACCGACCCAACCCGACAAGTTGGGTTAGGTCGGGTAGGGTTTGGCGGGTTGGTGGGTTTTCTGCGTACCCCTAAATAATAGGTTCAAATTAAAAGTAATAACAATTTACCACTTATAATTTGTTATAAAAATATTTGTGAAAAAATAAATTTTTTTCTTAATTGTAAGTCATATACGCTTCCATTTTTGTATAAACTATATATTATTTCATTTATTGCATTGTTTATCCTGAATCCTGATAAACAATCAAAATTCAAAAGTTGTTTCTTTACAAAAAAAAAATGATAATTAAAAAGTCCCAGATCTTAACTTTGGTCGGTAAAAAGAAAGAAGGGATGGTCAAAAGGACAGGAGTTATAAAAGTGCCTAAAACAAAACAATAACAATAAAAACCAACTATTTATCATCAAATAACATCACACTTCTCAGTTCTCACCTCACAGTTTTACTTCCCCCTTTTGCTCAAAAAAAAGTCTTACTTCCCCCTTCTACTAAAAAAAAAGGAGTCTACTCAAATTCGAAAGCCTTGCCTGACAGTCTGATACTCAAAACAGTCAAACTCAAAGCTAATCAAAACCCAAAAAACCATGGCGATACTAATACCAACTCGGCAGCTATTCATAGACGGTGAATGGAGAGAACCAGTCCTGAAAAAACGCATCCCCATTATCAACCCCGCCACGGAGCAAATCATCGGTCTCTTTCTCTGTTTCTATCTGTTACTGTTTGTGTGTGTTTTTATCGGATCAAAATTGATGATGATGTGCATATTATGCAATTTTGTTTCTGGGTTTTGATTCTCACCCGAATCTGATAAAGAAAAAAGCTATCTTTAATCTTTAAACGTGCATATCTTCATTTTCATTCTCCCTTCTGACTATTTGAAAGAAAAATCGGGTGAATGTGTGTGTTTTTATCAGATCAAAATTGCTGATGATGAGCATGCTATGCAATTATGTTTCTGGGTTTTGATTCTCACCCGAATCTGATAAAGAAAAAAGCTATCTTTAGTCTTTATAACTGCATATCTTCATTTTCATTTTCATTCTGGTTTCTGACTATTAGAAAGAAAAATTGGGTGAATGTGTGTGTTTTTATGAGATCAAAAATTATGATGATGATGTGCATGTTATGCAATTCTGTTTCTGGGCTTTGATTCTCACTCAAATCTGATAAAGAAAAAGCTCTGTTTAAGCTTTATACGTGCATATCTTCATTTTCATTTTCATCCTGGTTTCTGACTATTTGAAAGAAAAATTGTGTGAATGTGCGTATTTTTATCAGGTCAAAATTAATGATGATGTGCATGTTATGCAATTCTGTTTCTGGGTTTTGATCCTCACCCAAAACGGATAAAGAAAAAGCTATATTTTATCTTTATACGTGCATATCTTCATTTTGGTTTCTGACTATTTGAAAGAAATATTGGGTGAACGTTGAAAATTGAAATGTTGGGGGGTTTTTGAGCTCTGAAAAAAATTGGGTTTTTGTGGGAATGTGGTTTTAGGGGATATACCGGCTGCTACTGCAGAGGATGTGGAGCTTGCAGTGGATGCTGCAAGGAAAGCCCTTGCAAGGAACAAAGGCAGAGATTGGGCCAATGCTTCCGGGGCAGTTCGTGCTAAGTACTTGCGTGCTATTGCAGCTAAGGTATTGAATTTTTGCTATCAGTTATGCTTATTGTTGTGGATTGCTTAAAGTAATTTGTGAAATTGGATTTAAAGAACATTAAAACATTCTGCTTGGTTTGTTTATTGTCTAATTTTGAAGTTCTGTGAGAACTGAGAAGCATTGGAACCTGGTTGCCAATGTGAATCTCTATTGAGTTTATTTTTTTAGTAGTGCTTATTGATCATTAATCTCTTCAGTATCATGTCTAATATGCACACCACTAGCTAAATCTGTATTCAAGACATGTGTGGACCAGTTATCTGGTTCATAGTCCGTGGAGATGATACTGAGGTTTTTTATTTCAACTCTGTCATTACCTAATGATTTGAAGATCACAGAGAATGAGGTGACTGGATGTCACTGTCAGGCTATGCTTTTGGGGAAATAATGTTGAAATATTGGGTATCGCAGAAACTTATCAAAAGAAACAAAAAAAGAAAAAAGGAAGAACTTCATTTAAAACCTTATAATTTTAAAAGTAACAGATTAAACCCTGAGGTCTTAAAAAGTATCAAGTTAAACCCCAAACACAAACCACTTAAATAATTTGAGGTCTAGTTTGTTGCTTTTTGAAACCTCAGAGTTTAATTTGTTACTTTTGAAACTATTGAGTTTAATTTATTACTTCTTGAAACTTCAAGGTTTAATTTGTTATACCCTGCCTCCAAAGCCAAAAAAAATATGTTTTACCCTGTAAATTATAGGGTCTAAAATATAATTTTCCCAACAGCAAAAAAGGAGTTGCATATGAGACTTAATGCTTTTTTTTAAAAAAAAAAAAAAAAACACAATTGTACTTTACTCAACTTTGTTCTGGTTATATATATATGGGCTTCTTTGTCTGTTTTTTGTTCTCTCCCTCCCCCCCCCGCGCGGGCGGGTAGAGTGCTATTGATATGTTCATTTCAGAATTTGTACTTTGAAGTTGATGCTGTTTACATGCCTTGAGCTCTTCCTGCCCTTGTTTTCATGCAGATAACAGAGAAAAAATCTGAAATAGCGAAACTTGAAGCACTTGATTGTGGAAAACCATTGGATGAAGCAGCATGGGACATTGTATGCTTGTGATGCTCTGGAGTTTTATAGTTCACTATCTAGCAAATTGCCTTACATGCTTTTTAATGTGATCCAGGATGATGTTGCTGGGTGCTTTGAGTACTATGCAGACCTTGCTGAAGGTTTGGATGCAAAGCAAAAGGCTCCTGTTTCTCTTCCTATGGAGACTTTTAAGAGTCATGTTCTTAAGGAGCCAATTGGGGTTGTTGGGTTGATTACTCCATGGTATTTCTCATTTCCATAGTTGATTGTTTATGCTTTTCTTTATTATTTGCTTACTGTTTAAAAATTTAGATTTTCTTGCTTGGTGATTGGATGAGGATATTTATAAACTAAATAATTATCCCTGCTCTTTGTTCTTTCCTCCTTTTCTCTTCAATATCAATTTACAACAGGCTTGTGTTGGTATTTGCATGTTTGGTTTCTTGCTTTTCAAAAATTTATTCAACATTCTTGCATGATTTTAAAAGTGTAAAAAAATGCATTATGAACTGTCAGCTCCATCATGTTCTTAATGTGACCTTTTATGTAGTTTGTGACGCAACTTCACAAGATGTCTTTTCCTGATTGCTTCACAGTTTGTTAGCCTTAACGGGCTAGTACACTAGTTTCATATACAACTAACAATCAATCAGTGATGTCACACATTTTTAAGAAAGAAAAAAAGCAACAAGCTTGTGTGTGTGTGTGTGTGTTATGACTTAGCATGTGACTGTTATTCTTTTGGCAGTTCAACTCCTTAGATTACGTAATTGACCAGTCATTTTAATAAGTTCCTCTATGGGTTCAAATTCTGCGGTTTACTCACTTCTATCATAAACTATGTGGTGTTTTGTATATCTCTGCTGATACTCGTTTGTGGAACTCTACATACTAGTAGTGCTTCAGCTTTGCAGAATACTTGTTCAATTTGTATTTTTGGTGGTAAACTTAACTCCAACTTAATAAAGCCTCTTCTGAAATATTTATATTTTTCATGCAATTCTTTCCCACCATGGGGCACTACTGTTGTCAACTTAAATCACTTCACCCACTAATGCAATAATTGGTTTTCATTGTTGAAGATGCACTATCTTAGCAACAATGAGCTCTAGCTCCTTGTAAGAGCAAGGTGGGGGTAAGGTCTTGGGGCTCAAGACCCACCAAGATGTATAATTAACCACCCCCCCCCCCCCCCCTCCAAAAAAAGGCTTAGCTGATATCTTTCATATTGTCGTTAATTAGTGCTACCTGTACTTCTCAGGAATGTATTCCTTTTTCAAATCATCCTTGCTTTTCTCGCTTGAGTTACTTGCATCTGTACTCTGCTAGTGTATGCTCTAATTCTGCCCTAGTTTTTCTTTTCCAAGCTAAGTGGAATGGCGAATCTTAATTGTTCTAAAGATTGGGTTGGTGATCCTTAGTCCTGTCAGTATTTATAGAGTGGTGGTTCTGATGATTTTGTGGTGATTAGCCCTCTCAATTAATATAAAATTGCTTGTCTTTTATGTTAAAGGAACTACCCTATGTTGATGGCTACATGGAAAGTGGCTCCTGCATTGGCTGCTGGGTGTGCTGCAATACTGAAGCCGTCTGAATTGGCGTCTGTGTATGTCCTCATTAACTTATATGAACTTGTTCAGTTTTGATTTTGGTTTGTAATGTTATATGTCATTATTTTTTGAATTTCAGGACCTGTTTGGAGCTGGCTCAAGTTTGCAGAGAGGTCGGTCTACCTCCTGGTGTCCTTAACATTCTGACTGGACTAGGCCATGAGGCTGGTGCTCCTCTGGCATCTCATCCCCATGTTGACAAGGTTCCATTTAGTTATTCTTTCCATTGGAAATTGTATAAAGTAGAATCATCTTCATAGTCCACAAATTTGGTATCTGTGAAATATTGTTTCAGCTACTTGGCTGTGATGGCTAAAATATAAGTTTGTCAACAGATTGCATTTACTGGAAGTACCATTACTGGGAGTAAGATTATGGCAGCTGCAGCTCAAGTGGTCAAGGTAAATATAAATTTTATAGGTATTGGTCTTTTATTTCTGTGACATTTATGCACTTGATGTGATCTCTTATATGTCATCTTATGCATTTTCTCTTGGCAGCCTGTTTCGCTGGAGCTTGGTGGGAAAAGTCCAATTGTAATTTTTGAGGATGTTGACCTTGATAAGGGTTAGAACCTCTAATGTTTGATATAGCTTATTTTTATTGGTTTATTTGGCTTAAAAATAAGTTAGGTAAAAGTACAACCCTACTAAAAAAAATAGATCTTTAAAAAGTTGTACATAAGCCAAATAAGCTAAATGGAAAACATGCCCTATATATTTAAATCATCTTTATTACAAGTACATTGAATATAGAGGGAAGTTTTCATCCCAGGGGGGTAGCACTAAAAGTTGGAGACCACCTCTTATGAAACAGAGGTCATTAATTTGAATCTCTCCTTCCCCCTCCCCTTGGAGGCAAAATACACTTATCAAAAAAGACATACTACCGATGGTTTTGGAATTTAACCCTGTTGAATTAGAAAAACACATACTACCGATGGTTTTGTTATATTGTTAGTTATCTAATCCTTGTCTGTGATTCAAACAGCTGCTGAATGGACTGCCTTTGGTTGCTTTTGGACAAATGGTCAGATTTGCAGTGCAACATCCCGCCTCATTGTGCATGTAAGCATGATTGACAGTTATTACATGTGTATACACATATTAGACTTTCCATCCATGGTCTTTATTTCACACACACACACACTCACTTTCTAGCTCCTCTTTTCTATTGTATTTCTTCTCTGGGGTGCAAGAAAAAGAGTACAGTATCAGAATCTAGCACACATTTATTGTGAGTTTGAATAGCCATATAATATGACACCTATTAATTTTGTATGTGCTTTTGGGATGTTAAATCATCACTGTGGTTGTGTGAGCTTGTGTTCGCAGGAAAGGCACTTGCCCCAAGCATGCTCCTCAGACCATCTTCTTTTAAGCTTACTCTATAATGCCTTTCTGTCATATTTCCCTCCCATAAGTTATGATGTGGTATCTTTCAGGAAAGCATTGCTGCAGAATTTTTGGATAGGCTTGTAAAATGGACCAAAAACATCAAGATTTCGGATCCCCTGGAAGAGGGTTGCAGGCTTGGTCCTGTTGTTAGTGGTGGCCAGGTAAGGTTGCCATTTTGAATTTCTGCATTTGGGTGGGGGGGGGGGGGGTGTTTGTTGTAATATGTTAGGTGGCTGACAAATTTTGACTCTGAATGCATTCTGCTGAAAGGTTTTGGTTAAAAGAATATAAGGTAGTTTTGGCTTTTGGATGCTTTGTTAATGAAGGTTCTATCTTTCATAAACAGGGCGGGTGTCTAAGTCAGTGACAGTAAGCCAGTTTATCATTCCAGTTCAGTAGTTATTTAATTTTCAACTTTTAGGTTTTGTTCACTATATGATTATACCTTATAATTAAGCAGAAAACATGCTTAGAAAGATTTTCGACTGAAAAGGTGCCCCCCTCCCTTGAATAAAAGCAAAAAGGCAGTTCCTGATTGTAATTGGCTGGCATTGAATCAGTAAACCAGTTTTATTCATTAAAAAAAAAACAGTAAACCAGTTTAGTGTTTAGTTCCAGTAATGGATTCTTTTCTATGGAATTTTTTTTTTTTTTTGGTGGGAGCTTTTTGCTAACAACATTCAAGGAAAACATCTTTTGTGGGACATTTTGAGGAAAAAATTCCTCCTTGTATGCCTTTTATTATTTTGCCATATTTTTTTTGAAGTGTGAAGTATTGCGAGACATTTTTACCTGTATATGGCATCACGGCTTCTGTTTGATAATTTTGAAACTTTTGAACAATCTTTCTTACTAATGTTGCATGGTTTTGGATTCAATTCTGGTGATGTATATCAGAATATGTCTTGTAGATGTAGTCTACTGATACAACTTTTTATCTGTTCCGCTGGAATTAAGGTGTGATGTATATTCTAATATTTAGCTTATCCTTTTCAGTATGAGAAGGTACTGAAGTTCATTGATACAGCCAAGAGTGAAGGTGCAAGCATTTTATGTGGTGGGGCTCGTCCTGAGGTATAATTCTTTGCTTGTACTTATCATCATCTTCACTACTTCAATTTTGTCAGGATGTTTGAGTTAATTTACATATTAATGGCAGCATCTAAAGAAAGGGTTCTTCATCCAACCAACAATCATATCTGATGTAACTACCTCTATGCAAATATGGAGAGAAGAAGTTTTTGGACCTGTTCTGTGTGCTAAAACATTTAGTACCGAAGATGAAGCCATTGAATTAGCAAATGACACCCAGTGAGTTGATTATTATGTTTCATTTATGACTATAAAGATCACCTGGAATTCTTCTTGGGTGCCTTTTCCTTTGGGCATACTTTTTTTTTTTTTTTGGTGGGGGGGGGGGGGGGGGTGTGGTGGTGAGGGTATTATTTTTTATCTAGTTTTGGCCAGCTTGCTTTGATTTGGGATATTTTTGCTTGGAGTCTTTTGACATCTTATTTTGATCTTTCACAGATATGGCTTAGGTGCTGCTGTAATATCAAATGATCTAGAAAGATGTGATCGCGTAAGCAAGGTGAGACTTGATTTGTGCTTGAAGGAACTAAGAAACCATTTAAACCCCAAATACTCATGGAAGCCATCAGTTCATTGAGATTATTTAATTTTGTGAGTGATTATTATTTCTTTGATGCTGTTCTGCAGGCTTTTCAGGCAGGAATAGTTTGGATCAACTGCTCACAGCCTTGCTTCACTCAAGCTCCGTGGGGAGGCAACAAACGTAGTGGTTTTGGACGTGAATTAGGGGAATGGTATGGCCTTGACTTGTCAAGTTAGAAATGCAAAATATTGTTTAATAAGATGTTCTTAACCCAAAAGCCTGATAAAAAAACTGGAGAAATTGCTAGGAATTATGTAAATAGAAAGAGAGAGTCCATGGACACAACTTTTAACACAACTTTGATGTTGTTGATTGTGAGTGGTGGGTTCATGTGAAAGTAATGGTTCACCAATCACAGTTGACCATATCATCAAATTATAACAAAGTATGTGGTCCTAGAAGAACTAAAATTGAAATCAGAAAGGAAAACTCTCCAGTCACATGCTTCTTGAATTTGATTTATGAAACATCTTAGAACCAGTTTGTTAAGCATTGCTTAATCCTGATTAATCAATGGACACCTCATGATGACACTTTATTTTCCTTTGCACAGGGGAATTGAAAACTACCTGACCGTGAAGCAGGTTACTCAGTACATTTCTGATGAGCCATGGGGGTGGTACCAGTCTCCTTCAAAGCTGTGAGAGTGTCCCTGAAAATCAAAATGGAAAATAACTGATGTACTAAATTACAAGGAAATAAGATGAGAGGGGTATCATGTATTGAATTTGATATGCAGATGACTCTGAACAAATATTATAAAATATCACGAGCAGTAAACTATTTAGTTTGGTCTGAATGAGAATTGTTTTGGGCTGATAAAGTTGTAACCAATTTGAAGTTGACACATTGCAGCGAGCATGAATCAGCAGTCTTGCATAATGGGCTCTAGTATATATGCATGTTAACATGGAATTTCAAACGTAACACGTTGCATGCAACATCCTCTCACATGAGAGTAATATGATGGTAGATTTTACACTAACTCTCGTTCGAGAGGATGTTGCATGCTATGTTTACACAAAATAATAAATCCTACAACTGAAATTGGTGAACATGGAATTGACAATTGAGCCTGAAATGGATTCTAATTTGCCAACGTGATTATACAGAGGGCTCTAGAGAGGCTGAATGATAACGATAACTTTTGCAGAGGACTCACATGGCACATTTGATAGAATAATACTATATTCAGTTGGGGTGCACTAGCACCAACTGGCGTCATGTGACCGAAAACCCCACCAAGATCTCTCAGAAAAGCTTACTCTATCTCTGACTAACCCCACTTGCATCTGGAGAATATGGCAAAGAAATCATATATTAGGACAAAAATTCGAATTACACCCTTTTCAGTTTGGGTGTAACGTCATTTTTGTCCTTATAGTATAACTTTGGCATTTTAATCCATGAAATTTTTTCACATTTTTGTCAAATAATTGGGCATTTTGTATATAGATAAAAGTTTTCTTCCAAACCGAGTTGAATGAATCCATTATGTGAAAGTTCAGAAAACCAATCATGTGCATAAATCACATGATGCATTAAATCATTTAATCATTTCATATGATTATTAAGTTAGTCATGTGACTAAAATTACAAGTGAATAATCTTTTGAGTTACTTAAATAATTCATTATATCATTTAATCACTTCATATGACTATTAAGTAAGTCATGTGACTAAAATTACAAGTGAATAATCTTTTGAGTTATGTAACGTGTTTAAGGAACATTCCAGGAAAAAAAAAATGTCATTCCTCTAAAATCATCTATAAAACTTCATCAAATCCAGCATTGTGATTGTTGTAGTTTTATAGACGACAATGAACAAAATGACTAGCATGATAGAAATGAGAAAATTACAATGTAAATGATTTAACGAGTGTAATTTGGATTTTAGCCTAATTATAACATCGCGTAAAAATGTCATCTTGAACCAAGAATGTTGTGAGATTTCTCGTAAACATTTTTCACCTTTTAACTTTTTGAATTCGTGTCGATGAGTTGTATCTGAAATAAGATGGATTAGCTCTTATCTTGGCTAAAAGCAGCCATGGCTTGTTCCAAAAGTAATTGACTGACAAGGTAGGGGAATAACATCATATGGTGAGGGAACAATCTCAATCTTTCCCGAACTTTGAACCTGAACCACCTTTCCTTTTTTTGACTTCGTCGATTTGAAGCAAGTTGAAAAAATACTCTCTACTTTTTGGATGAACTCCTACAGAATTCGAAGGAAAAGTGTATTACAAACAAAAATAAGCATAGAGTTGCTCAAACAACTGGCATACCCTTTTTTTTTTTTTACGAACACTGTCATACGAGTGGCTTGGCTTGAATTCTTGATGGCCAAACTCTTTCTTAACTTGTTAAGCACCTCTATGCCATGTGCACATTGAGTTATTTGACATTGATTTCCAACTACATTCTTCTTCCTTAATATATCTTCATTAATACACATACAATGATAATGAAGAGAACATGAATTTATATCTAACATTCTGTGCTGTTTATATATGTAGCCATATATGTCAAGCAAATGAATGTAACCAATTATTCATAAATTATTGATAGGGACTGAAAAATACTCCATTAATCAATGAAGTCAATATATGCACCAAAAACTATGAGTGGTGATATTTTCTGATTATCTTAATTATATATTGTTGCGCAATTGAAAACTCCATGGATAGGATAGGAAAGGTTTTGAAAAATAGATATATTATGAAGTATCTTCCTTCAATTTATTCCACCAGTAAGCATTTTTACTACATAATTGCTTACACAATAAAACTATAAAAGTAAACACTTTCTTTTTGCATAAAGTAAACACACTTTTTAAATTAAACATATCAATTAAACAGTTTTTTTTAATCATTGTCATCTACCCTCGTCCTATTCCAACCTCCATATGACTGAGCCATTTTACTTTGATTATTGGGTAAAATGTAGATGTAGGAAACTTTCGAAGGCAAAAGAATCAACAATATTCTTTATATGTTTATAACAAATATATAGCTGCAAAAGGATCAAACATATTCTTTGTAACTTTTTTTTATGGGAATATTCTTTGTAACTTGGCAAAATATAAAAATTAAAAATTAAAAAAATTCTTTATATGTTGTTACAAATTTACAAATATAGCCTTTAGTTTCTTTTTAGTACAAATGACTTTGAAATTAAGCCATTCAATTTTTTTTTCCAATCTTCCAAATGTGGTTGTCTATGGTTTTTAGAGGTTTAAAACGCCTCACTAATCACATATATGTGTAGTTCCCATATTTCACACACGTTGAATAACTATTGGAATGAATCACAGAATAAGATCTTCTCCATTTTCATAGATCATGTAAAACTTGGGAAGTGAAAATCAACTAAGTCATATCTTGGGATTTAGTTAAGCCATTCGCTTTCTATTTTACTTGATGTCAATAAGAAAGTAAGAAGAAGCCAACAATGAATAATAATAAAAAATTAAAAAAAAATAAAAAAAAAAAACACACACACACACATACACAATTTAAACTTTATTTCACAAGCAATAGAAAAATTACAGAGCAAAGCAAACACTAAAACCCTTATTCTCATTGTGGGCCCAGAGAGTCAGGCAGCCCCGGCCCACTTCGAACCAGGCCTGAAGGCCCACGCCGAGGAGGTATCTAGGGTCTGAGGATGAAGATAAGAAGCCCAGGTGCCCAATAGACAACGCCGAGGACGATTCCGTCCTCGGACTGCCGAGACCATAAAGTGAACAGGCAACACGCCCTCAAATGGATTCTTCCTGAGTACCCAAAGAGAAAAGAGCAAGTACAACGCGTCAACAATGGAAACATGGTGGAGGAGCAAGTCCAGAGTGAACTGTCACCTCCACATTAAATGCCCACAACTAACGTCCTGGCCGCATTAATGAGGAGAGGACTCCAGAACAGTGCGGCCTTGGTTGCTGCAACCCACAGGAAGAATGGGAAGGCGGCTGATGGGACAGGCACTCAAGTGGTGGTCTGGTTGCTCAACAAATGTATGGTTATGATCAATGGAAAGTGGAGTATATAATGTAAAGGATCCCCCTTGGGAGGGGGGCACGGTAGCAATCTGCATTCTCCTAGAGGCCCATGTAACCAATCACTAAAGAAGTAATAAGAACTGCAAACTCCCAAGAGAAGGACCGAGGAGCACCATTGTTCATTTTTATCCACGTTCATACTATTTAAGTCCACGAGCAACCATGCATGACCGTTGTATCCCTCACTAGGGCCTAGTTCTTGACTCCGCTCTCTATAAATTCATTGAAGGGCTAGCCGGGCTTGGGCCCACTCTACCAACGTGCAGAAGTGTCCAAACCTAGTCCCTACACTCATTTAATAGGAATTCTTTTCACATGAAGACACTAATTTTTAAGTACAAAAGTTATATTTTTTTTCCAAAATTTGATAATCTGAGTGAATATTCCTCAACTTTTAACTTGATGGTGATTTACCTAATAATAATAATAACATTCTTGACTATTTTTTTCCCCTAAAATCTCTCTCTCTCTCTCTCTCTCTCCAAATGAAAATTTGGTTGAGAAAAAGAGTATTAAAAAATTTTGTTTTTGTGTGTATGGGTGTCAACTGTTAAGTGTTAACTGTACTATATCTATGAGTGAATAGTGATGTACCGGAAATATGATTGTTGCACAAGTAATGATAATGAGTGTAGATCTTTGAGTCTACAATTAACTAAGCTACAAAGTAATCAATTATATAACATGCTTCCTCAAACTCAAGATGGTATCTAGAGGCCAGCTTGAGTTTTGTGACGAGTATGAAAACAGTCTCGATGATAAGGCTAGTAAATACAATAGCCAACAACTCAGTGGGAGAAATATGACAAATAAAGCTTGTCTTGTTGTAAATAATAACCCACAAAATTACAATTGATCTCAATATATTTGGTGTGCTTGTAAAACGCATTATTGTAGACAATTTGAATGACACCTTAGTTGTCACAATAGATAGACTATGAAGAATGTTAAGCTGCATCAAAGTCTTGCAATAACCAATGTAACTAGAGAAGCTTATAGGTGGTGTTAGCAAGCTCGCAATACTAATAAGTAAAGGCAATTGCAAGATAAGATTAGAGCCGTACTTGGCTTTAGAGAGGAAAGAACCTTTAGGACTATGTGAGTCCAAAAGGCCAAGGAAATTTCCAAGGATGTCTCGGTCCTTCATTTCAAACTACTAATTAAGGAGGGTCCGAAGCAAATGAATACCATGCTTAACATTAATAGTAATAATCATGTCATTCACATAGAATAAAAGAAGAATAATATTAATCTCATTGTGATGGATGATTGGACGAACAAGACAGAGTTATATGATTTGGAGGTGAATCCCAAGTGGGCAATGGTTCTACTAAACTTAGCAAACCAAGCCTGAGGGGCATGGTTGAGTCCATAGAGTGCACGACAAGGCTGACAAACTTTAGTGAGAGGATGTGTATAGCTGAGAGGAGGCTGCAGTCAACCTCCTAAGCAAGATCCTCGTTAAGGAATGCATTCTTAACAACAGTAACACTAAGGAGCTAGCTAACAGTGGTTAGTGAGGTTACAAGAGCAAAGGACTTCAAAGTCGAGACTATATTCATGTGCAAAACATATTTCCATAAGACATGACTTGTATCGTTCAATGGACCCGTCTAACTGAACTTTGATTTTATAATCCCATTATAGTCTTGTCGGAAGACAGATCCACCAAGTATCATTTGTGTTTTGCTAAGAGCATTGGTTCTTCGGACATTGTTTGCTACCAAAGATGATCAGTATGAAGCCTCACAAAAGGAGCAAAAAGAGATCGAATGTTAAAGATAATAGAAAAGAGAGAAAAGAGATTAAATGTGAATTTGTGGACAACAAACAAAAAATGTTGAAGAATTCCTTTCGGCACGCACAAATCAATAGGTCTAAAGATCCAACAAATTTTTTGCAATATTTTCACAACAAAAATTCTTTGTGATTGGTGGACAATATCAGTAATGTCAATGGTGGTACCATGTAAAAGTGATTTGCACTAATAATTAAGGAAAAATCTAAGACCACAAAATTTTTCACAACTTCTTGCCACAATTGTGACGTAGCAGAGTGTGATTAGTAAAGAAAAAATGGTTGGTCTATATATAAGTGATAGTTAACCACTCACAGTCTACCACGTCAGAGTTATGGCAAAAAAGTTATAAAATAATTTGTGATCTTAGAACTACACAATAAATTATTACAACCTACATCATCTCAACAAGGTGTGAAAATTTATAACATTTGTTGTGTTTATCATATTGTTGTAGACTTGTAAGCATAGTTATTAAGTCCAGACTGGCCAAGTCAATCAGACTAGTAACCCAATGAATCATGCTTATTTTATAATTTTTAAATTCTGTATTTGTATTTATTTAGTTTTTTTTTAACATCTGGTCCAAATTTTATAACTATGCTTGTAGGTAAATACTCACATATTCATTACCCAAAAAAATTACTCACATATTCAGGAAATAAAATAGTATGTAGTTAACTAGTTATCCTGCATATATATTAGTATGTTTATCATGACACAAAGATCCCACAACCGTGAAAAACTTGCTGTATATATCAGATTTACATGCCTAAAAAAAGAAGATTAAGAAAGAGAGAGAGTGGTCTCTTTCACTGCCATATGAAAGACCCCAACGTACGAAACACTATTGCACGTGAGAGAGAGCGAGAGAGACCCATGTAGGAAAAAGAGGTGGAAGTTTCCCAGTCTTGGCTTTATATCCCGTGCACTTTATCAGAAGCGAGTGGCTTTTATTAGTACCTTTCTACTTTACACTCATCATACCGACAATAATTGCCTCTTCCTCTCGTGTATCCTTCCCTAGATTACATTTTCACACTAATATAGCTCTCTCTCTCTCTCTCTCTCTCTCTCTCACAGCTATATTAGTAATATTACAATTTAGTGATTTACAACGTATTGATTTGTTTGGGGCAGTCAATATTGTTGAGTTTGTCTGGTTTTTAGTGTTTTGGATATCGATATATATATGGTCCCTTTAGGAATGGACAAGTCACAAGTTACATAAATTCTTAAAATTCGTGGGCTGTGTGTGTGTGAAAGTGTGAACCCGTTTTTGCTTCATAAGACTTTGAACTTTAATATATAGGAGTTGTGGACGAGTTTTCTGTCTTTGGGGATCTGGGTTTGTGTTGTTTAACGATGGGAAGCTCAGAGGAGAGAGTTGTTGCTGTGATCATGGTTGGTGGACCCACCAAAGGTATGAGGTTGTTTCGTATGTACTGTAATTGGAATTCTTAATGCAGGTTGAGAATTGGAAATTTTGTGATCTTGGTAATGAATTGATGACACCATTTGCTTATTTTTGATAAGTTTTACTGAAAACGTTGAAAACTGGTTTGATTCCAATGGAAAAGAATGAATTTTGATTCGAATGATGAAACCCAATTCGTATATTCTTTGTTATTTTTTTGGAAACAAAGTTTCTGATGAGAAACTCTGACGTTGTTCTCGTATCTGTTGAATATAATTGGTTACTTTTCAAATTTAGTTTGATTATTAATGTGAATTTTGACTTTGATGTTTAAAATGAGATAGATTTCTTAACATGCAAATTTTTTTGATTTTACAGGTACTAGATTCCGACCACTTTCACTGAATATTCCAAAGCCCCTTTTTCCTTTAGCTGGACAGCCAATGGTTCATCATCCAATTTCTGCTTGTAAAAGGGTATATTCTTGATTCTTGAATGGAACTATAATGTGATTCTGTAATGTATATGTCAGTTTCTTGCTTTTGAGTTTGCTAAGTAGTACAAAATTACTCCTTTTCCATACAGATTCCCAACTTAGCTCAGATCTATCTCGTTGGTTTTTATGAGGAACGTGAATTTGCATTATACGTATCCTCCATCTCTAATGAGCTAAAAGTCCCTGTTAGGTAACATTTTGTCTAGCTTTCCTGATAAATTTATTAGCTTATTTCTCAAAATTATCATATGGATATTGATTTTTGAATAGCTGTTTATTCTTGTTGTCGATGGGGGTTTCAGATACTTGAAGGAAGACAAGCCACATGGTTCAGCTGGTGGGCTTTATAACTTCAGAGATCTGATCATGGAAGATAGCCCGGTATTTGCCTTTGACTTTTGCTTTGTCTCTGATTCATAATTACAAACTTTTACTCTTTAATATTATTTCTATTATTTAATATCTCTTTAAATTCTCTCTCTGCTCTACTTTTCTTGGTTTACTTTGAAATGAAATGTGTTAAAAATCTGATACTGATTCTGAAATTTTGTGTGGCAGTCACATATTTTCTTGCTCAATTGCGATGTTTGCTGTAGTTTTCCACTGCCAGAAATGCTTGGTAATTGCTTCCTTCTTGAAAAGATGGGATCTTTATTTTTTGTTGGGCTTCGAGTGAAAATCTATAATTTGCCTGTTCTTATGTTCTTTCTTAATGTCTTGCATGTACAATTTTTTGTGAAGCAGTAACTTCAAGTGCTTAGTAGTTGATTTATACTAGGCTTGCCAAAAAAAAATTATCACTTTCTTTACCTGTTTGCAGAGGCTCACAGAAGATATGGTGGGATGGGAACAATCTTAGTGATCAAAGTAGGTTTAACACATGCAGAAGCAAAATTCTGCAGAGCTTCATTATTTGATGTTATTATTTATGTGGTCTTTTCCGTGTTTGGGCTTCAATCTTCTTTCCATGTGCAGGTTTCTGCTGAGACAGCAAATGAGTTTGGAGAATTGGTAGCTGATCCAGTCACCAATGAACTGTTGCATTACACAGAAAAACCTGAAACTTTTGTATGTAAAACATGCAGACATTCAACTCTTAGCATATTCTTAAGCATTGTTGTTTCCTTATCTGGTGAATTGACTTTTGAAGTTCTTTTCTTCCCTGTTTTCTCTTTGGGTGGTCTTATATTTTGATGTAATGCAGGTAAGTGACCGAATAAATTGTGGTGTCTACATATTTACCCCAGATATTTTTACTGCCATCCAGGAGGTTTCCACTCAGAGGAAAGACAGAGGTTAGTGATATAAGTCTCTAAGAAAATGATTCATATTTAGTTTACAGATTCTCCAAACTCACAAGGATATGCTGTATAACCATTAGGGTCTAGAACTCCAATTTGATACTTATTTTGAATTTGTGCCATTGACTCTCTTTTTATTTTTATTTTTGGGGGGAATGCAATACATTTAGCCTGGTGTTTAATGAAACTATGCATCAGTATTTAACATGCTGAAATCTGAATTCTCATTTTGTTATTTGCAGCTAATCTGAGACGTGTATCCAGCTTTGAAGCCCTCCAGTCAGCAACAAGGTTTGACCTTTTTACTAGCTCTGAATTTTCCATTGGTGTTTTTATACTCAACTAATGTAGCAGTGACAGCAGATATACAGTTTAGCAGTGCTATACTACATAAATAACCTATTGCTCTATTTAAGCCCAGCATAATGTCTGCGGTAAATCTATTCTAAAAGTTGTGGTTGATTTGCAAATTTATGCTAATGAAGCACAGCATAAATGCTCCATTATGGATTTCAATATATCCTGGGTCAGTTAAATTGTAAAAAAGTGTGCAAATTAGTTAACCGGAAAATGTGATTATTGGCCCTGTGTAATCAAAAGGGAAAACTCTCTGGCAAGTGGCCTAAGGTCTTTATTTCTTTAAACAAATGTCATTTTCTCAATTCTGAACTTGGAGGGGTGCTTTAGAATGTAAATGCTTAAGGTTAAGTAGGTCTAAAACAAAGTACATGGAGTGTAAGTTTAGTAAAAGGAGAAATAAAAATGGAGTTCTAAAAATTGACAATCAAGAGATACCAAAGAGTGAATGATTTCGATATCTTGGATCAATAATTCATAATGATGGAGACATTGAAAATTATGTGAATTATAACATAAAAGTAACGTGAATGAAGAGAAGTGCACATAAGGAGTATTGCGTCATTGTGGAATACCAATTAAGCTAAAGGAAAAGTTTTACAAGACTGCTATAACACCAGTCACCCTATTTGGTACTGGATGTTGGATTATTAAAAAGTAACATGTTCATCAAATGCCTATTAGCTAAAATGAGAATGCAAAGATGGATAAATGGAAATACAAATAAAACTAAGATTCAAAAGGAAGAAATCCATTTAAACATAGAGGCTGCTCCTATTTAAGAAAAGATGAAAGAGAGTTTCCTGTAATGGTTTGGTTATATAAAGGAGGGCAATTAATGTATTGGTGAGTAAGAGTAATTTGATCCAAGTCAAGGGAATGAAGGGAGAGGAAGACCTAAAATTATAATAATAGTAGTAGTAATAGCAGTAGTAGTTAAAAATGACATGTTAATTAAGGAGGTAATAGAGAGTGTAACTTTGGATAGAATTACCTGGCAAAGAAGAATACATGCCCCGATTAGCCTCGAGGATCCATAGCTGCTTGACTGTTTTTCTTCTTTTTTTGGGTATTAAAAATCAATATATGCTTTACCTAGTAACTCTTGCAGTCTTGCTATATGTCCATGTAATGTTCTTCCTCTGCATTAGTGTTAATTTTCTGCCTTTGCTCTGGGTTCACAAATGTCTCCTTGTTACACAGAACCTGCATTAGTGGGGACTGTTGTTATATACATATATTCATGGAGTTAGGGATGTGTTTGATGTGTGCTTTGAAAACCCAAGTTGGGTTATTGGGTCAGATTGTGACAACCTATGGGGATTTTTACTACAGAATCTACCAGATCTATTTCTGTAATACCATCTGTTATTATACAGTTTAAACTTAACTAGTAAAACTGTCACTGTTTCTGGACTTTGGATTTAATAGTGATTTCTCTCAATTTCCTGTCCTGATATAAGTGTTGCTTCAACAGGAGTCTTTCCACAGATTTTGTAAGATTGGATCAAGATATTCTGTCACCCCTTGCAGGGAAGAAGCAGCTATATACATATGAGACTTTGGACTTTTGGGAACAGATCAAAACTCCTGGGTAAGCCTGACAACAAGGTGTTGTATTGTTATAACCTAAGCCCCTCCAATCAGGGTCATTATATGAGAGTTGATGCTTGCAGGATGTCCTTGAAATGTTCTGGTTTATATCTTGCACAATTCCGGTTCACCTCCCCCCATCTTTTGGCACATGGGGATGGTACAAAGAGTGCTGCCATTACTGGTGATGTTTATGTTCATCCATCAGCAAAAGTACATCCAAGTGCTAAGGTGATCTCTCCCTTCTTAGTCTGACTTAATAATGCCTCTGACTAGTTTTACTGGTCTATGCAAGCTCCTCATTACGATGGTTTCTGATGTTTTGGAAATCACATACCCATGTCACTGTTGTACAATTATATTACTAGTAGAATAGGCAATTTTTCCTGTGATCTTTTGCAGTTTTTTGATGTTTCATTTTGTGTGTGTTGGGGGGGTGGGGAGGGAGGAGATAGCAGGTGGGTATACTTAAAATCAATAGGCAGAGAAGTAATTTTTACTTCTATCTAGTTGGATTGGAAATAATTTTATATTTATAACTATAGACCTTTCTGCTGTGGTGAAACAGATCGGTCCCAATGTCTCGATATCTGCAAATGCTCGTATAGGAGCTGGCGTAAGGCTCATCAGTTGTATCATCCTTGATGATGTTGAAATTAAGGTATATAACCAAATCAAAGGGTACATGCATGCTTAAGCTTACCTATGCTTGACATTTTTACTTATTGGTTTTCAGGAAAATGCCGTCGTTATTCATGCAATTGTTGGGTGGAAGTCTTCTGTTGGGAGATGGTCCAGGGTCCAGGCAAGTTCAGAAACTTGATTTTGTTTTGATTTTAAAGTAATACGATATTTTTGTTGGTTAAGAAAATGTGCCTTTTTATCATCCAGTTCTGAGCTCCAACAATATCACTGCTATAATGCAAGTGGAACATTTGGCAGCCTGTTGCATAAAAGGACTCATGTCCAACTCCCATGCCACACATGTAACAAACACTTTCAGCATCATAGTTTAAAATTATACATACACGATAAAGTGATTTGGCTCTATCTTATCAAAATGAATATATCCAAGTAGTTATAGATCTTTCTTCTTACACATGAAGTTTGATTTTTCAGCTATTTTTTCTAATTTTTTTCATTTAAAAGAGGTTAAGAAAGGAAAAAATATATATCAAAACTTTTACTGTTTAACTCAATTCTGCAGATAGTCTGTCTCTTGCTTCTTTTGTTTGGTAACGTTTGGAAATTGTTGCAATTGACATTCTAATTTTGGTCAAGTGATTTCAGGCTAGTGGAGATTACAATGCAAAACTTGGGGTTACAATACTTGGTACTTTCCATAATTTTTTATGCAGTCTCTCCATTCCTAAATAAGGAACTTAAATTTACAGTGCACTGATCACTATTGCAATGCAGGTGAAGCTGTAACTGTTGAAGATGAAGTAGTAGTGACTAGCAGCATTGTCCTACCAAACAAGACTCTCAATGTCAGTGTTCAAGACGAGATAATTCTGTGATAAAACAAGACCAGTTTCGTACCTATCACCAGAGTCTCATTCTGTCACAAATTAGTGTTATTCTTTACTCATTAATGATATAAGTCAAATACATTAAGTTGCTTTTTGCCCTTATGTATATTGACATTGCTTCAATAAGAATAAGCGTTTAGATTGGCTGCTATTTTATTTTAGTGCTGTTAATATTGGAGCATCAGTCCAATAATGCATAAAGAGTGAATAATCAGAATGGAGATAAAAGATGATCATCTTTAACAGAAATGAGGGGTTTTCATTTTATAGTTGTTCTACCAAACGGCCAAAAATTGAAGAGTCCTCAGACACAGTCAAGCAAGACAGCAAGAGTCATCTTCCTAAAATAGGTTAAGCTTGCAGAATTGATAATCCTGTTTTAACAGGATCATTGGTGAGAACAGTGGCAAGGAACATCGTATATTTCATTTGTAACGGCCTATTGGGCTTAGGCTCAACTGTTCAATGGTTTAAAAGAAATGGCAAAATGTGATTTGGCTCATTGGTGGAGGGTGGGTATGCTATTCAAAGCGAAATGTTCAAGGTGGCGCAAAGCACACAAATTTTGTTCTAGAGAAATTAACCCTCCCTCAGGATGATCTAATTGCTTGTTATAAGACTATGGATTTTATAGGAATCATAACAGCTAAAAAGAACTCCAGAAAGAAAGTTTCTAAAATAGGAGAACTGTATCCAATGCATACAGGACAACATTAATCATCTATTGAAATACATGAGATTAAGAAACGAAGAAAATGCATCTGGAATCAATGCATACAGGAACCGGGGAAAAAAAATGTGTGAGACTGTAAAGACAAGGAAGAAATGAAGATCCCGTGGGTGGCCATTCTAAGTTGTTGCATAAAGAACACGCATACAACACGGAGCCACTCTTTGTCAAATCACTAATCAGTACAAAGAAAAAAAAAATGGTATTTTGTTGCTGTACTTATTCATTGGGAGCTCATTGGTAGGAAGTATCAAGAAATCTGTATTGGCTTCTTTCCAGCAACTTCTGAGTACCATGATTTCCATGCTTCCACGTAATGGGAGAAGAGGTCTTTCAAAGCTGCAACATTATTACAACTATCCATCAGTATATGCACAATAAGTAGATATAAATACATAATAGATAATTGAATTGGCCAAGAACACCTCAGAAAATCCAATTCTTAGAAACTATGGTATCCATTCCATGGCAATTGCTCTTACCATCAACCTAAGTGCACATTTAGTGTAACTTTGAGAAGTAGAATTTCAGCTATAAATCTTATAACCTAAGAGCTTTTGAAATACAAAATTTTAACTGAAAAACCCTAGAGCATTTTCAAAATTTTGCAAGTTATAATAAATAGTTTTTTGAAGTAATAAATGGTAAATGTTAGGGTTTACTCCTAAGAGTTTCAAATTACTTTCCCATATAAAGATGTAAGAGGAGCCTCTTAAAACTCTTTGGTGAGTTACCACAATAGTTTAGCATGTTTTAAAAAAAAGATGTATTCCAAGTTAATCAGGACCTCTAAGCACAAAAATGGAGATCAAAAAGATGCAGAACAAATTTAGTGGGAGTATGTAAGTCACCTTCAGAGATGAAAGATGACTTCTTGACCTCCTTTTCACTCGATTTGCTAATGTGAATCTAGATCATAGACAACATACTTAAACTAGTGGGATCTCTACTAGAAAGAATAATTTTCAAATTGCAATGACTCAGGGCCTAGAAGATGCATTTCACTGAACTGTAAAAGAGCAGAAATGATACCTTGGTTTTGATATTGAGGACGATGGGTAGAAGCAAGACTTTCCCAGTCATGAACTCGCTTTACACTGTTATTCTCGGGGGCACCAACTTTGGATACACTGGCAGGAGCAAAAGGACCAAATTGGTAGCTCTTTAAAGTCTGTTTTGAGTCATGTTCTGAATTGCCTCTATCAAGATCATGTACCAAACTGTCAAATTTCCCTTGTTTTTGTACTTTCAGATCCTGGTTTAAATTCGTATCAAATAAAGACTCTACTTTGCTCCTCTTAAAACCGACGTTTGTGATATCACTTCCAAACATTCTTTTCCTAGAATCAACCGGAGCTTGCTCATTCTCAGCTTTCCCTCTGCACCCTAACCACCTGAATGCAGGTTTCCTGGTGTCTGTTGTATGGGTCTGCATATCATTCAAGAAACATTTGACGGATGAGCAAATGATGGTGATAGGGCCAAACTCAATTTTCTACTTCAGTCAAATTGTAGACAACTGAAAAGCTCAAATGTAAACAGGTTTCACTTTCACATTTTTCTCAGCAAAGGTTTACAATGATGTTTTACCTTCTCAATCAGTTTCATTGAAGATAACACATTTGCAATATCATATAGACGCCTTACTTTTGCTGCAAAGATCAAACACCATGTAAGTTAAAGAGTTTCAGCTCCATTTCAGTCAGTGGGAAGAATTCAGGAAGCAAAAGACAGAATTTATTACTTCTCATTATTGAAGAATTGTGGGCATCGCCAAGCAATAACTTTGCAGCTTCATCAAGGGAGATCAATTTTGCCTATAGAATCATTTGGAAACAAAGTCATAACTTATTACAAGGCAAATAAATGACAGGAATATAAAAAATAGAAGGATCCTCACATTAGAGCAGACAAAGAGCTTGACAAAATTTTGTGTAAGAAGTGCCAGAGACTTTTCCCTCCGATTATCTGTGAAAAATCATAAAAAGCAGAGTTGCAGTCAAATTTCTATTCCACTACTATTTCAGGTTGTTCAATTCAAATTATACTGACATTTCTAAATAATAATAATTGTAATTATAATTATGATAATTAATCTACACACAGAGGAACTATTCAATTTCCAAGCCCTTGAATTAACTCTAAAGACAGTCCTAAGACAAAACAATTTGATAAGGTTACATGGAGTAATCAAATTCACATAATCAAGCTCTCAACCTAAACTTGCTGCCTTATATCACATCTGACCCATCAAAGCAATGAAAATTTGTTTGCTCCAAAACTTATGCTTAGGATAATCTCTGACTCAAAAACACTTACAAACATTGCAATCTTAAGTAAACAGAACATAAGCAAACTACAAACAAAAGGGTTTCAAAAAGAAATACCTTTTAGCAAGCATTTGACAGCACCGTTAGGGTTTGACTTGTCATTCTGACTTCCAGTACTGGGATTGGAAAGTCTTTCATCATCATCCTCATCATCTGAAACCTACCCAAAATACCAAACAACAATTAAAATTAAAATTGCCCAAAACAATTTTCAAAACCCAAATAATTATAGAGAAGGAAAAGCACTTAAAAACCCTATAAATTCACATACTTTGGCAAAGTCATTGCCATCAAAGCCATTGGTATTTTCTCTCATACCCTCTTCCTGAAACAGTGCCAACACACACAAATCAGAATTCTTTTCCAAATATTTAAGCTTCCAACTATATCTTAGATAAAATAAAAATAAAAACCTTGAGTTCCTTTAAGGCTATGGGGATTGCACCAAAACCCTTCCAGGTATATTGATTCTTGGCTCTTCTTGCAAGAACCTAAAAAAATTGAACCATAGAAACGCAAAAGCTTAAGTATGGCAAAATTCAATAACTACGAAATAAAGATGAAATTTTTTTTTGAATTAGAATGTGAACAAATTGAATGAATTTCTCACCCCAACACTCTCCAACACATTCACAATATCGTATATTCTTCGCCTCTCAACCCCTGCAAAACCCCAAAAATCCATCAGATCCAGGCTACAAATCATATACACGAATGTACGTACGAAAAATTGTTGAAGATTTTGTGAACCTAATCGAGAAGCGGCATCGTCGAGGCCGATCAAGCGGACGTCGTTGCGATCGTACAAGCTCAAGAAACTGCAAGAGGAAGAAGAATGAGAAATTAAAGAAACAAACTCTTTGAAGACAGAAGAAAATACAGAGAGAAAGAGAGAGTTACTTGGAGCACAAGAGGCCGAGGGACTTTTGCTTTCGGCTGTACGTGTGGTGGCGAGATGAGGTGTCGAGATCAGTAGAAGAGGAAGGCAACGGCACCGCCATGGGCGGCGGTTGTTGTGGTTGTGGCGGTGGCGGTGGTGGTTGTTCGGATCTGTGTGGCTGTTGCAACGGCGGAGAATCCGGCGGCGACACTGACGTAGATGAAGGCAAAGATGAGGCCATTTGGATCTATGCGTTTGTGTGTATGTGAGAGAGAGAAGCAAGTTCAGGCTTTTAAGAGAGAGAGAGGAAGGACCGTTAAGAAAAGGGGGGGAAGAGAAGGGTTTGACGAATGGCGGGGTTCCAATTTTGAAAAAATTTGCGAGCGTTTTGGTTTTGGATCCAATAGGGTTTTTATTTTTCCGCTAGCTTCCGTATCATGGTTTCCTTTCTTGCTCTCTTTTCTTTTTTCGTTTTTTCGAATGTTAGAATAAGCGGGAATTTGAATTCGGAGACAGGCGCCTACGAATCTGCTTACGTGAAATGCCGGATTTGCCCCCCTAATCGGTTTTTTTTTTAATTTTTTTTTTGGGCATTGAGCAGTGGGGCTTTGTTTATTGTTCTTGAAAGCACGTTATTTAACCATTCGCATAAGTAGGTTTAAAATTTTACACAATTGCTTTTTAAATACACCAATATCAATTTATTTATTATACACTCTTGTCAATGGCCTTATAACTGAATTAGTTCCTTCTCATATATAAAGTGTTTGAGAGTTTAAGAGAGAAATGATTCAAGATGCAGTATTAGCAGCATATTATAATTATCTTTTAAAAAAAATTGGGTGATACTTTTCTTCTTCTTCTTCTTCTAGTAGGTTGCTGTAAAATTGGTTGTGGTGGTTGGACGGTGTTGGGTGGTTCTCCTTCTTCTTCTTCTTCTTCTTCTTCTGGGTTGCTATGGACGTTGGGGAAAGGAGAGTCTCTAACAAGAGCAGTGGTGAGACCAAAAAATATATATAATAATAATAATAATTGTAAGGATGCAGTTTGAGTCCTAAGCCCAAAAAGTAAGTGGATCTAGACTCAATGAGTCCAATACAATGAATTTGTAGAGAGTAAGTTGGAAAACTAGGTTATAATGAGTTGGGTAACAATTATAATAGATTCAGATCACAATAAAGTAAAAGTGGACTGGTTTTATCCAAGGAAAATTATTTTCGACACAGTCTGAGGAGATCAGTTCTTGTATATATTACTTGAAGTTGGTTACAAATACAGTTCAAATTGCTACAGTGTTTCTTTCTTAATTCTCCGCCCTCTTTCTCTTAGGGTCTTCCTTTTAATTTATACTATTTCTCCCTTCTCATCTCTACCCTTCACGTGGACAGTAAATTGCTTGTGTTGATCTTTGTCCCATCAGCACCCTTCTAAAGTCTTTGGGGGTAGCTGTAAGGCTGAAAAGCACTGTTCAGATATCACTTCCTCATTAATGCGGCCAGAGAGTTAGCTACAGAGCATTCAATGCGGTGGTAACAACTTTCTCTTAGATATTTCTTAACTCTCATCCCTCTTGTACGCTTATAATGCATGTCTTTATCAATAGAAATTTCTGGAATGTTGTGGGGGCCTTTTTTGTGTGTTGGGCTGGGCTGCCTGCCGCGGTAGTAGGCCCGAGTATTCTGAGTAAGGGAGTTGAGACCGGTCCAACTGGAACTCAACTTGGGCCGGCTTGTGCGCAAACGTTGAGTCCAAGTCCAAGGGAAGACGCTGCGAAATGGGCTTATCCTTTGTTCCTGCCGCAGGAACTTTTCTCCAGTTTCTGCCGCAGGATTGACTTTTCTGCCGCAGAAGGAACTATTCTCCAGTTCTGCCACAGGTCTAACTTTTCTACTGTGCAGCAAGACCTTCTACCATGCAGTAAAACCGTCTGCCGTGCAATAAAAGTTTCTACTATGCAGTGAAGCTTCCTGCCGTAAAGCCTCCTACTGTAAAGCCTTCTGCTGTGCAACAAAACTTCCTGCCGTGCATTAAAGCTCTTTACCGAAAAGCCTTCTGCCGTGCAATGAAGCCGTCTGCTGTGCAATAAAAGTTTCTGCTATGCAGTGAAGCTGCCTGCCGTGCTTTAAAGCTGTCTGTCGTGCAGTCAAGCTTTCGGCAATGTGAATGACTACCATTTTTACTGCAGAAACACTTTTCTACTTCCTGCGCATAAACAAATCTAAAAACCCAAAGAAAATACCCATCAAACAAATGTTAGTTTAAAAGGGTTAGCATATTCTCAAATATATACACACATATATGAGTATATATACTCATACGCATTCACATATATATCTATAAATATATATTTTTCCAGAACATGAGAAACAACGTATATGAATATATATACTTACGGCAGGATAATGGTTAGTTTGTGTCAAAAGCAAAATACGTAATAACAAATAGAGAAGAAAGCTTCGGCAGGAAAGGTTTAACACGGTAAATATAATAAAAAGGTGCTACGGCAGAATAACAGATACAGCAAGTAAAGACACCGCAGCAGGACAACTGATGCGGCAGACGTGATAAAAACGTGCTACGACAGGATGACTAAATACGGCAGATATAAGTTATAATGAGAGAAATCCAATATATTTGCAATCAAAATTAAGTATTAAATTTTCCCATAAAATAAGTAAACCAAGAAGGAACCCAAACTCCAACTTCAACAACCTTATCATGGGCTCCTGCCACAAAAGTTGTTCATTTTGGAGAATAGGCCTAAATGGCTACTAACTATTACTTTTGGAGATTTCAAAGAGTGGGTTTGCTAAGAGGGAGGGAAAAGATGGTCCATTGATGCATGCCCCTATTCCTGCCGCGTTTTCTCTCTTCTTTTTCTTTCTTTCTCTCTTTCTTTTTCTCCCCTCTGGGTGTTTTTCTTCTTCCCCTGTTTTTCACTCATTCCCCTATTTTTTCCTCTACCTCAATTCCCTTTTTTTTTTCTACCGTGGCTACCTCTCTTTTATAGTGAGCTAATTCAATGGGATTTCTCCATTTTACCCCTAGGGTTTCACCAACTGTTTTTGGTTTGTTATGGGCATCCTTTCAAGATTACCCATCCACCCATTGGTTGCTCCTGTCATTGCTCAGAATATATCAGCTGCACCATTACTTATTCCACGACAAAATTCCATTTTGTTTGTTCCTGCTGTATACCTCTACCTCACTACCTAGCTCTATGGCATGCATCAGTGGTCCCAACCATTTATTACTTCTTTTGGGTAAGATATCATCCCAACAGGATATGTTCCCAAAAGAAGTCATGGCAGGAAACCAAATATAGACTCCCTTTTCCCCCCACCACCAAACCACGCCCTTTGAATCTCTTTGACCATGGGCCCACCTCCCTTGTATTAGCTGGGTACAGGTTGGTGGTGCCCCGGCCTTTCTGTTCTTGCCCCACTGTCTTTTGTTTTTGTCTCCCACGCCATTCCTGCCACAGCAGATTAGTTCTGTTTCGTCTGCTGCGTGTTTTTGTCTTATTTCTTCATGCGTTTCCTGCTGCATTTGTCATTTCCTTTAGTTTGACTCTTCCTTCACGCAATTCCTGCTGCTAACACTTGCTGCTCCTTGTTTCCTTTCATCGTTCTTTTTCATATCAGTTCTCACACCTATCTTTTTTATACAAAAGGATTTGGGCGTTTGTGGGCCAAATAATGTTAACTGGATCAAAATGGCGTTGGACCCATTTTATCTTCATTTGCCGAAGCCATCCTGCCAAAGAACCGTATCCTGCGGCGGACTTGTATTTCTTTCTTTGGACCCTTCTTGTTCTTTGGTCTTGTTCGTGGGCCTTTGGGCCTTGCTCTTCATTGGGCTTTCTTCCTCATAAGCCTTGAGCATATGGATTGCGGCAGACTGGTACATATTTGCAAAAATGGGCATCAACAAACGTCACCCTAGATGATAGGACACACATTTTGATCTTCGCTTCGTTTAGCCGAGGGGATATTCCTCGTCGGCCTACCTTCCCCAACCCTCTCATTGGTAGCTTACTCATAGGCCTCTGAGTCTTATATCTTCAATACTGTTTATATGTCCTCAGACCACTCAACGTCCTCGGTCAAGGCCCAAGGCCTAATATATATATACTTTTAGGCCCCTTATCCCTACAATAATAATAAAAAACTAATGTTATACACAACTATAGTAACCATGTATATATACACAGTTAATATATAAATTGTTTATATTTACACATTTATACACTCATCAATGTGGGTAGTTTTGGGGCAAAATTGTGTAAATTTCACTATTTTTTCTATTTATAAGCACTTATGTGAATGCTATCATATAACAAACGAGGGAAAGCTCTATGAAAAATTAGTACTTTCTTACAAGGGGGGAGCTTGTGTCCAATGGCCAGTGCCACTAGAAACGTTGTGATGTGGACACATGTCCAGTGGCAACTGGCCACTGTACACAAGCCATTCCCTTCTTACAATGAGGCCATCTTGTTCTTATGGAGCATTCTTGTGAGCTCCACGTAATTAATTAAGTATTCTGCAAAAGTTTGTTTTGATGCCCTAGTTAAAGAGGAGGAACCATCTAATTGGTTTATTTCTAATGTCATTAGTAATGTTTTTTATTTAACTCTATTGTTCTTAAAACTAGTTTCTCTTATAGTAATTGTAATATGCTTCTTGCGGTTCTGGAAGGTCTTAAAAAAAATCAATTAAGTCTTCTAACTTTAAAGTTTATTCAATTTAAATCTTCCAATAGATTTATATATATATATATATATATATAATTTTATTTTTGTTCTTGTATTATTCTCCTATAATTTCTAAGTTGATAAAAAATTGAATTTGATTACAATCCAAATACTTTATCCAATCATTTTATTATTAATTTATCTATAATTTCTAAGTTGCTAAAAATCTTAATTTGATTGCAATCTAGATTTTTCATCTAATCTATTTTTTAGACTTAAGAAAACTAGATATAATATTTTGTTCTTATCTTTTTCCCCTATAATTTATTAAGTTTTACATATTATTGTTTTTATTTTTATTTTTGGTTCTTATCAATTACTTTTAGTGTTTTGGCTGCGCCAAATTTATCAAATACTTTTAATATTTTAATAAAACATACATTACCATCACTTTTTTTTTTCTTTGGATTTCCTCTTCACACACCGTCACTTTTTTTTTCTTTAGATTTCCTCTTCACATGCCACTTATTTTTTGGATTTAGATTTCAACTTCACAACGCCACAAATTAAATTGACATTAGATTTTTTGTTCATATCAACTTCTTCAATGTGAAGTGTGTGTGTGTATACTTCATAATAAATACTTATCATACATTTTTTCCTCTATTTTCTCTTCTTCTACCTACAACCTTGTAGGTATGTATTTGTACTCTTCTTCTTCTTCTTTTTTTTCTTTTTTTTTCTTTTCTTTTTTTATCTTATATGAATTTATGCTTAATGTGGTTAGACGTTATTTTCTATTATTTTATATATCATATCACTACAAAAAAATGGGTTTCTAGCCGCGTTTGCAAACGCGGCCTAAACACCGCAGCAACAGGCCTATAGCCGCGTTTTTAAAAAACGCGGCTATAGCCAGAGCTATAGCTGCGTTTTTAACCGCGGCTATAGGCCAGCTTGGAGCTGCGTTTTAACTGGAGCTAAGGGTTCGGACCTATAGCCGCATTTTAAAAACGCGGCTATAGGTTTTTTTAAAAACAAAAAAAAAAATTTGGGTTTTTTTTTTTTTTTTTTTTTTTTTTTTTCGGAAAACAAAAAAAAAAAATATTTTTGGGTTTCTTTTTTTTCCAGAAAATTCAAAATTTGAAATTCAAATAAAAAAAATTCAAAATTAAACACAAACCCAAAAAATTCAAAATTAAACACAACATACTCACAATACAAAAACACCCAGAAAATTCAAAATCAAACACAAACCCAGAAAATTAAAAATCAAACACAACATACTCACAATACTAACACACCCAGAAAATTCAAAATCATACACAACGTGCTCCAAAATATAAGAACACAAACTCATCTAAACATAATCACAATATCAGCAACACAGTAGCACAAATTCAAGCACAGATGCAAAAAATTCAAAATCAAATATTGCTAGAATATCCACTTCATTCAAAATTTTCAGTAGATCTATTGACAAATTAGTGTGCTTGAGATGAAGAAAAAAAGAAAAAAAGAAGCAGCAGCTCCAAAGAAACAAAGAAAAAAAAAAAAAAAAAAGTTACCCAGATAAGAAGAAGGAAGAAAAAAAAAAAAAAAAAAAAAGAGTTACCCAAATGTGAAGAACAAAGAAAGAAAAAAAAAAAAAAAAAAAAAAGAAGTGTCACCCAGATGTGAGGAAGGAAGGAAAAAAAAAAAAAAAAAAAGAGAAAGACAGAAGACTTACGGTGGAGGACTAAAAAGAAAAAAGAAAAAAGAAAGAAGAAGAAGAAATAAAAGAAAAGAAGAAAGTGGGGTAGGTGGGAAAGGATGGGGCACGTGGGAAAGCTGAAGAAATTTTTTTTTTTTTTTTTGGGTGTTACATATAGCGGCGTTTTTAAAAACGCGGCTATAGGTCACCCTTTAGTGACATATTTATACGGCTGGACCTATAGCCGCGTTTTTAAAAACGCGGCTATAGGTCATGTCACTAAGGGTGACCTATAGCCGCGTTTTTAAAAAAACGCAGCTATAGGTTTTCCTGTAGAAAAATTATTTGGTTGTACCTGTAGCTGCGTTTTTGAAAAACGCGGCTATAGCTTACGTTTAGCTGCGTTTTAAAACGCGGCTAAAGGTCAGCTATAGCCGCATTTTTTAGAAAACGCAGCTATAGGTCCCTTTTAAAAAAATTATTCAGCTGGACTTATAGCCGCGTTTAAAAACGCGGCTATAGGTTATCTATAGCTGCATTTTTTAAAAACGCAGCTATAGCATGAGGTTTTAGCTGCGTTTTTGATAAATGCAGCTATAGCTCGAGGCTTTAGCCGCGTTTTTGACAAACGCAGCTATAGGTTAGCTATAGCTGCGTTTTTTGTAAACGCGGCTATAGCCCGCGTTTTTTGTAGTGTATATAAAATAATAGATTATAACCTTATAACCTAAGTTTAAGCAAACACAAAATTGAAAGACAACCCCGTAAAAACACATCTCTAAACACATTGCTTACAAACTAGGACCACTCTCCCAATATTAGCCACTACTATATCGGTTATTCAAAAAGCCCACTACTATCAATTTTACAACTTAAGTCACTGGCAAACTTCATTCTCCAAAACTTCTTCTCCCTTGTGAGAAAGAAATAAGAATAGTAAACACACTCTTCAGCTTTTCAAAACTTATTCATATAAGATTAAATCATACTTTATTTCAACAGGTAAATTGTCGATTGGAATTTTAATCTGATATTGTTTTTGCATGTGATTATGGCATACTACTATACTACTATTTAAGGGGCTTTCTCTGTTTGGAATCCTTATTTTCGTGGTTCAAAAATACTCCTACACCCTAAGTTTAAGCAAACACAAAATTAAAGGACAACCCTATAAAAATACATCTCTAAAACATTGGTTACAACCTAGGACCACTCTCCTACTATTAGCCACTACTTTAACGGTTATTCAAAAAGCCCGCTACTATCAATTTTGCAACTTAAGTAACGAGCAAACTTCATTCTCTAAAACTTCTTCTCCCCCTGTTAGAAAGAAATAAAAACAGTAAACACACTCTTCAGCTTTTCAAAACTTATTCATATAAGATTAAATCATACTTTATTTCAATAGGTAAATTGTCGATTGAGATTTTAATCTGATATATATATATATATATATTTTGTAGGTGGTTATAACGTATTACAATACTATTATTTAAGGGGCTTCTCTGGTTTGGGATCCTCATTTTTGTGATTCAAAAAACTCCTACACCGTAGGTTTAAGCAAATGCAAAATTGAAGGATAGCCCCGTAAAAATACATCTCTAAAACATTGCTTACAAACTATGACCACTCTCCCACTATTAGCCACTACTTTATTGGTTATTTAGAAAGGCCACTATTGTCAATTTTGCAACTTAAGTAACTGGCAAACTTCATTCTCCGAAACTTCTTCTCCCCGTGAGAAAGAAATAAAAACAATAAACACACTTTTCGGATTTTCAAAACTTATTCATATAAGTTATAAAGATTAACTCATACTTTATTTCAACAGGTAAATTCTCGATTGGGATTTTAATATGATGTTTTATTTTGCAGATGGTTATGGCATGCTTCAAGTCCACAAGTCCTCCTATCAAATCTAGAAGGAATGGTCACGAGAATACAACATAATGGCATTGAAAATTTTATCGGAGTTCTTATCAATGAATCTACATATCTAGGTACGTTGTCTTTTAATTTGTTCTCTTTCTTCATTTTTTTTTTATTCAGCACACTATTTATGGACTTTAAATTTGTTAAATTGCAAATTACACCCCCTAAAGTTATTGGGAAATTGCCTCAAATTCCAACTATGACTTAGAAAGTCAATTAAGTTTCCTAGTTGAAGAAGGAAAAATTAATTTGGGTTTTCTTATTGTAGAACGAAATACTATTTCTTGGTATGAAAGGAAGTCTATTCATTGTTAAAGAGGTAATGTACTCTTAGTTCAAGAAGGAATAGGCTCGCTGGTCAAGATCCTCAAATAGGGGCATACCGAAGGGACTCAATCAGTATATGGATCATATCCTCGACCGTGTTTCCTAGGGTTGTTGATAATCTCCATCATCTCTTTATGCAATTTTGAACTCCACAGAACTTTCTCGATTCCAACGCAACTTATCTTTTTGGAGCCTAGTAGGAATATCAATGAGCTAATGCCTTTATACTTAGACTGGGGCTGGGTTTAGAAGATGCCCCCCCAACTAGCATCTATTAGAGACTAAAAGTAGTAAAACAAACAAGAAATGAGGGCATTCCACACCCGAAACCCGAACTACAACAAAAGGGGGAAAGCTCAAGCGCTTTGACTTTGTTCCCCGGGATCCACCACAGGTTAGGTTTGAGAGCCGTGTGATGGGATATCCTAATTCAGCTACCTCCCCCACTCATCAAGGCATAACATAATAAACGAGAGACAGAACTTTTTTTAGGTATTAGGGGGGATCCCAACGACCAAGAAAAAAAAGAGTCAAGCCAAGCAAAAAGGGAGTTCCCTGTTTGTTAAATAGGTAATGTATTCCTAGTCCAAGCGGGAATAGCAAAAAAGTCTTATAAATAGACAATGCTACAAAGAATTTGATGGCTTTGGCTTTGGCCCAAGGGTCCTTCCAATGGGGAGAGGGAAAATAGAGCATGAAATAAAGAGAGAGTAAATGGATTTTTGCTTGGGAGAAATACAAGAGAAATGAGAGAGTAAGGTACTGCCGCCTTTGAGAAGACACAAAGAGAGTATGTGCAAAAGAAAAGAAAGAAGAAGCTGCACAATAAAGAAAAAGAAGAGAGTGCAGCAACAAGGATTGTCGCACAAGAGAATTAAGAGAGAGAGCTGTGCATGGAGAAGAAAATAAAAAAGGAGAGAGTAAAGTGTTGCCGCCTTTGAAAGAGATAATTAGTGTGTGTGTGTGAGAGTAAAGAAAAACAAGAGAGATTTTTTTTTTACCGTGAGACATACACAAGAATTATTATAATTGATTTGATAATAGTGAAATTATTTGGAGTTTGTCCCATGGTTTTTTTTTTCCCTTCAAGAAGAAAGGGTTTTCCACATAAATTTTGTGTTTTTCTGTGTGATTGTTATTTTGGATTGCTAATATTGTTGATAATATTATTTAGGACCCAACAAAAGTTTGAGGTGTTTGGATTTTACACTCTGAAATTTCAAAATTTGAATTTTAAACCCTGACATTTTAAAATTTGGATTTTACCCCCTAAAATTTAAGGGTATTTGAATTTTACTCCCTAAAGTTTAAGAGTGTTTGAATTTTATACCCTAAAACAGTAAAGTTTCAGAATTTAGGGGGGTAAAATCCAAAACACTTCCAAACTTTAGGGGGGTAAAATCCAAATTCATAAATATCAGGGTATAAAATTCAAATACCACAAACGTCAGGGAGTAAAATCTAAATTTTGAAATTTCAAGGTGTAAAATCGAAACACCCCCAAACTTTAGGTGTGTACTTTGCAATTTATCCAAATTCTTTTGTTTTTTTGTTTAGAAATTACCATTTTAAGAGCGTCTACTCAAATATTTTTTGTGATCGAAAAATATAGTAACTTCAAATTATAATTAATGAAAACTATTAATCTTTACCACAAATAAAAAACAAAAAAACAAGTGCCGGCACACTTGCAAAGGCTAATATAAGTGGGGAAAGTTTTGAGTCATTGTTTCTTGTACTAGTATAATTTCCTTTTCCGAGTGGGAGAAGGTTTGTGCACCGACCTTGTATAATTTTTCTATAAATAAGCAACGAGTAAATAATCTTTAGATCACTGTGCTAAGATTTAGATAGCAAGAAAATACAAAGATGGATAGTGTAGTAGTGAGAAAAGTATGGAAAGAAAATCTTGTGAAGGAGTTCGAACTCGTGAAGGTAGCATTGAGGAGCCACCGCATGGTGTCAATCGACACAGAGTTTCCTGGTGTTGTGTACCGACCTGCTAACGTCGACGGGCACGACCTCGGAAAACTCCCTCCGAACTGGAACTACCAGGTTATTAGAGACAACGTGAACTCCACCAACATTATCCAGTTGGGTCTTGCTCTTTGCGACGACAGAGGTTGTCTTCCTGATTTCGGTACCAAGAGTCAGTACGTGTGGGAGTTCAACTTCAAAGATTTCGACGTCTACAATGATCTCCAGAACCCTGAATCGATCGAGTTGCTTGAGCGCCAAGGAATCGATTTTGACAAGAACTTGAAGGAGGGTATTGACTCTGCCGACTTTGCTGCGTTGATGTTGGAATCTGGGTTGCTGGGCAATCACTCTGCTTTCACTTGGGTCACCTTTCATGGTGCCTATGACATTGCCCACTTGATGAAAATCTTGATTCGGCGACCACTGCCGTATGATCTGACGGGGTTTATGATCATGGTGAAGAGTATATTTGGGAAAAGGCTTTTTGACTTGAAGCATATGATGAAGTTTTGTGATGGCCTTTATGGGGGTTTAGAGAAAGTGGCTAACGCATTGGGAGTGCAACGTTTGGCTGGGAAGAGTCACCAGGCTGGTTCGGATACCCTGTTAACTCTGCAGGCTTTCAAGAAGTTCTTGGACGTGTACTTTAAAGAACAGAACAATGGTGGACCTAGACATAATGGGCATTTGTTGACAAGGATGCAGTGTGTTCTTCACGGCTTGGAGTTGAATAATGGCTTTCATCAATCGAATAATGCCGGCTTGAAGATATTTAATCCGTTTAGCCATGGCTTTCATAGGTTAAATCTGAATAGTGCTGGCTTGAAGATGATTAATCCGTTTAGCCATGGCTTTCACGTGATAAATCTGAATTTGTGCAGACAAACATCTGCAATATGTAATTGATTTTCATTCAAAAAGTTTTTTTGATTATTCTTTTGTGTTTTTGGTTTATAATGTCAATACAGGGTTAAATCTTTTTCGTTTCAATTTGTTTAATTTTATTTTGTTTTTCTGGTTCTTGATTTTAATACGGGTGCAAACCTGGGTCAATATCTATTATAACACATGACTATCAAAATAACATCGCAATTTACTACAAAGAAAATATAAATAACATCGCTATGAATTATTCTTGCCTGTGTACGAAAGAATTACTCAGCAGACGGTAATCAAATGGGAACAATTTGCAAATTGTTACACCTCTTTAAGATATTGGAGTAGCTATAGGAAGTCACATCCTACACCTAAACAATGTTTTGATTGTGAACCAAATGGTCACTGCACATAGTATGTAACCCACAGTATGTATTAAGTAAAGTGAAAAGAAGAGAGAATCAATATACGGATATTTACAAGAAAAAATGAAATGATACGACATTCTGCAGCGTATGAAGTTCTATATACAAGGTGTTCATCTAGAACTTGTTTCAATTTTTGAAAGAAACCAAAAGAAAAAGAAAAAAAGACACTACCCTCAATGGTATTGCAAGGCAGAAGCATGGACCTAAAAACACTTCCATAGGAATGACTTTCATGTATGATCAAAACCAGTTCAAATGCTTTGGTAATAGTAACTATACCTATAGCTAACACTTGAACCTTTGGGCTAAAAAAGGAATTCCCTTTGATAAATGGTTCTACTAGGTGCCAGCAGATTCACAGACGGCCCCAACTTTCAAATGAACAAAAAATTACTATGTCAGTCAGCAACAATTTGAGACCACCATAATCCCTGATGCTCATCTTCCTCCCTAAAGGAGCCAAAGCTGTGCATCATCCAGCCCCCTCTTGCAACAAATGAGTTAACATCAAAACCAAAGATCAATCTGATTGCTGAAGTATGTTCACTCTATCACGAAAAGGAAAAAGACGATCCAAGAAAGCATCCTATTTCAACACAGCCCTATCCACACCTTTTCTTCTCAACCCTACAACAGTGCGTGTATTCAAGCGGTGTCTTGGAAAGAAACTTGAATTTCGGAACTACACCTTGGCTTGATAACTGATGCAGTGGCCAAGCCCTGAAGCAATTTCACAACATCCACAGTATCGTCAAGATAGTACCTAGCTTTGCTTGGTTTTTGGCCAACCGTACATGCAAAGATCTCTGGTGCTGCAGGGAGACATGATTCATTAGATATGCTTGATATGCTTTCAAACATGTCCTCATCAGATCTATCATCCCCAATGCACATCACAAAATCAGGTTGTTTCCCATTACTAATCATGGCAGAGAGAACTTTCTCTGCAACTAGCCCTTTAGTAACTCCCTGTAATGTGGATGCCAATGTTAGACACTCCGAAAACCAACCAAGAACAGGGACACAGAAGAGAGAGAGAAAACATGCATACCTGTGGCTTTACTTCAACAATATGCTGGCCCCTCTTAACAACCACAGGCTCATTTGCTAGTACACTTTCAAGATGGTCCAAAAGCTCCTTGGCCTGGCAAGTCCCAAAGTCAGGATCAGCATCTTGATGGTGCCATACCAAGGCACTCTCCTTGGCCTCCATATTGGAGCCATCAGTTGTCTCCGTGTATGATCTCATTACAGGTTCTGCAATCCTTTTCCAATCAAAATCTGTGGCTATGGGATTTGTTTCCCAATTTGATGTCCTACTCCACCTAGAATTTGAATCATAGTAAATATGAAATTAATACTTGTTGCCAATTATCTGAAAAACATCATTTTGATAAAGGGACACAGCACATTCAATGCACTTGAAAATTACCTTTATTAAATGGAACTCCCAAATGTATTAGAAAAGAAAACTACAAATTAGCACCCATATGAAAATATAACATACCTTATGAAGTATCCATGCTCAGCCGCAATACCAAGATTCTCACATTGAGCAAACCATTCATTAAGTGAGTCTTTCCCTCTACCACTAACTATGAACACTGTGTTCTTAGGGTCATCACACAGGTTGTTCAGAACAGAAATAACTTCAGGGGATGGGGTTTTAACAATTGAAGCTTCGGGCACTACTGTACCATCATAATCCAAAAATATTGCTCTTCTATTCGTCCTCCTATATGCAGAGACAATGTGATCAATAGAAAGCTTCCGGAAACTTGGGGAGAGAGATAAAACTCTAAAACCCAGACCAAAACCAAGGCCCCAACAACGTTTACTGTAGTGATCTTTGCATGCTCGATCCAAATCCTGCACAAAAGCGCGGGACCAATAAGCCACATCATGAGTGCTAATATAGCGAAAGTGTTTCTCGTGCCGCAACTGCTTCTCTAAATCAGGCATCGTGATTGCCGAATACAGTGCATTGGCTACAGCACCAGTATCCCATGGGTTCACCTTAATTGCCCCACTTAGCGATGGTGAGCATCCTATGAACTCTGAAACAACAAGTGTACTAGCATGACAAGAAGCAGAGGCAATTCCCAGAGCTTCGTCCATTTTTGGAGTCCCTTGCCTACAAACAGTATACTTGTATGGGACTAGATTCATACCATCCCTCACAGCATTTACGATGCAACATTCTGCCAAAGCATAATAGGCAGTCTTCTCATAGGTAGGGACCTTACGGTCAATTAGAATAACCGGTTCATAGCCTGGAAAACCAAAATCCTCATTTATCCTTCTGGTAGTCATATATGTCTCCCTTTTTGCTTCTTGAACATCTTTCCCTGTGCTCCTTGCAGGATTTATAATTTGCACCAGGACAAGTTTGCCCCGTAACTCTTCATGCTGCTGCAAAAGCTGTTCCATGGCTAATAATTTTAGACTGATGCCTTTGAATATGTCCATGTCATCGGCACCAAGAATTAGTTTTTTCCCCTTGAATTGTTTCTGGATCTCTTTGGCCTTCATGGAAGAAGATGGGTGATTCAATGCAGATTCAAGTTGACCCATATGAATCCCCACAGCCAAAATTTTGATATACACAGTGCGTCCAAAATATTCAAGTCCAATGTGGCCCCGCTTAGATTCAAACACCAAGCCCATCAGTCTACTGCAGCAAGATAGAAAGTGGCGAGCATAATCGTATGTATGAAAACCAATCAAATCAGCATTAAGCAATGCTTTCATGATTTCTTCCCTGACTGGCAGAGTCCTATAGATTTCTGATGAGGGAAATGGGCTATGGAGGAAGAAGCCAAGCTTGACTCGATTGAAAGCCTTTCTCAAAAATGTAGGGAGAACCATGAGGTGATAGTCATGAACCCATACAAAATCATATTCCGGATTGATCACCTCCAGAACCTTGTCTGCAAATATTTTATTAGCAGAAACATATGCCTGCCAAAGCATCCGGTCAAAGCCATTGCCATGGTCTGGGCAAATAGGCAGCATGTAGTGAAAAAGGGTCCACAAATATTGTTTACAGAATCCATGATAGAATTTCTTTTGAAGGTCAGGAGGAAGGAATGTGGGCACACAATTAAAATCCTCCAGCAGTTTCTGGGAAACTTCTTCTTGCTCACTTGCATCTACATCAACCTTCAAAGATCCCACATATACAACATCATTGTCAGATGAGAAACCATCCTTAAGCTGTAAATAAAGTGAATCCTCATCAAAACTAAAGCACCATATGCCAGATTCTGGATCCTTTTGAGCATGAAGAGGGAGAAAATTTGCCACTAATATTATTTTTTGACGGGTTTTAGGGGAGAGAACATCTAAATCTCCACTACTATCTACATCAGGAATGATTCCAGGAGCAGTCAACACCCGTGGAAGTGGTCTAGGAGTTTGAGGGAAACTCAACATATCTGCAGATGACAATTCCAGCAAACTTATGCGAGAAGACCTTGACACCATGATTGCCTGTAGGTGTTCATATATCTGTTATTTAAATTTTAAAATGCAGAACAATGAAGGAAAGATGCCCTTCCCGCCAAAAATATCGCAATGGATTAATCCAAATTAAAGAAAACCAAATACCTGCAGGAAGGCAGCAAAATACCGTTATAACCACCCTATAAAGGACAATGCCCAGCATTGGAACTATGCAATAAAATAAGCTTCCGTAAAAATCCACCATTCAATAATTACAATGGAGCAATAAATCTTTCATTTCTTATCAACTACTGGTTGAAATCTATGTATCAGGATTTTTTTCCCGATTAGAAATGCTATATACTGCTTTCTGTGAATGTTTCTCCACCAGCAAAAGTCATTTAAACAGTCAAACTCACTAAAGAAGAAAATTTCACATGATTCTACTATAGGATGAATAACAATTCTCAAATATGTTCCCTACCACAATGATTAGAGCTTTAAGTCTGGCACATCCCCAACTAGGAACATCAAATGTAAGTGCGCTTAGAATGTATTTTATCAGCTATATATGTAGTTATTAAAAATGCAGGTGCCTCTTAGACAGGGAGCTTATGCCTGCTTCAACCTATGAAGCAATGAAAAAAAAAAGGTCCCAAACCATAGTGAGGATAGAAGAAAGACATGCCTAGCTGCTATTTACAAGCAAACAAACCCACATCAAACTAAGCAGAAAAGAGAAAAGATAATCAGGATAAATGAAAGAAACCCAAAGGCAGAGCCTTGAATTCTTTCTAAAGAATAGACACCATAGAAAGGCACAATTGATCTTGCCTACAATACCCTCAAATATCAAATTATTTTTTATAAACAATTTCTATTCCATACAAATCTAACACCATTTTCAATTATACATGAAATATCCTTCGATGCTTAATTGCAGATCAAGGTTGTCAAAAAGAGCTATATGATCTTATGCTTTCATATGCTGAAATGACGCAGTTATACAGCCTACCTTGTTTCTTAAGATAACCATTGCATACATGAGGTGCATATGTTAAAATGGGAATAAAGACAGGAAAAATAAAAGACAAAATGTGTAGTTACAGAATGAACATGAATAAGCAGATAAAAAAATGTCAAGAGGGATACTACAGCCACGGCTTAAATAATATTGAAATTTACAATGATTAAAATTTTCAAGTCATATCTTAATTTCCATCATATTCTATAGAGAAAAGAGCTGCATTCATGTATCCACGATTAGCAGAAAACAACAAAGAGCTAAATGTTCTGACATAATTTCAAATATCTGAATGCTCAAAGACCATCTAGAGGGGACTTCTTTGCAGAGACTCATCCAAGAGGTGACTATTCATGTGAACTCAATTTATATCATGCAAGGTTTAACTAACAACAAAGGGAAGAAAATGTAGATAGAGAAACAGACAAAAACATGTATATACAATTATATAGGTAACAAGGGAAGGACTATGTGTCTATGTTTCATTGGTTTATATGAATATAGTCATTGTATATACTTACCAAAAAGTCCTTTATAATAATTCTGACCTACTTGTTAAAACGTATGAATAAAATTACTAGAAGATCAGGACAAATTTTATGAAGCCAGCGGAATGGAAAGGAATATTCTATGAAACAAAATTTATGAAGCTTGTAGAATGGTAAAAGAATATTCTTGAATTGATTTTTTTAATATAAAATAAAAAATTAAAGTATATTGTATCAATATACTACTTAATACACATCCCTTTGCTTCCACCGAGACCATTATTGAATCACCTTATCTGATCTTCTAATAATGGAATAGGGATATGTTCAATTTAACAAATCAGATTTGACATAAGTGGTTAATGAATTAGATTTGGATAATGATGAAGTTCTTACTTACATTCATATATATAAGACATATTTTTCCTATGGATAGGTTTATTTTTACAGATTTTAGGAGGTCGCCATTTGTCTTTAGCTCCTTGAAATTATTATTGATTCATCACTAAATCAGCTTATCTGGTTACTAATAATGGACAAAGCGGAATAATCTTCAATTAATGTAATAAATAATAGCTTCTTGGCCATTCATTGGTTCATCCTTATCTTCAACAGTAATGGAAATTTTTTACTAGAAATAGTATAATAAAACTCAAAAACCATTGCTCTAACCAGATTTAGTATTCCAAAACATTCACATGCAATTTGTATATTTGAGCAGAAAAATATTTCATTGATAAAATTATCCCGATATTATTTTTCTTCAAGACTCAATTTTTCTTGACCCTTCATCCTTATCCACTGTGCTAAAGAATAACTCTCATGCCCCTTGACCTTTCTTTAAAGACATATCCATCCATCCATCCATCCATACATACATACATAAACATACAGAAATTACATCCATAGAACCAAAAGAACAAAAAGAAAGAGAGAGAATTATGTAACCAAACAAAAGCTAGCAGAATTGGCAATATGAAACCATAGAACCACGAGAAGTTTCAGCAAAAAATTGAAATGCCAACAAGGCAACAATCCCACGTGGAGAGAGAGAGAGAGAGAGAGATTACCAGAATAGAAACCAAGCTGATCCAACAATAGAGCTTCTAGTTAAGCGGTGTGTAACAGTAAAGATCTATTTTTCTGCAAAGAAAAACCATACCCAACAAAAGAAAAAAATCCAGATAAGCAATGCAAGTCATGTTTGGTTGGCAAGAAACCCAAGAAAAGATAAAAAAGAAAACTCTGCAATCTCACAGAAGAAAACCCAAGTTCTCATCTTTTACATTTCCAAGAGCAAAAAAGCAAAGAAACCAATGTGAACAAACTTACCAGCAGAAAAAAAAAAAAGGAAGTACAGAAACGAAATACTCCATCAGAGAAAGAAAAAAAAAAAGAAGAGAGAAAGAACGTTTAGTGTATGATGTTAGGTTCGAAACTGGTGAGATTTGTGAGGAGCTTTTATGGGTTCGAAACTGACTTTAAAAAAAATAAATAGTGTGAAAAAATAATACTATTTATATATTTTGTAGGTTCCGTTTGGAATGGTGTTTGTTTGTATATTTGTTAATTTGATAAATTGTTCGTTCAACAAAGGAAGCTCTCAGATTAGATAAAATCGTAGAAAGTCAAAAAAAGAAAGATATATATGAGAGAGAGAGAGAGAGAGAGAGAGAGAGGGAGTGTTACAGTTGGATTGCAACCATGGTTGGTCTTACGTTAGAGTCTTGTGGATTTGGTCACCCACAAATACCCTTAACTTTCAACTTTATTAGGTGTGTACCCTTATTCGTTTCCTAACTTTTGAAACATGTGTTTTTTTTTTGTTTTTTTTTTTTATAAGGAAACATGTGTTTTTTATATCATATTTTGGGAAAATTTGGGTGATGGGCTCAATAATTTGTAGATAGTATTTATTACACACATGTTTATGCATATAATACACACGGTTTTCAAAAAAAAAAAAAAATAATGAAAGTTTTTTTTTTTTTTTTGAGAAAAAAAATAATGGAAGTTGGAACTTGTTTTTGGAATGTGTGTATACTATGTACATTGTACTAGACATTTTTCTAATGTAAAAGACATATTGTAAATCCAAAAATTTTATATGTTTCATCCGAGTCCAAATCTTCTGTCTTACTTTTTCTACTCCACTCTATACTCCACCAATAAATATTTGCCACATGTCCACCTAATTAATTAAATGCTACTATTAATTAATAAATGTAGTATTAATGAGTCAATAATGATAGTATTTAATTAATTAGGTGAACACGTGACAAGTATTTATTGGTGGAGTATAAAGTGAAGCAGGAAAAGTGAGACAGAAGATTTGGACTTGTTTCATCCCTCAATTATTACTTCATAGGATTTTCAAGGTATTATAGACTTTTTTCTCCAAAAACAACAAAAGGGGTATCTCATAGTTAGGGAGATAATTAATTTGACTAAAAAAACTTGGATACCACGTATAAAAATAAAAATGTGTTATTTATATTGTTTTATACTCTACGACCACGCAACTTTGAGGTGATACTTGTTTTTTTTTTTTTTTTTAAGTTGTTGAGATGATATGTTGTGAACTTGTGATCCTAATGTCGTCATTTAAAAAAAAAAAAATTATCATGTTGAATTAGCACCATTCACATTCATTATCAATCAGTTTCTAAGTGTTCTGTGCTAAAAATTGTAGTAATTTTAATGTTTTCCTATGATAAAAGTGTTATTAGTAGGACCTGTTTAAAAATGATATTTAATCAATTATAACTCACTCTAACAAATTGTGAAAGATGTGCTATCACCTTTAACATTTTAATGCCATTTTAAAATAATAATAATAAAAAAAAAAAAAAACTATAACATTTTAACATGTAGGTGATCATTTTTTCTTCAATACTAATGTCTTTCTAAATGCTATTTTTTTTTTTATATATAAAAAAAACAGTTTATCTTTTGTTTAAGTGTTACTTTTAATGGCTTCATTTGGAAATCAGGACACTGGTCATCCTTGCAATGCAAAGGGTGTGATGTCCCATTTCTAATTTAAGAAATCGGTTAAATAGGTAATAAAGATAAAGAGTAGGAGTAAAGAAGATCATTCATAGGTCAGTTTTCTATCACCCCCAAAAAAGTATCATAGGTTATTTAAAAAAACACACACAAATGAAGAATACTTGAATGGAGAAATTGGCAATATGTCATCTGGCTAAGAAGAAGGGGTTAAATATGTAATTCAATATGATTAATAGTCAACCCTTGACTAAAAAAATTAGGTTAACCTCAATCCTCCAATAGATTGTTCTGTACCTAAAACCTAATTCTTTAGGCAACAAAAGAAAGACTTCATTATTACCATAAAGAATATTATCCTTCAATCCTGTTCTTGCTCTACCAATCTTTTATGTGCTATTATTATTATTTTGTAGGTAGAAATAATATTTATTGACTTTCTCTTGGTTTCTTAAAAAAATAAGTAATGAATGAAAGCTGAAAATCCCTGGTGTACTCTGCCTGTCTGCCTACGGATAAACATAAACATAAATTGTGTGCCCACAAGTCCACAACTATCATTGTGAATCTCCCCTGTTTTTTTGTGTTTTTCGAATTTCTCAATTTTTCAATTCTTTAAACTATCAAAACAAATATGAGTATAACAAAATAATAATCAATAGCTTTTCCTTGGAGGGAAAGACTTTTGAGACTAATGAAATTCATGAGTTTGTAATATCAATTGATACGAGTAAATTGAATTAGCTTTGATTTTCTGGTAGTAGATTGATAATAAAAAGCTGAGTTCCTTTAGTTACTTTATATTTTTTATTTTGTTTCGAATTTAGCTTGTTAAATATAAATAATAATGTGAGTGTAAATTTTAACTCAATTGACATTTCATGGTATTTTTAATTGAAACATTTAGAATTAAAACTCTCCCTTCCCAACTGTCAATTAAAAAACAACAACTATACAAATCACACTAATTATAATTATATATATATGTCATTATATGGTTGAACAAAAAATTCTGTAACATGGGTAATGGCCTTCTACCCTCTTCTCTCAACCTTTTTAGCTGCAACTGCAGTGGTTTAGAATGAGAGCAATAACCAACTCATTATTCCATTTTATACTCCATTATTCACAGTACCTTACACATTCATTTTCCCCCTTTTATAGTGACCTCAGTTTAAAAAGGAAAAATAAAAATAAGACACATGACATGCTTTAGTTGGTCAAATATAATTGAAACATTAAAAATGAAACGTATGATTTTTATTCACAAAACCCTAATCCATAGAAGGCTATAATTGATGTTAGCCTTTACAATAAAACATGTATCAGACCCCCACTAAAATAATAAGCATAGCTCTCGTGTAATAAAATGTACCAAGTATCGTAACCGATAATTGATAACGTATAAATACGTGGGCTACTTGATTTGCTATCTTTACTTGTATTTTAGTCCATCCAATGGCACCTTATGAACACAAAAATTAATATCTATTTGGTGATTAAAAGCTTTCCTCTTGATGCACGATTAGCTCTATTTACTATTAAGCTAAAAAAAAAATGCTCTATTTACTATAATGTGCTCACATGCTATGGAACCCACAGGCTGTGAGAGGCCTAAATACACCCAATACATAAGATAAATTCTCTCCATTCTGTCGATTTTACCTGTTCTATGCTAAAAAATAAAATAATAATTTCTGTGTGCATTATAGCTAGCTCATACTCTAGTCAAGTATTTATTGTTCTTTAATATATGTTTTTAGGACACTTGTTGATTGGACCCATCTTAGAATGAATTGATAATGAATTTGGATAATAATCCTATGAATGTACACTTAATAATTGAGTTTATGGCTATTGAGAACCCATATGGATACGGCAAAATAGAAGAGAGTGTGGGTTACGTAGAGAATAATAAGGGCAATAAAGGGTCAATATGAGCTGTAACCTAATCATGACCAGCTTGGTGAAATGCAACAAATTAGTAGTTTGACTAAAACGCCTATAATGCAAAGAGAGAGAGAGAGAGAGAGAGAGAGAGAGAGAGAGAGATAATAAAAAGTTAGTGGAAACCATATTTATTTTGGTAGGATAGAAAAAGTGCACGCGGCTGCTCGACCACGCTATTTCATAATCTGTCATCCACTTTGGATAATCCTTACGCATTTACTTACTTCCTTTTTACCTTATTCACGTAACGTTTTCACTTTTTTTTTTTAATCAAAATTGTCATTATAATTTAACAAGAAATGCTACGTTCATAATATTTATACAAAAAAATGTAAATGATTGGTTGTTATTGAATGTTACTAATGAATAAAATATTAATTTTAATGGTTAATTCAAATTAAAATTACGTAACATCCTATCACTTAAGATTTGTTATGAAAATATTATAAATGTAGTATTTGTTTTTAATTTAATCTTTTTGTGCCGACAAACCAACCCCTTTTAAGTTTGCAACCCATGATTAAGATGGTAAGATTAAAAAAAAGTAAAAATAAATAATTTTAAAAAAAAGGTTTGTCTCTTTCTTTTATTCGTTTTGGATAAGTATAAACAATAGTGTGTTGACATCTCTTACCTTATTAAACTGTTATAATTTGTAACTGTTAACTGTTTGCCAGTGACATAATGAGACGTAGAAGTTATTAATTCATTATTTTTTGGCCATTCTCTTGTTCTTTCTCCATCTTAATAGATAAATAATAGTACTACTTAGAGTTCTTTTACGTTTCTTCTTTAAAAAAAAAAAATCATTTTACGTTACATACATACATTAGCAATGCAAGGGTCAAAGTGTAAAGTATACATGTGAAAGAACCTACCTCATGACATGTAATCCGATTCATGCAAGTTAATATTATAAACCTTGTTAATAATTTAAATTCATAAAACCTACCCAATGATTTGTAATTCAATTCATGCAAGTTAAATTATGGAATTAAAATTAAATTAAAGTTATTAATAAGGTTTTTTTTTTCTTTTTTGCGAAATTCTCTTCCAATTTGAGACATTAAAAACTATTAATATTTATGAAAAAGAAAAGTAAGATAATTTTGAAATATCTAAAAAAATATGCCGTTCCTTGTAATTGGTAACTTACTATTAATCTATACAAATTTGGTAATAGGCAAAATTTAGATAGTTGGACGCCCTAATTAAGGTCAATCATGTGGTGGCATTGGTCAATGTAATAATTTTATCTTTTCTCAATGATAATTAAATTTAAATTTAGGGTCATGTTAACGAATGCTCTTAGGATAATTGTTAATAAATCTTAATAGGGAAGTTTTGACACAATTTTTATGGAAAATATAAAAAACTGTCAACAACATTTATTATTTTATTATTCTCTCAATAAAATATTTCTAAATATAGTTCCTAATAAGGCAACGTTAATGAATTTAATTAGGAAACTTAAGACACAATGCCTTAAAAAATAAAAACTGTACCTACATTTTATTACTTGTAATAATAATATTTTTCAAACTATTTTTTGGAGAGAGATTCAATTTATAGGGTCCACTTTTGATAATTGTTTTTGAACAAAGTTTACTCTTCAAACTAGTTTGGAGAGAAACTCTACAAACTTTTCATGTATTTCTTTTTTGGGTGTGAATTTTGAAAATCTAACCGTTGAATTCTATGTTCTTTATGTTCTTAACATACGTATCAAATTTCGTTCAAATTGGATTTTATTTACTATTTGATCAATTAACTTATTTTTTATATACAGCTTTAGATCACAAAAGCTTGAAATTATAACATTTATTTGATGACATAGCAATTGATCTTTGATTTTTTTGAAATTTTGTAAGCATTAAGAATGTAATAAGGACATGCAATCTAATGGTTAGATTTTCAAAATTTACACTAAATATAAAGATATATGATGAGTTTATAGGGTTTCTCTCCAAATTAGTTTGGAGAGAAATTTTGTTCATTGTTTTTATCATCCAATTAAGACACCAATTGATTTTGATGTAAGCGAGGGATTAAACTCATTTAATAATATGAGAGAAACATCCCTGTTTTTTTTTTTAGTAAACAATAATACTTATTAGAACACACACGAAAATAGTAATAATAGTGTTTTAAACCGGGTTTATAATACATTACATAACCATAGTACAATTTAAAAAGGCCTAACCTTTGTAGTTGTAGAATGGGGTTATAAACAGCGGACACTAGACATACTCAATCAATGTGAGAGAAACATCCCTATTTTTTTGAGTAAACAGTAATACTTATTAGAACACACACGAAAATAGTAATAATAGTGTTTTAAACCGGATTTATAATATATTATATAACTAGAGTACAACTACAAAATGACTTAACCTTTGTAGTTGTAGACTGGGGTTATAAACAGCGGATTCTAGATATACACAACCAATGTAGGAGAAACATCCCTATATATATATATTTTTTTGGAATACTCTGATTATGTAATGTATTATAAATCTGATTTAAAACACTATTATTATTATTTTTGTATGTGTTCTAATAAATATTATTATTTACTAAACAAAAAAAAAAAAATGTTTCTCCCACATTGGTTGTGTGTGTCCAGTATTCGCTATTTATAACTTCAGTTTACAACTACAAATGTTAGGCATTTTGTAGTTGTACTCTAGTTATATAATATATTATAAACCCAGTTTAAAACACTATTATTATTATTTTTGTTTATATTTTAATAAATATTACTGTTTACTAAAAAAAAAAAAACTCATTTAACAATAAAATTTTTTACTAGTATAACTAACTAAAACTCAAATACTTTTCAAAATATATGGCATAAAACGGAACACAATTGAATTAATTATACAAATTTTAAATTAAAAATATCCTTCGCCTTCAAAACCCACCTAAAAAAAAGTCTCATATAGGGATAAATAAAATAAAACAAAATAAAATGTTGTTAGGATGACCATGGCAAAAATGTAATAATGATGAAAAGGAGGTCCCTAATGGAATTGTGCAATTCGATGTGGATAAAATCCAGGAGACAAGGATCTTTAAATGCCCTTTCCTTCCCTTACCCTCATGGCTCCTTCCATTTTCCTCATCCTTAAATTTTAATTCCAACATTATACCTTTTCCTTTTCCTTCCTTTTGCTTTTGCTTCCGCAATCTCGTACGGCCTTTTCAGTTTTTCACACTTGATGCCAATAGCCTTTAACTTTGACAACTCAGAACGCACTTGTTTCATTTTTGTTGGATATTCCACACCACGTCAGCATACCATTCAGATATTCTCATTAATATTTTATGAGTAAATCTAGTACCACGACTAGTTTTACAATTTTACCTTAACTTTGTCATGTAGTAACTCTTGAGTGGTAGAATCATGAATTCACATAAATCTATCATTTTATTTTATTACTTACAATTTATCATGTAGGCAAATTGTAGCAAAAATTGTAAAAATTATTGTGATAATAGACCTACTTATATTTTTTATATATATATATATATATATATATATAATATACTAATTCTTTAAGTACAAGTTAAAAAAACTACTATTACTACTTCTTCTTTCATTATATGTACTCTTATTTCAAGAAGAAAGGAAAGACATGTCAAATCCATGACATGTAGAGAAGAAATTAATAAGTATCAATGCCATTCCATTTACTCAATCTCATTCTATGATATTCGTATTTATAGATTTTGCTAATTGATGTTCTAAAAACATTTATTTAGTAAATTTTTTTTTTTAAAAATTATTAGAGAAGGAAAAAAAAAATTCACATTTTAACTGTTTTTTATATTTTTTTTATAAAAGTGATTTTTTTTTTTTTAATTTATCCATTAACAAATGTTTGAAGAGCACCTGTTAATGGAACCATTGATATAATATTTAACTTTTTATGAAAGTATATTATTTAACTATTTTATTCTAAATTTTGAAAAGTTAAATAGTAAAACATTAGATCTATTTTAATTATCTTTTTATATTTTTATAATTTTTTTTATGTTTATATTTTTATAATTTGATGGTAGGAGAATGAGTAATTTAAATTCTAGATACCTCTATTGAAAAAAAAGTTATGTTATAAAATTATTTGAAATTATGCAAAATGTTAATGTTTTTATGAGAGAACTAAATAACAAAAAGGTTTCAACACGTTTTTTTCTTTTTTGGATAGTTGAAAGCATTCAAAAACTTATTTCCATGGCCGCAATTAAATGGATGAAATTAGTCAAACTTTCACGCACAATAATGGTTTTCGAACAACATTTTCCCTCAAGATAAAGGAAAGACACTTGTCATAATAAATTTAAATTCCCTTTTTTATTTAATAAAAACCAATCTCGTGATCTCTATTGGTACTATGTCGGCATCTTTCAAACATTGACATCATCGACTAATCCATAAAAATCCATTGTCAACAATACAGAACAGCATGCTTTGAAGAGAGACTAGTGTTGTGTTATTGATTTTTCGTTTCTGACCAGGAATTTTAGGAGGCCACTCATCCCGTGGTACATGGCACGCCTACGTACGTGTCAAGAAAAAATAATATCAGCTTCACAATTCTCCTAACTTATGGATTCTACTTACATATGCCTTTAGAGTATATGCTACGCGTACAACACGTGTTGAGAAAAAATAATATCAGCTTCACATTATCCCTAATTTATGGGTTTTATTGATATATATATATTCTTAGGGTATACGTCAATAAACTATTTTAAGAAATTTTTTATGAATAAATGAAAAAAATTAATTTTTTCATAAAAAATTTCTTAAAATGGATGGTTAATGTAGGACACATATTAATCGGACCTATAACTTATACTCACAACAATTGTTAATTGGGAAAAGCTAACAGATCTCTTAGAGGTATTGATTTATGAAATATTTTTAGAAATTTTTTACTAGAAAAAAAAAGTAATTGACTTTTTTGACACATTTTTAGATTTTTCATAAAAGTAGTAGCAAAATTTTCATAAAATTGTCTATTACCAAATGCCTTAAGGACATCCGGTAATAGGACTCTTGTTAATAAATCATTTTAAACAAATTTTGACACTACTTTCATGATAAATATAAATAGATGTAAAAAAAATTAAATATATTTTTTTAATAAAAAGCTTATAACAATATTTCCTAAACTAGTATCTTTAGGGCATCCGTTAATTTCTCCATTTATTTTTATCTTCTATTATGGGTTTAAGTTATCTCAATTGTTAAAATCTTTTCTGGTTGAGCAAAGTATTTGAAATTCATATCTCATTTATACGCCAAAAAAAAAAAAAAAAAATCATCTGATGTCTTCGCCTAATAATAAATACTACAATTATCATATGGTGGATATTATAGATTGAAATTTTATCTTATTTATAATAATAAAAAAAAAAGATCTTTTTGTTTGTAAACTAAAAAATAATCATAAATCAATAGTGGAGAAAAATAATCATAATCTATAGTGGACAATTATAGATTGTTATGACTTTCATTGAAAGTTGAAACGTGGAATTGTAAATGACGCCTTCACCAAAAAAATAAATAATAAAAATTGTAGATGCCATAAAGACGAAAGTGGTTCAACTGTTCATAGCAATTGTATTGCTGTCATCCTAAAAACATCGTATGTATCTTAGTATTTGTATGACATTCTCCATGAAATGTGGGATTTTGTTAGATAATACTAAGTAATTAGGATATTCTTAAAATTTAGAAATATCACGGACAAAAATGAAGATATTAAATAGCACTCACAGAGTCACAAATTTCTAATATCTTTGAATAATGAGATTGGGGTAAGGGTTGAGCACGGGACACTGGATCCAATTCAAGTCCATGATAGGGATACATTATTTTTAAATTTTTCTATAATTATTGATATGATCTGTTATGATTAGAACAACACTCACCACACTTGTGTTCACCATTAATACAATTTTATTTAGGCAAATCACAACAAACCACTTTGCAATTGTGAAAAAAAGTGAATTTTTTTTTGGCCTTAGACTTATTGATAGATTTATTTAAATGTAATGAAAATAATTAGAAAAAATGGATGAGGATCCTCTAGATTTATTAAGCTAACTCCACTATGAAGTTCATAAAATATTATCCATCAATTTTAAAACGAGAGGATTGGATTTTATTAAATTATCAAAGTTTCAAATAGATACCAAAATAGTGGTAGTCAATTTTTTTTTAATATATCTATGTTGATGACATGGTAAAATATAAGGATAATAATCACAAACTATTTTACGTTTTTTTTTTTTTAATAAACTGCTAATGTAACGGGTGGTTTTTTGTAATTAAAAATGTGATGTTAGTGGTGGGTCTATATGAGAACCAATAAGAATTTGCAACATCAACAATCTGTAAAAATATTGTACGATAATTTGTGTTTATAGCATTATTCAAAATATAATCCACTGTAAAATGAATGGGTAGGATTATAAGACTTCTATGTTAGAGTTATCCTATAATTCTAGAGGATCTTGATATTTATTTAAAAAAAGATACTTGCTTGAGATTAATTTCTTAATAACTCATACACCTATTATAATGGGAATTTTACTTTTAACACAACTTTGCATTTAGATTCACAACATACATCAAATGTATTAACGCTTGGGGGGGGTTGGGAAGGGGAAGAAATACAAAAGAAAATTCACAAATTATAAACTAGCCTAATTGAGTATTGGAAGTTTATAATTAGTTCATTTAATTTTAATATAAACAAGAACATCACTAAACTTGATTACTTATTCAAGTTACATATTTCATGTGTATAATGTTACACACACACACATATACTCAAATCATGGCTCATGTTTGGTAGTTAAATAATAACTAATCGTTATTGTGGAAGCAAGAAATTAGTTTGGGCTTAACTACTTACTTATGATCACAATTAATTTATATTATGGGCTCAATACATTCCGCAATGGAAAATTTGAATAAGAACTAGATAACTCTCTACTTTATAAAATTGTGTCTAGGACTTTATTCGAACAATTTTCTTGAAGTTATGACGAACAAAGATTTTTGGAGCCTTTTTTTATTTTTTTTATTCTTATAAGTTATCTGTTGCATTAAATGCAACTGTGTTAGGTTAGTTGCTATGGATTCGTCAGGAAGATCCAGAGGACATCCTCGAATATTTCATGCATGCCCCGGCAGGATATCTTTGGTATAGGGACGGACCCAGGTGGGGCCCCGGGCCCCCCCCCAGGTCTAGTTTTATTTTTTATTTTTACAAATTATATACATCATTTTTGTATTTGCCCCCATTCCAAAACCTTAGGCCCCCCTCCAACTAGCAATTATCCAACCCAAAAACTTAACAAAAATAATAAAAACATTCACAATGTTGATTGTATGTTAGCAAAAAAAACTATTTTATCACCAAAGAACCAAAAAACCATGTGTCATTAGAGAAACTAAAGTAAATTTTTTGCAACTACAGTAAATTAGTATAAATTCCAATTGATTGTAGCAAGTTGTTAAAAATATACAATATTTTATTAAGATTATCTCTCTACCTTCAATTAAAAAAACTCAAATTCTCTCTCTTCCTTTATTATTTTAATGAGTTGTTTATATTATTTTAAATGAAGTTGTAAAAAAATAGAACATATGATGTTGGGTGTATTGTAAAGTGAGGTGGTAAAATAAATAAATTAGCTTTTTGAGGTGCTAAAAGCTAAATTTGTTAGCACCACTAGTGTGAATGCTTTAACTTAAAATAAAAAATAAAAATCCTGGCTAGCCTATTATTTAAAAAAAAATTTTACTTTGTTTATTTTGTTTTTGTTTGTCTTTGTTGGTAAATGATTGCATTTTAATGTATTAAGAAATAATGATTTTATGTATTTATAATTTGTTAATACTATATGGATGTCTATTTGAATTTTTTTTTCTTATACTTCGACCCCTCTAGCTTGAAATCCTAGGTCCGTTCTTTTGGTAGCTCAGAACACGGATTGGCACGAGAAGTGTATTCAATAGGCCTTCTTCTTGGGTGACTAGTGGTTTACTCATGCTCGGACCACGGGTGACAGGTCCTGTTAGGTCGAATTATGAGATTCAGGATCTTGAGGGTGTTTCTGAGAACCTTTTGTTTTACCTTTAATTCGTGCTTTGGGGCATGTGCCTACGTAGTAGGGCCCCATATTTCGAAACAATATGTTATGAACCTGTTATAAGGCCCAATGCTGCTTGGGTTTTATGTGCCACTTCCCTACAATTATATTTGAGCTCAAAACATTATCTTGATAGATACAATAAGCATTCGATTTATGAGGTTCGTCACTTCATAACTATTATTATTTATTATCTGATTAAAATATTAATTAGTTTATGACATATAAGGATTGGAAATCAGATATCTTATTTTACAATAAATAATTTTATTAGTTAAGCTAAATATTCCCTCAACTCAATCCGTTTACCGATGGAGTCAAGATTTTTTAATTTTGAACAAGATAGAGCCTAGAATTTGGTTTTGGATTTACCTTGACTTAAATAATAAATAAAGTAATGTAAAACATCCACGAAATGAGTCATGTGGACAAGGAAGTCCAGGTCACGGAACACACTGTATAAAAAAGGATTGGTTAAGTGGGAACCACGTAGAGATTGGGATGGCACAATACAAAGGAATATATATTATTCCTCTAGTTTTCTATCTTTCTATCCATCTATCTATTTATCTATCTCTTATTACATGCAAAGTACATGGGACCCGCGTTATCCGGTATCCGTGTTTCACGCCAGGGTGTCGTAGGGGCTCCTGCTTGCGTGTGGAGAGGGAGCGTGGGTCTTCGGTCCTTATCCACCAAAAAAAAGAGAAGACAAATATTACACTATTTATTACTACTATAGCTTTAAAAAAAAATAAAGTTTGGGTGAGTAAAGTTGGTCCCCATAAATTGATGGAATGTTCTACCGCTCTTATCCTAAAAACCCATTGACGTTGCTTGCTTATGCATACTATTCTCACTTTGGTGACGTAATAATGACTTTAGTCATTACTTGCTAATACTAATCCTACAACAATGGGTTGCTTGGGTAGGTAGGGACTAGGGAATTAGGGGTCATAGGTCAGGGACCATGTTCGAGAAAGTATGCGGTTGTATATTTTCTCCCATTTATAGCTGAGTTGAGAGTCACAGGAAATATACATCTGAATCATAGTGTATTTTCTCGCAATATTCATAGTTTTCGGCTGGCATTAAGTTGGGCCAAGTTGACATAAAACTATCGAAAATTGTAAGGACACATAAAATGCTATAATTTGTGTCATAACTATGAACTATCTACGTAGTAGATTGTGACCGGTAAAGAAAATTATTCTAAAACTAGTGATGATTGTTGGACATAGTAAAATGTAGTTAGGACTATTTAGGATGACCTCAACAGGCCCTTATACATGCGGGTCATTTATTCATCAGGGATGTTATTGTGGTATATGATATAACTCTTCTTTTCTGAATTATAATTAGTTTAATTAGTAAAATTTTTTGTCGAGTCTTAACCTAATGATAAAGAATAGAGTAGAAACCCTATGCTAAAATTTTATCTTATCTAAAAAAAAAAAAAAACCACTCTTTCTTACTTTGATGAATTAAAAAAAGAAAAAGAAAAAGACTGAGAGACAATAATAATCCAAAGGTCCAAACCCAAGAAGGCAGATCAAGAGATGGACAAGGACAACACCTTTTCCATTGGTTAAGCAATCTATCAGGCCCAAACCCAAAATAAAATATGACAACTTTGGAACTTCCAACTTCAAGACAGTGTTTCTCAAAAAACCAAACAAACAAAAACTAACTTTAAACTAGCCTAAGTTTCCAGCTAGAACTCTCTCTCTCTCTCTCTCAAGTTTCAAACTTTCAACACAGTTCAGATTCGGCAGTGGCTGACGAGCCAAGCCATGCCAGGCCCAGGTCCGCACATGATGTACGCCATGGTTTCGGGCCTGGCCATGTCGTCTCTCACCAATGGCCGCTTCAGCCCGCACCACACTCTCACCTACACAGTCAACGCTTTCTTTGGCCCTGACATCGGCTCCTTCTCCGAGTGGCTCAGCTCCACCATTGGCTTCGGCCACACCTTTGCCTCAGCGCTAGCCGATGCTATCCACCACCCCTTTTACTATATCCTCATTCTTGGCCTCCCTCTCTGCTTTCTCTACTCTTGGGTCTCCAGGGTTTTGATCCAAAAGGGTGTTCTTGATTCTGTCTCTGGGGTGAGTTACTGAATTTCTGAGCTTCAAAGTTTTTTTTTCCTTGTTTGGTTGCTGGGAAAGTGTGGGAAAAGGAAGGAAATTGAGTTTTGAATTCTGGGTTTTTATTTGTTCACTTATTGAAAGCCATAACAGTACAAGGGTGAGTAAAGTTCTTTGCTTTTTGTTTATATATCGGTGGCCAAATTATTGGTTTTGGGTGAAAATGTTATGATTTGGGTCGTTTTGCTGTTCATATAATAAGTTATCAATGATTACATAACTATATCATTTGGTTGAATGGGTGTGAGGAAAATCTGAGTTGGACTTTGAATTGAATAAATGGGATGTGTTATGGTGGTTTCTAATTCTAAGTTGTGAAATTTGGGTTTTAATGGTTCAAGTTGATTGATTTTTAGAGAATCAAGTGGGGATTGCAAAGCTAGACTATCAATGTGGATGATAGTACAATGCAGGCAAACAAATAGGTGTTAGTTTTTTGAAGCTAACGTGTTTTATATGGACTATTGTTTATGGAAATATAAGAAATCAGATTATTGTATTGGTCTAATTCAATTTTGCATGCTTCTTAGTAAATTGTTGTTAAGCAATTGCATTTTTTTCATATATAATGTGGGTTTCATACATGCACTTAGCTGCATTAATTTGAAATAGTTGCACTGCACCAAGTAATTTGCCTCCTAGTTCTAGGTAATAAAAGTGTTGAGTAATTAGTTTTGTAAGTCATGCTGCTGCTAAATGTAGTAATATAGTCTTGTTTGGTTTTATACTGCAGGTACCACTTACTAGGAAGCAATGCTTATTGTTGATCGCTGCTGGTTCTTTAACACACTTTTTCCTTGATCACTTGTTTGAGGTATGTAGGAGCTAATATGCTATGTTGCTGACCGTAATTATTGTTTTTTTTTTTTCTTTCCATTTTTCTTACTTAAGTGAAAGCAAATATGATGACTTGTTTTGGGTCAACTATCAAGTTTTGTATGATGGGTGCAAGTTAGAAGAAGTTAATTAAGAAAAAATCAAATCAAGAAAAAGAAAGTATTGGATAATCACTTGTTTTCATGTTAAATATTGATCATTCAACCTTTATTCCCAAATAGGCTATTTATGGTTTTTTAGAGAGAAGGTGAGGGCAGTCCACGCGGTATATCAATATGTAGTGAAAAAATGGTACGGTTCCTGAAGAGATAATATGACTGTGTTTTTTTTGATAAGTAAGATGGCAGTGTTATAAGTTACAGTTAGTTTGTTGGCATATTCAAGGTTATTTTATTTTTAGATGGAACTTCAGTTTGGACGAGATCAATTGCATAATAGAGAAAGTAATTTACCTTTTAAAAAATGCATGATGACATAACTTATTTAATTAGCATATGCAAATTAAATTTAATGGTATATGCTATTTGGTATCATTTTAATTCTGATATGAATGGGCCATATCTAGGGATGATGGAGTGAGCATCATATAAAAAATATGGTGAGATACTTTTAAGACTTCTCACGTGGACAGTAAATATAGTAAATTGGATAGTAAAATTGTGATTGTAGTTTAATGGTGGCTAGATAATAGTAAGCTTTGCTTTTCTTGTCTCAGTTTCTTGTAGAGATAGAGATTGAAGTAGCAGTTCTACAATGTTAAAGCAGGGTAGAGAGATGTTTTTACCTTTTGGGTTGTCATATGTGGCCGTGAGGATCAGCCATGCTTGATGGCACGAATAGGAAAGCAATTCACCAACATATTTGGGAAACAAGTGTGAGGATGTTCATTGGAGGAATGGCATGATGGAATTGGATAAGATTGTTATTAGTTGCACCCCTGAGAAGTCAGAATCAGCATTAGCGGGGAATGATATGGTTGGAAATTCAATAAATTGGTTGAGTTCATTCTGCTTAGGTTCAAGTTGAGCTGCTGCTAGGGAAAGGGGACATGCAGGGCTATGTAGGCTGAGGTAAGTGGAAAGTCTGATGATTTATGATTTAGAAAAATATTCCTCAACATAGAGTCATGGTGAAATATAATTATGTAAATTGAATTCGATTTGTTGGGGTGATCGGCTAGTATGTTGTGCTTGCTTGAGTTGGATTTGCTGAAGTTATTTCGAGGGGGTTGATGCATACTAAATATCTGATACAAAATTTAGCAGATAGTTTGTTTCCTTGAGCCTTAAAACTCAACAAAGTGGTAGATCAACAAATTTCGTTTCATTCTTAAAGATCCCAATCCATGCAATTTCATAATGACCTGTATAACACAAGCAAAATCTTTATAGAAGTCTCATATCGCAAGAGAAACTTCTACATTTTAATTACCCTCATTGGTGGTATGATGGCTAGTAAGACAGTTAGGGCTATCCAAGCATGACAAGCACCGCACTAACAATTACAGCCACAGAAAGGCAAATTCATGGTTTTTGTCCGAAAAGAATTTCTTATTCCAGCCACAGAAAGGAAAATTCAAGGTTTTTGTCCGAAAAGAATTTCTTATTCCTTTTATTATTTTGAAAAGGAAGAACCATGCTTGTTTTCTTTTTTGTTATTTGGATGGCACAATTTTATTCATAGTTCAAAATCGTTGTAGTTCAAATTGATGGACCATAGATTATGTTGTAAATGTTCAGGAAAATGGACATTCAAAAATGTATACTTGGATATTGAGCACTGGTTGGTGGGAGACCCAAGCACCTGTCAACCCAGATGCTGTAGTTGTAGTTGGCTTCTTATGCATTTGCTTAATTGGTGGCTTTATTTACATCAACAGGTGATTTTATTTTTGTCTTTTGTTTGGATACTGCATCCTCTTTTATTTTTTATTTTTTTGAAAAAAAATTATTGAAGTTACGGGTATGGTTCTTGGCATAATCATATTGCTGATTCTTTCTGGCATGCAGAGTGAAGTCCGTAAAATCCACTAGAAATCAATCATATCAATCAATGAAACTTATACTGATCATAGCAAGCCTGTATTGTTTATGGTGCGCAAGCCAAGTATACTGGGCAAATCCTCGTCGGCCAGCTGTTGGTGAAGAGGCTGACCTTGGAGTTCTTGTATTTTTAGCCACGTATTTTTTTCTCCCTCACTATTTGTGTATTATGTCCATGTACCCAAAAGATCTTAATTCTGAGCAGATTCCCCTTTAATAATAGTACCATTATAAACATGATAAATGAACAGCACACTTCTGCCAACCTTATGTAGTTGAACAAATGCTTCGAGCAAAGATTCACGTTCTGCAATTTGTCATGAATCCTTCAGTTTTCAGAATTTCTTTTCATTAATTTGTACTGTTCACTGTGTATCATGTTATTGTTTTTCTTGAAAGATCATGAAATTTTTGTAAATTCAAAGCAGTATATACTTGGATTATAACTTGTAAGGCATTCTGATAAAGCCTGATTATTTCCCTATTTGTGGGAACACCTTTTATTAATTACAAGTCAACAAATCTAAAAGCAAACAATATAAGTAATAAAATAAGAGATCGATATGGAAATAAAGCGATAAACTAATGGAGGACATCTTCAAATGGAAAAACTACCATGAGATTGATGGGGAATATTTTGACTAACTCCATAGCTACTCTTTCGGCGTGTGCTACTCTTCTCAAATAAGTTGGTCTTCGGAAGAGAACCTACCCACCAAAATTGGAAGACTAGATGCGACTATCATGGATATACGTCATGACCAAAAGTTGATGAGTACGACCAGGCACACTGAACTCATGTTGCAATGCCTACATTACTTAAGATTCTCCCGCATACACACGGCTGCTGGTAACAGGATAAGCTTTATCTCCTACAAACCAGTTGAGGATAACTCCTCACTCCTTGTGGATTATCTATGGGATAGTCCCCAACTCCTACGCATTAGCTATGGGATAACCCCATATCCCTACAATTAAGCTAATATGATTATCCAAAAGCTCCTATATAAGCACTAAGACACTCCAATCCCAAGGTACGTAAAAAATACTTTTCAGAAACTCCTCTCCAAAAAGTTTATTATTAGTTTCTGACTTGACCTTCGGAGGGTTTTAGGCTGACACCACACCGGTGCTTTTTGAAGGTGTCTCTATTTTTTGCAGGTTCACTACTCCTCACCCTTCACAAAAGACTGTGTATTTGGATGATAGACCTACTGACGATTTTGGGCATCATCAGAGATAATGTAAATGGAGTCAACACTATACCAAAGGCTGTTTCGGTTTGATTAGTAAGACGAAATATTTTGATATCGGTTGATACCAAGATGTACTGTTTCATGTTTATATAATTTATTAGTCAAAATTTAATTGAGTAAATAAATTTTTTGTAGGTAAAATGAGAGCAGTTGTGAGAGCAATTTTGTATATTCATTAGCCAAAATTTATATCATTTATTAAAAACATTTAAAATTATAAGTTTTTTTTTTCTTTTTTAGGAAGAAGTTTGTATCTCATTTAATATGCTAATTTCTAACTAAAATGTCAATTTATTGATAATAGTAAACAATTGATGTTCATGTAGTTAAAATGATACTCTAATAATAATAAATTAAAAAAAAAACAGAGCAAACCTAAGGCTTGTTCTGTGTATTTATAATGCCATAGTGGTATTCTAAATAATAATAATAACAATAAAGAAGAAGAAGAATAGTTCTGTTGAGCGGTGCTTTCGTTTTCTCGTTTTTACCTCTATCTCTACTACCACACTCACCATCGTCAATATGTTGCTGCTGCCATAGTGGCATTCAATAACATGGCAGTGGCAATAGAAATTATAATTATTATTTGTACTCAAAGTGAAGGGAACAAAAGTCAAAAAGTTGTTGTTGAGGACCAAAATTTCACAAGAAAGACCATTCCATGAAAAGTAAGGAAAGACCACGGGCCTTAACAAAAGAAGACCTAATTCATGAAGCTAAGAAAGACCATGAAGGCCCAAAATCCCAAAAAGAAAAAAATAATAATAATAATAAAGAAAAAAGAAGAGGATCTCGGCTAGAGGACATGTAGTAAGGATCTCGGTTAGAGGATATGCAGCAAAAAGAGCATCAAGGCCCTAGGACCTTAATGTGTCCTTTTGAACCTTGAGAAAAGGACCTTGGCTAGTACATGGGAAAACCAAGATGTATGTTTAGATTTTCAGCAAAAAAAGCCATTAAAAATCCAGCGAAATAGGTATTTTCTTTGTAACCCATGGGATCCCGAGTGGATAGTAAGGGAGAAGTAGTTTGGTCGGTAGGGGAGTGATTTCTGGTGAAAGGAGGATCTTGAAGGTTTTTCTTGGTTCATATATTTGCTTGGAATGCATGAACCAATGGAAAACTCAGTTTCCCCATGTGCATGACACCTCCCCACAATTTCCTCTCAATTGTCACTTTCAACTAAAGCTATCATCCAGTTTATTGAGTAGCCCACTCACTCATTTGACTTTCCAAGAAGGAATCTTTCATTTATAGCTAAAGCTAAATGCCCCTTTTGAGTTATAATTGCCTAAATAAACTAAACCTTTGCCCAATGCATCTTTCCAGGTTCCAGAGGACATGGTTTTACCCAGCAAACTAGGGATGTCCTCGCCCGGGGTACCAGACCATGTCCACTATAAAAGGAACACTAAGGCATAGCAGAAAGAGGGGGGAGAAAAATGGGGATTCAAAGGGATATTTCAGAGGTTTAAAAGGCATATTCTTAGAGCTTTAAGAGCCCAACAACAGAGAGAAGATAGCCAAGAGGAAGGAATTTGTCCCATATCCTTAAGATCATTCAAAATATCACTTAGCCTCCAAAAAAACATATGCCAAAACATGCACACATCAGATATCACTCTCTCCCACAAAAATCCTCCCTACACATCAGGACAAAACTAAATTGCATAATAAGCATGAAGAAATATCGTATAGTTTAGACTTTAGAGAATCATCATTCTGGGATTACAGGCCTAGTACGTCCGGGGTACCATAACAGTACGTCCGGGGTACCACGACAGTACGTCCGGGGTACCAAGTAAATGAACTCTTTTAAATGTTTATACAATAAAAGATAAGTCTTAAATACTCTATTTCAATCTCTTTTTCATTGTGAATATTATGAATAATTATTTTACTTGTTTCATTAGAGTAAAGGGTCATTTTATGGCACTAAAACACTTATAATGATATTTTATTGCTTAGGAGGAATCGCATTTTTGCCTTGAGGAGCTTTATGTGACTTGTGCACAACTTGGTTCGAAATCAGCCCCCATTTAGCTGCGGTGAACCAAGCCTAGTCCCTTTAAACAACAACTAAAAGGCCCGAGGTCCTTGTTCCTACTTGGGCCTGGGCACCGTCTGAAAAGGACCCATATAGTTGTATTTATAAATATCAGGCGGAAAACATTAACTTCGGCTTGAGAGATTAGTTGAGTACATAAATTCTTTGTAGGTAAAATGAGAGCAGTTGTGTTATAGCCAATGAATTATAACAAAGAAGACTTTGCAAGTTGTGCAGACTGAGAAGAGCTGAGATTGAAAAGAAAGTAATTCAGAGTTCAAGATGCTTTGCAAAAACGTGAAAGGGATGAAGTATATGCAGTAGGTTTCAATGAAATAATATTCGAAATATATAGACAGTTGTGAGGATTTTTTTTGGACAGTACCCAGGCCCAAGTAAAAACAAGGACCTTGGGTCCTCTTACTTGTTGTTTTAAGGGACTGGGCTTGGTTCACCGCAGCTAAATGGGCTGATTATGAACTAGATGGTGCATAGAGTAGGAATCCTACAACACATACATACTAGCAAACAAGAAATATATGCATTGAACAGCAAGAAACAATAAAGGGGCAATGCGATAGAGAAAGATACAAAGTAAACGTTAGGGGTCCTTAAGATACTGTGTAATATTTCATTAATTTCTCAATTGTGTAATACATCATGCTCATTAGGACCTATTACAAGGTCCAAATAAGTTCAAAAACCACAGACTTAGATGGCTCTTCAGGCCTCTATGACTTGCAAAGTTTGAATCCCTTTGAATCCAAGTGTGTTCTCTAGTGGCTGTTTGAGGATACTGGGCGGTATTTCCCTCTCTTTTCTTACTTTCTTTGAATTCTAACAGAGTTTTCTCAATGATTCTACTCTAATTCACTGTTGCTCAATGCTCTTCACTGTTGGCTGCTTCCTCATTTTATAGTGTGTGTGGGTTCTTTTTTTGGACAGTACCCAGACCCAAGTAGAAATAAGGATCCTGGGCCCTTTACTTGTGTTGAGGTTCAAAATTAATCACAGCCCAAGGCCCAAAGAAATAACACGTTGGGCTAACTTCATGGGTAATGAAGCTAGAGAAATAAAAGAGCTAGGCTCACGTAATGAAGAAAAGAGGAAAAGAAAGAAGAAAAGGGTGAGAAGTCCAAAGAATTGGGATCCAAAGACCCATGAAGGAACGGGCTTTAAAATCCATGAAGCAAAGGAAAGGCCCAACCGGCCAAGATCAGTAAGCCAAAAGAAGCCCAATAGGAAGAACTGGGCTGGGATCCCAGAGATTGCCAAAGCCCGGGGATCCCTGGGACGCACAACACGGTCTAAGTAAGATTGAAACGGCTCAAAGGAAAAAAAGCACAAAGGACGAAGGACAGACGGGTCTCAAGCGCCCAGTCATGTAGTGAGGAATCAGAAAGTATAAAGCAAACATTCATGAACAAAAGGAGCTGTACCTCAAGGAACCAAGAATGAAAAAACTATAAGTAGAAGTGGCTGAAAGGGAGCTTTCAACCCAGCAGTAAAAGATTCCAACTATTTGGGAAAAATGACAAGGATGGAGGGCAGCCAAAAGCTGAAAAGGTGAAAAGGGCCAAATAGCTAAGATCAGCAACCTGAGGGGATCTTGGAATAGAAAGTTAGCTAGGGACTTTCAGCTTGGTCGCACCAAAAGGAAGAAATTATGAGAAAGAAGGAAAGGACCAGCCCTTGAGTAAACTGACACAGCACGAGCTCTAAGGGGCAAAAGAGACAAATCACTAGTACCCCGGAGCCCTAGAGTCGCACTATAAAAGGAAGAAAAAACCCATGCTAAAGGGCATCATCATTTTTTAGAAAAGATATCATAATAGAACCATAGAAAGAACTCTATAAAATTCAAGGAAAAACAGAGGAACATCTTCCGGTATCCTAGAAACAGCCACTATAGCACATACTTGGATTTAAAAAAATTCAAACTTTGCAAGTCTTAGAGGCTTGAATAGCCATCAAAGTCTGCAATTTTTGAGTTAATTTGAACCTTGTATCACGTCTTAGTGAGCACACTGTAATCATAATCAAAGAAAATTAAAAAAGTGTCTCTCATTAATCCGAGGATCCCTAACCACTGTTTTGTGTATTTTTTATTACTATGCATTTCTTTGCTGTTTGAGTTGTCATTCAATATAGATATTTTCACTTGTTAGTTTATTTGTGTTATAGGAAACTTGCCCTGTATACCACTTGGTTCTTAAACAGCCCTTTAGCTGCGGTGAACCAAGCCCAGTCCACCAAACAACAATTATTTGGCCCAGGATCCTTGGACCGCTATGCTGAAGAAAAAAGGCACTCTCACAACTTGTTGTTTGATGGACTGGGCTTGGTTCACTGCAGCTAAATGGGGCTGATTACAAACCAAGTTGTGCGCAAGTCACATAAAGTTCCTCAAGGCAAAAATATGATTCCTCCTAAGCAATAAAATACCTTTATAAGTGTTTTAGTGTCATACAATGACCATTTACTCTTACGAAACAAGTAAAATAATTATTCATAATATTCACAACGAGAAAGAGATTGAAATAGAATATTTAAGGCTTATCTTTTATTATGTAAACATTTAAAAGAGTTCCTTCACTTGGTATCCTGGGCGTACTGTTGTGGTACCCCGGACGTACTAGGCCTGTAATCCCAGAATGCTGATTCTCTGAACTATACGATCTTTCTCCATACTTATTATGCAATGGAGTTTTGTCATTTCCCTTTACCTCTATAGGTCCTGCATAAGAACACACTATACAATACACATATCTTCAAATAATTGTTAGTTTCTTGGATTAGGGTATACATTTTAATACATATACATATATGTAAATGAATTTCATGAGAATGAGTCAGCCACGAGGATCCTGACCCCAATTCTCACAGATTTAGTGCTTTTGCACAAGACTTGTGGGATTTGGAACTCAAGTCCAAGTGGCTTTGCTTGGGCATTACCTTCAAAGATAGTTAGGTGAGAAGGATTTTGTGGGAGAGAGTGATATCTTATGCGTGCATGTTTTTGGCATATGTTTCTTTGGAGGCTAAGTGATATTTCGAATAATATCAAGGATATGGGACGAATTCCTACTCCTTGGCTCTCTCTTGTTTTGTCCCTTTTTTCTTTCCCCTCCCTTGCTGGGCTCTTAAAGCTCTAAGAATATATCTTTTGAACCTTTAAAATCGCCCTCTGAATCCTCATTTTTCTCCCCCCCCCCCTTTTTGCTATGCCTTAGTGTTCCTTTTATAGTGAACATGGTTTGGTACCCCGGGCGAGGACGTCCCTAGTCTATTGGGTAAAACCATGTCCTCTGGAACTTGAAAAGGTGCGTTGGGCAGAGGTTTATCTTATGTAGGCAATTATAACTCAAAAGAGGCATTTGGCTTTAACTATAAATGAAAGATTCCTTCTTGGAAAGTAAAATGAGTGGGTGGGCTGCTCAATGTACTTGATGACAGCTTTAGTTGAAAATGACAATTGAGAGGAAATTGTGGGGAAGTGTCATGCACATGGGGGAATTGAGTTTTCCATTGGTTCATGCATTCCAAGCAAATATATGAACCAAGGGAAACCTGCGGGATCCTCCTTTCACCAGAAATCACTCCCCTACCAACCAAACCATTTCTCCCTTATTATCCACTCGGGATCCCACGGGCTTGGACCATGGGTTACAAAGATAATACCTGGTTTTTTGCTGGATTTTTAATGGATTTTTGCATACATCTTGGTTTTCCCATGTGTTAGCCAAGGTCCTCTTCTCAAGGCTTCAAAAAGACACATCAAGGTCTTAGGGCCTTGATGCTCTTCTTGCTGCATATCCTTTGACCGGGATCCTTGCTGCATGTCCTCTGACCTGACCGAGATCCTTTTCTTTTTTCTTTATTATTATTATTTCTTTCTTTTTTCCTTCTTTTTGGGACTTTGGGCCTTCATGGTCCTTCTTAACTTCATGAATTAGGCCTTCTTTTGTTAAGACTGATGGTCTTTCTTTACTTTTCATGGAATGAGCTTTCTTGTGAAATTTTGGTCCTCAACATAGTGTCATCCTAGGGTCTCGGGGTACCACTGATTCCCCCCATTTGCTCTCTTGGGTACCAGAACCAATGTTGTGCCAGCAACATTGGTGGTTGTTCCCTTCCTTATTTCTCATAATTTTCTCCTTTTGGTGATTCTTCCCCAAAAGTCTCTTGCTGACTTTCCATTCTAGGGCGTCTTTAAAGAGCTGATCTTTGGACCTTCTTCCTTCAAGGCCTCTCACCTTTTTTAGACTCAGCTTTTGGCTGCCTTTCCTCTTGTCATTTTTTCCAAGTGAGCTAATTCCTTTCTGCCAGGTTGAAAGTCTTCCCAGCTACTTCCCTTCATGAATCTTCTTTCGGGTTCCCCGAGGTATCAGCCCATTGTTCATGAATTGTTGATTTCCAAGCTTTCTGGTTCCTTTCTGCATCATTGGGTGGCTGATAGGGACGTATCTGTTCTCGTTCCTTGTGTTTCTTGGCACTCCTTGTGTTTCTTGGCACTCCTTTTGAGTTGTCTTAATCTCATCCTGGCTTTGCTGCACATCCCAAGGATCCCGAGCCCCTGGCAATCCCTAGGTATCTCGGCCCAGTTCTTACCACTGGACTCCCTAGTGATTTTCTAACCTTGGTGGGCTGGGCTTTTTTTTCTTCTTCCCTTCGTTTCATGAATTCTAAGGCCTATCCATTCGTGGGTCTGGGTTCTTCTTTAAATCCCTTAATGGAGTTGGGCCTACCATCTTTTTTCTTTATTGCGGGCTCAAGTCTTTTATTTTTTTCATGGAGTTAAACTCTCTGTGCCATTTTGGGCCTTGGTGCAACATTGTAACTTTTTTTAGACCTCAACAACAGTCTTTGTACAAAACAAAGCTACCACACTAACAATACTGTGAAGAAGAAACCTCAATGAGCGGCAAATTTCGATTGCGAACAGCTTATTCGAAATTTTGTTGAAAGTGGATTAAAGTAAATTTGTAATTAAAAAAAAGTTAAAAAAAAGTTGTCATACTAATAGTGTATAAAAATATTGGTAAGTAAAAAAGTAACGTAAGTTTAGTTAGGTTTAACACCATAAGCATGTGGAGGAAGATCTTCTATTCACACCATTAAATCATTAATATGTCTCGCATGTTTAGTTAGATTATAAGTTACAAAATTTTACAATCGTTTGATATGTGAGAAAATAACATCGCTAAAGGTATCTGTAAAGGATTTTGCAAAAGTGAGCAAATGTATAGAAGGCTAAAGATTCATCCTTACTACTCAAGGCTTTGATGAATTCGATAGATTTGTTAAGGCAATTGGCATCAATGTTTAATAAAAAATGATAGAGTTGCAAACAGTTTTTTTTTTTTTTTTTACAAATAGTTGATATTGTGAGTGATTATTAGTAAGTAAAAAAAAAAAAAAAAATGATATAAGTAATGAGCTCAAATGAGAATCAATAAAAATTTGTCACATCAACGTTGTGTAAAAATATTGTTAAATTTTTTTGTGTTCATAGCATTACTCATGCTTAATATATGTTAATCATTTAACTTATTTAGAAAAATGCTAGTGGTTTGTTCTCTTTCCCAACCCTCACCTTCTCCTCCAGTGAGGTCCTCAGCCAAATCATTATTCTTTGTGCTCCACAACCTATCCTTCATGGCCAGGCCTCTCTCCAGTCCCTGCTCAGAACACTCGAGGAGGATATAGAAAACGATGTCCTTGCCTTTGCGGTATTGGTGTTGCTGCTTTCGTTCAGACACTAAAGAGGTTTTTTTTTTTTTTCAACGCCTTAATTTTTTTTTGAAAGCCAGTTTTTGTTATTTCTTACCCTTTTTTTTAAAAAAATTTTATTTTTGAGATTGGCCAGTTTTTGGCCAATCACAATCACTTTGGTTTTAAATTCCCTCTCAACTTCCCTCACATATTGTCTAGCTTCTTGACAGCAACATATTTGTTATGACTTGATGCTAATACCCCTTTATTGTGAAAAAAAAAATTTACCCAACACTTTTTTTTGATAGGATTTATCTAGTACTTGAATTCTTGAAAGTAAAGTACGATATAGAAAGAAAAAAAAAAGATAAAAATAAATCACTCCACAGATCCACACTCTAAATAATAATTGTTATCTTAAATATTTATAATCCACTTAATAATATAAAATTTACAAAAAAAAAAAAAAAAATCTACCCAATACTTGATTTATTAAAAGGAAAGTACCATAAAAAAAGAAAAAGAAAAAGAAAAGATAAAGATAAATCACTCTACTGTTCACACTCTAAATACTAATTACTATCTTAAATATTTATAATTCACTTAATAATATAAAATTTACAAAAGAAAAAAAAGTGAAAAAAAAAATTATCCAGTACTTGATTTCTTGAAAGTAAAGTACCATACGAAAAGAAAAAGAAAAAGAAAAGATAAAGATAAATCACCCCACAGTCCAAACTCTAATTATTAATAACTATCTTAAATATTTATTATCCACTTAATAATATAAAATTTACAAAAGAAAAAAAAATTTCCTAGTACTTTATTTCTTGAAAGTAAAGTACCATAGAAAAGGAAAAAGAAAAAGAAAAGAAAAAGATAAATCACTTTACAGTCCACAGTCCACATTCTAAATACTAATTAGTAATTACTAGCTTAAATATTTATAATGCACTTAATAATATAAAATTTACAAAAGAAAAAAAAAAGTGAAAAAAAAATAATTTGCCCTGTACTTGATTTTTTGAAAGTAAAGTACCATATAAAAAGAAAAAGAAAAAGAAAAAGAAAAATCACTCCACGGTCTACACTCCAAATACTAATTACTATATTAAATATTTATAATTCACTTAATAATATAAAATTTATAAAAGAAAAAAAGTGAAAAAAAAAGTTTACCTAGTACTTTATTTTTTGAAAGTAAAGTACCATACAAAAAGAAAAAGAAAAAGAAAAAGAAAAGATAAATCATTCCACGGTCCACATTCTAAAAACTAATTACTATCTTAAATATTTATAATCCACTTAATAATATAAATTTTCAAAAAAAAAAAAAAGTGAAAAAAAAATTACCCAATATTTGCTTTCTTGAAAATAAAGTATCATACAAAAAGAAAAGAAAACAAAAAGATAAAGATAAATCACTCCACGGCCCACACTTCACTTAATAATATAAAATTTACAAAAGAAAAAAAAAGTGAAAAAAAATTTATCCAGTACTTGATTTCTTGAAAGTAAAGTACCATATAAAAAGAAAGAATAAAAAGATAAATCATTCCACAGTCCACACTCTAAATACTAATAACTATCTTAAATATTTATAATCCACTTAATAATACAAAATTTACAAAAGAAAAAAAAATTTCTCAGTACTTTATTTCTTGAAAGTAAAGTACCATACAAAAAGAAAAAGAAAAAGAAAAAGAAAAGATTAAAGAAAAATCACTCCACAGTTCACATTCTAAATACTAATTACTATCTTAGATATATATAATCCACTTAATAATATAAAATTTACAAAAGAAAAAAAAAAGTGAAAAGAAATTTACCCAGTACTTGATTTCTTGAAAGTAAAGTACCATATAAAAAGAAAAAGAAAAAGAAAAGAAAAAGAAAAATCACTCCACACTCGGTCTACATTCTAAATACTAATTACTATATTAAATATTCATAATCCACTTAATAATATAAAATTTACAAAAAAAAAGTGAATTTTTTTTTTACCCAATACTTGATTTCTTCAAAGTAAAGTATCATACAAAAAGAAAAAGAAAGAAAAAAAGATAAAGATAAATCACTCCATAGTCCATACTCTAAATACTAATAACTATCTTAAATATTTATAATCCACTTAATAATATAAAATTTACAAAAGAAAAAAAAGTGAAAAAAAAAATTTACCCAGTATTTGATTTCTTAAAAATAAAGTACCATACAAAAAGAAAAAGAAAAAGAAAAAAAGAAGATAAAGATAAATCATTTCACAGTCCATACTCTAAATACTAATAACTATCTTAAATATTTATAATCCATTTAATAATATAAATTTACAAAAGAAAAAAAAAATTCCCAGTACTTTATTTCTTGAAAATAAAGTAGAAATAAAGTACCATACAAAAAGAAAAAAAAAAAAGATTAAAGAAAAATCACTTCATAGTCCTTACTCTAAATACTAATAACTATCTTAAATATTTATAATCCATTTAATAATATAAATTTACAAAAGAAAAAAAAAATTCCCAGTACTTTATTTCTTGAAAATAAAGTAGAAATAAAGTACCATACAAAAAGAAAAAGAAAAAGAAAAGATTAAAGAAAAATCACTTCACAGTCCATACTCTAAATACTAATAACTATCTTAAATATTTATAATCCATTTAATAATATAAGATTAAAAAAAAAATTCCCAGTACTTTATTTCTTGAAAATAAAGTAGAAATAAAGTACCAGAAAAAAAGAAAAAGAAAAAAAAAAAAGATTAAAGAAAAATCACTTCATAGTCCTTACTCTAAATACTAATTACTATGTTAGATATTTATAATCCACTTAATAATATAAAATTTACAAAAGAAAAAGAAAGTGAAAAAAAAATTTACCTGATACTTGATTTCTTGAAAGTAAAGTACCATACAAAAAAAAAAAAAGATAGAGATAAATCACTTCACAGTCCACAATCCACATTCTAAATGCTAATTAGTAATTACTAGTTTAAATATTTATAATTCACTTTGTGGGGGGAGAAAAACCCCAACCCAACGAATTGGGCCCAAGGCCCTACATGAGGAACACTGTTCGTCCGAGGAGATGAAGACACTCAGTCAGAGGCCCATGTAAAAGGAGAATGTCTGGAGATGAATACGTGCACTATCCGAGGAGATACTCATATGTCCGAGGAGTCCGATATCCTCGGGTCCGACGAGGTTTCGCCCAACACGTGTATGGAAGGTCCAAGTGATCTGTTTGACAAGTGTTAAGAGAGAAAGGAGCCTCGGACACGCAAGAAGGTAACAGGAACAGAGAAATATCAAGGAGACAGACTTCAACCACCGCATTTAATGCACTGCACCTACCTTCCTGGCCGCATTTATGTGGAGAAGACCCCTGAACAGTGCATTCTCAGCTACCGCCACTCAGACAGGGCTAAAGGGGGAGTGTGATGGGACATGCACTCAAGTGGGCGCCTAGATGATGAACAAGTGGACGGTGAAGATGTGGAAAGACAGTACTATATAAGAGAGAGAGGTGTCTCTGATAGAGGGGGATCGAAAAATCAGAAAGAGACAAGAGTGTATTATTTTACTGTAGCTCTAAGAATTGTAACCCAAGTTCATCAATGAAAATCACCTCTTCGGACGAGACACTTACACCCGTCCGAGCACATATTAATTCAAATTCTCCCACTAGCGTTGCTGTTTAACACTGTTATTTTCATTATTAGCTTAGCTCTTTCACCCACGCTTTACAAATTTATTGTTTTGGGTTCAGTGGGCTCCAAATCCACACCTTCTTGGGCTTGGGCTGCAAAATCTGACCCTACACACTTAATAATATAAAATTTACAAAAGAAAAAAATGTAATTTTTTTTTTACCCAGTACTTGATTTCTTTGAAGTAAAGTACCATACAAAAGGAAAAAAAAAAAAAAGATGATAAAAATAAATCACTCCACAGTCTACACTCTAAATACTAATTACTATCTTAAATATTTATAATCCACTAAATAATAAAAAATTTAGTTGTACAGAGCTTTAACATTTTTTGAGGATAAGCAGCAGATACTGGGGTTTAGGGGGTGTTTGGATTTCATGTTTCCATAACTCATAACTCTGTTTCCATCACCCATAAATCAAAAACGGTGGGACTTATGACTGGGAAGCTTGTCTGGATTTTGTTTCTAATTATTGTCTCCATCACTCAATTCTCTGATTTTTGAGTGATGAGTTATGGAAAATGAAAACACATTGGCATTTTCGTAATTAAATATACACCGAGGGACCCACTAGTCAGGTCAGCCGCAACTTTTGACCCTTTTTTTTTTCTCACTGGGTTCGGTGAGGTGGTCTTCTTCTTTTTTTTTTTTTTTTTTTTTCTTTCACACGGGTCTTCTTCTTCTTCCATTTTTCTTTTCCCTTTCACGCTGCTGGTATGGTCTTCTTCATCTTCCTTCTTCTTCTTTTTATTTTTTATTTTTATTTTTTCCTTTTCACATTGGGTTTCTGGGTTTGGTTGCATTTTTTTTTCCCATTCCTTTTCACTGGGTTTCTGGGTTCTTTTTTTTTTTTTCTTCACTTCTCACGATCTTTTCTCTAACACACTAACACAAACCCACAAACATGTGCATTGACACAAAAAAAACCCACCCCATTGCGCCACCATACACGTAGGAGAGATGGGTGTTGTTCATCGGTGACGGTCCTGACGAGGCGAGGGAGCTTCTGAAATTTTTATGGGTTCGGGCTTGTGTTTTGGGAGAGATGGGTGTTGTTGCTGTTGTTGTTGTTACTGTTTTTGTTTTGTGGTTGAAGCTGATTTTGTTAACAGAAGGGTCTGACCACTTTACAGGAATGGGTCCCACAAAAAAGTAGAAAAATTGAGTGATGAGAAGGTGAGTGAAGTGTGCCAAATGGGTGGGTATAGAAAATTGGGGTATTTTAAGTGATGAGTGATGAGTGATGAGTGACGAAAATTGAGTGAGGAGTGATGAGTAATGAAAAAAAAAATCCAAGCAGGGCCTAACCTTTGATGTACACAACTGTGGGGGTGGGTCAGACCTTGTAGGTTTTGAGCTATACGTGGGTGGAGAGTTCAGACTTGGGTCATAAATCATAATGGTTGGGCTTGGGCATTTTGCCTATTTTGAGAAGGTAGTCATCTGTTTTTAGAAAATTACATTTGTTTGGTCTAATTGTCAACCCCAGCCTATATCAATAACTAATAGTAAAAATAAGTTACTATAAGTTATTGGGTAATAGTTTAAAAACTTAATGAAAAATGTTTAAAATAAATAATAAATACTCAGATGGATAACCAAGCGTAATATAGTGGCCTTTAATAGTTTTAACATATTAATCTACATTTTTCCCACTTTTTTCTTTAAGGGAATATTATTTTCTATTTTTTTAAGGAAAAAGTTTAAGTACAAAATTGGTTGTAGCATAAAACTACAACTTTACTAAATAAAATAAACATTACTACATATTTTGAAAATCTAACTGTTGAGTTGCATGTTCTTTACACTTTTAATACACATGTAAACTTTTGTGTCAATCGGATGTTATTTACTATATGATCTATAACATTATATTTTATGCATAATTTTAAATTACAAAAACTTGTAATTTAAATAATTTGTTGATGACATAGCTATTGATCTTTAATTTTTTAGAAATTTTCTAGATAGAAGAAGAAGAAGTAATCCAACGGTAGATTTGTCAAAGTTCATATCCAATAAAATGATATTAAGAAGGTTATAGCCTTATGCTACAATTAATTTTGTAACTAGACTTTGTCCTTTTTTAACTTATAAATCTTGAAGTTTATTTAGTATAAAAAATAAATTTAACTTGAAATCATTGTTGTTTTTAAAAATACTTGAATAAGCTAGAGATACAAAATTTTTTACAATTTTTTTTACAAATTGCTGATGTGGTAAGTAGTTATTGGTAAATAAAAAAAATGATGTTAATAGTGGGCTTAGATGAAAACCAATAAGAAGTTGGCCACATCAACAGTTTGTAAAAATGTTATAAAATAGTTTATGATTGTAGTATTACTCAAAATATATTAGGATATATTAACCCAATTTGCCTTCAATTTCCAAGTTCCAGGTCAAGCTTTTGACTTAATATAATCTTTCATAATACCATTAAACCTTGGGTTATAAAAGATTTCTATAAGGCGATGGCTTGTTGTAAAAGATTTGAAAAAGAAAAAGAAAAAAAATTATATATGCTAATTGCTCAAATATTATCCTTGTACATCGTTTCTTTTACAATAAGTGATCATCGGGGGTATTTATGTGGTGGACTCATTGATATGAGGTGTGACATAGATTGGAAAGTCTCAAATTTAATCTGCTATGTATATCGATTATGGGGTTTTTGGGGTGTCTGATGGACATAGAGTGAAATGATTTGGCCAATAATTGAGGCACTACTTCCTTTTATATATAGTTTTCACATGTCTAGAAATATATATAGGAAAAAAATTTCCTATTAATGAATTTTTTTAATGTTAAAATACTATTTAAAAAAAGATAAGGATTAGAAAAATCAAATAAAAGAATCAAAATTTTAAAAAGGTTAAGATCTCAAATTTTTTATGTAATAATTTATTAATTTTCATAAAAATGGGGGTGTATATAAAAATTATATAGTAAATTCCGTAGTTTGATTTAAAAAAATAATCTAATAAAGTTTTATATGCACAAGTGGTTAGTATATAACTTAATATAAACTTGATATAATTATATAATTCAATAAGTTTAACAAAAAAGTAACAAAAGTTTTATTTTAGGTTTATCTAGTAACTAAAAATCATTACATGAGAATCATTAGTGCAATTTTGATAATGAAGAAATTATAACATGACTTATTTAAATATAAAAAAATCCTAACAAATAACCATAATATAATGGATATGCTATATTTTTATCGGTTCTATAAATATTAAAATGCCACGTACTAATCAAACAACATGAGGGAAGAAAATTTTCCCTTCTATTAATTTCATTCCCCTTTTCCTTCTCCCCCTTTCATTTTGTAAAAACATAGTGTAAATAAAATGACTTGTCACCCACACAAACACCAGTTCCTTAAGAGACTCCTTGAGACCATTAGGTCAAGATAATTGTGCTCACTACTTGAAAATAAATTTACCTTCCCTAAAATATAAATAATGATAACAATATTACAATATAAAAACATATCTGATTTTTTAGAGGACTTTTATTATTATTATTATTATTAAAAAACATTTTCATAAGAAATTAAGAGCATGCAAGTTCAAGGAATAGCATCTATACCTGGATATGCCTTTGCAACATCAACATACCATCCTTGAAATGCAGTAGATACACCATTACCATTTGAGGATAAAAAGGTGGTCCTATTGTTGCCGTTATGGCTAACAACTACTTCATCTTCCACATGTTCATGCTTTTGTAGCAGCATGGTGGCACAACATTTGTCAGCAACAATAATCGTTTGTTGTCAGAGGCTGAAAATGGTGCACCTCACTTCACTGTCCATTGTTGTCTTACTAGTACATGCTCGTTTATGTTCACAGAGGTCTCTTTCAGCTGAGTTGTCATTGTGTGGTTGATCTATTTTGCTTTAAGAGACTTTGGGAAAGAAATTTTTTTTTTTTAATTTTTCTATGTTTCTATATTTAATCGTTTTTTCAATAGAAACTATTAAAATTATGTGTTTTAGTTAAGTATTCATAGCTAATCTGACACATCAATCAGTGTTCTCAAATAAAGAAGCTTTTTCTCGTTATTATAACTATTTGTGTGGGTCTTTTTTTGGACAATACCTAGGCCAAAGTAGAAACAAGGGTCCTAGACTCTTTATTTGTTGTTTTAAGGGACTGGGCTTGATTCACCGCAGTTAAATGGGCTGATTATGAACCAGATGGTGCACAGAGCATGAATCTTACAACACATACATGCTAACAAACAAGAAATATATGCATTGAACAACAAGAAACATTAAATGAATGAAGTGGTAAAGAAAGACACAAAAATGAAGCTTTAAGGATCCTAAAAACAATGCAAAATATTCTATTACTTTCTTAATTGTGCAATACACTATGCTCACTAAGACGTGTTATAAGGTCTAAATAAGTTCAAAAATCACAGACTTAGATGGCTTTTTAGGCCTCTAAGACTTGCAAAGTTTGAATCCCTTTGAATCCAAGTGTGTTCTCTAGTGGCTGTTTGAGGATACCGAGTGGTATTTCCCTCTTTTTTTATTTATTTTTATTTTGGCAGAGTTTTCTCAATGATTTTACTCTAACTCATTGTTGCTAAATGCCATTCACTGTTGGTTGCTTCCCCTTTTATAGTGTCATCTTAGGGTTCTCGGGGTACCACTGATTTCCTCCATTTGCTCCCCTGGGTACTAGAATCAATGTTGTGCCAACAACATTGGTGGCTGATCCCTTCCTCATTCCTCAGTACTTTCTTCTTTTGGGGTTTCTTCCCCAAAAACCTCTTGCTGACTTTCCGTTTTGGGGTGTCCTTAAAGAGCTGACCTTTGGTCCTTCTTTCAAAGCTTCTAAACCCCACCTTTTCAGACTCAACTTTTGGCTGCCTTTCCCTTTGTCATTTTTCCCAAGTGAGCTGATTCCTTCCTGCCAGGTTGAAAGTTTTCCAGCCACTTCCCTTCATGGTTCTTCTTTCTGGGTTCCCCGAGGTACCAGCCAATTGTTCATGATTTGTTGGTTCCCAAGCCTTCTGATTCTTTTCTGCATCATTGGGTGGTTGATAGGGACACATTTGTTCTTGTTCCTTATGTTTCTTGGCACCCCACCCTGAACTGTTTTAATCTCAACTTGGCCTTGCTGCATGTCTCGAGGATCCCAAGCTCCTGGGAATTCCTAGGTATCCTGGCCCAGTTATTTTCCCAGGCTCCCCAGCGATTTTCCGGACCTTTGATAGCTGGGTTGGGCTTTTTCTCTCCCTTATTTCATGGGGCCTGAAACTTGCCCATCCATGGACTCGGGTCTCTCCTTATGGACCCTTAATGGGTTTGGGCCTCTCCCCTTTTCCTTTATTAAGAGCCCAAACGCTTTATGGTCTCAATCCTTTGTGTTGTTTCTTTGGGCCTTGGTACAACATTGTGATTTTTTGGACCTCAACATATAGCCCCCCGAGCTTGTGGGTTACCTGCAGCCCACGTGTGAGTAGACCAGGACCTTAATTTCTATAGAAGTTCCTTCCCTGTTGTTTTAATTAGCTTCAGGGTCCCTCTTCTTCCTCCCTCAAGATCCTGCTTTTCCCTGTTATCCTCAGGTATCCTGGTGTTATTTATTTATTTATTTATTATTATTATTATTATTTTACGTGTTACACTTCTTTTGCAACTTCCCCCCTTTGCACAGAACGTGGCAGTTGAATGTTTGAGTGAAACTTCCCCATCCACTTTTCACGTTCCCCGTAATTCCCATTAATAACTGCCAATAACTCTTTTCTTTAAAAAATTAAATATTGGCAACTGGCGTGTCTTTCTATATGTAAGGTTGAATTTAATCAACCATTTTGTTGGTTTTATTCCGTACCAATTTGCTTGTAATTCAGCCTTTAGAAACCCTGTATTTAGGTGGGAATCATGTAAGGGTAGTGTGTGAGAGAGTGAAGAAAAGCTTAAGAGTGTGCAACTCAGCAGGGCCTCGAGACTGGATCTCGTGACTGGCTCACAGCTTGCAAGTTGCCAAAAGAGGCACACGTGCGAAGCATGTAGAGGAGCTGAAGAGTCACGCCAGCTGTTGCACTACAGGACAAAACTTTTAGCTGGCTAGACTGTTATCTTGCGACTCAGACTCGCGACTCAGTCAAGTCGTCAGTTCACTCTATTTGGGAAAAACTAACCTTTCGCATTTCAAACACACACCAGTATAAATACCCTTTATACTCACATATTGTAGAGGGCTTTGAGAGAGAATTTTGAGAGAGAAACCCTAGAGAAAAACAAGATTGACTCATCCACAATCTTCACCCTTGTATCACTAAATTCCTTTACTCTCACCCTCTCCATTATTATATCCTTGAGACGTACATTTAGCCAAATCCTTTTCTCACCATACCCATATTTGTGAGAAGGTTATTTGGTGCTTGGGAAGCAGTTAGGAAGGGACCAATTGATATTGGTTGATGCTATGGGCTATAGCGGAATCCGGTAAGCTAGAGAAGACAAAGGTTCGGCGCAACCTCGTTGGAGCAAGAAGCTTGGAGGGCTTAGGTACACTGGGTAGATTAGGCTTGGAGGGTCTTCTGCTGTTCATGTATCCCAACTTCATTCTCTAGTGGATTATTGACTGCTTGGAGGGCGGTGGAGAGGTTTTACGCCGAGGACTTCGGTTTCCTCTTTGATAACACATCGTTGTGTTGTCTTTGTGTTTGCATCTCTCTTCCCTTAATCTTTGCCATTTAATTTCTGCTGTGGATGTGATTTTATTTGGTTTAGATTATGTTATCAATTCTGTTTTAGCTTATTTACATTTTCCGCACGTACATTGTTTGTTAATAAGCTTGAATTAGTATTTTGTTATTTGGGGGTCTAAACGTTCAAGGTGTTTTACACACATATTTGAACATTCACTATACATCGTCTTCTCCAACTGCTCTTTGCGCCATTATTACAGTCATTTCAAACTTTCTTTTCACTTTCCAAAGATCTTTATTTCCAAACTTATCTTCTTCCTTCCAGTTATTCTGTTTCTCTGTTCCTTCTTTTCTGTTCTTCACTCCTTTGACTTCCCTGTTTCCCAGTGCATTTACCGTTCCATGGCTTCTTCTTCCTCACGAAAAAGGAGGGAGCGTACTCCCAGTCCTTCTGAGGGTGAAAGCTCCTCTAGGTCTGTACAGGGCGAGACGCAGGAGGTTGCAGAATGCCCAGCTTTCCCTTTACGGGATCCTTGGTACACCTCTAGCCTGTTTTTTCCTCAGGTGTCTCACGGCGAGGCCCCTCCTTCCCCTCACACTTGGGCGTTTTTCGGCCAGTTTGGGTTTGCCAGTTCAACCTAGGTTCTAGATCCAAGGGAGATTTTAGATCTTCAGATTAGGCGGGGATCTCGTGAGGCGGTTCCCATTTTCTTCGACTTCGTTCTGGGGAAGATTACTGGTTGGCCCATTTGGGTGGACAAGGAGCTTTCTGGTGGTGAATTCATCAGTTGTCTGGAGTGCGCCAGGATCCTGAAATCGGTAGCAATTTCCAGGAACCTTGAAGGTTTTAGGGATGCCAAGGGCCTTAGACACTTGGTGCACCACTGGTGCCCTTCTTTTCACACATTCTTCTTTTCCGTTGGTGAGCTTACTATCACTTTAAAGGATGTGGTCAATAATTTTCTCCTCCTAGTGTTCGGTGATGAGAATCCCTTTGACATCAACCTTTCTAGCGAGGATCTCGAGGTCGAAGATAGGCTATTCAGTTACTTTGGCGGGCATATTGCTTCTCCTGGTGGGAAATCGGCCAGAATGGGCAAGTGGGTCACGAACCTTTCTCGAGAGAAGGACAAGGCAGTTAGGCGAGCTGGGTTCTTGGTACTTTGGCTTAGTAAGTTCTTATTCAATGAGTTCCCCTGGTACGGGGTTAAGTCTGTTTCTTTCTTCTGGCAATTAGACTGGCCTGGGGTGCTCAGTATCCTTTAGCCTTCATGTTCTTAAGCCATGTTTACTCCCAATTAGACTTGCTTCATCGAGATGAAGTTGAAGGAAATTCTTGCTACGCTATTACTTCGTCCCTTCATTGTGTCATTCTCTAGGTGTTCATGTGGGACTGTTCTTCTGTTACTTTGGTGAAGTGCAGGAGTTTGAAGTTTGTGAAGGATAAGTTCCAAGGATCCCCAGATGTGATTAAGGGTCTGTGTGGCAGTTCTACTGATAGCCATCCTATCATCTTTCGCTGGGCCAACTTGAAAGGTGGCAGCCTCAATTTGGTGGAGTTGTTTAATCAAGTAGGGCATTTGAGTTGGCGTTTTCCTCAGGAGTTCAGCCCTGGGTTCACCTGCGATTCTATGTTGGCTTCTTTTCTTAACTCCCTGGGGAATACCTTTGATTTGCGTCGTGGGGACGAAGGCAGTTTGGCGTACTTGGCTTGTATCAGTCCCTCATGACTTCCAGTACCTTCGTCAAGTGGTCCCAGGTACACCCACTACTCGGCACACCAGGTACTTAAGCAATTTGGTTTTGATCAGGACATCCTGCTGGTGTTTAAAGAAATAGTACCTTCTCTCCCTTCCCTGAATCCATTTCTAAGGCTTCAGGCCTTTTCTTATAGGTCGCGGAGGAGCCCCCAGTTTGTGGTGCCGAATTCTCAGAGAGGAGTCTTCGCTTCCAGTGGCTTTGCTGGTTACTGGAGAAGAGTTTAGAAGTCTTTCTCAGACTTCGTTGGTTCTGGTAAGATTGGGAGGGTTCCCAATCCTACTCTTTTCTCTGTTCCTACCTTCAACAGACGTCTAGCCCTCCATATTGCTGGCATTGTATCTGCTGCCATAAGTAGCAAAACAGGATTTGCGGAGTGGCATGCCTCTAGGGGTGGTTGGATTTGTTACGCGAATGATTTTCCTGATGTTTGGTTAGGGTGTGACCTCATTGTGGGCACTTCTTCTGGTGTGCCAATCAAGAGAGGGGTGGTAGAAGGAATTGGTGCTGCCACTCCTGTGGGCAAAGGTAAAGAGAAGAAGATCAAACAGGAAGTTGTCAAGAGGGCCAAGCTTGAAGAAAGTGCTGAGGGTACAGAGGCTGGCCCTGAGACTAAGAAGAGGAAAACTGCTAGGTCTCGTAAGTAGCTAGTCATTTTTTAGGAGCCCGAGAGAGTGGACCCCTCTACAGTTGGAAAGGAAGTTGGCCATTCCTTTATTCCAAAGATCAGAGTGAAGACTAAGGCAGAGTCTTCTATCTTTCAGGTTCCTGTGAGTTCCTCAGTCTAGGGTTCCTCGGGGTCCTTTGACATCACACCCCAATCTCCCTTAGGACCCTCTGGGCATACCCGTAGTAGACAAAAGACTATTGAAGGATATGTAGAGAGAGAGAAAGGCAAGGCTTCTTTCCTTCTTCTCTCTTTTTTTTTTTTTTTTTGTATCTCCCTTTCCTGGTTTGCTATTCTTGTTATGTTTCCATTTCCCCTTCCTCTTTTTTTTACTGATGAGTGGTAGCTCCCTTTTTTGCAGTCCAAGCGCAAGTCAGACCCCAAGGGAGCTAAAAGTCACTCCTCCGGTGATGATGTGGTATGACATTCTTTCACTTGTGCCTTTTACTATTGGCTTTGGTACTGTGTATATGCATATTTTTTTTCTTGCCACTTACTTCTTCTTACTCTTCTTTTCCTTGGCAGGTTGAGGTGCCTCCTCCTATGATCGGAGGTGCTATGGCGAAAGAAGTGGTGATAGCTCCATCTGTTGCTGCCTCAGGTGTGGAGGAGGAGCCCCCTAGTGGTGGCGTGGTTGAGGAAGTCAGGCAGGCAGCGAAGGATGCCCAGCCCATTCTGCCATTTGCTCCTGAAGCTCTTCAGGACCTTGAAGCTCTCCAGCCTCTTGTTCCCCAGGATCTCAAGCCCATGCAGACTCCCAGTCCTACTAAAACTGTGACACTTGAGTCCACAACTGAGCCTACGTTGGGCAAGGAGTCCTTGGGGGGTGCGTCTTCATCTACACAAGCAGGTAAGCCCCATCCATTCTTTGTTAGTGCCCATTCTTATCTCCTTTATCCTTTCTTCCTGAGAGTTCTTGTTTATTTTTCTCTTTTAGGTTAAACCAGTGCCCAATTTGCCCTTAAGGCTGCCCTTTCCTTGGAGTCAGAGGGTTCTGAAGGTGTATATTGCTCACCATTGTTATACTTCCCCCTTCATCTTTTTTTTCTTAGTTCACATCTTTCCTTTCCCTCTTCCATACTTCTCCCCTGCCTTTTCCTTCTATGGCGAAACCCTTGGTATCCTTCCATTCCTTTAGCAATTTTGCCGAAGTTTCCTCACCTTTTCTCCAACGTGCTGTGTGTTCTTTCACAGAGTCATCCGGGAAGTCAGAGGGGCAAGAGGAGGAGGCCCTACCACAGGGAGCTGATATTGGTTCTTTAGCTTTCTCTTACTTTCCCAGCTTTATATATTTTTTCTTTCCCCTTCTTTCCCCCTTTTTGACTTTGTCTGCTTTTGCAGGTGTTGACACAGGTGTTAAGGATCTTGAGCCCGTAGTTACTGAGGTAGTTGTGGAACCTGCTCCCAATGTCTAGGTTGTTGAAGCTTAGGCAGGGATCCCCCAGACTGTCTAGAGGGTCGAAAGTTCTCTAATTCTTGAGAGTGGAGACATGACAATGGAGGAGGCTCCGGGGGTGACTGTCTCAGATCCTGGCTCAGGGCTCCCTGCTTTCTTGTCCCGCTTTGATTCCTTAGAGTTCAACAGCCTCCCTACGAGTCATTTTCATCGTTTTGGGCCTCCTTTTGGCAACTTCCTAAGATTCTCTGTGCCTGTTGAGGGTCTGCCACTGTTGGAGGAGCTGTTCAAAACCCATGTGGACTTCACCAGTGGGTTCAGGGAAGGTGTATTTCTGGGCAACATCTTGATGGAGCTTTTATGTGTTGTGCTGATCTCCTGGAGAGATTCCTCTCTTGACTCATCCGAGGAAAGGCTTTTGGAATGGAGGGGAGTGGTGCAGGATCTCATAGAAGCCAAGTTCGATCTATCCTTTTTGCTGGAGTAGTTGCGTTCCTTAGCCCACATGCTATTCCAGAGACAGGCCTCCAAGAACCTTGATGTTGAAATTGACGCTGCTGAGGAGGCTTTAGCTCGCACTCACAAGGCATTGCAGGACTTGAAAGTTAAAAGGCAGATGGTTCTTTCTTCCTTAACTGTTCCTGCCATTTCCCCAGAAAGCTCTTTGCTAGCCGGCTTTATACCTTAACTCCTTGCTTTTTTTTTTTTTTTTTTTCTTTATAGTTTAGATGTATAAGTTTTTTTTTAGACAATTGAGGCTGTATAAGTTTATCTTTATTTCTCTCTTTTGAACACTACTTCTGACTATAACAGTATGTGGATCTACTCACAATGTGTATTCTGCTCTTCTTTTTTTGTTGCTTCTCTTCTTCCCTTTTTTTTGAACTGAGTCCTGGGCCATGGTCCTTACAAGTTTTGTAGTAGGTCCTGGACCAGGTACCCTAGTGGTTGTATTATTGCACAGGTACTGAACTGAGTACATTGGATGTTTTTTTTTTTTTTTTCAAGTCCTAGGTCATGAACCAGGCAGACCCTTTTGGACAAGTATTGGGCTGGGTATCCCAGACGCTTATTTCTGCCCGTAGTCCCAGGTCATGTACTTGAACTAATTGTGGTGTGAGTCTTGGGTCATGCGTTAATTTTTTTTTTTTTTTTTCTTGAGCTGGCCCAGGTACCCCTCCCAAATTTTCCCACATTCGGGTTATGTAATACTACACAATTGTACATTTTAGCTGTAACTCAAAAAAAAGAAAAGAAAAGAAGATTTCATTGAAACACAGCATAGTTACCATACTAAGGAACATAAAAGGATTGACAAAGATAGTAAGGATCATAGAATGTCCTTCTACCATGGGTTCCTAAACAAAAAATAGAAACTTGAACAAAACTCATGACATAAAAAAGGTAAAACACTTAGCAGATTAGAGAGTTGGAAAAAAGGGTCTTGGTGTACTGAAATCTCCCCCTTTCACTTGTAGTACTGTTTCAGCTACTTCCCATTTATAGGATCTGTCAGGATAGTTCCATATTCCTTTGTGAGGTAGTAATATCCGCTATCATGGGCTATCCTAATGATGTAGGGCCCTTCCCATTTCGGGGCAAATTTGGAGGGTCTTGGGACATTCTTCCTTAGATGCTCTACTACTCTTAACACTAGCTGCCCTTCCATGAAGGCTTTTGGGTGTTTTGTCCGTGCATATGCTTTAGCCATCCTCTATTGGTACCTCTGGCTTCTCCTTCTAGCCACTTCTCGTTCTTTTTCTAACCCCTCCAGATCCGCCAACCTCCTTTCACTATTTATGCCATCTGTGATTTCCTAGATTTCTTCGAGTACTACTTTTGGCGTAGGGATGACTAGCTCCACGGGGCTAATGGCTTCTATCCCATAAACTAGGGAAAATGGTGAAAATCTCGTGGCTGCCTTCAAGGAGCTCCTGCATGCCCAGAGTACATCTGTCAAGTGGTCACTCCATTTTCCCCCATACTTATGTTTCATTTTTTTGAGGATCTTCAGTATCACCCTGTTAGTAGCCTTAGCCTGACCATTTCCTTGTGGATACTATGGTGTGGGCCTTCCATGCTTGATGTAATATGCCTTGGTTAGGTTCTTCATGTCTCTGTTTATGAACAAGGTTCCATTGTCACTGATCAGTCTCATGGGGATCCTAAACCTTGTGATGATGTGCTTTTGAATGAAGTTTGCCATAGTTGCTCTAGTGGCCTTTTTCAAAGGGATAGCTTCTGCTCATTTTGTAAAATACTCGATGGCTGCTAGGATCCATATATGGCCATTGGAAGGAGGGTTTATGGGCCCTAAAAGATCAAGCCCCCAAGTGTGGAAAGGCCACGATATTGTCATGTCTTGCAGCACATTTGGATGAGTATGGATTGCATCTCCAAGTACTTGGCATGCATGACACGTATTAACCAGTTCATTAGAGTCCTTTTTCATTGTTGGCTAATAGTACCCCAACTGCAACAACTGTCTGTAAAGTCTTCTTTTCCTTGAGTGACTTCCACAGTCACCGAAATGGACTTCCTTGACTGCTTCTCTAGCTTTTCTAGGCCCTAGGCATCTTCGGGGATTCTCGGTGTACCCCTTTTTGAACAAGATCTCGTTTTGCAAGAAGTACCTGACGACGAGTTTCCTGAGCTGGTGGGCTAGTGCCTTGTTAGTTGGTAGGATCCCTTGAGCCAAGTATTCCATCAATAGGGTCATCTAATCTTCCAGTACAAATATAGCATAACTTTCTTCTCTGTCCACTGAAAGTCGACACCTTTGACATTCCTCCTGTATAGTTGCAGCCTCTTTGTTCATATTTGGCCAGTAGTACCTCATGCGCTGCATCCTTCTATATAGGCTAATTTTTTCTGCAATCCCACAGATCTGGTTGTGTAATTCTTCTAATCTCAACTTCCCTTCTTTCTCGTTGATACATTTGGATAGGATCCCCTCCGAGAAGCCTCTTGTACAGCTCTTCTTCTATCAAAGTGTAATCTTTTAGCTCCTTGATGCTTCCTTTAAGTCCCAACTTTTCCATTTTCCCTTTTACCTCATTTCTCTAATCTTGCTGTTTTGGTTCTTTAGGGAACAACTTTTTGAGGATCCCTATGATGGAATGTTCCTGCTTACTTACTCTTATCAGAGTACCTCTTCCTTTGAACAGTACCTAGGATCTCAGGGTGGCTAGTGCATCAACGAACATGTTTTCACTCCTTTGGGTGTACTCCACACTGAAGGTCTGGAATTTTTGCTCCACTTTTTGCGCCCAAGTTCTGTAAGCTACCAGGCTTTGCTCTCTTAGTGCCAAGTCACTCTTTACCTGGGAGACCACAAGGTTGGAGTCTCCAAAAACCCTTATATGTTTTACTCCCATGCTGAGTGCTATGGCCAGCCCAGTCAAGTATGCCTCATACTCAACAGCATTATTTGAACAGGAAAACCCAAGCTTGAAAGATAATGGCATGGTATCCCCATCTTCGCAACTTAGCACAATTCCCAGTCCGTTTGAAGTTGTCGTTGCTGACCCATCAAACCTCATTGTCCACTTCTTTCCTGGGAGCTTTGCCACTGCCACCTCCTCAGGGATTTCCTTGCTTAGTGAACATTCTTCTTCCCCTGGGAACTGGGCTAGCAGATCTGCTATGGCTTGGCTTTTGACAGCCTTGGGGGTCCTGAAGCCAATGTCATATTGAGAGAGCAAGACCAGCCACTGTGCTATCCTTCCCGTTAGGAGAGGCTGATGAAGGAGTGCTTTTATGGGATGTGACTTGGTTACCAAAAGGATCTAGTGTTGAGAAGTATCGTTTTAGCCTTTGGGATGCCCTTTCTACTAGGCATGCCCTTTCTATCCTGGGGTATTTGGTCTTTGTATCTTTAACTAATGGGTTGTTCATTCCCATCATTGTCTTCCTGTGCTAGCAGGGCTCCTATAGCCTGGGAGTTTGACGCTAAATATAGCAACAGGGGCTGCCTACATACTGGTGCTTGTAGGGTGGGAAGATAGTTCATGATCTGCTGGATCCTCTGAAAGGCTTCTTGTTGTTCAATCCCCCAAGTGAACTCAGTCTCATTTTTCAACAGTTTGGATAAACCACTAACGACTGAAGCTAATCCTGGCACAAACCTCCTGATGTAGGAGACCCTTCCCAGGAAACTTTTGAGCTCTCTAACTATCGTAGGCCTTTTCATTGTTGTGATGGCTGTGACTTTGGCTGGATCTACACTTATGCCTCTGTGATGTACTAGGAACCCTAGGAATTTTTCAGCAGATACTCTGAAGGCACACTTCATGGGGTTCATGCGTAGTTTGTACTTCTTGCACCTTTCAAAGACTTGCTCGAGTGTCTAGAAGTGTCCTGCCCTGGTCTTTGACTTTACCATAATATCATCCACATAATCTTCCATTTCCCTTTGCATCATATCATAGAAGATAGTTGTCATGGTTCACTGGTATGTGGCCCCCCTGCATTTTTAAGGTTGTGAGAGTGCCTTTTTCTTCTCAGCACAGTGGCCCAAAGATCCTGGGCCAAATAAATATTCTTGGTGGATTGGGCTCGGTTCACCGCAGCTAAAAGGGCTGTTTAAGAACCGAGTGGTGCACAAAACAAGCTTCCTACAATACAAATAACTAACAAGCAAAAATATCTGTATTGAATGACATTTTAACAGCAAAGGAATGCACAACAAGTGAAATACAATGTAAGAAAAGGTTAGGGATCCTCGAATTAGTGAGGTGCATTTTATTAATTTTCTTTAGTTATTATTACAATGCTCACTAAGACGTAATACAAGGTTCAACTAAGTTCAAAAATTACAGACTTTGATAGCTATTTAAGCTTCCAAGACTTGCAAAGTTTGAATTTCTTGAATCCGAGCATGTGCTATAGTAGCTGTCTCTGGGATACCGGGAGCGGCTCCTCTGTTTTCTCTTAATTTTACAGAGCTCTTTCTATAATTTTATGAGACTTCAGAAAATGACCATGAATGCCTCAATGATCTAATCAAAAATGAATCTCTATCTGAATCTGGATCCCTTGTAGCATGGACCCCCTCCTCCTTTTATAGCATAGCTCGGGCTCCGGGGTACTAGTAATTTCTCCCTTTGCCTCTTAGAGTTCGTGTCGTGCCAGGTTGCTTAGGGTTATGTCGTTTCCTTTTTCTCTCATAGTTTCTTGCTTTTGGTGCGACCAAACGAAAGTCCCCTAGCTAGTTTTCTATTTCCAGACTTCTCCATTGGCTGGTTTTCAGCTATTTGGCATTTTCTTCTCAGCACTCCAGCTTTTTCAGTTGTGCTCTTCCTTGTCACTTTCTCCAAATGGTCGGAATCACGGCTCCTGCATTTTGCTTCGTACCTCCTGGCTCCACTGCATGTCTAGAGCATGAGACTCGCATGCTCTTTGTCTTCTATCCCTCTTTGAATTTGCTTCAATCTTACTTCGCGCGTCCAGGGATCCCCGAACTCTGGGGACTTCTGGGATCCTGGCCCACCCCTTCTTCCTGGGCTTTTCTTTGGTTTGCTGGTTCTGGCTGGTTTGGGCCTTTTTTGTTCTTTCGTGGGTCTCTGGATCCCAATCATCTGGGCCTCTTGCCCTTTTCTTCTTTCTTTTCTCTTTTCTTTATTGTGTGAGCTTAGTCTTCCATTTTTTTTCTTATTTTTCTCTTAGTTCTTGTTTTTTTTTTTTTTTTGGTGAAATGAGCCCACCGTGTTATTTCTTTGGGCCTTAGTTTGTGCCCCATTTTGAACCTCAACAAAGGTCAAAGGGCATCACAGTGTAATAAAAATTTTCGATTGGGGTCTTGAATGCTGTCTTCTTTGCATCTTCGGCAGCCATGCGAATTTGGTTATACCCACTATATCCACCCATAAATGAAAACATGGAGTTTCTCGCAGCCAAATCTACAAGGAGGTTAACGTTGGGTAAGGGGAACTCATCTTTTGGACATGCTTTGTTTAGATTGCAAAAATCCACACAACACCAAATTTGGCCATTATCTTTATGGGTACTATGTTGGAGAGCCATTTGGGATGTTGGATGGGCTTGATAAAACTAGCTCTTAGCAGCTTCTTGACTTCCTGAGTTATTTAAGCCTCTATATCAGTGTGAAAGACCTTGGCTGGTTGGACTACTAGCTTGACTCCCGGGTCTACATTGAGAGAATGGACCAACAATCCTGGATCCAGACCAAGCATCTCATCGTATGTCCATACGAACACATCCACATATTTCTTGAGTAATGCCACTAAATGCTCATTTTCTTGTGTTGTCAACTGACTACTAATGAAAATAGGCTTCTGGGATCCCAGCTCAACCCCCAAGTTTACCTATTCCAATTCCTCCTTAGGCTGGATTTGTGTCTCCTTGACTAGATCCTCTAGAACTTCTTCTTGAGCCATCATACAATCCAGTGGTCCAGGACCCTTCTGCATGATGCATTCGGGCCCCGCGCACCTTCATAAGCGATAAATTAACTTTCCTCTGGGCTTCCATACTACCACGCATTCTTGGGATCTTGAGGAGCTGGTTTCCTTCTTTTGCCTCTTTCTGTCTAGGAGGTTCCTCAGGTCATGGGCACCCCCTTCTTCTTCTTCTTCCAAGACAAGTGCTTCTGGGGTCCCTAGCGTGGGGCTCCCATCATCTGGTTCTAACTCGTCATAAAATATTGTTTCCATAAAGTTTACTTCTCCTTGGCTGAAAGGGTTTGGGTTGGCAGGGATCCTTATGGGCCTCCCATTTAATCTCCTTTTAACACATTGATGGTACGTGGAGGGAATAAGGCGATGCTTATGGAGTCATGGGCGTCTCAATAGAACATGGTAAGAAACCTCTGAGTTAATCACATGAAATCTGGTCAGAGCTACTATTAGGCCTACCCTTAAGGCCAGCTGCACATATCCTTCAATTGATTCTGCTGATCCTTCAAATCTTGTTATCTCCATGGGAGCCCCCAGGATCCTCCTGCCAGTCAGGCCCACGGCTTCTAGGGTACTTAGGGCTATGAGGTTGAGTGATGCCCTTGTGTTTACCAATGCTCTTCTGATTTGGATACTGTTTATGGTGGCCATTAAATAAAGGGGTCTGCGATGGTCTGGATGCTCAACTTCCATGCCCTCATCAGTGAAGGTTATTGCATTGGTTGTCTTCAAGTAAGCTCGGCTGGCTTGGGATTTTACTATGAAACATTCTACTCCCAACTGATTGAATAGTATTCTGAATTTAGGGCTTTTCTGAAGGGTCCTGACTGTGTTTGGATGGAAGGATCCTTCAGACTCTTCTGCTTCCGCCGGGTTTCCATGGATCACCATAGCCACCACTCCCTTCCCCTTGTGATTGGGTAAAGGGTTCCTTTGCACCTGGGTTCCTTCTAAGTGAGCTCTAGGGTCCCCTCCCTAAGCTTCTTGTGAAAAAGCCTACGGAGGGTCCAACAATCCTTAGTAGAGTGCTTGACATAGTTATGAATTCTGCAAAACAACAGATTCTTTCTTTCTTCCTCAGTAGGTGGTCTAGATACAGTGAATGGCCTGACGATTCCGTCTCCAATCCACTTATCCAAAACATGGTTCAATTCTTCTGCAGTACATGGGATTACAGGTGGTTCCTCGGTGTTAAGTTCTTGGTGAATCAAGAACTATTAAGGATGAAAATTGGTTACTTCGAGGGTAACTAACCTCCAAAAATAGAGAAAATGGAGAGAGAGAAGATTAGAGAGGAAACAAGGATAAGAAAGAAGCAACTCAATGATTTTACTTACTCTTTACAAATGTTAGTTACAGAGTTATATACCCCAAATCATCCCATGCGTTCCCTCAGAACTAACAACCCAAACAACTAACTCTACTAACTGATTTGCCAGCTCATATGCCAGCTCATCAACTAACAACTAACATATCATACAATATAATCCCCACATCCATACATCAATGTATATACCACCATCAACATGCTCGGGTTCCTAACAACTACCCTCCCCATCAAAACAGCTTGCCCTTAAGATGGGGAAATTGTTGCTGAAGTGTCAAAAGATCCTCCCACGTGGCATCATCAGATGAACAGCCATGCCACTGGACCAACAACTGAGTGATAGTCCTCCTGCGCAACTGAAGAGTCCTGGTCTGCAGAATGGCCACAGGTTCAGGGGCCAGAACTCCTTGAGAAGTGATAGAAGGTAAACTAGGAAGAGGGGCAGAATTGTGGCCTAATTTAGCCTTCAAACATGAAACATGGAATACTGGGTGAATGCAAGAACTAGAAGGGAGATCCAACCTATAAGCAACTGGTCCAACCTTCTGTATGATCTTAAAAGGACCAAAGAACCGAGGAGATAGTTTATGGGAGGCCCTATAAGCTACAGATTGCTGCTTGTAAGGCTGAAGTCTTAAGTACACCCATTCCCCAATCTGAAATTCCCTCTCAGTTCTATGCAAATCACTCTGTTGTTTCATCCTTGCTTGAGCATCAACCAAATTCTGCTTGAGCAGGGACAAAATCTGCTGTCTTGATTGAAGCAAAGAGTCAACAGAAGCTACTTGAGTAGTGCCTGGAATATAATCCAGCAGTCTAGGTGGAGCAATGCCATAGAGAGCCTCAAAAGGAGTAAGCTTAGTTGCAGTGTGGTAATTTGTATTAAACCAAAATTCTGCCAAATACAGCCAATCATACCACTCTGAAGGTCTGTCAGCAGAGAATGATCGAAGATAATGCTCTAAACTTTTGTTTACAACCTCAGTCTGCCCATCTGTCTGTGGATGGTAAGCAGTAGACATTGCAAGCTGAACACCCTGAAGCCTCATCAATTCTGCCCAAAATTTAGCAGTGAACACCGGATCTCGATCAGAAACTAAGGAAGTAGGCATCCCATGAAGCTTAAAAATATGCTGAGCAAACAAGTGAGCAACCTTAGCTGCAGAATAGGGATGGGAGAGAGCAATGAAATGCACATACTTGGTAAGCCTATCAACAACCACCATAATGACATCCATTCTTTGAGATCGAGGTAAACCATCAATAAAATCCATACTCACAACTGACCAAGGCTTGTCAGGAATGGGTAATGGCTGTAATAGTCCAGCTGGATGGCAGGTCTCAGACTTCATTTGTTGACATACATCACATTCCTTAATATGGAGCTTCAAATCAGCTTTCATCCCATGCCAGAAAAAATCTTGCTTTAGCCTATGGTAAGACTTGAGAAAACCAGCATGTCCACCCAAAGGACTGTCATGTACCAAATGAAGAACCTTGGGCTTCAAAGCACAAGTAGGCCATAGAAATACTCTACCCTTGTATAGGAGTAGACCATTATGCAAAGAAAAAGACTTAGGACAATTGGTCTCAGTCTGCAACTGCTTAAGAATCTGTTGAACTTCACAGGAGGAACTATAGCTAGCCTTTAAGTCATCAATCCAAGTAGGACAAGGAAAGGAAATCAAACACAGAGAAGCTGGATGAGAACCTTGGTCCTCCTCACCCCTCACATCAACATCCACCTTCCTAGAAAGGCCATCAGCAACTCTATTTTCACACCCTTTTTTGTACTCCACAACAAACAAGTAACCCAAGAGCTTAGCCAACCACTTTTGCTGAGCTGGGGTAGCAATCCTTTGCTCCAAAATGTACTTCAAGCTCTGCTGGTCAGTCTTGATGACAAAGGGTCTACCCAACAAGTAGGGTCTCCATCTATGTACAGCAGTAACCAAAGCTAAAAGTTCCTTTTCATACGTTGATAAGTGCAAGGCCTTTCCCTTCAAAACCTGGCTGTGAAAGGCAATTGGTCTGTGGTCTTGCATTAAAACAGCCCCTAATCCAACACCAGAAGCATCACATTCTATAGTAAAGGGCTTGGAGAAATCTGGTAAAGCCAGAACAGGTGGCTGGCATACTGCTACCTTAAGAGCCTGAAAAGCTTCCTCAGCTTGCAAGGACCACACAAAGGCCTTCTTTTTTAATAAGGCAGTCAAAGGGGCAGCTATTTGGCCATACTGATGTATGAATTTCCGATAATAACCAGTGAGACCAAGGAATCCACGCAAAGCCTTAACTGTGGTTGGAGAAGGCCAATCTTTCATAGCAGAAAGCTTCTTAGGATCAGCACTTACACCTTGACCAGATATAATGTGACCCAGATATTCGACCTCAGGAATGCCAAAAACACATTTGCTTCGCTTGGCATACAAATGATGCTGCAACAGTAAACTAAGAACTAATCGAAGATGCTGAAGATGTAATTCCAAGCTTTTACTGAAAACTAAAATGTCATCAAAGAAGACCAACACAAACTTCCTTAAGTAAGGTCTAAAAACAGCATTCATTAGAGCTTGGAATGTAGAGGGTGCATTGGTTAAACCAAATGGCATAACAAGAAATTCATAATGACCCTCATGTGTCCTAAATGCAGTTTTAGCAATATCCTCCTCTTTCATGCGAATTTGATGATAACCAGACCTTAAATCAAGCTTCGAAAAAATGCAAGAACCTGCTAACTCATCAAGTAATTCATCAACAACAGAAATGGGAAACTTATCTTTGATTGTGACTTGATTAAGAGCTCTGTAGTCAATACACATGCGCCAAGAACCATCAGCCTTCCTCACTAACAACACTGGAGAAGAAAAAGGGCTCTGGCTGTGTCTAATAAACCCCACCTCCAACAATTCATTAACAATCTTCTCAATCTCATTCTTCTGAAAATGAGGATACCTATAAGGCTTTTGACACACGGGTTCAGTGCCATCCTTCAAAAGAATCTGATGTTCAAATCCTCTACAAGGAGGCAGACTAGTAGGTGTCTCAAAAACAGCAGTAAATTCAGTCAAGAGAGTTTCAATTTCTGGAATACAATGTGAGGCAGAAGGGCAGGTAACAGCTGAGAATGAAATTTGTAACAAAAGTCCTTTCTTCACAGGTGGTTTAAAGAATTGAGTGCCTTCATGAATGGTCAACCCAGTGGGCTGCAACCCAACTAATTTCACCCTGGAATTGCAGTGGGAAAACTCCATAGACATCTCCAAAAAATCCCATTAAATAAGACCAAGGGTCCTCAGCCATTGAGTACCTAAAACTAGTTCACGGTCTCCCAGAGCTAATGCATTCAGGTCCACTGCAAACACTTGACCTTGCATAGCAACTTTAACATTAGAACAAACACCCTGTGTCCGAATGGAAGCACCATTGGCAACCTTCACTTCAAAAGTGATAGAAGGGTCTAAGGGTAAATGTAAAACAGAGATCATAGCAGCATCAACAAAATTGTGTGTACTCCCAGTATCAATCAAAATCACAAGACAATGACCATTAATTTTCCCTCGAATCCTCATAGTGCCAGGTGAGGGACTGCCCAAGAGAGCATAAAGTGTAATCTCAGCCTCCCCTACTTTAGGTTCAGACCTATTGTCAACAAACTTACCCTCATCTAATTGTACTAAGGTAGCTTCAGAATCATCAAGTTCTACTAATTGATCATTAGAACTAGAATCTTGGAAAGGATAAAGTCCTTCCAATAAGAAAAGCTTAGCAGACTTACAGTGATGTCCAGGCTGAAACTTCTCATCACAATTGAAGCAAAGTCCTTTCCTTCTTCTTTCCTCTATTTGAGCAGGTGACAATCTTTGTAAAGGCAACTTCAATCTGGATTCCATCTTCCCTTCAGGTCTGGGCCCCAAAATTGAAGGCTTAGCAGAATCAAAAGAAAATCTTTGACTCCTACGGCTGCTGTTAAGGTATTCTTCTTGGATTTTTGCTAACCCAAAAGCTTCATTGAGGTTCTTGGGATGAAGCATCTTCACTGGTAGTCTGACTTCATCCTTGAGACCACTAAGGAAACAGCTCAATTTGTGACTATCTGATAACCCTTTAATCCGGTTAGACAAAGCCTCAAATTGTCCTTTATAAGCTACAACATTTGAAGTTTGTCTCAACTTTGTGAGTGATTCCATAGGATCCTCATAGGCAGTACTTCCAAACCTTGTTAATAGAGCTTCTACAAATCCTTCCCAAGTCGCAAACACCCCATTCTCATCACTGTCCTGAAACCAGATTAGAGCATCGCTATCCATGTGGAAAGAAGCCATTAACAATTTCTCATTAAACGGAGTTTGATAGAAACTAAAATACTGGTTGGCCTTGTACACCCAAGAAGCAGGGTCATCACCCTTAAACCGAGGAAAATCCAATCTCACACTCTTCGACATATGTGAAATGGGCAAAGGAACAGCTTGGGCATTTGGAGAAGGAGATGAAGACATAGTTTGTTGCTGTCTCTGTTCTTCAGCTTCCGTGAGTTTTTGCAGAGCCAGACTGATAGCATTCAGTTGTTGAGTGTTGGCATTCAATTGTTGGGTGTTAGCGTTCAATTGTTTGTTAATCTCTTGTAAAGAATGGCCATGGTGATCTGTGGTGGTTTTAAGGAGAGATAATGATTCATTGATATAGGCAGAGGATCTCGTTTCCGCCATGGAAGCTGGTGGGTAAGGCTCTGATACCAAATGTTAAGTTCTTGGTGAATCAAGAACTATTAAGGATGAAAATGGTTACTTCGAGGGTAACTAACCTCCAGAAACAGAGAAATTGGAGAGAGAGAAGATTAGAGAGGAAACAAGGACAAGAAAGAAGCAACTGAATGATTTTACTTACCCTTTACAAATGTTAGTTACAGAGTTATATACCCCAAATCATCCCATGCGTTCCCTCAGAACTAACAACCCAAACAACTAACTCTACTAACTGATTTGCCAGCTCATCAACTAACAACTAACATATCATACAATATAATCCCCACATCCATACATCAATGTATATACCACCATCAACATGCTTGGGTTCCTAACACTCGGCCATTTTTCCTTTAGGTCTCTTCCTTTTTTCTCCTACTAATGCTGTCATGGCCTGAGGTACTGACACTCTCTTTGTCCTCATGATTAATGCGGTCCTCCTAGTTCTTTGTAGTAGGTCAGCGAACTGGGTTATGCATAAATTTTTGAGATTAAGCCTGTAATCAAAGAGCATGTTGGAGAAATGTCTCCACGAGCTCTTTTTCTTCATAGTCTCCATAGCAGTCCAGAGAAATGTCTTCAAACCTTTTGATGAACTGGACAGGATCCTTTCTAGGCCTTTGCCTTACCATCTAAAGGCTTTGGAAGGTGACCTTGTCTTCACTTGGATAGTACTTTGCACAAAACCTCTCTATCATCTCGTCCTAGGTGTTGATGGACCTAGGCCTCAAGGTAGTGTACCACGTATATGCTTTGTCCACTAAGGACGTCTCCTGCGTAAGGGCCCATGGTGTGAATGAACCTACTCACGTGCTCCACAACACTTCCATTTCTTCCATCAAAAGGATGGAACTTTGGGGGTTCAATTCCCTTGGGATAAGGTTTGCCAAGGAGTTCTGGTGGGAATGGGAGATCTCGAGAAAATTTCTTAGGAACCCCTAAGAGTTTTTCCATTTCTTCTGCGAAGGGACTGCTTCTTCCCTCTCCTTTACCTAGTCTCCAATGAAGTCGTCAAAATGTGTGGGTCCTTTTTTGGACAGTACCTAGGCCCAAGTAGAAACAAGGATCCTAGGCCCTTTAATTGTTGTTTTAAGGGACTGGGCTTGGTTCACCGTAGTTAAATGAGCTGATTACGAACCAGATGGTGCACAGAGCAAGAATCCTACAACACATACATGCTAACAAACAAGAAATATATGCATTGAAAGAAACAGCAAAGGAACGAAATGGTAAAGAAAGACACAAAAATGAAGCGTTAAGGATCCTTAAAACAATGCAAAATATTCCATTATTTTCTTAATAGTGTAATACACTATGCTCACTAGGACATGTTACACTATGCTCACTAGGACATGTTACAAGGTCCAAATAAGTTCAAAAATCACAGACTTAGATGGCTCTTCAGGCCTCTAAGACTTTCAAAGTTTTAATCCCTTTGAATCTAAGTGTGTTCTCTAGTGGCTGTTTGACGATACCAGGCGATATTTCCCTCTCTTTTCTCTCTTTTTTTGAATCTTGATAGAGTTTTCTCAATGATTTTACTCTAACTCACTGTTGCTGAATGCCATTCACTGTTGGCTACTTCCCCTTTTATAGTGTCATCCTAGGGTTCCCGAGGTACCATTGATTCCCTCCATTTACTCCCCTAGGTACCAGAATCAATGAACTGCCAGCAACATTGGTGGCTGGTCCCTTCCTCACTCCTCATTATTTTCTTCTTTTGGGGTTTCTTCCCCAAAAGTCTCTTGCTGACTTTCCATTCTGGGGTGTCCTTAAAGAGCTGACTTTTAGTCCTTTTTTCAAGGCTTTTAAACCCCACCTTTTCAGACTTAGCTTTTGGCTGCATTTCCTTTTGTTATTTTTCCCAAGTGAGCTAATTCCTTCCTGCCAGGTTGAAAGTTTCCTAGCCACTTCCCTTCATGGTTCTTCTTTCTGGGTTCCCCAAGGTACCAGCCCCTTGTTCATGAATTGTTAGTTTCCAAGCCTTCTGATTCTTTTATGCATCATAGGGTGGCTGATAGGGACAAATTTGTTCTCGTTCCTTGTGTTTCTTGGCATCGCCCCTAAACTGTCTTAATCCCAACTTGGCCTTACTACACATCCTGAGGATCCCAGGCTCCTGGGAATTCCCATGTATCCTGGCCTAGTTATTTTCCTGGGCTCCCCAGCGATTTTCTAGACCTTTGATAGCTAGGTTGGGCATTTTTCTCTCCCTTATTTCTTGGGGCTTGAAACTTGCCCATCCATGGACCCGGGTCTCTCCTTATAGACCCTTAACGAGTTTGGGCCTCTCCCTTTTTCCTTTATTGGGAGCCCAAACGCTTTATGGCCTCAATCCTTTTTGTTGTTTCTTTGGGCCTTGGTACAACATTGTGATTTTTTGGACCTCAACACATGGCAGCGAAATATTTACTAAGAGCATTAGCATCAACCGTTCTATCTCAAATGCCATTTTCACTCATTAAAAATTACTTTATCTATTTTAACATATTATTTTACAAAACACCGTGCATCACATCTTCTATTTTAACATTCAATATATTAAAATAATATATTCAACCAATTAAAAATTCATTTTCCACTACAACCCATAAACCTAATAAAAAATTATTCCAACAACCCAAATTCACCCATAAGTCCGGCCACCAAATCCACCCATAACTTAACAATCGGCCAGCATTACCACAACCAAAACCCATAAAAATCCAACCAAATTTGCAACAAAAATCATCTAAAAAACCAGCCACAATTACACAAAAAAATCATTGGAGGAAAGTAAATAAGTTCACCACCATTGGAGGAACAAAAGAAAAAAATACAACACCATCACCACCTAAAACTCACCACAACTAGAGGAAAGTAAATCAGTTGCCCATAACCCACCAACCAGACACTTAGATTGGCGAGGGGAGGGACGGCGAGGTGACAATGGTGGCGGTGGCGAGATGTTGCAGGTTCATTTGAGAGAGAGAGAGAGAGAGAGAGAGAGAGACGGTGATCGAGATTTGGACAACGGTGCGAGATCAGTAGCTTGTGAGGTTGGCGGTGGTGAGGGAGGAAGTGGGTACGAGAGAGAGAGGAAGAATAAGATTTGTACAAAAGGTAGAAAAAAAAAGTAAATTTTTTTTTAGCATTTCATTTGTACCATTCCAAATTTGGAACGGTATTGTTCATCCATGCTAAAGTTTTTAACATTTAGAATATTTGATGTGAGATATTTTTTGTTGTTTGGCATGCCAAATGTCAAATATTTGGTATTTGGCATACATGATATGAGTGCTCTAACCAAACAATTATAAATAATTATAACAAAAGAAGGATTAATAGAAGCATCATAATAAATTTCCCAAAAAAATAGGGGTAAGAGAGACATATATATGTCCTATCATAACTGATAATAACTATAGAAGCACAAGTATAAATAAGAGTTTCACTTGAGAAAGAGGGATAATCACCAAACAATACACAAAAATTCTGATTATTTACTCTTAAAATTTGGCTTACATTATACATTGATTCTAGTTGTTCCATCACATTAATGCAAGTTTATTTCCAATATTTTAATTTTCTATTTAGCTTAGTTTCGATTAGTTTAATTTAAACTCGATTTACTTTATTGTCATCTGATAGGCCAAAAATGTATTGACCCCTTGTGATGAATTAATTGATTAATTAGCCAAGTTTATTAATTAATCAAATTAACATGCAAATGCGTGGCAGTACAAACAAATCACCAAAAAACTAAGTCTGCAGCGGAAAATAAATTGACACAGTATTTGTTTACGAATTGGGAAAACCTACACAGCAAAAACCCCCCATTGAGTGATTTTAAGGTCACCACTCCCGAGAATCCACTATTATCACAACAAGCGGTTACAAGAAAAGGAATCTCAGTACCTTATACCAACCTATAGTTGAACCCTTACTCTCCTTGTAATGCACGACTCATGTGACTAACCAATTGCGTGGATCCCAGTACGCGACTTCAATCACCAACTAGAGAAGGTTGTTGGCTGCAAAGTTCTTCAATTCATCACACGATGAAGATCCAGAAGATGCTTGGTCACAAAACCCTATGGTGTACAAACACAGCAGCTTCTTCACAAGAAAGATGAACTAGGGCAAATTCTGTCTCTGGTTACAATTTGCTTGAACAGACTTTGCTCAACACTTATGCAACTTGTGTCTCATTTGACGGCCCTTAAAATAATCATTTTATATGTCTAGGGTTGTGAGAAAAGAAAACTCAAACATACAATCACAGATTGGAGTCAAAACAGAACTAAAACTCTGTTTTTCATAAACCTCGACAGATGCCTATCTGTCGAGCCACGGGATTCAGACAGCTCTTAAGTCTCGATAGATGGCTAGCTGTCGAGATAGCTGTCGAGCTTTAATAAATAGCACTTTCTGCACTTGAATCTTGGACAAATTTGCATGGGTTTAACACTTGAACTTGAAACACGGTTTCTTGAAGCATTAAACATATCCTAGATCTACCTAATTACAAGTAAAGTGCATTTTGTCAAAGGATTAGCCAATTACATAAAATAGTGACATATGTTCCTAACAAGTGAATCACATATGTCCTAACATCATCGATTGTATTATTTTAATTATGCATATAATTACTGTTAAATTCACATCCAATTTATGTTCGCATAGTTAAACTTTGGCTTAAGTCTTCTTTGCTGAGACAACACCGTACTCTCAATCGTCGAAATTTTTTTCGCTCCTACCGGAGAAATCCTCCTTCTAAAGGTGTGGGCCCTACCATGAGTCCCACACCTATGAGAGGAGGAAAAACTTTTCCCGCAAAAATGAATAATTTCTCCTCAATTGCCCCATAGAGGATACTTTACCCATTAAGCTTGAGTCAAACAGTTAACCCCATGGTTTACCTAATCCATCATAATTATTATTGGTTCTCCATATTTATGATCTTTGTTAACCCCATGGTTTATTTTATTTTATTTTTTGGATGAAAAAAATGATTTTATTGCAACCAGAACATATTAAAAGACAGAAAGGCAAGCTGCCTCCCTCCTGATAACAGAAACAAAATAGGAGGCTATTGCCAATATCAAAAGAACCAAAATATGCTACTATTCATGTACCATTTAGCAAGGATGTGAGCAGTCTCGTTTGCTTCTCAGGCGGTCCAGAAAAAAAGACAAATCTGGGAAATGGGCAGTTATGCCTTTTAAGCTACCACCATTTGATATATCACTATTGATGCTCCGGAACGTTCATGGTTTCAAGGACACATATGGGCATGGATACGTTGCTTAAACTCAACCATATATACGTTCATGGTTTCAAGGACACATGTGGGCATGGACACAATTGCTTAAACACAACCCCACACACGCGCATATATATATATATATATATATATAAACAATGTTACACCTTCAACATTTTGTTATTGGATGAGAATTTTAACAAATTCATTGTTAAATTATATTATTTTCATATGTTCTCTATGTTTGAAAAATTTTAAAACAATCAAATATCAATAACTAAGTCATCAATCAAATATTTAAAGTTCAAGTTTTTGAAGTTTAAAAGTATACATCAAAGATGAGTTTATAGATCAAATAATAAATAAAGTCTAATTCTAGAATATATAGCTTCATATATAAACTTAGGTCATAATAAACACCTATAAATAATTAACATAATAATAAAATTTCATATTTAGCTTCATATACAAGCATGATCATATTATGTTAAACTTTTCCATGCATTGCACAGATTACTTACTTTCTTTATTATCAATTATTATATATAGTAGTTTCTCAAAAAAAAAAAATTATTATATATAGTATCAAACTACTTAACTGAGTTCTATGATTTTCCTTCTATAAATGCCAATATATTTGATGTGTTCCAATTAGTTCAATTGCTAATAAAGCCTCTTATTGTCAAATAAAAAACATGAGTTCAAACTCCGCCCACATAAAAAATTAATAAGTGTCTTGTATAAATGATAAAAACAATTATTGGGGAGTGGATATGCTATAGATTCAAAATCTTATTATATCTTAAAAAGAAAAAGAAAAACACTTTCTGGGCCAGTCCTCAACTAATCAGTAATCACCATTAATTTGGACATTTATGCTACGTTGTGTGGGTCAGATCTAACTTGTAAACCTCTATTATAACATGGTCTATAGTTATACACAACTATGATACTTAATGGGCCCAAAATGTAGAGCTATTTTGTAATTCCTTCTCCTTCAGTGTATAATTCAGTACTGCTACTAACCAACAACTAGCAGAGTCAGTTTACGACAATTTTTTTTTGTTTTTTTTGAGTTTACGGCAAGAATTAAAGTCCAGATTTCACATAATTTGTCTAGATGAGAAATTATTGCTTTGGTTAACATTATGATTGTGTTTTTTACTTTTTGGCAGCCTAACATTATGATTGTAACCATAGAAGAATCTATTTAAATGTTGATTGGGTTGGTCTAAATTTCCTTTTTCTCAATCAATGTTTGAATGAAATTACGTATCAACCTCACGATTCACGAGTTATTATTTCAGCCAAATAATATAAACACAAAAATAAATTCGTAAGTTGGTAGGATTTGTAAGCGCAAGGAAATAGTTGAATCTGTTCAGTAAAGCACTCGATGTAATCTAAATTAATTAAGATATCAATCTCATTCCTTTTCTTTGGGTTAGAAGTAAACCTTCATTGTTTATGCATAACAAGATATCTTACAACTCTCCTCAACATGTGATTCAATTCCATTTAACATCAAAAGTTTTGGATGTAATCTAATTTTAGAAGTATGGATACTCGAACATCTCTGATGTGTCTTTATTTAAAATGCATCAAATATAGACATGTTGAGAACAATATTACATCATGTAACAAGAGGAAAAAATATATATAATCTTGTTCATTTAAACAAAAATTCCTTTTGTTAAAGATTTTGATACTTATTATTTATTTTGAAATTTTAAAATAAACATAAAATATCTAAAAATAGTTAAAATACATCTAAAGATATAGTATATATAAATTGATTAATTGTCATATTTCTACTAGGTTGTGACGTAATTTTTTTTGAAAATTTTCGTATCGCTACATCATATCGTGTCCATGCTTCTTAGAGTATTTACAAAACATTTTGGAAGATAGATAATGAATGCCACGACCCTTTGCTAGATTTGATACCAGCCTATCACGATTCTATGTCCTCCCACCATAAACACCACAATTTTGCCAGTATTGGTACCAGTACTACCACCAACATCATCACCATTTTTATTAGGACAACTTCTGCAACAAACAAATGGTATGATTAGCCTTACCACTTCACCATATATTCTTAGAACGATCACAACCACACCATATCACCACTATATATTGTTGCTTACTGTCCTTTTGTGATGAGTATGCCTTGTCTACTACAAATCACATGTTTCCTATCTGTATGGGGGTCATACTCAAGAGACACTTGAGAGACACAATGGACCCTGTGAATTGAAACGTGGTTCCAGAATTTGATCACGTTCATGGCATCAAATTGGATTCTGGAAAAAAAAAATTTCTTAGATTCTTCCTTTGTGATAATTGATGAAATCCAATAATTAATGGTCCCATATTAATTGTTTAGACTCCTAATAGAAAGAGCCAAGTTTCAAGTTAGGTACTCTACCAACCAAAATAGTCTTCACTAAGTCATAATCTGATAACAGGGCATTCAATCATTTGGTGATTCATGCTTCATGAGGGACATAAGCACTACCTCTATGGAGTATCTGCTCCCAATATCTTGTCGGCTGAATCACATATGAATTAGATGTTCACATCCAACTATCCAAGAGTCTCACATTTTATCATCTGAAGTACATATATTTTGACATATTCAACGCGTGGTCCTTCTATAGTACCTCTAAGGTAAGTAAGGTATCTACGGTAACACTCAAAATATTGCATCAAACTTGATATATTTTTGATTGACAGCGAGCTTGACATACTTTGCCTATGGTAGAGTAGTTTGACTTCTCATTCTAACTCTTTTAAACCTTAAGATAAATTTCCTTCTAGGATGGCAAAAACAAGCAGACTTGTCTTGCTTCATCCTGCGTGGATTTTCCTTGTTCCGAAGAGGTGATAGAGCAGGTGTGGGTTTTGCTTGCCCTGCTCCACCCTGAATGTATATTATTTAATTATATATTTTACTTATTTAGTACTATCTTCAAAACACTTGTGTCTATGTTTCTCTTAATGCTCTCATGGTCATCCTTTCCTTTTTAATTTCATTTTTATCTCATCAATGTTGGAGCAATCTCATTAGGATTAGTAAAAAATTTCCAACCTGACCTACCCTGGCCCGCTACTGCCTAACACAGATTTTTCTCGCCCCAAAGAGGAGATTGGGCGGGGATGGGGCAACCATGATCTGACTTCACCCGCCCCATTGCCATCCCTACTTCCTTCTAACCAAAGGTTAGAATAAATTTTTGTGGGATTTTTTAGATTGGTCACAAGAATGGAATATTTCGATATCGATGGTGTATTGGTGTATTGTTTCAAAATTACTAAAATATAAATACTCCTTCTAAAATAATATAAGAACTACATAATTCATGCCATCTCATTAGCCAATATAAAAGGATTATATAATAATATCATGAGAAAATGGTGAACAATAACCAAATCATTTCATATACTCATCTCAAAAATTATTCTTAAAAGAAAAAGAACATTCAAATTTTTAGAAATAACCATATTGGGGGACCACAATTTGACTCCTTACAATCGTTCTAAAAATAGGCCCGCGGGACATGATGTTGAATGTCATAAAAGATTTGAGTGTGTCTTCCTCGTCACCAATTGGTTTTGAGGTGGAATGACATAACTCACGGTCTGAAAACCCAATTATTAGGTTTGATTCAGGGAGGAAATTTATCAAAATGTTCGAAGTTGAAAAAATAAATAAAATACAACTCAGTCCCAATTCCATTTAGATTTGAAATAGAGTTTTCGCTTGGAATGATTAGAATAACCTTAATATGCCATGATATTTAAACCGATATGAAATAGAGGATTAGTGTGTATGTTGATTTATGCACCAATAGGGCTCATAACCTTCGCAGCTGAAACCAGGAGTTAAGGCTTATGGTTCGGTTTTAGATGAGGCTTTATCTATCCTCATATATGGAAGGATTTTCAGAGCAAGCGCAAACCTTTTCACGCAAGGTATTACCTTCCTAGTGACTTTAATGAGAAAGCTTGGGAGCTCAAGCAATTAATTCCATATTAAGGTTAGAGAGTAAAGATTGGTTCTAGGTATTTGCATTGCTGCAATTCATATGTAGCAAATATTATGATATTTGCTTAGCTAAGTAATGCTATATATAAAATTCTCCATGTGGAATATACATGGACTGCATATATTGTGAATTTTCTGTTTTCCAGCCAACCAAATCGATAAAATTCTAGCAAATCTAACTTTTGGCAATACAATCAAAACACAATCATGATGTCTGAATTCGATAAGATTATTGTCGAAGAGTGTCTATAAATTGTGGCAAACAATGCTACTCAACTTTCTTCTACTTGAACTTTCACTTATGTCTTAGTTGTAGTTGCACCCACTCCATTCATGGTGCTACCAACTTTGGAGTCAATCATCTTCTTAGCAAAAGATGGCAAACAAAATGCAGCTGAATGTACCTGAAACGGAATGTACTAGGAGTTAAAAAAGGAACATATAATAAAAATTATGCCCTACCTGAGGAGGGGTCCAAATTTGAGTGGCAAAGGAATTGTAGTATTGTACACATTGATACCTCTGAGTTGTAAAACTTCAAGGGCCCTTTTGCTACGCCATAACTATTTGGATCAATTGGGTTGATTGGACTTTTGAAATTGACAGGCGGGCCCTCGGTGGAGCAAAGCAAAAAACCAATAACCCCACTGAAATTTAAAGGAAAAAAAAAAAAAAAGCACAAAAAAGAAAATAAATAAATAAATAAATAAAACAAATTAAGCAAGAAATAGAGAAAATCTTAATAGTCACATCCTAGAACGTTTACACATTGTTATTAAAATTATTATTGCTATAATTATTAAGATTTGATATTGAATTTGAGTCAAAGAAATTGAGACTCAACTTACTAGTATTATATTGGATAAGACACAAAATGAGCTTGGATTAGAATGAAAAAAATGCAATAATTTAAGAAGAATATACTTGACAAGATCAATTGGGGGTTGTTAAAGCAGTCGTCAAAAAGTGGGAAGGAAGAGAGTAAAATAACAATGTTACAAAAGTAACTTGATCTTTAATTTTAATATGTCAAATTTAGTTATATATGCTCAATTATATTATGTATATTGATTGGTTTAATTTGTCTTTTTCAAAAAAAAAGTTTGTCCTACCTCACAACCTTTTTTAATTAGAACAAGTGATGATAAAAGTTCCAAACCCTTTAAGAAACAAAATAATAATTACTTTGACAAATTTAAGATTTATATATTCAACAAGAAAGTTGGTGTAACTTCTGGTTTTGACCAATATGTACTGTTGGATAACGATATTATTACACGTTTATTCTTTCACTCCGTAAATTACAAGTTGAGGCCTCCAAGGGCGTGTAAGTAATAAAAAAAGAAAAAGGAGGAAGAAGTGGAAATGTGCGTTGGAAGAGGGGCAAATTCGGATATATTTTGGTCTAGATTTTTGTTTGATAAGAAAATATAGCACAGGCAGGGGCAGCTTTAGGGTAGGAAAAACTTCTGTATGTTTCTTCACCCTCACATGAGGGTGGACCCCAAGATACAATACCATCTCTTAGGGTAGAGCTCATAGTGTTCAAGATTTTTAGCACAAGCAAGACTTGCAAAAAAAAAAAAAAGATATATATATATATATATATATATATACACAATTATTTTTAAACTAACCTATTTTGTCTATATATTTAATACCATGATTTGAGAATCTCAAGAATTTGAGTTCAATAAAATAATCTTGACCGCCTTAAAAAAAAATAACAACAATAGCCTAAACAACAAGAAGATTAGACCAAACAACAACAAATGAATAACATATTCAATAAAAGGCCTAGGCAAAAACAAAAAATAAAATTTTCTAATCATTCATATTCATGACTTGTTTAACCTATTCCATAAATAATCAATAATTTCATTTTTCCTAAAAAATAGTACCAAGAAAGATACTTGGGCAATGAGTTCTCCTCAGCGGCGCCAACAGATCTACTCTTTTTGGCTTTGTAGTGGCAGTAGCTCTGCTCTACTCAGCGGCTCGGCTCATAGTCGCAACATGTATCATTCATTGCTCTTTACTCCCATCTGATTTTTCTCTCTCTCTCCATTTTTCTCTTCTCTCTCTCTCTCTATTACTTTTATCTCAGCATTCTTAGTTTCACTTTATCTCTCATTAGTTCCTTTTTGTCTTTTCATTTTGTTAATAGTAGGGAAATTGTAAAATTTTATATATTTGCTTATTTTTTTAATTAGATTTTGTATAATTTAAGTTTCTTGATGACTACTATAGAAAAATTCATAGAGCCATCACTGATGCTACATATGATAGAAATGAGAGAGCATGCATATATACCTTGGATATGCAGGAACAATAGTCCATGCATATTCAACCGAGCCTTTAAATATTTGGCGACATTTTGTGACAAGCTCTTCAATGTCAAGGGAGTGAAACCAAATGCTCTCTGCTTGGATGCACAATACTCCACCAGGTCGGAGAGCTTTTGCCACAAACTCAAAGAATGAGGTTTTGAAAAGCTCATGATCAGGCCCTGAATTGTATCACACACATATGACTTCTTTAAAACACTTAATTTGAAAGGAGAAAATAAATTTTCTGAGAGAAAGAGAGAGAGATACTTATTGGGTCGAATGCATCCACTATTATTGCATCATAGTTTCCTCCTGGATTAGACTCCAAAAATGCAATTCCTGCACAAAAAAAAGAAAAAAAGAAAAAAGAAGAAGAAGAAGACAAACTGTAACATACAAAGGAACTTCCAAAGAAGGCAAAATAGCAAAGCTTACGGCAACAAAATTGGACTTACCATCTCTAACATGAAGTGTGACCCGAGGATCCTCGTATCCAACTGCAACATCTGGGAAAAATTGTTTATACACCTGAAAATGACACCAACCTTGCATGCGTATCACACAAAGTTTTGTCCAAACGAAGACAGATCGAGCTACATATATATTTTACACTAAGTGAAGACAAAACTACTTAGTTTATTCACATAATGCTCCCATGTTTAAAGACACTTGAAATTTAATAATGATTTAAATATACCTGAACATTTTTAAAGTTTTAAGTTCATTTTTTGAGTGATTTTTTTTTTATGAGGCTTGGTCTGATAGGTTAATGCTTGAACAAAGACATATATATTGGGTTCCAAGATAGCAATAGATTAAAAATCTTTTAGTTCAGTTTGAGTGTTCCGCTTTATGATACACCAATCGAACATCTATTTTGTATTCTTAATTAACTATTTGCATGCTGTGGGAGGAAGAATGTATATATCCCACATATGAGATATCTTCTATACAACTGGGTGTTTATACTTACATCAACCAACATTGTGTCTATTTCACAAATATCAATCTTCTCCACAGAAGAGTGGCGAGAGATTTCTCTAAGGATGCCACCATCTCCTCCCCCAATAAGCAATACCTGAAGCAAAAGATGATGGAGTAAATTATTATAAAGTTGGTACTATTACTAGCAAAAGCATGTTTTTGACTATCTTCTACATACTTTCCGTTGTCAAATAGTTTAAATGGGTCATATTCCTGAAAAGTTTATAAGATTGACACATTGAGTTCCCATAAGATTTTCGTGCATATCTTGAATATAATATAGAGAGAAAAACCTTTTTTGGGTTTGGAATTGAGCAAAGTGGTAGATGGCTAATCATTTCTTGGTAAGCACATTCATCTTTCTCTGTGAGTTGTAGAGCTCCATCAAGGACAAAAACTTTACCATATGCTAATGACTGCAATAAAGTAGTCAACAATGTTTTCAAGATATGTATTTGAGTTTTGCATTGATCACATGATTTTTTACATCATAATACTAATTTAACTCAAAGCTTGGCAAAATATATTGCTTACCTGAAACACCATCATACTTTGGTATTTGGACGATCCTTGAAATAAGATTTTCTCTACCTTTAAAAAGTGAGCTTGTCCTACAAGATTATATTCATATAAAATTTGATTATGCTCCATCTGGGTGCAAGTGGAATAGACAAATTTCAAAGCCAGAATTAATAGTTAAACAACTTTTACGTTGAAACTAAGAACGCATGCGCAAGATCTTCATCAAATGTGCGATTTTTTTGGAAGCTTTGTGAGTTGTTTTCAGTATATTCTAAAAGTTTTGAGGATAAAATATTAGTCACAATCAGCTGTAATGCAATAATTAAGTTACGTCTTTGTGACGAAATGGAGGAATAGTGATTTTTCATATATATCTAGGAGCAGCCACTTGTATTGCAATTTTCTCATTAACGAATGCAGAACTAGCACTATAAGTACCATATCTAAACGTGGGACACGTGTGACACATTTATTTTTATTTTTGGATGGCTACGTGTCCCCCCCCCCCCCCCCCCCCCCAAAAAAAAAAAAAAAAAAAAAAAAACTACTAGGAAAGATGGACATGAAAATAACAGGACCAAGGTGCTCCAAAAATATTCCATCATACCACACTATAATAGTACTTTGGGGTGTGATACACTAATTATATTTGCCTTTGTCAATTCTTTCTCCGAGATGCTATGTGCCTAGACATGCATAACATTGCCTTTGGTTGAGGTGAAATCTAAGGGAGAGAAATAAAAGGGTATTTGGTTGAGAGGAAAAAAGGGAGAGAAAATAGTGGGGTCTAAGTGTTTTCTCTCCGAGCCTACCAAAATCTTATTCTCCAAATTGGGTAAGGATTTGTTATAAACAAAGTTGCAGAACATCCTGCATACTGGTATATGTGTCAAGATATTAGAAGGACACCTGTCCATGACCAATTTGAAGAAAAATTCTGTTAAATTGTACAACTTTGTCATGGACAGGTGTCCTAATATCTTGACACATATACTAATATGTAGGAAGTGCTGCAACTTTGTTAGTAGCAAATCCTTACCCCTTCTCCAAAATTTGGTAGAAAATAGGAGAGAGAGAGAGGGGTTTAGATAGGAAGTTACCTATTTACCCTTCTCCTCCCTTCAACCAAACCTAACATTGTTTTTTTGTTTTTTTTTTCCCTTTTTTCAACGCATATGATTGAGTTTTTTTTTTGGTATCCTAACAGTATTTTTTTTCCTTTTAACTATTAATATATATATATATATATTAATGTAATAGGGACATGAGAGTAAATATATATAAGTTATATTTTTTATCCTCTTATTTTTCTTCTCAACTAAATAAAAAGGTTTTCTATCCCTCTACTTTCTTATCCTCCCAAACAAAAACACATGAGGAAAAACTAAAATTTTTCTATCCCCCACTTTTCTAACCAATCAGACACTAAATACATAAGAATCCAATTATATTCCACTATTGAAACAAAATTATATCCCGTTATATACATAAATTCAATATTTTGAATTTGTCGAGAGTTTTGTAACTCAACTAATTAATGCCTCTTGATGTTTACAATGGAGATTTCCAGGATTTAAGTTCCCTTATCCCGTTGTAACTATCAAATAATAAACAAAAAAAGCAAAAGAAAGCTTTGAATTTGGATATATAATGACTTACAGTCTTCCATAGTAAGGGCATGTATGAACTTATCTCCTTTTTGTGGACAAAGGGGAAATCCTCCCAAACAAAAACACACAAGGAAAAACTATATTTTTTCTATCCCCCACTTTTCTAACCAATCAGACACTAAATATATAAGAATCCAATTATATTCCACTATTGAAACAAAATTATATCCCGTTATATACATAAATTCAATATTTTGAATTTGTCGAGAGTTTTGTAACTCAACTAATTAACGTCTCTTGATGTTTCCAATGGAGATTTTCAGGATTTAAGTTCCCTTATCCCGTTGTAACTATCAAATAATAAACAAAAAAAAAAAGGCAAAAGAAAGCTTTGAATTTGGATATATAATGACTTACAGTCTTCCATAATGAGGGCATGCATGGACTTACCTCCTTTTTATGGACAAAGGGGAAATCCATCATGATAGAAATTAAAATAGGATGTATAAAACCAATGAGAAAGTAAAAAAAAAAGTTATAACCTATAAATTCAGCTAAAATTTATTAACACCATAATTCATAAATATATGTATATGAACAAAGATATAATCCAATACATTAGAATAAATTATTTCATAGATATTGAGGCCAAAAACCTTATAGCCATACTGCCCGATACTCCCATTAAGGAGAATCTAGGTTCAAATCCCTTAACTCCACTTAATTAGTGTAAATAGAAAACCTATAGATTTTGCGAACATCATTGAAAGTGAAGCCTACCTGGCCAAATTGGACAATACTCTGAAAACCAACCAGGAATGCTAGGATGTTTAAGATCACCGGGATTTTTCTTGTCCTCCTCCAACATTTCAGCAGGGACGGGTTGAGCAGCTGAGAATCCATTTTCTCCATTGTTGCTGATGATCACAGCTTCATCTTCTTTTGTCATTTTCAAGTTACAAATCCTTGAAGAATGCCGTAGAACAATGCTTGTCGTTTCCGTGAGTTTTGTTGACATTATGTGGGGCTCTTGGATACTCTGAACCACTACAAATATGTTAAAAACTCACTCTATGCGGCTTAAATAAGATGTGGGAAACTATTGGACTCTTTGACTAAATTAATGTCACTTTCTTGTGTGATTTCGATGATGATTTGATGGATTCAATATTCTCTTTGAAAGTTGAGAGATCCAAAGAAGAATTTTATTGGAAAATGGGCAGCTAGTTGGGAGAAAAAAAGAAGTATCAAATGGTTCACCAAGGAAGATGCTATATAAGAGACCAGTTATATATATCATGCTTTTCTTTCAGTCATATGGTTGATTATAACTTAAGAAGTAATAATATTACACCGCACTGAATCTAAGTACACCAATCATTGCATGCCAACAATATTCAAAGAAATATTGGTGACATAAAATGATAACGGACATATGTGCATTCTTGCCTTCATGATTGCTTAGGTTTGTAAACAATGGGCATCTTGCACCATTTTCCCTTGTTCTGACAAAATTCTATCTTGTTGATGATCTGGTGGAAACTGTTTCCCCTTTTTTTTTGGTATTTGATATAATGAAGAATGAAAGAAAAAAAAAGTTTTCTGTAGTTGAGGGAAAACTAAACCAAAAGAAGTGGGAAACTTATTGTCATTTTCCCATTTGTGTACTAATTCCGTCCATTTCTTTACGATGCCAAACACCACTATCACCACCGTTGCCACTCCAATGACACCATCACTGCTACCACTGCCCACAACACAGCCACCACCATTATCACCATACTATCTTCGACGCAGGGACGGCTAAAGGCCAAGGCCAAAGTGGTGGGGTCAGGGCATTCACCTTTCTCTCCTCAACCCACCCAACCCTCTCACTTTGCCATTGGTGGTCATCATGTTCATCACATCACCTTTTTCAACACTGTTGTCACCACCCCTGCATCAAAGATTTTTTTTTTTTGAAAAAATCTATTTGATTAGACTAAGTAGAGGAGGGGAATGGAATCCATATATTTTTTTCATGAAAAAATTGAACATAATATCATTGAGTTACAAGAATCTTAAATCTTAACAAGTCAAAAATTTAATTAGCATCTTGGTATTGACCTCATTTATAATAATCAAAAGCTTGATTAACGTCTTATCGATTCATTTTTTTTAAGCGACAACTTGATGTGAATTTAAAAGTGAAAACTATGTTGAGAGGGGCTTGCGCATAAAAATCTTTATGCATATATAGAATTAAGAAAATATCTGGTTTTTATCTTATTATTGTTTTATTTACATTAAAAAATGAATGATAAAAATTAAAGCACTTGAAAATACATGGTTATGAATTAATTATGATTGTTATTAGTACCATACCCTCAATATGTACTATTCTTATTGGTCTCCTTGTGCCAAATTTTTCTTCATTTAATTTTTTTAATGGAAAATTTTCTTTATTATAGAATTTAATAGTTACATGAGGATGCGAGATTTCAATCCAAAGACAAAAGTTATGGCACAAAAACTAAATTTTTTATACCATTTCAAATCTATATTTATATGTTAAAATGCGAACATTTTTATCTATTATTGATATATGTGTAGAATAATATATATAAATAAGTGTAAAAGAATATTTAGTCCAAAAACTGTCTCTATAGACAATAGTGTGAAAAAGTTGGTAGAGTTACGGTCTATGAACTTTTTCATTCCAATTATAGCTCTTAAAGATTAAAAACCCCATCATTTGAATAGTATCACAATTTAAGTAGTACTATGAACACAACAAAAAGTATTAACAATCTCACAAAATTTTTAAATTAGCATGCTACATCATTAAAAAAAAAAATTAAATTGAAGATTGTGGTAGACCCATGTGTCAGTTAACTTGCCAATTTAGAAATATTGTGAAATTGATGTGATATTTAATTATTTAATTATTATTTTTAATTGTTTATTTGTTTGCCCTGAGTCCCTGACAACTGCTTTCACATTTTTAAGAAAAAAAAATGTTAAAAGTGGCTGTATTTAAGAAGTCGCAATCCATTGACTTTCCTATGAAAACGATGCATGTGGTTTGCTCAGCTATTTGCCTATTACTATCTCCAATGTTTTTGTTTTGTTTGTGTCTGTCTCTACCTAACAGTGTTCGAGTGGCTTTTGTCTCTACCATGAATTTTGGATTTTTTTTTAATGCTATTCTAACCTTCTTAGACTTTTTACCCCCGAATCAAATGAGTATACAAATCCCTATGGGCCAAACCCATCTCTGCTTTGGCAAAAAACCCAAGAGGGATGGCAGAGATGGGAACAAAAATGTGGGCTAGAAGGTTAGAGACTCTATGAATAAAATTATCATTCCGAATTGAGCAAGATGAGTCCAAAAGTGATATGGTTTCAGCAACAATCTCTAATTTCCCAATCAAAATAATTTAGAACTTGATTTATTGCATTGATCTGTAAATCAGCCTCTCCAAGATTACATATTATACTGGACTTTTGATTCTTTTGAAATTGAAATATAATTCATGTATGTGAATGTCATTTCTTAAAACGTTTGGAGAGGAGTGTCATTTCATAAAATATTGAGAGAGATTGGCATGTAATTTGTCCTTCTTTCTTTTAGCTCAATAATCACTCAAAAGCTTATGAATTTCCAACTTCTCAAATCCTGCACATCTTCCACATTGAAGTCAAATTCCACACTTACAAAAGACATTTGTAAAATTGATTTCAGGTAAAGTTCATTGTTTTCACTTTCCAATATTGGTATCAGAGTGCACAAAGTGTTTCTCATTTTACTTACGTCTAAATGTTTTCTTGATGAGAAAACATGAAAAGAAACCATGTATTTCTAATCTGCATTTTTTTTTTCTTTCAAAATGAGTCTCACAAGCACACACCCAATTTCATTGAGTTAGCCCACAATACACACACACACGCAAATATATACACACACACACTGTGGATAATATTGCAGAACTATGCCCTTAAAATTTCATGGCCATTTGTGGTGTGGTTTGAGAGATAAATTAGACCCTATTTTTGCAACCCAAAACTTTGTGCCCGGTTTTTGATGAAATAAATCGGTTATTTTGGAAAAACAACTGCATGGCTAGAATCTACATCTTATAAGCTTTTCCAAAGGTATATGATTTGCTTGATTTGAATAAGAATTAAGGGAGTTATGATAGATCGAAGTTAGAGTCAAAATTTGAAATTTTTCTAAAATTAGGGATTCTAGAGGTTGAAGAAGACCATCTAGAATCATGCCCCCTCTTGGCCAAGGGAGATTATGCTCCACCCCCTTGGTAGAATGACCAAATGGTTGGCCTATCTAGATTTGTAGGTTCTTGATAGACTTTCATTTAATTTTTTCATAATTTTTAAAATATATTATTTGTTTGAAATTAATTTATTGTTTATTACAATTAAAGAAAGGGCTGTGAGAACAAGTGCAACCTGAAAAGAAAAATTAATATTTTTGCATGAAAATTTCAAAGGTTTGATTCTAAATATTTTGGCAGTGGGGGGTGTAATATGTTAAATTAAAATTGTTCTTGATGTAATTTTGGAAGCCTAAGTTGATGGGCATTGTTTGTTTCTGACAATGCCCATATAATATCTAAAAATTGAAGAGTATCATTTAATGTTGTTATACTTTTGTTGAGCCACATCATTGGCCATGACACCATTTTTTCCTCTAATTTTTTTTATAATATTAAAAAAAAATTAAGATTAATGAATTGAAGTAAGACTAATTTTTTCAAAAAAAGAAAAAAAAAAGTAAGCCTAATGAAGAAAAAGAAAAGTGAAAGTAGTTCTTTTAAAATTAAAGTAGATGAATGTGTAAATATAACACATATATAAAGTTAAAATTTTCCAAGATATTATTATTAAAAAAAACTGTCTAAAATGAATGTGTAAAGTCAATTAGTTAATATTTTTGGAGTAATACTACAGACACAAACTATTTTACAATATTTTACAAACTGTTGATGTGGCTTTAGTATTTTCCAAATAGTTATTATAAGTAAAAATGTGATGTTAGTGATGGTCCCATATTAGAACTAGTAAGAATTTGTCATATCAACAGTTTGTAAAAATATTGTAAAATAGTTTGTCTATAGCATTACTCATATATTTAATATTATCAAAACATTAGAAGAACAAATCAATAAAAAAGAAATGGTGATGTGGCCGATGATTCAATCCATTTGGTCTAATTCGGTCCACTTCGGTCCATTGCAGTCCATTTGATCTATTTCATTGCACTTACTCTTCTTCTTTTTATTATTTTTTTATTTTTTATAGAATAAGTGCACTTACTTAAGAATGAGAAAAAGAATATTTGAGTTGTGAGTACCTATTCTAAATCTAAATTTATTAAAAAATATAAACGACAAAAAGTAATATTATTATTTTTAATTGTTTAACTTAATGATTGGTAGTATTATCAATTCTTTATGTTTTTTTTCCCATGTATGATATTAGTAATTTTAGTTTTTGAGTGAATTATACAATTTTAGTGTTTTCTTATGATATAATTTGAATTTGAAGATCAATTGATGATTTAAAAAAAAAAAATTATAAAGGGATAAGAAATTTTTAAATTTATGATATTAAGTTTAGGATCAAGTTTTTGATGAGTTGGATATTTTCACTAAATGAAACCTTTTAGTTGTCAAAAATATTTGTTGAATAAAAAAAGGTAATAATATTCAAGCCTATAGATATGGAAAGCATAATTTTTTTTTTGACAAATATGGAAAGCATAATTTACCAAAGTGTATCGATCAAATTTTGGACTTATTGGACCAAATTTATGAGAAATTATTAGGTCCACTGAAGGATTGTTGAAGTGATCCTTCCTGATCTTCTCAACCAATAAAACGCTGTCATTTATTCAAATGTAACGTCACTTAATAATTTATTATTTATTATTTAGATTAGGAAGCTGACTTAGACATTCACATAGGTGGCTTCGTTTCATTGGTTGGAATGATCACTTCAACAGTCCTTCCGATGGATGTAATAATTTTTTCAAATTTAGATGTAGGTATAAAAGAAAATTTTGAAGTGAGTTTCAATTAGCTCAACTGGTAAATTTTATAATGATTGAATAAGAAATCTATGATTCAATCTACGCTTATACAAAAAATTGATTGGTATCTTCGTCTAATAATATAAAGAGGACAATTATTAAAAGCGAATACCCTACTTTGAAATTCTATAAAAAAAAAAAAAAAAATTGTTGAAATAATTAAAGAGTTTACATTAACAATTACCTTATAAGTTAAGTTAGCTATTTTGGCGGGCAATCCTCGTTCAAGACATCTTAACTGTCGTTTGAAGAACACCGAGAAAACCTCTGCAACTTCCATTTGCTGTCCACAAACTCTCTCTCTCTCTCTCTCTCTCCTTCAATGGAAAATGCATAGCATTCACCCTCTACCCGCTGCTACCCCTCACGTCCGGGGCTTCCCGAAATCCTTCTCTCTCCGCCGCAAGGTCCCATGGTGGCACCAAGTCCTCGACCCTGGTTCCGAAATCGTGACCCGATGGAACTTCATCTTCCTCGTCACCTCTCTCCTCACCTTATTCCTCGACCCTCTCTACTTCTTCCTCCCCGTCATCGGCGGCCCAGCCTGCATGGAAATCGACTACAACCTAAGCATCGCCGTCACTGTCTTCAGGACCATTGCCGACCTCTTCCACCTCCTCCACATGATCATGAAGTTCCAAACCGCATTCGTCGCCCCAAGCTCCCGTGTCTTCGGCCGCGGCGAGCTTGTTATGGACCGCTCTGCCATTGCCGCCCGGTATTTGAAGTCCAACTTCATCATTGATCTCGCCGCCACCTTGCCTCTCCCTCAGGTGGGTCATTCAATTATCATTCAAAGTTTGTAAATTTAGCTGATTTTGGTTACAATGCGGTACCTAGTATCTAATGCTTACCCAGGTGGAGATTTTGTTAATATTAGTAATATACAACAAGATAAACAGCTTTGCAGATCTAATGTGGACCTGCCTGTATCACATTTGTTAATTTGTGCATACCAACATGGAGGAATTTTACATTAATGTAACAAGGTTTTATGTACCACACTGTTGAATTTTGTATTCATACTTTGTTTTTGGTTTGGCAGATTGTGATATGGTTTGTAATTCCAGCACTAAAAACCCGGACAGCTGATTATGCGAACCACACTATTTCTCTGATTGTTTTCATCCAGTATGTTCCTAGATTCTTTGTTATTTTCCCTTTGCACCGGCGGATTATTAAAACTTCTGGAGCTATAGCCAAGACTGCTTGGGCAGGGGCAGCATACAATCTCGTTCTCTATATTTTAGCTAGCCATGTAAGCACTAAATTACATTTCCTCATTTTTGCTTCACTCTTATATGAAAATGCTGAAGTTGCTACCATTTTTTTATTACAAAAAACTTACAAATTGATGTGACAATGAATATGACTAGTGCCAAATTAACAATAGTGGTACGCAAAGTTCGAAATTACTATTCTGTTGTGAGTTTAAAAGTTAATACATCAGTTTGTAAAAGTAATTTTTTGTAGTAAAATTTATAATAGCTGTAGGATCAATCGACTTATGTATATATCTTGCTTAGTATCTCAATTCAATCTCTGACTCTGTCAGTGCAGATTTTTGGAGCTTCGTGGTATGTCTTATCCATTCAGCGGCAGCATCAGTGCTGGAGTATTGAATGCAGCAAGGAGAGGAATGCCACACGCTCTCCATCTTGTAATCCTACGTTTCTTGATTGCAGTAGCTTGAACAATCCTGAACGCCGTTTTTGGCTGAGTGTCACTAAAGTGCTCACTAATTGTGATGCTCAAAATGATGACTATTTTCAGTTCGGACTGTTTGCTGATGCTTTCACTAATGATGTTGCTTCTTCCAATATCATTGAGAAGTACTTTTATTGCCTCTGGTGGGGTTTGAGGAATTTAAGGTATGCTTAGCTGATCTCACATGTTTAAGTACTGGCTGACCCTGAATTAGTTTCTGTTTCCTTTAATGCAGCCGAGTTTTATCTATTTGGATACCTTACTCTTTGTTTGTTGAGAAAGCCTTTCACAGCTTCTTACAAGTATTATTTTTTGGGTTCTGCATTTGAGTCATTGACTAAAATCAGTAGTCCTTCAATACTAAATTGGCACAGATATTGCATAAAGAGAATTTTAGTAGTCATTTGAGAATTCATGGATTATGTTATTCGGGGTAATTTTAATGCATTTTTGGTATCTGACCAGTCCTTTCTTGTTGGTTCTTCAATAACTATATCATGATGTGTGGTTTTTGTGGTATTTTCTTTTATCAGCTCATATTGATGGAATTATTCTCATAAACTTTCAACTTTGGCACCTGGAATAAACTGGTTATGACACAAATGCCTAAGGGTCCTTGGGTTTCTATGTCAGATTTCATCTTGGTTTGAGGATTAAGATTCAGGGAGAGAGAAATTTTTTTACTTTCAGTTCTTGGAATTGCATTTCTCATTAACTGATTAGAGGCTTTTTGGATGCCATTGATGGTCAAATTTAGGTTCAACTCAGGATCAAGAAGCAAATAGTGGATGCGTATTTACATGCTTAAGCCACAAGAGTTGGTTAAAAGAAATCAAAAGTTGTCTTGCTGATTGCATTGACTTACATTTCTAGATGAACTTACACACACTCTGGAAAACCTATGCATTTTTGTAACTTAGTTATTTAATCAATACATGTGAGGGATTTCACAATTCGCTCCAATACCAATGGGCTTGGTCTGCGATCGAATGCTATAAAAGATTTGTGCCCCCTCATCCTTCACCAATTGGTGGTTGGATGGATTGGTAAGGCACACGGTCCGACAAGTGGTATCAGAGCCAAGGTCATAGGTTCGAGTTGTTGGAGCCGCATTGTGAGGGAGGGATTGTGAGGGATTTCACAATTCGCTCCAATACCAATGGGCTTGGTCTGCGATCGAATGCTATAAAAGATTTGTGCCCCCTCATCCTTCACCAATTGGTGGTTGGATGGATTGGTAAGGCACACGGTCCGACAATACATCTGAATTTATTTCCTATAACTGGATGACTCACAATTTTCTCAACTATAAAAGACGTTTGACAATTATTAAAGAAAATAATGAAACCAAAAGAGTATGTCGCAAATGATTTCTAGGTTTTATTGTTAAATTCAATTTGTGATTAGTTCTTTGCTTCATCTGAATTTCCAGTTTGTTACTAGAATTTCTCCCTCTTTCTCTAGCTGACTTAGGTCTGAGAATCAGAAATTAACATCGTTGAAATACCACCTTATTTATGGTTATGCTAATAGATTGCTCAATGATGTTGTCATATGCAGTTCATATGGACAAAATTTAGCGACAAGCACTTTTATGGGTGAAATATTGTTCAGCATTCTTATTTGCTTAGCTGGTCTTGTTCTATTCTCACACCTCATAGGAAACATGCAGGTATTATTTTCCCTATGTTGAATAATTTATCTATATCAATATGTTTTTGCTTATTCATAACTTTTGGACCACCTTCATCTTTTAGTATATGCTAGCTGAAGCTGGCATAGCACAGTGATGCAGGCATTGCATCTGAGAGAAAGGAGTTGGTAGGGGGCTAGTTTAGTTTTGAAAACAATCAGTTCCCTTCATGACACTGAATTGCTAAATTTGGTGAATCAGATGCAATTATGATTTTATTTCAGTTCTGCTAGTTGTGAAATTTTGATTATTTGTGGTTTTCTTGAAGAACTATCTACAATCTACAACAGCAAGACTAGAAGAATGGAGGGTCAAACGAAGAGATACAGAGGAGTGGATGAGGAACCGTCAACTACCTCCAGAACTACAAGAACGTGTTCGTCGGTTTGTTCAATACAAATGGATTTCCACCAGAGGTGTAGATGAAGAATCCATTTTGCGCTCGTTACCTTTGGACACTCGACGTGATATTCAAAGACATCTATGTTTGGCCCTTGTTCGCCGTGTAAGTCTTTTTTGCATGATATTCTTTGCAAGCAACAATGGTTTTGAGGAAAAATATGTAACTAGTAGCTGAAATTTCATAAGCCAATAATTTTAGTATTTCATTTGCACTACTTTGGCAATAATACCTTTAAAATATTAAGTGTAACAAAACCTACCTCTATCTGTATTTTAGACTGGAGGGGAAAACTTGCTATAGCTCATTTGTAATGAGATTTTCAGTAGCATCTTACATCATAAATGACTTTTTAAGTTGTTAAGCAACTACAAGGAAATCTTCTTTAGCAGCAACAAAAATTCATTAGCATATATGATAATGTGTTGGTCTTATCTACTTTTGTCTACTTAACCATATAAGCTTGTCCTGCAAAGGAGGAGAAGAGTAGCTTTCTAAATTGCAAGTTCCCCAAGATTCTTGTTCTTAGCAACATGGAGTTACTAGACTGTCTCAACTACATGTATCTGTCATGCTATATTACGTAGACAGCCTAGGACATGGAAGAAGGAATATGGAATTTTTACTTAGTATCCTTGGATTTGGCTATTTGGGAGTTAGATGAATTTGACATATTGAACATGTACATGCCCGCAAAATTTTATTTAACTGAGAAATGTTAATGTCAGCTGCAAATTGGGGGAGGATTTAAAGCTATTTAGAATTTGTATAATCCTGATCCACAAATACAAGTGGAAAGGAAAAATTCATGTATCAGATATCTAAGAATAATTTAAGTCTGATTAGTGAATTTCAGGTGTACAAATTTGTGCTTCATCCTTCACATTTATGGCAATATCATCAAGGTCCATTACATTACTGTGGACAACTTTTTTGAGACACTAATTCACCATTTGGGTATTTGATTTGTTTAAGTTTATACCAGAACATATGGGGCAATACCTTAACTTACGTAGTTCATTCTTATTATGCTGATGATATTGCCCATCTGGATCCACTGAATCAATAACGAAAGTTCTATTTTTCAGGTTCCTTTCTTTGAACAAATGGATAATCAGCTCCTAGATGCCATATGTGAACGCCTTGTCTCATCGTTGAATACCAAAGAAACATACATAGTTCGGGAGGGTGATCCAGTGAATGAGATGCTATTCATCATCAGAGGCCAACTAGAGAGCTCCACAACCAATGGTGGAAGGTCAGGATTCTTTAACTCTATTACCCTCAGGCCTGGTGACTTTTGTGGTGAAGAGTTACTGACATGGGCTCTAATGCCCACCTCTAGCCTCAACCTTCCATCCTCAACTCGAACAGTCAAGTCCCTAACTGAAGTTGAGGCATTTGCACTCAGAGCTGAAGACCTCAAGTTTGTTGCCAGTCAGTTTAAGCGCCTTCACAGCAAGAAACTCCAGCATGCTTTCAGGTACTACTCCCACCAGTGGAGAACTTGGGGAGCTTGCTTTCTACAAGTTGCATGGAGACGGTACATGAGAAGAAAGAAGGAAATGGAGTTGGCAAGACAAGAGGACAACCACCATGGACACGTTTGGGACCAAGAATTCAGCTATTGGGATGGATCAAACGCTGATTATAAGGATGATGGTGCTGGCAGATCATCAGTGGACAAAGCACAGCAATTGGGAGCTACAATATTGGCTTCAAAGTTTGCAGCAAACACCAGAAGAGGGATTCAACAAAAAGCTGATGCCACCACCTTGCAAATGCCCAAGTTGTTTAAGCCAGAAGAGCCTGACTTCTCTACAGACCAAGAAGATAGTTGACTTGTATAAGAACCATATTATTATCACAAAATAGAGTATCCAAAAGGTATGCTAGTAATATTTATATAATCTTCTGTTCTGCATACCAAGAAGATAGCTGTCTTGTACAAGAACCAATTTTTATTCATTCTCCTTGTTTTGGTCATTTACAAACATCAGAACCCTTTCACTTCTTACTTCAATTATCTTCCATTACAGGTGATTTTTCTTACATGGATATTTATATTCACATCATTTTAGGCAAAAGGAATTGTTTGGCAAAGAAGATTGCAAGATATGTGATAATATTGATGTGGATCAGCCATGCATATGTTAGTTTTATCTTTGAAATCACTTTTTGCATTCTAGATATTCCTGAAAGTTCAATATGTGTCTAAAACACCTTTGAACGTTTAGACCCCAAATTACAAATTATCAATTCAAGCTTATATTCAAACAATTAATGTGCGAAACATGAACATAAGCCAAACACAGAATTGATAAGCAATCTAAACCAATTTAAAATCACATTCACAGCAGATAATAAACGGTAAAGATTAAGGGAAGAGAGATGCAAACACAAAGACAACACGCGATGTGTTATCGAAGAGGAAACCGAATCCCTCGGCGTAAAACCTCTCCGCCGCCCTCCAAGCGGTCAATAATCCACTAGAAAATGTAGTTGGGATACATGAACAACAATAGACCCTCCTAGCCTAATCTACCCAGGTACCTAAGCCCTCCAAGCTTCCTGCTCCAACGAGGTTGCGCCGAACCTTTTTCTTTTCTAGCTTACCGGATTCCGCTACTAGACCATAGCATCAACCAATGTATATTGGTTCCTTCCAAATTGCTTTCCTTAGCACCAAATGAACCTTCTCACAGACGTAGGTGTGGTGAGAAAAGGATTTGGTAAATAACCTCTCAAGGGTATGACAATGGAGAGGAAGAGAGTAGAGGAATTTGTAGAGTCTCTAAGGTAAAGATTGGGGATGAGACAATCTTGTTTTTCTCTAGGGTTTCTCTCACAAAATTCTCTCTGGAAGCTCTCTCAATTTAGTGGGTATAAGGGTCTATATATAGTGGTGTGTGTTTGGAATACGAAGAGTCAGTTTTTGCCAAACAGGGCTGATTAGCGGCTTGACCTCGCGGCTTGTCCAAGTCGTGAATTCAAGTCGCGACGTAACGGCCTGGCCAGCCTGGGACTTTTGTCCTGTAGTGCGACAGCTGGCGCGACCCTTCAGCTTCCCGCATGCTTCTCACGTGCACAGCATTTGGCGGCTTGCAAGCCGCGAGTAAGTCACGAGTCCTAGCCGCGAAACTCTGCCTTCTTGCACATACTTGAGCTTTTCTTCACATCTTCTCACACACTACCCTTACAATGATCCCACCTAAATACAGGGTTACTAAGTGCTTAAATTACAAGCAAATTGGCACGGAATAAAGCCAACAAGATGGTTGATAAATTTCAACCTTACAATTCCTTTCAATGCTTTTTTTTTTAGATGAATGAGAAATATTTTTATAAACTACTAAAAACTAAAAAGCAATGTATAGTTACTATCTCAACTCACAAACCAAAAGAACTCATAGTAAAGAGCAGCTATACATTTGCATGTCACAATAAAGGACAAAAAACACACATAAGGAAGAGGTAGCCTTTGTAAAACCACCCTACCAGCAACCAAAATCTAAACAAATCCCATTTAAGAAATGCTCTGCAAAATCTTCAAGCTGAAACTCCAAGTATTGCAATGAATTTGTTCGAGAGAGAGCCTTCATATTTGAAAATGCTTTCCTCTGTGCCAAAACCCTTTCCATGGATAATTGCATTTCTCTAATGCCAAATATCGTAGATTGCTCCTAAAGCTAGCTTAAACACCACAGCTTGGAGAGATTTTCCCCTTCACTTCTCCACTCTCCATTATGTGATGTCTTCCCACACAAACTTGGGAGCCCAGAGATGGCAGCACCTCATTAACTCTTTCCAAATTCTGCTAAATAAAGAGCACTAAAAAAAAGTGATCTCTACTTTCAACATTATTTCTAGAAAAACACAATTCTGATCACCCTTATAGCCCCACTGAAGCATTCTTTCTCGAGCACTAAGTCTGTTCCCATAGCCAGCCAACGATTGAAGGACTGCCTTGGTACTGCTTGAGGGAACCAAATTAACTCCCACCATTTAACAACTGGAAGTTTGGCTCTAATGTTTTCCCAAGTCTCTGCACTTGTGTAATGACCTGATTTTGAGGGGATCCACACTGCCTGATCTGAATCACCAATAGAAATCAAATTAAGCTTGCTTTGTATTAGCACCAAATTGTCTGATCTTTCAGGCTTCCAATACAATTCTTTACTTCTTATCACAATTGAGACCCTTGCAAAGTAAAGTACTAGCAGCATCATATATGATTCTTGCGCCATATTTCTGAATTAGAACTCCATCTGGATGCCACCAATCATGTCAAAGGAAAATGTTGCTACTTGTCTCCACTTCAAATCTCACCAAGGGTCTGACTAAATTTCTAAGATTCAAGATTTTCCTCCACACCCAGGAACTATTTTGAGGAGCTTCCACACACCAGAAGCTTTTTCCTTTTACAAGATAGGAGTGAACTCAGGCCACCCAGATGGAACCAGTTCTTGCAAACAGGTTCCAGATGTGTCTCAGAATTGCAGTTTTGTTCTACTCCTCCACCCTTTCCAGTTTTCAAGCCTAAACCCCCTTCTCTTTTGGCTTGCACACTCCATCCCATGAGACTTTAGCCCCAAGAGCCAAGGCATGCTTTCCATGCCACAAGAAGCTATCAAACTTTTGTTCTAAAGCTTTAACAATCTTCTTTGGCAAATTAAAGATGCAAGACCAGTATACCTGAAGGCTGAACAGAACCGATTGTTACAACTGGAGTCTTCCTGAAAATGATAAGCTCTTTGCTGCCCATGAGTCAATCCTTCCTGCTATCTTGTCCAGGAGAGGCTGACAATCTTTAGCATTTAACGTTACTGAAATTAAGGGAACCCGAAGATATCTCACAGGTAATGAACCTACCTTAAACTGGAGAGTATCAAGAATTTATTTCTTTAAACCTTCTGTCGGCGCAGCACAAAAGACATCACTTTTCTTTGCATTTGCAGTCAGACCAGACAGATTTTTAAATTTCTCTAGGATAAGTTTTATCAGCTGAATGGACTTTAGATCAGCACCTGAAAAAGACCATTTAATCATCTGCAAAACATAGATGTGTTAGCTTCAGATCAGCACATCTTGGATGAAATTTAAACTGTGTTCCTGAACTGATTGCTGCATCAGGCTGGAGAAGACTTCCATGGCTAAAACAAAAAGAAAAGAAGGGGATAATGAATCGCCTTGTCTTAAACCCTTTGCACCCCCCAAAAAGAACCAGCCAGACTACCATTAAAAGCAGCAGAAAAGTTGGGAGTTGTGATACAAACCTTCACCCAATCCACTAACCTGTCAGGCACCCCATTAGCTTTCAAGCAGTGCAGTATAAATTCCCAGTGAACAGTGTCATAAGTCTTCATGAGGTCACTTTTTTCTCTGTGATAATTTTTTACAAGCTCTTGAGCTAACAACACATTCTCAGAAAGACTTCTGTTAGGAATGAAAGTTGTATGGCTGCCACTTGCTACCTCATTCAAACATGGCTTCATCCTATTAGCAGGAAATTTGGTGATACAATTATAGATGATGTTACAGCAGGAAATAGGTCTGAATTCACCCATAATTGAAGGTTTTTTTACCTTAGGAATCAGGGTTATTATAGTGGCATTCACCTCTCCTAGCAACTTACCAGTTTAAAGAAAGATTGAATTGCACTCACAAAATCCTGCTGAATAATGGGCCAAGCCTTTTGAAAGAACAATGCAGTATATCCATCAGGGCCTGGGGACTTGTATCCATTAATTGAAAACAAAACTTTCTGGATCTCAGAAGGCATAACCTCAGCAATCATGCATTCTCAGTGTCTGCTTGAAACTCTGCCTTGCAAGAGAGAAGATACTTTGTTTGCATCCTCCTCAGAAAAAAAACATTCAAAGGAAGACCCAAGAGATTTTAAAGAAATCTACAGCCAAATCCGTCAATTGATGAGGCTTATCCACTTTAGCACCAGCACTGTCATAGAGACGCCTGATAGTGTTTCTTGCATTCCTCAACTTAATCACCTTGTGGAAAAAAGAAGAATTCTGGTCACCTAAGTTTAACCACTTGTTTCTGGATTTTTGCTTCATGAAAGCCTCTTCTTCATTTCTAATGGCTATATACTGATGAAGACACTCCTTTTCCTTAGCATTGAATTGTTATGACCCGGGATGATGTGCTGGATAATAAATTACTTTTTGAATTAGAAGTATTTAAATTTAGGCTTAGTGATAGATCTTTATCTGAATAAGGTAGTAGTAGATTAGTATTGTTATTTACTTGTATTCAAATTGATTCCTACGTTTTAAGATTTGTTGATGAGGTTCTCTCATCTTAGTCTATTTATGTAAGTTGAACCCATAATGACTTTCAAGCAGAAAACTAACCAAAACATCTATTCTCTCTCTCAAAATTCAAGAGGCTAGTTACCTCAAATCGACTAATCTATCTTTTAACTATCCCGGTTCACATCTTAAATCCTCCTGTACGAGGTCCAGCTGAAACTTAGCATGCTGAAATTTCTGAGAAATGCATCCAAACTCGTCCTTGTTCACATTTTTTAGGATCCCTTTAACTGCTTTCAGCTTGGAGCAAAACTAAAACATAGGCACTCCAGTGACATTTATCTCCCAAGCAGACCTAATCCTGCTCAAGAAATAACAGTGAACATGCCAACGGTTGAAAAACTTAAAAGGCTTAGGACCAACTTGTAGCTTTTGACCAAAGGAAATAAAGGCTGGGGCATGGTCTGATATTCCAGGAGCTAGGAATTCTACAGTAACATATTTAAAGCAAGGAAGACAGATTGTTCAGTTTGTCATTCTAGTTCTCAAGGGGATACGTGTAAGCAAATAATATATAGATTACAATCAAACAACAAATAATGATGATCAAAAGAAAATAAGAATCATATCATGCATGCAATTGGGAAAAAGAAAGTAAGGAACTTCAAACAAAGAGCAAAAATCATATCATGCATGCAATTGAGAAAAGAAAGCAATGATTCTCAAAGGGATACATCAAAGCCAATAAAATTACAATTAAAATCTAATGAAACTATATTTAAAGCTGATGATGCACAAAAATCTTCAGTGAGTTGATCGTCCACACACGTGCCAATGGGTGCACCTGAAGAACAAAAGAGAAGAACCAATCAAAGGGCATCGGTGGGGTACCGGCCATAGACCCTTTGAAGGTTAAGTCAGTGATGGAAGAATCTCCAAGAACTCAATAGTGTAAGAGCTAGAGAGAATTCACGTACCTTGATTTGTGAGGGTTTTGGGGTTTTTATAGTAACGTAGAGCTAACCTCAGTTTCTTGATGGAGAAGGTATTTCCTTATGGAGAAGATCTTTTCCAGCGTCTATATATTGTGGGATTCTTTCCTTGTAGGGATCCCTCAGATTACGGTGGAACGTAGAATGCAAGGCATTCCCATATTAGGTTCTTTGGAGACTACTCAGGTCACGTGGGTGCCACGTGGCTTTGCCACCTGTCTCTGTTGAGTCCGTCCACCTTAAAGAGTTTGTCCCCATTAAAGGGTCCATCCACTTTAAAGGGTCCGTCCGTCTCTCAACTTTCCGTTCAAGACGAGACTCCGTTTACCAGGTCTTTGATTGTCAGGCTATCCGGACCGTCTTTAGGTGTAACCGTCGCTTTATTATTAGCTTAGCAAATTGGATCCGTCTACTGTGGGATTTATCCCTATCAACCATTAAGGCGGAGCATGTCTAGCGGTGTCAATGAAGGTACCTAACGACCGCTGGGTCCCTAACGACCCCTTGGTACTTGGCAACCCATTGATATGTGACAACCATCAGGGCGGAGTGTGCGACACGGTGTTAGGGAAGGTACCTGACAACCGTTGGGTACCTGACGACCCATTGATACGTGATGATCGTCAGGGCAGAACGTGTCATGTGGTGTCAGGGAAGGTACCTGACGACCGTTGGGTACCTAACGACCTCTTGGTACATGACGACCAATTGATACGTGACGACCGTCAGGGTGGAGCGTGTCACGCAGTGTCAGGGAGGGTACCTGCCGACCACTGGGTACCTGACGACCCCTTGGTACATGACGACCCCTTGGTACCTAACGACCCATTAATACGTGACGACCGTCAAGGCAGAGCGTGTCACGCAGTGTCAGGGAGGGTACCTGACGACTGTTAGGTACCTGACGACCCCTTGGTACCTGATGACCCATTGATATGTGACAACCGTCAGGGCGGATTGTGTCGCGCGGTGTCAGGGAAGGTACCTGACGACCATTGGGTACCTGACGACCCATTGATACTTGCTGACCATCAAGGTGAAGCATGTCACGCAGTGTTAGGGACAGTACTTGACGACCCTTTGGTACATGACGACCAATTTATACATGACGACCGTCAGGGCGGAGCGTGTCATGTAGTGTCAGGGAGGGTACCTGATAACCGTTGGGTACCTGACGACCCCTTGGTACCTGACGACCCATTGATACGTGATGACCGTCAGGGTAGAGCGTGTCACGCAGTGTCAGGGAGGATACCTAACGACCCCTTAGTACCTGATGACCCATTGATACGTGACAACCGTCAGGGTGGACTGTGTCATGTGGTGTTAGGGAAGGTACTTGACGACCGTTGGGTACCTGACGACCCATTGATACGTGACGACTGTCAAGGCGGACCGTGTTGCGTGGTGTCAGGGAAGGTACCTGACGACCCCTTGTGATTGACGATACTTTTGGAGACCGAAGATTCTTTTGGTAAGCTCATGATGCTTTTGGTAATCGAAGACTCTAGGGTGTTAGAATTTTTTTTTTTTAAACTGGTGAAAATATTCCCTATCAAAAGCCATTATACAAGATGTCAGAGCATGAATGAAGGGCTGTAGGAAAGTCAAGAATTTTGTTTAAAACCATTTTTTTTATTATAGAGTTTCAACCTATGACGTCTGCTTCTGATGATTGTGCTCTTTATCATTAAACCAAAATATTAATTGGTTTTTGGTGTAGACGGGATTGATCCCCAAATCTCTTATTCAACCATCAAACTTTATCAGTTGAGCTAACTAGAACCCATTGTATTTGACTATCAGTTGTTCTTTGTTTTCGGATTGATGTTGCTCGTAGTGCATGTATATAAGTTAAAAACAAATAATATAAATGTTTGTTACAAATGACAAATTTTTTTTTTGGGAAATTGCACTTTGCCCATCTGGGGTTTGGCCCGTTTTAAAAGTGTCAATCCGTGATTTAAAAGTTATCACTTAACCTACTTGAGGTGACCTCCGTTAGACACCCGTTACCCACCTCTGCCATTTCCGTTAAAAAATCCCCTTTACTATATAAGCCACAATAGAAACAGAATTAGAAGCAACATATTAAAGAACGACTTCTCTCTCACCATCTTAGAAATCAAATCTTCAAACCCAAATCCCATATCGTGACTCGAATCTTGTTCAATCAACACAATTCCCTCTTGATGTATATACTACCAACAAAAAGGAACCCAGATAGCAAGGGAAAAAAAATGGAACCCATGTTTTTTTTTTTTTTTTTGATTGAAAGGAACCTAGAAGATTCTCCATCTTCTTTTAAAGCCATAGATAGAACAAATATGCCAAATCATAAAAACTCACAGTAGGAAAAACTAAACCAACCTAGAAATCCATTACACTTGCAAATCCATTAAACCCAAAAAATTTGAACCCACCAACCATAAGGAAATTTAAACCAACCTAGAAAATTCGAACCCACAAATCCATTAACCCTAGAAAATTTGAATCCACCACTCTCCACTGCTTCGATCTCAGCCAATCTAGACAATCAGGTTGCTTTGCTGCTCAGCCGATCTCATGATTTCGTTTTTCTGGTTTCTTTGTTTTTGCTTCCCGGTATGGGGTTTCGGGTGGTGGCTAACAATAGTGGTGGTGTTGGAGGTGGTAGTTTGGTGAGGCTATGATTTGATGGTTCAGTGAATTGGCTATGGTGTTGGATTTGTTAGATTGCTGGTTTTTTTTTTTTCTTTCTTTCTTTTTTTTTTTTTTTTTTTGTGCAGATTTTTTTGCAGGGTTTTTCTTGATTCTTTGTTTTTGCTTCCTGATATGGGGTTTTGGGCGGTGGCTAACAGCAATGGTGGTGTTGGAGGTGGTAGTTTGGTGAGGCTATGATTTGATGGTTCAGTGAGTTGGCTGTGGTGTTGGATTTGCTAGATTGCTGGGTTATTATTATTTAAAATTTTTTTTTGCAGATGTTTTTTACTTGCAAATCTGGGTTTTTTTTAGAGAACCCAGCAAAAGAGAGAGGGTTAGAGTTTCAGAGAGAGGGTTTTTTTATTTGTCTACCCTCTTTCGTAAAACTTTGTGCTAATTATGTATATTAAAAATGATGAAACAAATTTTATCTTGACTTGCTTTTTTATATTTTTCTTTTATGTTTTATGTGAAGAAGAAGAAGAAGGAGAGAAAAGAGGAGAGAGACATAAAATATAATGAAAAAGACACATTTACCCCTATTTTTAACGGTGAAAAGGGAGAGGTGGGTTACAAATGTCTAATGGAGGGCATCTCAGGTGGGTTAAGTGACACTTTTTAAACCACATGTGGCTTAGTTAAAACCGGCCAAACCACAAGTACAACTGCAATTACCCCAAATTTTTTTAATAGAGTTTCAATCTGTAATGTTCGCTTTTGATGATTATACTCTTTATCATCAGACCAAGACATTAATCGGTTTTTGGTGCAGATAGGGATTCAATCTTCGATATCTTATTCAACCATCAAAGATAGATTTTACCAATTGAGCTAATTGAGTTCAAAGAATATCTTTTAAATAGATAAAAAGATGGAAAACTATTAATTGCAAATGTATAAGAATAGTCGCCCCTCAAGTAAATTTATGTAAAAAATTGTTCCCATTTTTTTTTTAAAAATGCTATGTCCACAAGATTTTCACAACAAATTTTAAGTGGTGGGTTGTTATTGGTTGTTATGGATGGGTAAAAAAGTAATTTAAGTTGTAAATTCAAATTTGAACCAATAACAACTTATCACCTATGATTTATTATGAAAATGTTGTGGATGTAGCAATCTTTTTATTTATTTATTTTTTATTAAGTTTGAAAAAATCTCGAGGACTCAATTTAATTCCTACGGGTTGGGTTGGCTTTTAAATAATAATGGATTGAATTAGATTGTGATGGAAATTTCTCAACCAAAGACGATCGGGTTGAGTTGAAATATGTCACAAACTTAACCCAATTTGACAACAAACCGTAACTTGGACATGCCAATCCCCACGTTGAAAAGTAAGTCAAACTGAACTACTTATATTATAAACATATATAATAGAGTCAATTTGTCTAAGTCAAGCTTGGCCCATTCAACACTCCCACAACAATTTTGTGAATGCTTCTCCAATGTCCAGCAAGCAAAATTGGGTCAGTCCAAATTTCTTTAAAAGACCAACAAAAACTCCCAATTATATACAAAGCCAAAATCCATGACCTTAGTGGGCCTTTGCTAAAGGAATGGCACAGTGCACTAATTAATTGCTACAAAAAAAAAAAAAAAAAAAAAAAAAAAACCTATGAGGTCCACAAAAATCTCAATGCCTTTGTTTTCATTCACTTACGATGACAAAGATTTGATGTGAATTCCAAAAAAAAAAAAAATCCATAAGGTCCACGATAATCTTTTCATTTCATATGTACAAGGGCAAATTACAACTTACTCATATGTAGTTTGGTTGAAATTTAAGTTGTCTAACTGCAGTTTAAAATTTGACATTTTACTCAATTGAGGTTTGACCAAAATTTGTTGCTTACTTGTAGTTTGAAATTCCATGATGCAAGTATTCCAATGGATAGTTTTTATTTTTTTATTTTTTTATCTTATTTGATCTCGTATTTTTATGTTTTTGAGGAGAGAGATATAAAAGTAAAGCAAAATTATATATTTAACTCTGTTTTTAACAAATGTGGGTTATAGAAATCAAACTGAGCTAACTTCAGGTGGATAAAGTGTCAAATTTCAAATCACAAGTAAGTAACTTAAATTTCGACCAAACTACCGATGAGTAAATTGTAATTTGTCCTATTTATAATATTAGGATCCCCTTTTGATTTCTTTGGGTTGTCTAACCTTAAATTTCTGCCACATATCGTAATGTCTTGAATTTTTCGTGCAAAAGGTTTACCCAAGATGTCATTGTCTCGTTTTCAAAAACAAAAAGATGTCATTGTCTTATGAGTCAATAACATTACCTCATTTCTCGAGTACGAAGACCACATTTGTTATTGGAAAGACAAAAAAAATCTTATCAAAACCTCCATGTTTTCATCCATGATACTTGCAAGTAGGGATGGCAATTTTTACCCGACCCGCGGGTACCCCGCCCGGCCCGACCCTAATGGGCCGGGTTTTACCCGGTCCGATTAGGAATAGGGTCGGGTATGGGTTTTAAAAAAAAAAACCTGAAGCGGGTCCGGGTTTTATCAAAAAAACTCGAGACCCGACCCGAGACCCGGCCCGTTTAAAAACCCGGTTCCCTAAATTACAAAAATACCCTCTCTCTATATATATAAACCTATCTAACTCTAATCTGTAATCCCTCATTTCATTTTCTTCAGCCTCCCTCCCTCTCCCTCGCCTCCCTCCCTCATCATTTCAGCCTCCCTCTCCCTCGCATCCCTCCGCGTTTCTCTCTCTCTCTCTCTAACCCTCTTTTGCGCTCCTCTGTCTCTCACTTACTCTCTCCAAGGTTATACTCTTCTCTTTATCCTTTGATTTCCAAAAATTTTGAATCAATTTCCATTTCCAATATTTGAACTGTTAAAATCGTGTCAATTTCTTCACAGATCGGAAATCCTCAGTGATCTAATCGTCGCGAAAAGCTTCAGTGAGCGAGAAAAATGGGTCAGATCTAGTACTCCGACAAGTACTTCGATGACACTTACGAGTATTGGTATTTTGCAATCTTCGTGAGGTCAGGCGAAGATTGCTGAAGCTACTGTCTGAGTTCTTCATTTTTTTTTGGGTTCATTTCCTCTTAATAGTTTTTGTTTTTGGGTATTTGATGTTTGAGAATTCATGTAAGGATCGGTCCATAAATGGAGTTTTGTTTCCTCTATTTTTTATGTTTATTTATTATTTATTGTCTAAAAATCTCATTTCAGTAAGAGTGTAAGACTGATGCTTCAATGTCTATTGATTTGTATTTGTGTTGCTGTTGCTGTATTTGTGTTGCTGTTGATGTTTGTGTTTGTGCTTGTATTTTTTTATTTATTATTTAAATTAATAAGATTAGTCGAATTGGGCCACGGATTAGGCGGTGCAGGCTTAACGTAGGCAAAAATAAATTTGGGCTTAATTTTTTTTTTTTTTTTTGGTTGGGCCACGAATTGGGCCCAATCCCTAAACGGGGCCTGCGGGGCCCGTGGAGCCCGGCTGGGGCGGGTCCGGGCCCCAGAAAAAACCCGGTACCCTAAATGGGCCGGGTCCGGGCCACGGATCTTGCCCCGCGGGTCGGGTCCGGGTATGGAAAAACCCGGCCCAAACCCGACCCGTTGCCATTCCTACTTGCAAGTTGCAAGTTTATTCTTCAAAAAGTAATATTAGCGTGCATTGTCTGTACACATTTAGTATAAACCATTTGCTTCACGGGAATTAATTATTGCATATTTAGTGCATATCGTTTATATGCATCAATTATTTTATGTGTTAATTGTAAACATTTTCAAAAAAATGTAGATAACACTACTGAAATTATAGACACTTCATGTACAAAGTGTTCATTAACAAATGTGTAATCCCTTACTTCACATGTGGGACTGTAATTGAAATCTCTTTTCTTTTCTTTTTTTAAGCTGTCCTTGGCTTCTCAACTTAGTTTTTCATCATTCTCCATCAATAATCACTAATTTCATCTCTGCGTAAAAGACAAAACGAACCCATTTGAGTAATTACGTTACTACCTAGCTATCATGGAATTTAACCTTTTTTTGGGGAGTAATTAAAGGGAGTCTTGACTCTTAACTGAGTGTAATGAATAGTGGGTTCGGTTTGGATGTCACTTTCAATTTATACAAGTCCATTACTATGAGTTCTTTTGTGTTTTGTCTTTTTTGTTTTTACATTGACTTTTAGAATACTTAAGTTGATTAAGGATATATATATATATATATACACACATAAAAGAAAGAATTGTAACTAATGTGAAAATAAAAAGAGGCATCATGAGTGAGTTTCTTATCATTATAGATATGCATCAAAGATTAGCATTAAATTCATATATCTTTGCACTAGTGATGGATGAACTCACTTAGTTAGATTCAAGAGAACGAGCATAAGTTATGTGATAGATTAATTGAACCGACAATGCTTCTAAGATTATATATTTTATCACATATTTTTTCATAACTTGCATATATGTCAATTTATGATTAGTGTTTGGTGAAATTCATTCCATCAATAACCTCAAGTCAGTCTAATTTAGTTGTCTAAATAGAGCAAAATTATTCACATGCAAGATTATTTTGGGACTATAATGACACTCTAATTAGTGGGTCAATCCAAAATGGCCTACAGCCGAGGTGCCCATCAAACTCACAAGTGATAATTTGTGCTTAGCATTATTTTGTTGATTGCAGTGAAATGTAATTGTATTTATCCCTTCCATAATATTTAATAGTACTATTCTCATGGATTTTCTTCCCCTTGACAAATGGTGTCTCTCCCCATAAATAAATTAATTAGAATAGGTTGAAGGGCAATGAAGTGATGAACCAAAAGTGGTCCAATATATACCAACCCTTTCTTCGTGATCATCTTCCAACAACTTTACATTTAGCAAAAAAAAAAAAAGAATCTTCCAACAACTTTACACTAAAATAAACGAATGAACAAATATTATGATAGACCACCTAATCTCTTTTATATGTAAGCCCATGTGAAACTTACAAAGTTCCAAGCAGACAAGCACTAATTGGCTGTTAAAGTAGAAATTTTCTTCTATAATATTCCACTCCCAACTCTATGCTAGTTTCTTAGTACTATTCAGTGAGTCCTTTACTTACAAACTAAATAGCCAAGTACTACTCTTTCTCTACCATTTTTCCATTTTTCTTGTTTTTCAAACAATAAGCCAAGACTTCCTACTCAGCAATTTGGCTAAAACCAAAGTACTTATACTTATTAGTATTACTCAAAATTGTAAAATACTAAAACAAAACTAAAAATCCAGAAAAAAAAAAGTACTAGAGAGAAAAAGTTTGCCTCTCATATGATTTGGAGGGAAAAAAAAAATTTCCCAACCTACTAGGATTAATAAAATCATCTCTTACTTTTTAGTTGCATGATTTTTTTTTAAAAATAACGTGACTTTTTAAATAGTACAGGTAAATTGTTTTATTAATCATCACATAATAAATCGAAGAAAATTATTTTAAAATTGGTTTAAAAAAACAAAAAATATAATAATAATAAAATAAAATATAAATTAGTTTCGGACCTGCACGTGTTAAGCAGAGAGCATATTTCACAGTCTGTAGTCTGCACTATGCAGGTGAGAAACACCATTGTCGTTTCTGAGGTTTCTCTCTCTACTTTGATTATTTCTATTTCGAAAAGTCTATATATATTTTTCCAATATATTGGAGGCCAAAGTGATTGTGATATCTAATCTATTATATTCCACAGTACCACTTCCTTTTTTTTTTAAGTTATCTCTATCTAACCCAATAATCATAGTCACAAAACATAACGTCCAGAAATGATAAAAAGTCACATTCACATTTCTGACTCGGAGTGAGAGAGAGAGAGAGAGAGAGAGTGTAGAGTGGACACGACCTGAGTGCGAGTTTTCTGCCAACTTGAGCATAAAAACAGAGCACTCTGTTTTCTTATCATAAAAGAAAGGAAGGAAAGAACTTTGAGGTAATTCTGTGTGGCCATGGCAGCTCGCAGACTCTCCTCCTTGCTTTCTCGCTCTCTTGCTGCTTCTTCTTCATCTGGGTCTGCTTCTCTGCTTTCCTCTCTAGGTGATGATGATGATGATGAATGATGCATTTTCTGTAATTTTGTTGCCTTTTCTCTTTCTGTCTATTGGTTTCACTTGCTTTTATGTTTCTTTACATGACTGACAATTATAACATCTTTGTATCTTCATGACTTGTGTTTGGTGTCAAAATTTTTCTTCTACTTATTTTCATTTGCATAGAAGATAGTTTAGAAAGCTAAAAACTTTATTGTGAGAGAGAAAACAAGATAATTTTTTTTTGAATCTGAATAATTCCTTTTTTGCTTTTTGAAAAGTCTTTTTCACTGTATAAGGGCTGAGAAAAAGGAATTGTATATAACTTTTGAGTAAGCCTGGCTTGGTTGGGGTTTTGACAATGAAAAAGATCAATAAAGGCCTGGAGTCAACAAGTCATGGTTTTTGAGAGATGGGGTTCCTTCTTATTTGGAAAGTTTATCTAGAATGATAGAGGAAACCTATTTTCTATTTGGTGAATATAACAAGAAGGGAACGTGTAATTTGTTGCAGATTGGAAACAAACAATTACCAAAATTCTACTCCACCACTACATGCAATATTTAAGCCTTTTCCCTAGTTTTTCTTATTATTCTTTTCTTCTTTTTTTTTTTTTTTTTTTTTTAGTTTTGATTCTTACATATTTTACCAAACTTGTATGATGAAGTTATTTACAAAATTTCATCCTCAGGAAGAAGTTCTGGCTGTGGGAGAAGCATCCACAGGTTTAGCACAGCAGCAGCAGCTGAGGAATTAATCATTCCACCTGTTCAGATAAATTACACTCAAAATCTGATTAATGGGCAATTTGTAGATGCTGTATCAGGTAATTATTATTATTTTTCTTTGAACAAGACTAATAGTTTACTTTCTTTCTTTGTTTTTCATGGGGTACTTTTACTAATTGGTATTTTACAATATTTCTGTGATTGATGATTCCTGATGGAGCTAATCTTGGACATTCTATTGGTCGCAGGAAAAACATTTCCAACATATGACCCTCGTACTGGGGAAGTGATTGCTCATGTTGCTGAAGGTGATGCAGAAGATATCAACCGTGCTGTAGCCGCTGCTCGCAAGGCATTTGATGAGGGACCATGGCCGAGGATGACGGCTTATGTAAGAAGAATACGCCTCTGGTTTTGTTTTGCTATTCAATTAGTATGTGAGTGATTCCTAAATGTATACAAATTTTATGAAACATTTGCAAACCATATATGGGTTTCAGGAAAGATCAAGGATACTGTTGCGCTTTGCCGATTTGGTTGAGAAACACAATGATGAGCTTGCTGCTCTAGAGACATGGAACAATGGGAAGCCTTATGAACAGGCAGCCAAATCTGAATTACCACTGTTTATACGGCTATTTCACTACTATGCTGGTCAGACCACTAAAGCTAATTCTATATTTTTGCTTTTATTTCAGAGTGCATTGTGTTTTTTTCTAATCATTTTTTTATAAATTATGCAGGCTGGGCAGATAAAATCCATGGACTAACAGTTCCAGCCGATGGAGATTATCATGTGCAAACATTGCATGAACCAATTGGAGTCGCAGGACAAATCATTCCCTGGAACTTTCCTCTTGTCATGTTTGCTTGGAAAGTTGGGCCTGCTCTAGCATGTGGTAATACTATTGTCCTAAAGACAGCAGAGCAAACACCTTTGACTGCACTCTTTGTGGCAAAGCTATTCCATGAGGTAGGCTTGTTGATTGTTTACACATTATTTTTCTTCACTTTGCTCAAGAATTATCTTGTAATTTATTCTGCATCCTTTGTGACAGGCCGGTCTTCCTCCAGGTGTTCTAAATATAGTTTCTGGCTATGGTCCGACTGCTGGTGCAGCACTTGCCAGCCATATGGACGTGGATAAGGTATATTGGGATCACTAGTATTCAGGCTACATAAATTTATAGCTGATGAATCAGTTATATAGAGAGCACCTTAACCTGTTCTTTGAAATCATTTTTCTATTCCTGCCAATATTCATTGAACTTTTACTGTTAGTCATAATAAAATTTTATTTCACATTGCCACACGGAGTCTGAGTCTGTGAGGATTCTGGCCAGCATATATTTCGTATCACTTGTCATGGCCTTAAAACCACTGATCTGGGAAAAAACTTAACCTTTTTTTTTTTTTTTTTGGACAATTGCACCACTTGTTTTGAAACTATTACCAATGCCTTTGCAGCTAGCTTTCACAGGATCAACTGATACTGGAAAGATTGTACTTGAATTGGCTGCAAGAAGCAATCTTAAGCCAGTAACACTAGAGCTAGGAGGGAAATCACCATTCATAGTATGTGAGGATGCTGATGTTGATAAGGCTGTGGAGCTTGCACACTTTGCTCTATTCTTTAATCAGGTTTGTTCAAGTGGTTTTCCACAGCTGGATTTGTAAGATGTGGATGCTTTATTTGATAGATGGATGCTATATTGTCTCCAGGGGCAATGCTGCTGTGCTGGTTCTCGTACATATGTACATGAACGTGTACATGATGAGTTCATAGAGAAAGCAAAGGCACGTGCTGTGAGGCGTGTTGTTGGTGATCCCTTCAAGAAGGGTGTGGAACAAGGTCCTCAGGTACGTACATGAGGATGAAATGGTTGTCACATTCTTATTAATTCCAAAAATGTTTATCTATCTTTGGCTGTCCTTGGCAGTTTAAATTATACCTCTAGTAAATTTCTCCAGTTCCTGATTCATAGTTTGACGTGGGAAAAATACCAATGGCTTTCAATAATACAGCAGCCTTCTCTATTTTGTTTTGGCTCAATGGGATTGTGAATATAACAAAACCTAAGGACTTTTTAATTCAACTGAACATAAAAATCCATGGGAGTAATACATTTTTCAAAGGTTTTGAGACTATGTTCTATTTCATCTTAGTGTAATGTCTAACAAATCAAGTGATGCTGTTTCTGGACCTTATGAAAATCCCAGATTGACTCGGAGCAATTTGAGAAAGTCCTTAGATACATAAGATCTGGAATCGAAAGCAATGCCACCCTTGAATGTGGAGGTGACAGATTTGGCTCCAAAGGCTACTTCATTCAGCCCACTGTCTTCTCAAATGTTCAGGTACTAATAATTCCTCTCCAATAATTTCTCTATTATGAATGAAATACCAAATGATGTAACATGAATTTGATATTTTCGTCAATCAGGATGATATGTTGATAGCACAGGATGAGATCTTTGGCCCAGTGCAATCTGTCTTCAAATTCAAGTGAGTCTTAAACTTCTGCAGTCTGCTAAAATTGTCACGAACACTTACATCTTTTCCATATTCTAAGTTGTTGCTATGGAAGAAACATATGTCCTACCTGCAATGTTATTTGGTCAACAGTAAAAAACAAAGAACAAACAAAGGGCTACATTTAAAACACCATGAAAAAGAAAACTGAAAACTGGTCTCTTTATGTACATGCCAGCAAAAAAGAATAATGTACTTACTTGTGTTCATACTTAAAAGTCTTCTCCAAATTTTGTACTCCCTACCAGGGATCTTGATGAAGTAATAAGAAGGGCGAATGCAACACGCTATGGTCTAGCTGCAGGAGTTTTTACTAAAAGCTTGGACACTGCCAACACCTTGACCCGAGCTCTAAGAGCTGGTACTGTATGGGTTAATTGCTTTGATGTGTTCGATGCGGCGATTCCTTTTGGTGGGTACAAGATGAGCGGTATAGGCAGGGAGAAGGGAATCTACAGCCTTAATAACTACTTGCAAGTCAAGGCTGTTATTACTCCTTTGAAGAAGGCGGCATGGTTGTAAGTGTCTAAGTTCCGCCTTATTGTAATAGTCTCATTTATCCTAAATAAAGGAGAGCATACACAGGCCGGCTTGTAAAAATGCAAAGAAAGTATCAATTTCCCCTAGAAAACTTGCTTGTTTGTACTTGACTGCCCCAATGTTGCTGTTGCATCTTTGTCAAATCCTGGTGTCCAGTTGCCTTGAGTTGCTGCATGACATTTTGAGTGATGATGATGATGATGTTATTTTGTGCTATCTTTCTCATGTGAATGGTGTTGCACCTTTTCTACCGAGTGTGAAATTTATCGTGTGGTTTATCTTTAACCTGACTGCAGTTATGGCTAACATTTTCTGAGTTAAATGCCATTGACTCATTGATGTCAGGCTTAAGACATTTGTTAATCTTGCTGTCCAGTAAAAATTGTACACAAGGGTTGTTTACAGTTCAAAATGGAAAATAAAGTACGCCTTGTTGGTGCAGGATCTCTCCATTTTACTTAAAATTGAGAAAGTGCATTTCAAGGTTAAGATTTTATTTCTTAGATCTTTTTTTTTTTTTTTGATTGGGTCTTAGATCTTATTATGTATAGAATTTCACAAACTCCCAAGAAGTGACTGAGTTGAATTTCCAACAGTGGAAAAACAAAGAAAGTATAATTTTCCTCTTCCCCTCATCCTCCCCAACCAAAAGTTCATGTGAACACATCATAATATTGAAGTCTCTAGTTTTTGTTTATAAGCTTGGTCCATAATACTTAATTAATAAATATATAAAATTATGAACACATCATAATTACTATATTTCTATGCAAGGATTTTAGTATAAATAAAAATACCATAAAAATGAGAAAATAATATGTTAAAATCTAAAAACTAAAAGTTAAATAAAGGGCCTGTTTGGATAAGCTATTTCAAAATGGGCGTTTTTAAAACTAGCGTTTTTAAAACGTGCGTTTTGAAAAATCCATTTTAAAAACCACAGATAAGTATTTGGTAAAAATGTGAAAATAGGCATTTTTTATTTTTAAAGTCATATTAAGCGTTTGGATAAGCTGTTTTAAAAATAGCTGTTTTGAGTGTAAATTTCAAAAAATGACTTAACTATTTTTTGAAGGTTATATTGTCATTTTTCCATTGATCAGTGTTTTTTTATTATTGAAAATATGTAATTAAGCTTAACAATTACATTAATAATGACAACAATAATGATGTTTTCGTTGTTGAAATTCATGGAGAGAAGTTTATCAAATTTAAAATATTAAAAATAACTCATCAAGAAAAAAGATATTAAACTGATTAGGAAAATAATTATATTAAAATGTTAATTGCCAACAATATCAATACTAGACAATCCATTATAATAATAAAAAAAGTTCTTATCCGAAAAATTAAAAACCAAAACACCAAAACATAAATAACAAAAATAATGTTTACAACCCGCAAATGGATTGAGCTATTTTGTCACGAACAAATTTCATCTCCTCATCTTGTATATTTTTAATGTTTGCCTGTCTGCTAGTACCTTCTCCACTACTATTATTTCTTGGTTTGTCCAAGCCATGTTCATCCCAATTGAATCCCTCATCTTCCCTATCATGTTTTCTAATAAAATTATGCAAAACACAATTAGCAACTATAATGTTTCTTTGGTGCTTAATATCATAAGGTGGCATTTGCTTCAAAATTTTCCATTTATTCTTCCACACTCCAAAAGTTCGCTCAATTGCACTTCTAAGTGATGAGTGAACATAATTAAACCTCTCTTTTATGTGATTCCCTCGACTAGCTCGTTGAAAATCTGAAAGATGATACCTTTGTCCCTTATAAGGTGGCAAATATCCTTTCCTTAAGGGGTATCCAACATCAACTAAATAATATTTTCCTAGTAAAAGAAAAAAAAAATGTAAGATGTACATAAATAATATCCTTCATACATATTTAATATATAAAAATTTTATATACTTGGTGGTGGTTTTGGAAAGTTGACAGATTGTTGACGGATAGCATTTAAGAAAATACGTGTATCATGTGTTGCACTCTTCCATCCAGCCATAACAAATGTGAAAAGTAAATCAACATCGCATGCTACCATCACATTAAAAGATGTCACACCATTTCTATTATAATATGAAGCTTTCTTGTCGTCTTTAACAACAACTTGGATATATGTACCGTCAATGACACCAATGCAATCCTAAAATAGAATATAAAGTTTAGATGCTTAGAAAATAATCCAAACAAATATTAGAAACAAATTAGAATATATGAAATGAATACCTGAAAGCGTGGCATGTACAAGTATATGTCTTGGAACTACACTAAATGTAGGGTCAGAAGGTTTGAGGATATCCATTGACATTATGTTAAGGCGTTTTAGAACTCTATGAAAATGTCTATGTATAGTGTCACCAAAATGTTGGAATCTTTCTTGAACCATCCTATAACAAGCTCCTTGTCCAAGTATCATTAAACATATACCTACTGACTCTTCAAGCCTAATATGCCTTGTGTGCTAAAGCCCATATGTATGTTGTAAAACATTACACAATTGAAGGAAAACATGTGGCTTCATTCTAAACATTTCGTAACATTTCGTTTCATTACCCGTCAAACAATCCATCAACCATGTAGCCAGTTTGTTCAGAATCTCTACAAGGTTGTTTATCAATATATTTCATATAATATGTCACTGCAACATGACATCCAGCAACAGCAAGATCATATAATTCCTTATCATCATATTCATCGTTTTCCACATCATAAGAATGATCTTTATCACTATTATCAATATAATCATTGTAATCCATAGAAATATCACCTAAAATATTATAGCAATAAATTAGATAAATCACAATAAAGAAAATGAGTAAACATTTAAATGATAGGTGCTGTAGTGTGACAATGTGGATATTTGTAAATATTTGTAAAGGTATGCATGGGTGGATATTTGTAAATATTTGTAAATAGGCATTGTGACAATTGTAGGCTTGATATTTGTAGATATTTGTAAGGGTGTGCACAGGTGGTTCGTATATTGCTGCAAGGGCGTGTGTGTAGGTGTGACAGCTGTGTGTGTAAGGGTATGCAGGGGAGTGTGCGTGTGTGTGTGCACAGGTGGTGCGTATATTGCTGTGGAGGGGTGCGTGTGTGCCTACATGAGGGTGCGTCTGAGTGTGCAGGTAGAATGAATTGTACTGCTATTGACATGACAAAAACTTTTGCTTTTTTGTTATTACGCCTAAACAAACTGGCTCAAAATATGAAAAAGTAACAAACAATCATTGAGGCTTTTTACCTTATTTTCTTACATACAATTTTTTAGAGACTCACTTTTCCATCCCTTTTATAAACCCATAATTCAACTACTATATTAGACATCATGACTAACTAGCAAGTTTCAAATTGCAATGATTTTCTCACCATATTTTCCACATTGAAAGGCAGGCCCATTATGTTTAACTTAAAGATATGGATCTACAAGAGCTAGAGATGTGCTATTAACTGAGCCCTGTGTGACCTTTCCTTTATGTGGTTGTGGTTGTTGGCATTCAGATTCAGTATTCACCCCGAGTGAATTTATAAAGAAATCAAGGCGACAAGCTTGTTAAAACAAGAATGGGATTCAATGTACAAATCAATGGCCTAGACAAAAACCCAGCTCATATCCAGCCAGAGAACATGGAAGGGTGTTGTTGATGCACCCGACGCTCTCATATAGGACCTTGTCACAGAGAGAGAGAGAGAGAGAGAGCGACACTGATTACTCAGTCTATGTCAAGATAATTGTACCATCCTCACGACTCACGAGTTAGTGTGGTGCAGCAGTGTGAAACTCTCCATAAGACCCATCATTTCGAACTAAGTACCAAGAAGTCTTTGAGTTCGAGTAAACATGCAAGTCGATGTGTACATATAGAACCTTGTATTATCCATATATAATTGTTGATAATTGTACTATCAATAAGTACACACACAATTTTTCCCTAAAAAAAAATTGCACAAATAATTTAGCACCTATTTAGTTGGCAAATTATTAATGGTAAATAACAAAATAATGTTGTGGTAAGCCTAAAAACCAGTAAAAGCTTGTCAACTCAACTGTTATGGAAAAAGTTCTAAATATTGTTGTGTATATAGCATTGCTCCTGTACTATACTAGAAGCCCCTAAAGTTTTGGCATTTTTGTTATAGTAAGATTGTTACATTGATTGTATTGAAACTAGAAAAGGAGAAGCAAAAAAGAGAGATAGAGTATTAGGGTTATATGATTTGACTTAACGACCTATATCCACAAAGAAAGCCTTTAACACATAGTTATTAAACCCAACCAGGCCCAACAAGTCGAACTAGTAACCCATTGATGATTGAACTGGTACCTAAGTTGATCTGGTTGTTTAATAGGACTACTTATGCAATTGAATCGGTAAAACCTGATAAAACCTAGAGGGTTTTTTGTGACTTGTGCAACCTAGACAAGTTGTTTCTAAACAAGACATAATGAAAATAGAAATTTTATAATGAGATTGATGTTACGTTGGACTTTTTAATAAAGAGATATAGAGCTTCAAGTTTTAGCTTAGATCATAATCCATGGGATTTGAGTACAACTAGTGAGATATGTAATATGAATAGAATGAGACTTTAAATTATCAAATATACTTCTGTTCCTAGAGTTTTAAAACATTTAATGTTATAGGATTTTATTTAGTAAGAATTAACTGTTATTCTATGACATCCTATTAATTTATGTTTTCTAGTGTTGTTGCTTTTGGAATCTTGATTTTGAATTATATAGGTGGCTAGTTTTTAAGATTTAATTTTAATTAGTTATTTACGTATTTCCATTTTTCAATTTGCATATTTATTTTATGAGTTCTCAAACTTATTTTTTTTATTTTTTTTATCTTTTATTTTCTCTTGCAGTTCAACCAATAATCTAATGACCCAGCTCCTAGATCGGGTTAAAATCTGATCCAAGTTTAATAACTATGCCTTGATATATGACTACATTTTTTTTTATATAAGCTCAGGTGTATTTACAATTAACCCTAATATGGTATATATAAAGACTATTGAGGCTAAAGTTAGGTGTACATGAGCTTACAAAATAATTGGGCCTCTTGGCCATTACACATAATTAACTAAATAACCCAATATCTATAACTGATAAAATAGTAAGACAATGATTAAGTTCTAACTTCTTTTTTTGATTCAATTGAGTTCTGACCTTAATTAGTATGGTTCTTGGCTTTTTACATGCCAACCAGAGCAATGATTGGAAGCTCCTCTCACGGTAAGTGGCTAAAAATCATTTGGATGCACTTAATATATTTACATTTCTTTTTAAGATAGATAGATAATAAGAGAGAAGAAATGAGATTCGAACTATAGACTCGACACACTATAAAAGATTCCATTACTACTGGATTATCAGTTGAAGTACTCCCAATTAACATTGTAGTTAATTTTTAGTAATTTTATGCATGTCACTTTAGTTGTTATTGTATAGTTATCATATGTGATCACGTTATAATATGGTACATACCCCTCGCACATACAATAACCCACTAGATGGATAATTGTGGCTGTCTAGAGATATTGTGTGATCACCATTCTAACGAAATTGCTATCAACATTTGGGACCAATAGGTACCATATCTTTATCTTAATTAAGGACGAGTCAAAAAGTGATCAAGGTAGGTTTCAAAAAATGCATTTAGAGCCTTTAATAGCTTTTACTTTGTGAACCTGTCAAACTCTCAGTCCATCCTTGCGACTTGGCAAGCCAATTGAACCATTGGTTTTATGTCTTTATAGACGCTTAGATATGTTACGCATACTGACTTATATTATCACAAAGGTAGGGTTTATTGCACGACTCTTGTCTTGTCTTGGCATTATTTATTACTTCTATTGTTGTCCATTCACATCTTGTTTCCTCCGAAAACAGCCTGAAAGGGTTAAATAGATATTTTTCTTAAATAAAAAAAAAAAAACTAAAGAATAATTTATTGATCATATAATATATATTTAAAAAAACAAATCAAGGTGCCATTAGTTAAAATTTATAAATAGCTTCTTATTTATTTTATAAATAAATATAGAAAGAAGTGGGATGATTTTCAAAAGTCAGGAGGCCATGCTCCCTTTTCAGGGTTGGCTCGATACAATTTGAGTAGGGTATTTATATATATATATATATATATATATATATATTTAAAATCAATTTAAAATTAAAATTTTTTTACTTATGTTTTATTATCATTTACTGATTTACTTTTCAATTGATAAAATGATTAATCAACTTAAAACAAGAACAATAGAATCTAGTTTATCATAGCCACTATTGTGGCTTCAATTAGTAGTAGAATTACCCAACACAGCCAACCGATCTAAAGAAAGAATTTAACACATAAGTCGAAAAATTAACACTAACTAAACCAATATCAATTTATATAGAAGGGAAAAATCTATTTTACACACATTGCAAAAATACATTGAAAACATGACGTTAAGTTACGTTTTTAAAGTTGAAAGCGTTAGTATATTTTAGGGGTGGCAAAGTAAGCCGAAACCCATTTGCCTACCCAAATCCACCCACTCTAATTGAACCCAAACCCACCCAATTATTAGTTGGGTTAAATGGGTATCAACCTAATTAGACTTAGTGATTATTGGGTTTTAACTAAAAATCCATTGAGGCCCATTTAACCCAAAAACAATATACCCAAATTCAACCTAGCCCTTCCCAAAAAAAAAAAAAAAAAAAAAAAGAGAAGCCTTCAGACGTTTCAGTGTTTCAGGGTTTTCATTTTCCTTCATTTTCTTGGCCTCCAAACACTTCTCTCTCTCTCTCTCTCTCTCTCTCGCTTGCTCTCTCTCTTTCTCTCTTTAGCTCTCATATAGAACTCATGGAATCCATTAGAGTACACATGCTCATCCCGAAGAACTCGTACCTGGAGCAAGAGCTCCAGAGGCGCTACAACCTCTTCAAGCTCTGGACTGCCTCGTAGAAGCGGCAGTTCATCAAGGAGCACGCCAATTCAATCCGCGCTGTCATAGAAAACGCCTTCGCCGGCGCCGATGTCGAGCTGATCAAGGCATTGACAAGGCTGGAGATCGTGTAAATGGTCACGAACCACAACCACCATTAAGCCCTCTTTTTGTTCTTCTCTATTCAACCCATCCATTTTCTTTTCCTTCCACACCACTCCCTTAAAACGACCTCGTATCTTTTCTTTGCACCATTCTTTTTCTTTTTCTTCTTCTTCGAAACCCAAATAGAGACTAACAAAGTCATTGGATTTGGATTATTCGACCTTGCAACCAAACACATTCTCAGCTAACCCAAACTCTCAATCCAAAACGAGACCGCCTCTAAGTTTCAAGTCCTTGTTTGGAAAGTGATCTCTCTGGCGAAGGATATTTTTCACTTCCAAGAAACTCATAAGCATCATTCTGCTCAATGTTATCACTCTTGTCTACAATAATTTCGCTTCCTTCTTCTCTGTTTGGTTTCTGAGAAAATGATAGTCTTTTATTTCTTTTTTACAATTTTAATTCTTTTATGATATGGAACTTAAATTAATCCTCTTTGTTTTTGTACTTGTAGTTGTGAATTTCATATTGTATAATTTTGATAATTGGGTAATTGGGTGAGTTGGGGTTTAGGTAATTTGGTGAGTTGGGGTTTACCCATAATAATTGGGTTGGGTTGGATTTGGGTTAGAAGCAATTAGTTAAATGGGTTTTAATGGGTAAATGAGTTTTAGAGGCTGTTTGGATAGTCTGTTTCCGTAACTCAATTCTCAGTTTCCATAACTCATAACTTAAAAATGGTAGGACCCATAGCTCAATATCCGTTTGGCGCACGATAACTCTGTTTCCATCACTCAATTCTCTGATTTTTGAGTTATAAGTTATGGAAACTGAAAACACATTTTAGCTGTTTTCAGTTTCCATAACTCATAACTCAATGGCATTTTCGTAAATAACACTACATGGAGGGACCCACTGTTAGTCAAAGCCGCAACTTTTGACTCTTTTTTTTTTCTTCACTGGGTTCGGTGCGTGCGTTCATGTTCTTTTTTTTTTTTTTTTTTTTTTTTCTTTTTCCTTTCACACTAGTGGCTTCTTCACGTTCTTCATTGGGTTCAGTTCTTTTTTTTTTTTTTTTTGGCTGGGTTTTTCTGGGTTCAATTCTTTCTCTCTCTCTTTTTTTTTTTTTTTTTTCCTCGGTTCGGTGAGTTTGGGTACTAAAAAAAAAAACTACACCGAGTGACAGTTATGGGACTCACAAATAGTGTGAAAAATATTGAGTGATGGAAAGTGAGTGATGGTGCCAAAAGGGTGTGAAAAATTAAGTAATGAGTGATGAGTGATGAGTGGTGAGTTATGAGTAATGAATGATGAGTGATGGAAATTGAGTGACGGAAATTGAGTGATGAAAAAAATTCATCCAAACAGCCTCTTATATATCCAACCCAATTATGTCCACCCCAAACCCACCCATTTGACACCCGTAGTATATTTAAACAGTATTGCACACATTGTGTCTAATAAACATTGCTCTATATAGAAAGTCTAATGTCATGATCTAGTTTCTCAGCAAAAGAAAAAATTTCACGATCTAGTTGTAAAATTTAAAAAGTAAAAGAGTTTTACTTTGAGAGAGAGAGAGTTTATGAAGCCTGGAATCTCTCACTAGATCATAGATTCATAGTATAACGAATTTCTCTCAAACAGTGAATTCTTGTCGATGAACCTGTAGCAGAACTTGGGTGGTAGGTGCGAGAAGGCAAAAAGTATTGAGACAAATTTGTCAGTCAAATTATAGTGATGTAGGAAAAACGAGCGCGTTATATTTGTCAAAAAATAATTGGTCCACGTTAACAAATATGTTCCATCTCATTAGTCAGCATCATGCTTGCTTTGTTTAGATGAAGAATCACCAGCATTTTTTGAAGGATTAAGGGCCACATATAAGAACGATTTGTCAAAGTTCCAGCTTTGAAAGAGCAATTAGATTTAGATATGCATGAGTGGTTGTAGTTAGCTTAATTGATAATGTCTTTAATAGTTGAATAAAAGATAAGAAGTTCTGTTTATATTAAAAATCAATTAGTGTCTTGGTATGATAATAGTCATCAGAAACGGATCTCATTAGTTTGAAATTCTATAAAAAATGATTTAGATATGCATAAAATATAGACCCAAATGACTTTACTCTATATAAACGTGACACAACCACAGGATTTGTACAATTTTCACTGAAATTTATGTAATGGGTTTATGTTTAGTCTTACTTTCTCACCATGCTTGGATGGTTGATTGTTTCTTATAAGGATTATTTTTTCGTTATGTCTATGATGGCGAAGTGATTATGATTTGTGAGATTAATTAGCATTTGCAGCTTAGTTGGCAATTGTTCATGTCTAGTTGTAAATTAATGATTTTGTAAAAAAGAAAATAATATTTTATAAGAGTAACGTTGAGTACTATCATACAAATATTAAAAGAAAAATTGAAACTACAATCCACCAACCCTTTAATGTCACGTACCATACATAAAGTCATAATCATGCACCAGCATGCTTAAGTTAACATCACCATCTTCCACCGACCATAGATAGCTAATTTATACATGCCTTCGTTCTAGCTGAGTAAGTTCTATGCAAGACATCAGAGTTGCCCATTAGTTTTTCCTAATATATATTCAATTCACTACTTTCAATAACATTTTCAAATTCCTATAAAAAAAAATGATTGCAGTTATTTCAAATAATGGAAAGATTTTTTTTTTCTTCAATATGATAGAATTTCAATCTATAATTTTTGCTTTATGATATTAACTAGTTTTGACGTAGGTGGTGTTCAAAGCCGGAATGTCGTATTCAAAAGACACGAAACTATATTAATTATAAGTTAACCGGAATCCTATGGAGGATTGTTTTAAACAACATTTCTAAATATTGCGAAATAAAAAATTCTATTGGATAGATTGCTTTTATTTAATCAACATCGTACGGTACACTGAAAGTGTTATAAGTATAATACCATTTTAAAATGTTACCTTAGACAAAACTATAAACTAGTATATTGCATGAAGTGGACATATAAGACTTAACTATTAGTTTAAAACATAATTTGGAAATAAGACAATCTTAGAATCTTTTTCTCAAAATACGCAAAATACTTAAATACAAGCAAAACTTCATCTTTAACCATACATGTATGATGGACAATTTAATACTTTAAAGTCCGAGGTATAGGTAGGAGCAGAAACGTAGAACTACTAAAACTGGAACAGTTCATCTGTGCATGTAACACTAGTTCTGGAAAAGTAGTAGGTAAGTAAAGCTGAAATTATAAGAATGGAGACAAAACTAACACTATCTTTAATCTTGATTAAACATGTTTAACAACTAATAACATATTAAAATAATACCCAAATATTTATACTGATAAGTTTTCCTTTTTAGTAAAGATTACACACTTTGCCATAACTTAATAACATACACAACTGTAATTGGTGAACTATTAGGGCAACAATGGTTATTTAACTTTAATTTTTGAACTATGCAACCAAACAGTTCAATTTTCAAATTATGTAACAAAATACTTTTATTTTGAATTTCCGTAGTGCTGATGTCGAGTTCCAAACGATATCAAGTTTTAAAACAGTAGTATTTTGTTACATAATTTGAAAAATAATATATTCGATTGTTCAATTTAAAAATTAAGGCTGAATAATCATTTTCACGAAACTATTAGCTGCCTATAAACCCACCAATTTTTCTCACTTTTAATTACAAATGTCATCAAGTTACCACAAAATGTGGCAAAGTATATGTGTATGCAGCCATGCATACTTTCTCTCTTTACTTCTTGAAGCAGAAAATACGCGTATTTTTGCTTCAAAAATCAATTACTATATGATGATATATCCTAGTCAGCTTACGTTGCTTTGAATCCTTAGAAATCCCTATTCCGTAGGCACCATGTCACTCCCCAATACGTCCACGTTTCAGTTTCAGGGTCGGTTATAGGGACCCACAGGCCCATCACTTGAGGGTAACAGACAAACCGGTCCCTCCGTACTGACCCAGAAAACAAAATCCAAATTATTACTTCAGTTTTTTCATAAAATGGGCAAGATCCAAGAAGCCACACCTGCCCAATCCCACATCTCCACGCGTCCACAATACGTGTTACCTTATTCGGTTGCCAAAATCTATCCACTCCAGCCACCCTCGAAGTCAAAGCTCAGCAATACACTAAACACCATGACCTGCCACGTGTCCCCCTAGATTTTATGTTAGCCCACATTTCTCTATATAAACCAACCCAATGATAGATTGAGATTTGTATGTTAAAATAAAAACAGAGAAACATCTATGTTGTAAAAACAGAGCAAAACCAGAGCTCCCCTGTTTTTAATTCTCAAATTGCTATGATTCAAAGTTTCAGTTGGAATGATCGCTGGGTTTTGAAGTTTCCGGCGGTTCACCCTTGTGAAGGTATATCCCCAGAAACCCTTTTGAGCTCTTTGATCACTCTCTCTAGCAGCATATGCAATTACCAATCCAAGTTCTTTGCTATTTTGTTTTGGCTCAATGGGATTGTGAATATAACAAAACCTAAGGACTTTTTAATTCAACTGAACATAAAAATCCATGGGAGTAATGCATTTTTCAAAGGTGTTGAGACCATGTTCTATTTCATCTTAGTCATGTAATGTCTAACAAATCAAGTGATGCTGTTTCTGGACCTTATGAAAATCCCAGATTGACTCGGAGCAATTTGAGAAAGTCCTTAGATACAAAAGATCTGGAATCGAAAGCAATGCCACCCTTGAATGTGGAGGTGACAGATTTGGCTCCAAAGGCTACTTCATTCAGCCCACTGTCTTCTCAAATGTTCAGGTACTAATAATTCCTCTCCAATAATTTCTCTATTATGCATGAAATACCAAATGATGTAACATGAATTTGATATTTTTGTCAATCAGGATGATATGTTGATAGCACAGGATGAGATCTTTGGCCCAGTGCAATCTATCTTCAAATTCAAGTGAGTCTTACACTTCCTGCAGTCTGCTAAAATTGTCAGGAACACTTACATCTTTTCCATATTCTAAGTTGTTGCTATGGAAGAAACATATGTCCTACCTGCAATGTTATTTGGTCAACAGTAAAAAACAAAGAAAAAACAAAGGGCTACATTTAAAACACCATGAAAAAGAAAACTGAAAACTGGTCTCTTTATGTACATGCCAGCAAAAAAGAATAATGTACTTACTTGTGTTCATACTTAAAAGTCTCCTCCAAATTTTGTACTCTACCAGGGATCTTAATGAAGTAATAAGAAGGGCGAATGCAACACGCTATGGTCTAGCTGCAGGAGTTTTTACTAAAAACTTGGACACTGCCAACACCTTGACCCGAGCTCTAAGAGCTGGTACTGTATGGATTAATTGCTTTGATGTGTTCGATGCGGCGATTCCTTTTGGTGGGCACAAGATGAGCGTTATAGGCAGGGAGAAGGGAATCTACAGCCTTAATAACTACTTGCAAGTTAGGCAGGGAGTGTGAAATTTATCATGCGGTTTATCTTTAACCTGACTGCAGTTATGGCTAACATTTTCTGAGGGAAATGCCATTGACTCATTGATGTCAAGCTTAAGACATTTGTTAATCTTGCTGTCCAGTAAAAATTGTACACAAGGGTTGTTTACAGTTCAAAATGGAAAATAAAGTACGCCTTGTTGGTGCAGGATCTCTCCATTTTACTTAAAATTGAGAAAGTGCATTTCAAGGTTAAGATTTTATTTCTTAGATCTTATTATGTATAGAATTTCACAAACTCCCAAGAAGTGACTGAGTTAAATTTTCAACAGGGGAAAAACAAAGAGAGTATAATTTTCCTCTTCCTCTCATCCTCCCCATCCAAAAGTTCATGTGAACACATCATAATATTGAAGTCTCTACATTCTCAAAAAAAATAATAATAATAATAATATTGAAGTCTCTAGTTTTTGTTTATAAGCTTGGTCCATAAAACTTAATTAATAAATAAATAAAATTATGAACACATCATAATTACTATATTTCTATGCAAGGATTTAAGTATAAATAAAATAACCTTAAAAATAAGAAAATAATATCTTAAAATCTAAAAACTAAAAGTTATATAAAATATGAAAAAGTTGAAAGTAGAGTTAGAGCATCCATAGCAGCTGTTGCATAAATGCTAAATGTTATAATATGGCACATTTGGCACACCAAACACAAAAAACGGAGTTTTATTAGATGTGTTAAATGTGTCAAATTTTTGCAACATTGAACAGTACCCTTACAAGTTTGGCATGGTACGGACACCGAATGGCATATGGTTTATTATTATTTTATTCATCTTTCTCTCTCATCTCTCCGTCAGTCTGTTCCTCTTTTTTTTTTCTCAAACCCCAATCCTCTCCTCTCTCTCAACCTCTCATCTTTTGTTCTCTCACCCTCACTGCTCTTCCACGCCGATGCCGATGCTGACGATCACTTCCACGCCGATCTCTCTCTAGTAATGGTTTTTTTTGTTTTTTTTTTTTTTTTTGCTGTGGTTTGACGGGTGGGTTAGGCAATGGGTGGGTTTAGACAGTGATGTTTGGGTTCAGATTGTGTTGGCTGGATTCGGTTCCAACGAAGGTGGGTGGGTTTGGATGGGCTAGGCTATGGGTTCCGATGGATGGGTCGGTGGTGGGTGGGTATGGGTCTGAGGTCTTGGTCGTTGAAGCTTTTGTGGTTGGGAGTAATGTCGGTGTCGATGACGGCGATGACGAGGTCGGAGTTTGGGTTTGGAAGTGGGTGTGGGTGAGGGTGTGGAGGCGATGGGTTTGGAGTCTGGGTTGACTTGGATTATGAAGGTTTTGGGTTTGGAAGTGGGTGTGGGTGAGGGTGTGGAGGCGGTGGGTTTGTCGGGGTTTGTGGTTGAAGTGGTGGTGGTGGTGGGGCTTCCGATTTGGTGTTGGTGGGCTATGGGTTTGTTTTGAATTGTGTTTTGGGTTGTGGAGGATGTGGTGGTTGTGTGATGGTGGCTGTTGGTTGTTGGCAGCAGTGTGGTGGTTGTTGATTGTGTTTGATGAGTTGTAAATATTATTTTAATATATTGTATATATTATTTTAATATATAAAATTGAATAATAAAACATCTGATAAATGAGATGTTGTAAAATGATGTGGTAAAATAATAAAGTAAACTTTTAGTGTGTTAAAATGACATTTTTTATGCAACAGCGGCTGTGGATGCTCTTACTGAACTCACTGAATCTGATCAGGAAAAGAAGATACAGGACAATTCCAACGGTCACTTTGGTTTAAAAGGAGACAGAGCTTAACACGGTGGAGTTTCATTAAATGAGCAACGGCACCGTTTTATACTTACTCACACTTGTTTAAGTGTAAAAGCTCCAAGCGAAGTCGTTTTCATCAGAGGCTCTTTCTTCTTCTATTCTGGACTCGCCCTGTCTCTATCAAGCTCCATGATTCCAGATATTTGTTGTAAATATTTGTTATAATGTACTGCTGTATATTTTCTGTTAGGAAGTTGTTAGAGTTTGTTAGATAGAATCTTCTAGAGTAGTTACCATCTGTAATGTATAAATAGTGGATACAGGTTACGTACTATTATTAAGCAAGCTTGAATAGAAGTTTTCTTTTGATTCTTCACTTTTCTCTCTGCTCTTTCACAATCCGCCATTGTTAAAGCTTCAAGCTTGTTTTCTTTGAAAAGTAACAAACAATCATTGAGACTTTTTACCTTATTTTCTTACATACAATTTTTTTAGAGTCTCACTTTTCCATCCCTTTTATAAACCCATAATTCGACTATTATATTAGACATCATGACTAACTAGCAAGTTTCAAATTGCAATGATTTTCTCACCATATTTTCCACATTGAAAGGCCGGCCCATTATGTTTAACTTGGAGATGGATCTACAAGAGCTAGAGAAGTGCTATATAAGACCCATCATTTCGAACTAAGTACCAAGAAGTCTTTGAGTTCGAGTAAACATGCAAGTCGGTGAGTACATATAGAACCTTGTATTATCCATATATAATTGTTGATAATTGTACTATCAATAAGTACACAAATAATTTCTCCCTAAAAAAAGATTGCACAAATAATTTAGCACCTATTTAGTTGGCAAATTATTAATGGTAAATAACAAAATAATGTTAGTGGTAAGCTCAAAAATCAGTAAAAGCTTGTTAACTCAATTGTTATGGAAAAAGTTCTGAACATTGTTGTGTATGTACCATTGCTCCTATACTATGCTAGAAGCTCTTGAAGTTTTGGTATTTTTGTAATAGTAAGATTGTTACATTGATTGTGTTGAAACTAGAAAAGGAGAAGCAAAAAAGAGAGATAGAATATTAGGGTTACATGATTTGACTTAACGACCTATGTCTATAAAGAAAGCCTATGACGCATAGTTATTAAACCCAACCAAGCCCAATAGGTTGGACTAGTAAGTAGTAACCCATTGAACTGGTACCTAAGTCGATTTGGTTGTTTAATGGGACTACTTATGCAATTAAATCGATAAAACCTAGAGGGTTTTTTGTGACTTGTGCAACCGAGACAAGTTGTTTCTAAACAAGACATAATGAAAATAGAAATTTTATAATGAGATTGATGTTACGTTGGACTTTTTAATAAAGATATATAGAGCTTCAAGTTTTAGCTTAGATCATAATCCATGGGATTTGAGTACAACTAGTGAGATATGTAATATGAATAGAATGAGACTTTAAATTATCAGATATACTTCTGTTCCTAGAGTTTTAAAACATTTAATGTTATAGGATTTTATTTAGTAAAGAATTAACTGTTATTCTATGACATCCTTTTAATTTATGTTTTCTAGTGTTGTTGCTTTTGGAATCTTGATTTTGAATTATATAGGTGGCTAGTTTTTAAGATTTAATTTTAATTAGTTATTTAGGTATTTCCATTTTTCAATTTGTATATTTATTTTATGAGTTCTCAAACTTATTTTTTATATTTTTATTTTTTTTATCTTTTATTTTCCCTTGCGGTTCAACCAATAATCCAATGACCTAGCTCCTAGATCGGGTTAAAATCTGATCCAAGTTTAATAACTATACCTTGATGACTACATTTTTTTATATAAGCTCAAGTGTATTTACAATGAACCCTAATATGATATATATAAAGACTATTGAGGCTAAAGTTAGGTGTACATAAGCTTACAAAATAATTGGGCCTGTTGGGCCATTACACATAATTAACTAAATAACCCAATATCTATAACAGATAAAATAGTAAGACAATGATTAAGTTCTAACTTCTTTTTTTGATTCAATTGAGTTCTGACCTTAATTAGTATGGTTCTTGGCTTTTTACATGTCAACCAGAGCAATGATTGGAAGCTCCTCTCACGGTAAGTGGCTAAAAATCATTTAGATGCACTTATTATATTTACATTTCTTTTTAAGATAGATAGATAATAGGAGAGAAGAAATGAGATTTAAACTATAAACACGACACACTCTAAAAGATTCTTTTACTACTAGATTAGAAGTTGAAGTACTCTCAATTAACATTGTAGCTAATTTTTAGTAATTTTATGCATGTCACTTTAGTTGTTATTATATAGTTATCATATGTGATCACGTTATAATATGGTACATATCCCTCACATACAATAACCCACTAGATGGATAGTTGTGGCTGTCTAGAGATATTGTGTGATCACCATTCTAACGAAATTTTTATCAACATTTGGGACCAATAGTTACTATATCTTTATCTTAATTAAGAACGAGTCAAAAAGTGATCAAGGTAGGTTTCAAAAAAAGCATTTAGAGCCTTTAATAGCTTTTACTTTGTGAACCTGTCAAACTCTCAATCTATCCTTGCGACTTGGCAAGCCAATTGAACCATTGGTTTTATGTCTTTACATATGATCGAGATGCGTAGATATGTTAACGCATACTGACTTATATTATCACAAAGGTAGGGTTTATTGCACGACTCTTGTCTTGTCTTGGCATTATTTATTACTTCTATTGTTGTCCATTCACATCTTGTTTCCTCCGAAGTCCGAAAACAGCCTGAATTAAATAGATATTTTTCTTTAAAAAAAAAAATCTAAAGAATAATTTATTCATCATATAATATATATTTAAAAAAAAAAATTCAGGGTGCCATTAGTTAAAATTTATAAATAGCTTCTTATTTATTTGTTTATAAATAAATATAGAAAGAAGTGGGATGATTTTCAAAAGTCAGGAGGCCATGCTCCCTTTTCAGGGTTGGCTTGATACAATTTGAGTTATAATGCAAAAATTTTGAGTAGGGTATTTTTTTTTAAATATATATTTAAAATCAATTTAAAATTAAAATTTTGTACTTATGTTTTATTATCATTTATTGATTTACTTTTCAATTGATAAAATGATTAATCAACTTAAAACAAGAATAATAGAATCTAGTTTATCATAGCCACTATTGTGACTTCAATTAGTAGTAGAATTACCCAACACAACCAACCGATCTAAAGAAAGAATTTAACACATAAGTCAATAAATTAACACTAACTAAACCAATATCAATTTATATAGAAGGGGAAAATCTATTGCATATAGTGTATTTTACACACACTGCAAAAATACATTGAAAACATGATGTTAAGTTACGTTTTCAAAGTTGAAAGCGTTAGTATATTTGAACAGTGTGTATTGCACACATTGTGTGTAATAAACATTACTCTATATAGAAAGTCTAATGTCATAATCTAGTTTCTCAGCAAAAGAAAAAAAATTTCATGATCTAGTTGAAAATTTTAAAAAGTAAAAGAGTTTTTAATTTGAGAGAGAGAGTTTATGAAGCCTGGAATCTCTCACTAGATCATAGATTCATAGTATAACGAATTTCTCTCAAACAGTGAATTGGCTGCACTGTCGATGAACCTGTAGCAGAACTTGGGTGGTAGGTGCGAGAAGGCAAAAAGTATTGAGACAAAGTAATCCAATATCCCATTCATAATAAACTATATTATTAATTTGTCAGTCAAATTATAGTGATGTAGGAAAAACGATCGAGCGCGTTATATTTGTCAAAAAATAATTGGTCCACGTTAACAAATATGTTCCATCTCATTAGTCAGCATCATGCTTTGTTTAGATGAAGAATCACCAGCATTTTTTGAAGGATTAAGGAGAACGATTTGTCAAAGTTCCAGCTTTGAATGAGCAATTAGATTTAGACATGCATGAGTGGTTGTAGTTAGCTTAACTGATAATGTCTTTAATAGTTGAATAAAAGATGCGAGGTAGATGCGAGGTTTAATCTCTGTTTACATTAAAAATTAATTAGTGTCTTGATATGATGATAAAGAGTACAGTCATAAGAAACAAATCTCATAAGTTTGAAACTTTATAAGAAAAAGATTTAGATATGCATGAAATATGGACCCAAATGACTTTACTCTATATAAACGTGACACAACCACATGATTTGTACAATTTTCACTAAAATTTATGTAATGGGTTTATGTTTAGTCTTATTTTCCCACCATGCTTGGATAAATGGTTGTTTCTTATAAGGATTGTTTTTTTCGTTATGTCTATGATTGCGAAGTGATTATGATTTGTGAGATTAATTAGTATTTGCAGCTTAGTTGTCAATTGTTCATATCTAGTTGTAAATTAATGATTTTGTAAAAAAGAAAATAATATTTTATAAGAGTAACGTTGAGTACTATCATACAAATATTAAAAGAAAAATTGAAACTACAATCCACCAACCCTTTAATGTCACGTACCATACATAAAGTCCTAATCATGCACCAGCATGCTTAACATCACCATCTTCCACCGACCATAGATAGCTAATTTATACATGCCTTCGTTCTAGCTGAGTAAGTTTTATGCAAGACATCAGAGTTGTCCATTAATTTTTCCTAATATATATTCAATTCACTACTTTCAATGACATTTTCAAATTCCTATAAAAAAAAATTGCAGTTATTTCAAATAATGGAAAGATTTTTTTTTTTTTTTCCCTTCAAAATGATAGAATTTCAATCTATAGTATTCGCTTCATAATATTAACTAGTTTTGATGTAGGTGGTGTTCAAACCCGGAATCTCATATTCAAGAGACAAGAAACTATATTAATTATAAGTTAACCGGAATCCTATGAAGGATTGTTTTAAACAGCGTTTCTAAATATAGCAAAATAAAAAATTCTATGGGATAGATTGCTTTTATTTAATACCACATTGTACAGTACACTGAAAGTGTTATAAATATAATACCATTTTAAAATGTTACCTTAGACAAAACAATAAACTAGTATATTGCATGAACTGGACATATAAGACATAACTATTAGTTTAGAACATAATTTGGAAATAAGACAATCTTAGAATCCTTTTCTCAAAATACGCAAAATGGGTCCGGTTAATGTGTGCCCTTAGGGCATACATTAAGCTTTCTATTTTTGGAAACATTTTCTCGAAAATTGAAAAAGCTATCATTACTTTTTCAATTCTCGAAAAAACTTTTTCCAAAAATGAAAATTAATATGTGTCCTAAGAGCACACATTAGTAAAATCCTACTTTTAAATCTGAGGTATAGCTAGGAGTAATAACGTAGAACTACTAAAACTGTAACAGTGCATCTGTGCATGTAACACTAGTTCTGGAAAAGTAGTAGGTAAGTAAAGCTGAAATTATAAGAATGGAGACAAAACTAACACTATTTTAAATCTTGATTAAGCATGTTTAACAGCTAATAACATATTAAAATAATACCCAGATATTTATACTGATAAGTTTTCCTTCTCAGTAAAGATTACACACTTTGCCATAACTTAATAACATACGCAACTGTAATTGGTGAACTATTAGGGCAAAAATGGTTATTTAGCTTTAATTTTTGAACTATGCACCCAAACAGCTCAATTTTCAAATTATGTAACAAAATACCCTTATTTTGAAATTTCATATTGCTGATATTGAGTGTGGGTTTGGATACGGCGTTTCCAAACCCATGTTTGCGTGTTTTTTTTTTTTTTCAGCGCGTGAATAGTAAATCACATGAATTTACTGTGGGAAAAAAACACTGTTCACGCACTGTTTCGGTACTGTTCACACACTGTTCATGGGACCCACAACCACTTTATTCAGAAAAAAATATTAAAAATGGGTCCCACGGTACTATTCATACATTTAAAAATTATTTTGCTACAGTGTTTTTAGCAACAATCAGTTTTCAGCAACAATAAGTTGTATCCAAACAGACCCTGAGTTCCAAACGATATCAAGTTTCAAAATAGTAATATTTTATTTTATTACATAATTTGAAAAAATGATCTGTTCAGCTGTCTAGTTTAAAAATTAAGGCTAAATAATCATTTTCATGAAACCATTAGTTGCCTATAAACCCACCAATTTTTCTCACTTTTAATTATAAATGTCATCAAGTTACCACAAAATGTGGCAAAGTATGTGTATACAACATTCATAACATTTTTACAACAAATTATAGGTAGTTAATTATTATTAGTTCAAATTTGAATCTAATACTAAGATTACTTTTTTACCCTAATAATAATAACGAATTTCGTCCGCTTTACTTGTTGAAGAAGAAAATACATATATTTTTGCTTAAAAAATCAATTACTATATGATGATATATCCTAGTCAGCTTACGTTGCTTTGAATCCTTAGAAATCCCTATTCCCTAGGCACCATGTCACTCCCCAATACGTCCACGTTTCAGTGTCGGTTTTAGGGACCCACAAGCCCACCACATGAGGGTAACAGACAAACCGGTCCCTCCGTACTGACCCAGAAAACAAAATCCGAATTATTACTTCAATTTTTTCTAAAAATGGGCAAGATCCAAGAAGCCACACCTGCCCAATCCCACATCTCCACGTGTCCACAACACGTGTTACCTTATTCAGTCGCCAAAATCTATCCACTCCAGTCACCCTCGAAGTCAAAGCTCAGCAATACACCAATCACCATGACCTGACACGTGTCCCCCTAGATTTTATGTAGCCTACATTTCTCTATATAAACCAACCCAATGATAGATTGAGATTTGTATGTTAAAATAAAAACAGAGAAACATCTATGTTCTTAAAACAGAGTAAAAACAGAGCAAAACCAGAGCTCCCCTGTTCTTAATTCTCAAATTGCTATGATTCAAAGTTTCAGTCGGATTGATCGCCGGGTTTTGAAGTTTCCGGCGGTTCACCCTTGTGAAGGGGTATCCCCAGAGACCCTTTTGAGCTCTTTGATCACTCTCTCTAGCAGCATATGCAATTACCAATCCAAGTTCTTTGCTACACAGCGTCGAAATGCCAGAGAAACACTTCGTGAAATCGGGATTCTTCGTATGTTTTTCGAGGAAATTCAAGACCGGGGCTTAACATTATCTTATTCCATTGTGCTCTGCTTCTCCGAGCTCCACGTTACATTCCAGAAAATTCAGTTCTTATTTGAAGATTGCACGCGGGAAGGCGATCGGCTTTGGATGCTAATGAAGTCCGAATTTGTCACCACGCAATTCCGGGTGCTTATACGGGAGGTAGCAACAGCTCTTGATGTTATGCCATTGAATTTGATCGATGTTGGTGAGGAAGTGAAGGAATTGGTTGAATTAGTAGCTAAGCAAGCGTCGAAGGCCAAGTTTGAGCTCGACCCAGATGACGAACAGGGAGCAAACTAGTTCTTTCAATATTGAATCAGTTTGAGAAGGGAATTGAGCCAGAGTTTCAAGCTATAAAGCAGGTTCTTGATTATCTTGGTATTAAGAGATGGAGTGGTTGCAACAACGAAGTCAAATTCTTGGAAGAACAAATTGGCTTCCAATGCTCTGACTCCGATGAGAAAGAGGTTCCATTTCTAGGCAGCTTGGTGGGGTTCATGAACTACTGCAGGGCAGTGGTGTTTGAAGAATTGGATTATCGAAACGCCAATCAAATGGTCAATTCGGAGACGATTAGTTGCTTGAATCCTGAGGACTTTCGGTGTCCAATTTCGCTGGAGCTAATGATTGATCCAGTTACTGTATCGACTGGTCAGACTTATGATCGTTGTTCAATTCAGAAATGGCTCAAAGCTGGAAATGTGCTGTGTCCCAAAACAGGGAAGAGGCTAACAAACACAGAGTTGGTCCCCAATACCTCACTCCGAAAGCTTATCCAGCAGTTCTGCAATGACAAAGGCATTTCGCTTGCCAAGTCCAGAGGCCAGAGTCATGACATAACAAGGACTATTGCACCGGCTAGTCCCGTGGCCGCGGAAGCTATGAGGTTCCTTTCTAAATTTCTTGCTAGAAAGCTGGTTTTTGGAACAACTGAGCAGAAAAACAAGGCCGCTTATGAGATTCGTTTGCTTGCAAAATCGAACATTTTCAATCGGTCTTGTTTGATAGAAGCCTGCACAATCCCATCTTTACTAAACCTTTTGTCTTTGAACAACATGTCAACCCAGGAGAATGCTATTTCAGCCTTGTTGAAGCTCTCAAAGCATACTACTGGCAAGAGAGAGATAATTGAAAATGGGGGATTGAGACAAATCCTCGAGGTGCTTAAAAAAGGGCTGAGTTTAGAAGCGAAGCAGACAGCGGCTGCCACATTGTTTTACCTTTCTTCAGTGAAGGAGTACAGGAAATTGATCGGAGAAGAACCTGAGGCAATCCCAGGTTTAGTAGAGCTTATCAAGGAAGGGACTAGTTGTGGAAAAAAGAATGCTGTGGTTGCAATTTTTGCTCTTCTTTTATCACCCAAGAACAGTAAAAGAGTGCTTGAAGCTGGGACAGTTCCATTGCTGATTGATATTTTAGCTTCTTCAGACAAAGCCGAGCTTGTCGCAGACACTTTAGCAGTTCTTGCATCACTGGCTGAGAATGCTGAGGGTGCAGTGGCTATTATTCAAACCTCTTCTTTGCCTCTAATCACTAAGACTTTGCAGTGTTCCACATCGAAGGCAGGGAAAGAGTATTGCATTTCGACTTTGCTATCGTTGTGTACCAATGGTGGAGTAGAGGCTGTTGCTGTTTTAGCCAAGGACCCTTCTCTAATGGCTTCTTTGTATGCAAATTTAACAGATGGAAACTCTCATTCAAGCAAGAAAGCTCGCTCACTCATGAAAATTCTGCATAATTTTCATGAGACAAGCACTTCTGAATTGATGGCTTCTGCAGTTCCACACGAACGATCTGTTCACGTTTGGTAGATTTAGTTAAATTTTCCCAAAAAGTTTTCCTACGCGTTCTTGTAAATACACACATCCAATTCTGGTGTGAGAATATTTGATTTAATTCGTTTGGCCTTTTCATTTTAATGTATGAAATTAGCTCAGTTTTTTCAGAAGCTAATTTCTATGTCAGCCTTTGTTTTTATATAAGGCATACATGTAATCTTTGATTCTTTGTAATGATAAATAAAATGGTGTGAGAAAATTTATGATGATTATTGAATTTGTTTGAGCAGAGTCTAGATGTCTAATGCTATTCAATCTCCTAAATTCCAGTCCTACTTTACTAATTAGTCTTGGCCTAGCAGTAGCAGTCACATTCAGAACCGTTTTATGGCTTTGTCTAGAACTTACTAGACGGATGTTTGTGCATTTATAACTCTCCGTGAGTCCCATTAGGAAATGCATAGGAAATTTCTAAATGGGCAAGAAGATTGGGAGTAGTTCTAACCAATTTGTTACTATGACAACAACATTCTTAGTCTCAACCCATCTCTCATTGATTAGATACTGACACTTCAACTTACCTTTTTTTCTCCCAAAAAAAAAAAAAAATCTGGTTCTTCAGGATGAGCTCACTCAATAATCTGGGAGTTCCAGGCTGTTTTGGGATTTAATGAACTAATATATTTGCGATTAAATGGCTTGATTACCATATTACCAAATCCACAAGATTTAAAGGTGTGCATGGAATGGATTGGTTGAATTTGAAGTATTTTTTAATCCAATCCAACCATTTTAGATTGAGAAATCCTCAATCCAACTCAACCTATGGTTGTTATAAAAACCAATCCAACTCAATCTGTATGTCAATGGGTTGGATCATCACGTTGGGACAAATTTGTCATGCCCAATAAAAAAAAAATTAGACATTTGTTATACCATTTAAGTCCATTATTCAATAAATGGTTACAATTTATATAATCAAGTCAAATATTTCTATTTCTTTTTTTTTTTTTTTTATAGGAAACTTCTTAAATTTCGTTAACAAGAACAAAAAGAATTTATGTTGTTTGAAAGAGCATGTTTTAAAAAACAAGTGTTCTCCTCAATCCAAGTAAAATAATGCTCAATACCTGAGCATGTTTTGCTAACAAATGACCTACATGATTACCATTCCTACATACACATAAAACTTTAAAACTACGAAAAGCATGTGAAAGGAAAATATTCCTATTTCTTTAAATTAAAACTATCCCTCAAATCTAAAACAAATTAATCTAACAAATTTAAAATACATGTACTTTTTAAAATCATTTGTAACATGGATTTGAGTCATATTAAAAGGCTTAAAAATTTTCCCAGAAAATCCATAAAAAACTTACCCAAATCATAAAGTTCAATAAGTTCCATAAGTTGGTGAGTTGAATGCATACCCCTATATAGATCCCATATATGTTAAAAAAGCTTCCAACTCTCAAAACAAATTTGACCCATTGGGCTCTCTCTTCTCTTGTAATTATTCTTAAAACAAATTGGCCCATTGCTATAAACGACATGCGTTTAACCGCACGATTTAAAATATAGTCGGTTAACAACAAACAAAAACGACGCCGTTAACCGCCTTCGTTTCCTATAAATATCTCTCTGTAAAGTCTGGAAATCTCTCACTGATTCTTTCTCTCCAATTCGGGAAAAAAAAAAAAAAGTTCTAGGGTTTTGTTTTTCTCAGATCTCACTTTAACACTCTCTGTAAGTAAAAAAATTACAAAAATCAAAGCAAAATTTTTGTTTCCTTATTCAGGTTTAGGGTTTTTTTTTCTAATGGGATCTTGGTTTGGTTGCAGAAAACTAGTGTTTGAGCTTTTGCAATGGCGGCGGAGCCCAAGGCAGTGACTGAGGACGCCAAGATTGATTTGTTCGAGGACGACGATGAGTTCGAAGAGTTCGAAATCAATGAAGGTAACAAATTTTTTATTTTTTATTTTATCTTACTTGTTGTAGATGCTAATTGTATTTTTAATAATTTCAATTCCGAAATTTGTTAAAGCTTTCATCAATTTTTTGAAGCATGATGTCAATTGGGTATTGCATTTTGGTCAAAAGAGGTTTATTTAGGGTGCTGTCATGTTATAATTTTTCAGAAATTGCTCGTGTCACTGTCTCGTACCTGTTCGTGCTTCCTAGTATTGAATTGTTGCTAATTGTAAAATCCCATGTTTACACAGTGACAACAATTAAAAACATATCTAAAAAAGGCATTGGTGAAGAAGAACAGTAAATGCTGCTAATAACTTTGTTAGTTGGAGAAGTTGTCTTCTAAACAGACTAAACTTCCCGTATGGTCTCCCCCAACTTTGGATAATGTTAGTGTTGAGCAATGTTTCAATTTTTTTTTGCCCCTAACATAAGAGAGTTAAGAGGGTTTTATCAGAATAAATCAAGACATTATAGGATTTCATCTCCTTGTCTGCTGAAAGTGCTGCCTGCATCAAGAAGATTAATAATCCACAATCGTCCGATAGAGCTGTTGAGCACTTGGGGTTTGTGAAATTGCCTGAATGGACCACTTGGGCTTTGTTGGTGGCATTGGCAATATGTGATTAGGTGGCGGTATTTGATGTAGGACAATATATGAGGTTTAATTTTTATGGTTGGTTTGTAATTTTATGTAGTTTTCGTAATTTTAGGTTTAGGGTTATTATTTTCTGTTCAATGCTTTTCTAGTCAAATTAGATTTCTATTATAGTAGAGTATCAATTATGATTTCTTCTAAAAGAGATCCTAATTGATACCCTACCATTTTAGGACCCTGATTTGACTAGGAAAACTTTGAATACACCTAAAATCAAGGAAATAATAACCATAAACCTAAAATTATGAAAATTACATAAAAATGCAAAATTAACCAACCATAAAAATTAAACCCTAGACCCCATATCTTGTCCTCCATCAGTATTGGCACTTGATGGGCCTCTTAAGTTGTTGGTGGAATTGACATTGAGTCAAAATGAGGAATTGCTAGATTATAAGGCTTGATTGATTGTGTTGAGAAATTCGAATAATAGTTTGGGTATGCTAATGTTGAGGTTGTCAGTTTTCCAACTGACAAATGTGCGAGTGGTAGAGATGAAGGGGGAGGTCCACATTGGCAGTCATTCACTAGAATGGTGTTCATTGAGTGGTGACTCATTGGAGTATTAATCTTGGAAGGTATTTTCTTGGCTAGGGTCCAGATGTTCAACATTGCTATTGGGCATGTGAGGAGTATTAATCTTCTTTGGCGTGGGCTGCACTTTCAACTGACAGCAGGATGAAATCCTTTGTCTTGATTTTTAGTTATTTATTTATTTTCTGGATTTATTCTACTGAAATCCTCTTATGTTTGGGACACAAAATTGAAATATTTTTGAACATTGACATTGTCTGGAGTTTGAAGAAGGCCATACAGGGGAGCTTAAGGTGTTGAGGGTGACTTCTGTAATGATGTTGTTAGTGGTTTTTCTTGCTCTTCACCAATATTTTTTTTTTTTCATTTTTTTTTAAATGATCACAGAGAAATTTATTATAATTGAGTAAATTTGTTTTATTAGGATTGTGATTGTGTATGGTTCTACCTATTCTCTTATTAACATTTTATTAGAGGGTATAAACCTGGGATGCCCGGATGCAGCAAAATGGCTGCCACACCCGCGTCCGACGCTGCGACGTGCGAAGGACGCCGCTGTGTGCGCGTCCGTGAAGCGTCCAGTTTTTTTTTTCCTTGTTTCCCGAATCGCGTCAATTTGGGCTGAATCGGTCCGTATCGGCCGAAACAGCTGATACACGCCGAAATTAAAAAAAAAAAAAAAAATTGCAAAACTCACCGTTTTGGCTGAAATAATAAAACCCTAACTAATCTAACCCGATTCATGCTTCTCATCTTCTCTCTCTCACTCATCTTTGTGCTCTCTGTCTCTACTCTTTGTCTCCCCTCTCTCACACTCAGTCACACACACAATCTCACTCTCAACTCACTCACAACCTCACCGACCCACTCAATCTCAAGTTCTCAAGTCTCAACTCTCAAGCTCGACCCACTCTCAAGAGTCTCAACTTAGGTATCAAACTAAAGCTTTCAATCTTAGTTTTTCAATTTTTTTAAGCTCAAGCTGATCTGATTTTTTTAGTCTAAAGCTCACCTCACCTGATCTAATTTTTAAATTTTTTATATAAGCTATAATGTAATAATGTTGTGACTTGGGTTTGATTTTTTATTTAGTTAATAGTTATTACTCATTGTGATTTGTGAATCTGTGAACTGTGATCTGATTTTTTTAATTTTTTATATAAGTTGTAATGTTGTGACTTGGGTTTGATTTTTTTTATTTAATTTATGAACATTATGTTTTAGTTATTATCTACTATTGCTCTTAAATTTGGCATATGTTTATATAATGTGAAAATGTATGCTTAGCAATATATTAAAAATATAAAAAAAATATATTTTTAATTCGCCACACCCCGCCGCATCTGCACCCTACTTTTTCAAAAATTGCCGAGTCTCGCACCCGCACCCGCACCCAAATCCGGAAACGCAACTGTGTTTCATAGGTATAAGCATTGACTTTTATACTGAATTTTTATAGAATTTATTCTCTTATTCCATATCTTGGGGGTAATACTCCCTCTCACGTAAAACTAGGTCCCACAGGTACAATTTATGGCATGGGTTGATTATTCATGTGAGATGAGAGAGTATTACTCATATTATTGAATAATTTTCCAATTTGGAGGAGAGCTTAGTGGGATATTGCTTGCATTCATACATTTGATTCTGCATATAAGGGTTAAGGTGCTACTATAATTGTAGTAGAAGTACGGTAGTTGTGATATTAGCTAAAGAATGGATTTACATGGGATGTTGTTATTCTGACTATAAGTATGAAGGCCTACGAAGCACGGGTGCATTTTTGGATTCGGGCGCTGGTGCGGGTGCGGGACTCGGCAATTTTTGAAAAAGTAGGGTGCGGGTGCGGCGAATAAAAAATTATTAAAAATATTTTTAATATATTGCTAAGCATACTTTTTCACATTATATAAACATATGCCAAATTTATGAGCAATAGTAGATAATAACTAAAACATGATGTTCATAAATTAAATAAAAGAAATCAAACCCAAGTCACAACATTACAGCTTATATAAAAAATTTAAAAAATCAGATCACAGTTCACAGATTCACAAATCACAATGAGTAAAAACTATTAACTAAATAAAAAATCAAACCCAAGTCACAACATTATTACATTATAGCCTATATAAAAAATTAAATTTTTAAAAAAAAAAATCAGATCAGGTGAGGTGAGCTTCAGACTAAAAAAATCAGATCAGCTTGAGCTTAAAAAAAATTGAAAAAGTAAGATTGAAAGCTTTAGTTTGATACCTAAGTTGAGACTCTTGAGAGTGGGTCGAGCTTGAGAGTTGAGACTTGGGTTGAGTTGAGAACTTGAGATTAAGAGTGGGTCGGTGAGGTTTTGAGTGAGTTGAGAGCGAGATTGTGTGAGTGTGAGAGTGAGATTGTGTGTGCGACTGAGTGGCTGAGTGTGAGAGAGGGGAGACGGAGAGCAGAGACAAAGAGCACAGAGACGAGTGAGAGAGAGAGCTAAAGATGAGAAGAATGAATCGGGTTAGATTAGTTAGGGTTTTGTTATTTCGGCCAAAACGGTGAGTTTTGCACCTTTTTTTTTTTTTTTGAATTTTGGCGTGTATCAGCGGTGTTGGGAAAAAAAAAAAAAAAACTGGACACTTCACGGACGTGCAAGCAGCGGCGTCCCTTGCGTGTTGCCGTGTCGGGCCACGTCAGACGCGGGTGCGGCGGCCATTTTGCCGCGTCCATGCATCCCAAATGAAGGCCTTTATCCTCTTTTTTGGTTAAATTTTTTTCTGTAAGTGACTAAGTGCTCATTGATAGTCTAGAGCCATTGTTCTTTTTTAAAATTCTAGAAAGAAAGATACAAAATGAAATTTTTTTGTTTTCTGGATTCAATTTATTAGTGTTAAGATTGTACTCGCACTACTGTTATATTGATGAGGAGGCCATCTAAGTGTAAGGGATGCAATGTCGTATGTTTGCGTTGGGAATTGGGAGATTAGTAACCATGGTAAAAATAAAGGACTTGCATTTTCATCTTGATCATTATGCAAGGTTTTGTAAGCCACTAGAGAAATTGAATATATATATATATATATATATATATAAGAATCTCTTCTTCTTTTACAATCTTTTTAGCTTTTGTTTGGTTCCCCACTGGAGAGATGCATGTGCAACATGTATCTTGATGCACACTAGAAATGGAGAGAGAGAGAGATCTTGGGTTGGTTTTTAGTAATAAAATGACATGATGATGGTAACATCAGAGAATTTGTAAGATATATACACTAAAGGGCTAGCTTAAGATTATCAATACCCTACAATTTTAATAAGGTTGTTAATTTGCAAAATTTTATGTAGATATTTATACTAAAGGGCTGTCTCAATATTATTGAGATTATGATTGTTGCTAGATACAGATGGATGCCAGTATCTGTGGAATTTTGGTTAGATTGATTGAATTTTATCCTCATGTATTATTAGAAGTTGCCATGATAATGTGAATGAAACTCTTTACCTCTTTTAATATTTATGAATTTCATCTGTCTTTTATTCCTCTCTCTCTCTCTCTCTCTCACACACGTAAACATACAATTTTTTTTTTTGGGCATTTCAAATTTCCAAGCTTTGGGAAGTAGTTAATTTAAGGCGCACAACTTTACTCAACTTTTCCAAGAGATAGATCTTTGGATCTTGTACATGCATTCATCTCTTTGTTTCATTTTCTTGTCAGTAGATTGATTCCATACTTTCATTGTCCTGTGTTTTTTTTTTTTTTTTTTTTTAATTGGATTACTGAGATCTTCTTCTTCCTGCCATTACAAGCAGATGAAATTTTATGTGACTGGTTTTAGTTGCCTGTTTAACATAAGTTGTGCCTGATTTCTGAATATTTTTTCTTTCTTAACTAAAATTATGTATAACAGAGTGGGAGGACAAGGAGGAAGGAAAAGAAGTGACCCAGCAGTGGGAAGACGACTGGGATGATGATGATGTTAATGATGACTTCTCTCTGCATCTGAGGAGAGAATTGGAGAACAATACAGAGAAGAACTGAGCTAAGTTTTTAGACTCACATCGTTGTGATAATTTGAGCTCAAGATGGTCCTTTTCCTATCTTCTTGAACCAGGATTGTATGAAAATTATACAGTTAACAGGTCTGTATGAACTTTTTATCAGATAAATGGAAACAAATAGTCCTCAGCAGTGAATTTCTTTATACAATCATTTGGGTTCTTTAGGATAGGTAAAGAACGATGCCAAATCTATTGAGAAAGTATCTCGTGAGTCTGGTTTACGTAATGTGTCTCTCACATTAGGAGGATCTCATACACTTATGTGACTCGCATGTTATGAGGGGGCAATGTGTAAACCTGTCTCATCTTATATCCATCATCTCATTGGATTGATGTGAGCGGTAGCTCGCATGAATTACATTGTCCCGTTAGCATTAGGACACTGGGAGTGTTAATGATTAGCTGGGCTATTATCAACTACAACTCGTATTCAGTAGTAATTCATAAAGGGTCCGGTTAATGTGTGCCCTTAGGGCACACATTAAACTTTCTATTTATAGAAATATTTTCTCGGGAGTTGAAAAAACTGTCATTACTTTTTCAATTCTCGAGAAATTTTTTTTCAAAAATGGAAATTAATGTGTGCTCTAAGGGCACACATTAGTAAAATCCATTCATAAATGCCCCGGTCTCATTTTAGCATTGTATGGCTTGAGGCCCATCAGTTGGGTTGAGAGGATAATAACATTCACATTGGTGGTGTTAAATAGTTATATTGCTATTTTTAGCACCACCAAATACCAAAATGTGCCCTATAATGGTAGAGCCAAATCTATATTTTTTGGCTCCATAGCTACAGTGCATAGCTACTTTTGGTTGTGCACTGTAGCTGAAAGGTAAATTTTATTTATTTATTTGTGCGTTTACACTATTTTTGATTATTTTACTCAATTTTATTCTTTCTTTTATTCTTATTTCTCTTCTTCTGCGTTCACATTACTATTGTTTGTGTTCACACTTCTTTTACTCTTTTTTTTTCTTTTTTTATATAGTGTTCACACTGCTATTTTCATTTTATTCTTATTTTTTTTTTCTTTTCTTATACATTGTTTTTTTTTATTTGTGTGTTCACACTGCTATTATAGTAAATATATTATTGTGATGTTTATATTATTTGTTGTGTTGAAAACTAAAATAGATCCACTTATGTTGGATGTTTGGTAAAGTGAATAGTTAAAATAGATAAAGTAGCATTTTTGTAGTACCAAATAGCTAAAAAATAGCTCCACCAATGTGGAATGGTGGATACTAAGGCTTGTGGGCTTGAAGGGCTTGAACTCATAAATGCCACGCTCTCTAAACTAGATATGGCAAAACGGGCGGGTCGGATCGGGTTTGAGTCAGGTTAATCGGGTTGCAGGCAAACGGGTCACGGGTCAAAAACAGGTCATTTTAAGCTAGTTGAAAATGGGTTCGGGTCAATCGAGTTGCGGGTCGGGTCAGGTTGACCCATATTTTTCAAATGAATTTTTATTTTATTTTTTATTTTTTATTTTTATAAAGAAAACAACATGTATTTGCCATTTGGAAAGTTATGCAACAAATTACTTGATGTAAAATGCATTATTTTGAATTCACCACTTATATCAAGAATGAACTCAGTTAAACTTATTAATACTTATTCAATAATTTTAAAATTATACAAATCCTAACATTGCTATCTAAAACAAAATAACACAAAGATAAGTAAAACAAATACACAAGTTTTATTTCTACACAATATCAACATCCCAAAACATAAAACAAAATTACAAATGACTTATTGGATAACTCATTTGATAAAGAATAAAAACATATAAGAAATTTACAATCTTGAAAATTAAATTTATAATCTATTATCAATTGTGATTGACACTCTATTTCAATTTGAGATATACACTAATTCTTATTTATACATGGTTTTTTTTTTTTTTTATGAATATCATATCATTGTTAAGCAACACATACTCTAGCAAATATCATAATTTGTTTTGAAAAACCGTTTATTTTGGATATAAATTGTTAAAAAATAGGTCTAAGCATTCATAATTTATGTTAATTTGATACTTTGACTTCACTATTTTCACACTTGTGAATGTTTCTCTACAATTTTAAATCTATGTTTTTAACTCTACATATTATCTTGGCACGTACTTTACTATTTGATATCTAAAAATCTTTACTCATTACATAATGCTCAACCACATGCATTTATCTTTCAATTAATTTGCATGCAGTTATGTAAATGTATCAATTGTTTCCTTAAAACTCACAATAAACAATTAAACCAATATTGTCTTAATTTTACTTTTTTTTTGCCCAAAAAAAAGTTTTAAAAAAATGGTGCGTGTTCGGGTTGGGTCACAGGTCGGGTCGGGTCGGGTTGACCCGCAAAAAAACAAGGGTCGAGTCACAGGTCAACCATTTTTGCTTCGGGTAAAAAAAAAATCGGGTTTGGGTCGTGTATTTTTCAGGTCGGATCAAGTAGAGTCAGAAAATTCTAAACCGTTTTGCCATGTCTATCTCTAATTTTATTTTCTGTGGTTTTCCTTTTCCTCCTCATTTTTCATGCATTGACATTGTTATTTCAGGGACATGGCTCTTCTTTATTAATAAGTTTCCATGTAAATCTTTCTGAAATGATATCTGCAACAGTAACCAAGTGTTCTCACTGATTTCAAAACAATTTCGCTTATTTATACTTCAGACAATGCCCAAAAACACAGATACACACAGTAAACAATAGAAACAGTTAAAGCAAAGCAAAAACCGTAGTTTGGGCCTTTGGGGAAGGCAAGTTTCTAAAGGCTTTCATATTACTTTTGATGCTCTTTACAGCGGTCTAGGTTTACTTCACTCCCATTCCCTAGGTTGGTAAATTGTTCATAATAAGCTCCTGGTGGACTAGCAAATTGTTGCAACTTGCTTTTACTATACATATATTTGGATGTAACAGAGTGGAGTGAAAAGTTTTGGTACCCCTTATCAATGGTATCCCATCATGACCATGAATCTTAGACTACTTTGTGAGGGAGGACTCGGAAATCCATTAACTACATAGACCAAAAAAAAAAAAAAAAACTATCCAATATAATAAGAATATAGTAATTGCTTCCGAAAGCTTACCTCTTATCATGCAAACAATAAGTCTTGTGACACAAGATATTCCACAATTAGTATGTTATTATTAATACATAATAAAAGTAGTGTCTGTAATAGGAGTATGTGAAAGCGACATGTTATCAATCACAACTTGTCACCATGGTAATTTGTGGGGGGAAAAATTGTATCCTAGCATTTCTTGCAAACAACGCTAAATTATGCTTGATTTCTCAAAACCTAGAGAGCTTTAGATGATGTTTATTTTTTCCCACCCTAAAACTTGTAAATTTAATATTTTACACACCCCTAATAGTTGCTCAAATCTAATAAAAGACGTGATTAATCTTGTGATTAGTGTCTTAAGCGTATGGTTCACAACTAACAAAATGCAAGGCATCTATCACAATACAGTTTCACAGCCTAAATCGAAACCTACTTATCAAAAAATAAAACTAAATAAATAAATACAAATTCACAACCTAAAATGCCATTAGATGTGAAAATATGAAAACCCACTGAATGGCTTTAATTCTGCTTCAGACAATGTTATCACCACAAGAAGAAAAAAATCTGAATGTTCATCAAAGCCAACCAAAAGATAGAAGGAAAAAGGAGGGCTAAGCAGACCACATGCACTTGTTCTTCTTGTGAAATTTGAGTGGGCTTAGGAAAACAAGATCACCTCTCTATGATCAATGGAACAAACTACTAAACATAAAGCCAAAACGACTGGGTATTAATTGAAGCTAGTATGTTAACAAAACAACCTCGCTCTATGTCAATTCAACTGCAATGTTATCTGAAACACTACTTTCCTCACTTATAATCACTTCAACCTTGAGAGGAATAATGCAAGTTCGACAGATTGGACAAATGGGTGTCTTCAACAACCATGAGTCTATGCACTGAACATGGAAGCTGTGCCTGCAATTTGGCAATAACCTGCACTTATCACTCATCTTGAAGTTCTCCAAGCACACAGCACAATCAACACAGCTAGTCCCTTTCTCTGCTGCCTCATAGTCAAAGCAAGGCAGCTTTTTCAAGTCCTCATTGGAAATCATTTTGGCCCCAAATTTTCTACTTCTTTGAACCATAATATCACCATGTTGATTACTCCCTCTCCAGCTGAAAGATCTCCTAACAATACAAACATGTACTACCACCAATACAGCAACACCCACTAACAATAGTATCACAGAGGTGACTAACTCCATTACCATACTTTTATTCTACAAAAGCAGAAGAGGTGAAACTTATAGCTCTCAAGCCAAAAAAAACAAAACCCAGAAATTCTTTTTTCCTAACAAAGTTATCTCATTCACATTCTGTACTTCTCAATTACAATGACCCAAAAGCACAAAGCTTGTGAGGAATCACTGTCATGCATCAAAATCACTGATCTTATTCTGACTTGGCTTGTACAAATTTCATCAGTTATGAAAAAAACTACACTGAAACAGAAATTTGAGAGAACTTACATGTGTGCTCCTTGAGGAATGTGTAAGTTTGGTAGGTAAACGAAAACTGAAGGAGGCATTTGGTTACAAGTGGGACGGTTCTGTCTTTGTGTGAAATCCAACCAATAATACTGAATTTTTAAGTGCACAGAAATGTACACATTGACCCTATAGGGTTGAGACAGGTAAACTCTTCTCCTTAGTGCCATGTTCAAGAACATTGAGTAAATTAAACGAACAGGTGCCGCCCAAATATAATTCACATCCAAGGTCAAACAAAATACAAGTATTATATATTAGTAAATACTATTTGATTTTGACAGATATGTATATAAAAATATGGAATAACAAATATTTTAAAATTTTGCATAAAATTCAAAACAAATAATATGCAGTATAAAGTATAAACTATGGAAAAATATTAGTTACTATCCTTACGGACCTTACCCATAAATGCAAATCATTTAGCATAAAAATATGACGTAAATTTATAAATTAATATGAAAAAGTTAATGCTTGTATTAGCTAGCTTGCATTTACTAGTGGAATAGGAATACCATGTTTATCTCTACTTTAGGATTACTTAGGCATGTTTGGTAAATTATAATAAGCATTGTAATGTAATTGTTATTTTTATGGTTTAGCTATTTTGTAGTTTGATTATGTTTTTATTATAAGGAATAGTCATTCATTATGAATAGGTATCCTTTAAAATGAGGAATAACTATTCATCTCTAAAATGATTGTAATAGTTATTCCTTAATGGAAAATGCTATAGACACAAATTATTTTTTATAAGGACAAAACTTAGGTACAGTACCTTAGATGTTGTTCTTTAGGTTTTCCTTTTAAGATTCAGCCATGTGGCTACTTAACTAAAAAATACATTTCCATCCTATGAGAAAAAATCTACATGACAGAATCTTAAAAAGGGAACCTAAGGAACAGCACCTAAGTACTGTACCTAAATCTTGCTCTTTTTATAAACTGCTAATATGGTGAATGGTTATTGATAAAAAGTGATGTTTGGTGGGCTTAGATGAGATCCAGTAAAAATTTTCCATATCAACAGTTTGTAAAAATGTTATAAAATAATTTGTGACTGCATCATTACTCTTTTTTAGTAAGTGTAATAATTTTTGAAATTAATATATTTTTGAAATAAATATATTTTCCATATGTATATGACAAATATGAAAATAAAAAATTATCAAAAAATAACTCATATCTCTCTCAAATTTAAAAAATATATTTTTTAGTACGAGTAATATTATTTTAAAAAATATCTTACTCTTCCTTAGTACAAGTAAGATATTTTCTAAAATAAATCTTAAATTTATTTAATGTTACAACTCATAACCAAATTTATGAATATGTTTAGTTATTCTATTACACCATGTTTATTCCTAATAATAAAGATTACCTTTTATTCATAAATTTTCTTTGAAAAAAATAATTACTCATAAATTATAGAGCAAAATTGATTTTTTTTAAATAAAATAAGGAAATATTAAGAATTATTAATAATTAGAGTACGAAGTATGGGGGTCTACTGTACTGTAGACCGTTCATGAATACAGTAGATAATCATAACATGCCACTTCAAATGCCACATCTCATACATAATTAAACAAACCAAAAAGGCAAGTCTTTTTGTTAAAACCTCATTCCCCCCTCTCTTATGTGTGTGTGTTTGTTTCTCAAAATCCAAAAAGGTGGGCTTCTTCCTTTTATTTATATATATAAAAAAGCAATTTCAATTGGAATGCATTCTCCACCCAAAATGCCGATATAAGCAATGTAGAGGCCGGAATTTTGACTCAAAATTGAATAGAAAGTTTAATACACCTGTTTATGTACCAAAGAGTTTAAGAGTTTTGAATACTTTACCTTTCTCTCAAGAAAAACCAGAATTAGTTTTGAATGGAAGCCAACAATCACACCATTCACACCCAAATGGGACAAAGCAACAATTTCAGGTGTTGAGTGAAAATGATGAGTTTTAGGTTGCATATTGCCATCAATCTCCTGTGTGAGAGCTGTCAGCATATTCCTAAAAGGCCAAAACTAGAGCATACTTTCTTGCTTGACAATCAATCTCACTAAAGAAGTTCTTGAATATAATTGCAGCAACACCAAAAAATGAATAAATCTAAAATCACCAACTACCCCAAAGAATAATCTTCATTATTATTTCAGTCTCTGTGATTGAGTTGGGCAATTGATTGAAGAATAGTTGGTATGTGTCAATCTCATTGATGAATACTTCTGTAAAAAATATCAAGTACCACACGTCATCGTCATTTTGTGAGGTTCCAAAGATCATAATCTTAATATCTTATCATTGAATTGAATTGGGTGTTTATTTATTTTAGTATTTGAATTTGATAATGTTTACTCTCACTCCAATTTTTCACAACCTGATATGTCACGCAGGGAACAAGTGCCAAGTTAATTTTTTCTTGCTGATCAATTCCGTGACCCTTTCACGTGAGGCGTTACATGCTTGGGAGTATGATACTATAATTTAATTACTATTTATAGCATCTTTCTTACAACTTCTTATAAGTATAAATTTTTTTTTAAAATAGATTACCACAACCTATTACAAAAGTGAAGTATCCGAATAAAATATATTCAACATTTTGACTAATTCTTGATTCAATATAGTCAAAAATTGGAAAAGGTAATAAGCTATTGGATCAACAATTAATCAGATGCGGCTTAAGAGTTACCATGATTTTTTAGTGGAGTTAGTAGTGTATTTTTCTGTTAAAAACCTAGATATTCTCTCTCAATTTGTGTGTATTGTTTTTCCAAAAAAAAAAAAAAAAGTCAAGCCAATTGAGTTTAGATAAAAAATGGGTCATTTAAACAGATTGCAAACTGGTCGAGTTAATCAGATTATGGATTGGATTGCGGTTGAACCATAATTTTTCACATGAATAAAAAACTTTTGAAAATATGTATTTGTCACTTAGTAAGTAATGCAACAAATTACTTTGTGTGAAATGCATTAATTTGGATTAATTCATATCAAGAAATAGTACAGATCAACAAATTAATAATTGTTCATTAATAATAAAATTATACAAATCACAACATTACTGATCAAAATGAAATACAACAAACACAAAGGAGTTTGGTTTACCATTTAAATATCTAATCAAAACAATCACACAATATCAACATCGTAAAATAGAGAACATAATTACAAATGTCTAATTGTATAAGCAAATTTAAAAAACAATAAAAATAAATAAGAAATTTACAATCTTGAAAACCTATTTCATCAAGATCTGTACATAGAAAACACATAAAAGCTCCATTCAACTAAGACTAATTGAACAAAATGCAAATGGTTCAAACTTTAAATTTTTTTTCTTTCATTCATTTAGTTCTCTCATCAACCAAGCAGAAACTAACACATTCAAAACTAAAAAAAGAATTACCCAATCAACGCTTTCTGTGAGGAAAGAGGATTTACGCTCTCTAATGACAAGTTGTAAATTTTAAAATGATTTGTTTGTTAGTGTCAACTTTTCATGCATCTAACTACATTTGACAAGATATAAGAACGATCAAATTAAATGAGTATTTTATTTATTTATTTATTATTAATGTTGATTGAATTCAAGGAATGCATTTGTTAGATACAATGAAATCATTGCACTCGTCACATTGTCCTTGTCTTTAGAGGACAGAGAGTTTCTCTTCAGCTTTGTCTACCCTTCCAATTTAAATAAGAACAAACACAGTAAAAAAAAAATCACAGAGTACAAGTAAAAAAAAATCACAAATTATTTTACAACTTTTTTACCTCCGGGCCATTTTTTAGCATTGCGGAGGCATGGCCCCCCTGGGATTTAGAGGGAAAAAAAACCTTTTCTGCAAGTATATTTAAGGTTCAATTAGAATATCTTAAAAAAAAAGGTTCTATTAGAATTTGGGCCTAAATTAAACTCCCCCCCTCCCCCCAAACATATTCCTTAGTCCCTTAAACCAACAAACATTAGTCCAACAAAATGCAACAAGATCGGCCCAAACTTCACCACAACGTTAGACACGAAGCCCATTTTTTAGCCTTTCAAAAACAAAAAAATTAAAGTAAAAATAAAAAAAACCATTTAATCAGCTAATGCTTCATCGTTCAATTCATTTCAAAACAAATCCCAAAATACTAGTGCTGAATAAAGAGGGAGTCTGAGTGTGACTGTGTGACTGTGTTTTGGTAACTCTTGTTTGGTCCAAAGCACAGAATGTCACGCTGCTTCATCGTTCAATTATTCTATTTTTGTATCAGAGATTAATAGATTATACTTTATACAAGTTAATATATAAGGATCAACCTGTTTTGACCATTCTAGTGCAGATAGACACTAGGCACTAAAACAGAACAAGAGAGGACATGTGTGATGTGTGTTAACTAAAAAATTACAACACATCTATATGTCAAACTAAGAACCAGTTGGAGCACAATTGCTAGATTCATTCCTTGCCCAAAATTCATACACCCTCCTACCCAATACTTGGTGACCTGTGAATTCTATGATGATCCTGTAGCAGAGCAATTGCCACCGCACTTGTTCTCTATATATGGTGATCCTAGAACTTACATTGTTGGACATTCACACGTTGAATCTTTGGTCATTAGGAACTACTCTACTACCAATGATCACCTGCGGGGATATTTATGAAGTTCTTACGGCATTGTATTTTGCTATGACATTGACCCACGCCTTTGTAAGGTCGGATATTTTTCTTTGGGTATGGGTCAGATTGTCGAGTCTATGCCAACTTTGCCACTTCTAACAATTATATATCTTGTGATTTTGTAGTATTTTTCTCTCTCTCTTCTTTTATTTATGAAAAAAGTTTAACAAAAGGAATTGGTTTAGAAAATATTTTTAGAAATTTTTTATGGGAAAATGAAAAAATAAAGAAAAATGTTAGAGATACAATTTTTTTTACAAAAACTTCTACAAACTGCTGATATAGTAAGTGATTATTAGTAAATAAAAAAGTGATGTTATTGGTGGGCCCAGATGAGAATCAGTAAGAAGTTGATATTGGAAGAATACATGTTTGTATCGTATACAAAATATACGGAGCGGAAAAATAACGGATCTACTTCATTCGTAATTGATAACATGTACTATGTAATGTAAGTTTCAGAATTTAAGAACAAGAAAGCCTACCTTGGTTTGGTGAAATTCAAAAACAAAATATTAGAAGTACTTGGGAACAATTTTAATTTTCACTCCAATTCCACTTGATGCTCAAGTAGTATGGTCTCTCAATCAGTTTTCAATAGGAGAATAAGAGAGTGTCTTACACTCATATATACACCATTTCATTCCTTATATGATCTTAATGAAAAAACCCTTATGAAATTTTGCATGTTTCTTTTCTTATATATAACCGATTATCTAATTGGGCTAGTCTTTTGGGCCATTCCAATTAGGCTTTAGTATGTGGCTTGGAGTGAGACCAAAATGGAACAAATAAGACTCTAACTCCAATGGGCCTTGGGCTTTTTTGTCAACTCTTAATAAGTCCAAAGTTACCATTAATTATATTCAATACCACTATATGAATATAATTGCACTCTAACCCTTATTAATAAATTATATCCCAAAACTTTATTATACATGCAACCTCTTCATTAAAATATTCGTAGTAATACAAAGTCATGAATGTTGACTGCCACTTTGAAGATTACTACATCTTAATCCTTGTGTACTCGGTTCAATCCTTTAAGTTATTCATCATATATTTATGAAATTTAATTTCATAAGTATATACTTTAGTAACTCTTTACTAAAGTGATTGGGCCCAACACTCTGAATAACCAAACTTATTAAACTTATCTCAAAGGAATATTTTATATATCCGTTAAAAGATTATGAATTCATCTTGAGAATATATGTTTCATCAATATTAAATGCAGCTGCCCAATGTACTAAGGTTTTGATTGTGACTTTAGATCTCATTCCTGATATATCAAAGCAACTTACATCTCATGATCAAGTTCATTATTTTCTCAGGATTTAGAGTTGATGTAAATAAAAGTCGTGAGATTTATTATTCATTTGACAGTTGTTAGGAGAATAATAAATCTTACAGCGGTCTATTTTAATATGTCTTAACTCTTAAAACATATCAACATATTAACTAGAAGTCTCCACTTCTATGATCAAGATAAATCATCTTAGTTGATATGTTATAGTCTTCGCAGATGAAATGCCCAATTTCATCATCGACTACGAACTAAAATTCTGAGTTTACAAAGAACTTGTGATTTATATCTTCTGTGACTAAATCACATAAATCACATACTATGCATCTCATGGACTAAGATAATGTCTCATTAGTTCATTTATAAATAGTCTCATATAATTAAGAAATTTAATTGTTTATGACATGCCAATAAATTGGATTTTAAAGCATAAATCCCAATAGTTGACCACAATAGTAGTTTGTAAAAATTTCGTAAAATAGTTTGGGACTGTAGCATTACTAAAAAATAAATGATTTTTTTTTTTTACAGTTTTTTATATTTCCCATAAAAGTGGTATAATTTTTTTTTCCCCTAAAATGGTCTATTAGCAAATGTGTGGTGAAAATTGTGAAATAATGGGTTAAAGAAGAGAGAGAAGAAAAAGATTACACAAGGAATTTATGTAGTTCGGCAATATGCCTACATCCACAGGAGGCAACAGAATAAAGTTTCACTATAACTTTGGAGATTACAACAATTGCTTGAAGACACTCTCACACAAACCCAAACTCCAAATACACCCTTGGTTCTCTCACAAATAAATAGCGAACACCTTATTGTATTTAGACAAGAGTTTATCCTATCTTTGATGCGCACACACAGAAGAAGTTCTTTCCTTTTTCTGCTATCTCACGTAGAGGCATACTCGCATCTTCTCTCATACCCACCATCTATTTATAGCTAGATGTTCAGCCGAAATATCAATAGTTTCAGCACATGAAACTTATCAAGTTAAAAGAAGATGGCCAGCATTAATTTATTGCCAATGGAGTCATCCATTTCGGCTAGGAGAGGAAAGCATGTATTTGGTTTGCATGTCAAGTATTGTTCCTTGCCTTTTTTGACAATTCATGAAAACAACATTTAATGCAAGCTTGTTGTATTTCTTCATGCATGATATTTGGTTGAATATCACCCAAACTTTCTGACACAGGCATGCAAGTCATTTAATGCTTGCTTGTAATGTAAATCCACCGACATTACAATTCAAGCCATTTCAACAAATTGCTCTAAGATCTCCTGTTAATCAAACACTTTATTCATTGGTAAACTTACCCAAAGATGTTGGGAGAGCTTTCCCTTTCAAAGATTGGAATTACACTCATGATAAAGAGAGATAAATCATATTAGAAATTTATTCTATTGATTGGCCAATTTTTTTAAAATAAAAAATGTCTTATGAATATTAGTGGAATTTTTCTCCAATCCAAACCTTATCCTACAAAATACAAACCATGGAGTAATTAAGCCATCCAAACTTGTCCACGATGACATCTATCTAAGTGACATGCAGTATCTTGTAATCTATTTAAGGAATTCGAAAAATAGAAATTTGATTAGTTAGGCATATCTTTCTTTCTCTCTCCCCCCCTTCCTTTTCTAAATAAGAGAATGTATGAAATAGAGAAATAAAATACCAACCCAGGCCATTTCAAATTCTCAATCCTGTGACAGAATTCAGTCGGGGAAAGAAGATATGGATGAGGGGCCCTATGAAGAAGAAGGAGAAAGCCCAAGCACCTATTGTGAACTAATACATCCATGGATACAGAAAAGTAGTTAAGTATGCATAAAAATTCCCTAGTTCTTCTATGGTACTTATGAAGTATGGTACTCATTATGATTAAAATAATTTATTTAAGTGTTTTAAATATTTATTTATTTATTTTATAGTAAATATTTTTGAAAAAACATCTAGTATCCCATGTCATCATCATTTCTTGAGATTCCAAAGATCATAATTTATTGAATTGGGTATTTATTTATTTTAGTATTTAAATTGATAATGTTTACTCTCACTCCAATTTCACAACCTGATATTTTGACTAATTCTTAATTCAAAAATAATCAAATTGAAAAAGCTAATGGATCAACAAATATCTTGTGTTCTGGTAGTGTTTCTTTGCCTCTCTTCCTTCTTTTATTTATTTTTATTAATAAATTACACACTCATTTAATATATCCTGAATTCATGATGTCACCTTAAACTTTAAGAGATATGTTAAGTTAGAGAGTAACGTTGTGCCACATCAAATGACACGTACAACTTGTCACAAATCGTCTATACGTGGTGAGTTGTGAGTAGTAGAAGTGTGATGGTGGATCCATGCATGTAGGGACACACCTCTACCACTCACAACTCGTTATGTAGGTGAGTTGTGGCACAAGTTGTGTCATTTGATGTGGAGCCAGCATTACTCTAAGTGAGTTAGAGCTTCCCCTTTTAAATATTGGAATTCCCCTAATGATGAAGACAGATTAATAGGATTAAAAATTTATGAACCTACGATACTTCTCTTTTTCTTGTCATTTATTCTCACCATCATTTGATTCAAGTATTCAACCCGCCTGAAGGATTTGGGAACCCCATATAGGGTAAGATATCAATCAAAAGAGAATACCATTGGCATTTGGTGGTAGATATATTCTAAACAATTAATTCTCAAAGTGATGTAGATTTGTAGAATTTATTCGATAACGAAATCCTCCACATGGGCATTATATTGGAAGTACAATAAGTAAATGGTACGATTAATAGGTGCTTTTAAGGCATTTATTAATAAATATTTTAAGAAAGTTTTGATACAATTTTTATGAAAATATAAAAGACTATCAAACAAGCTAGTTGCTTTTTTCTTTTCTCATAAAAAGTTTCTAAAATTATTTCATTAACGAATATCTTTAAAGTATCTGTTAACAAAATCTATAAGTAAGGGATACCAATAGCTAATTCTTTTTGGAGAATTAACTCCATCGCATCGTCTAGGTTTGAAACTCGCAAAGATTTTGACTTTGTAAATATGATATGAAGAGCTCTCAACTCCTTTGATTCCCTAGATTTTAGACTGAAAGTTCTTGACCTTGCGCGAATATTTATAATCATACTTTGATATTAAATCTCAAACATTCTGTTCTAGTTATGATTGTGTTTATGTGCTAAGAAAATACTGATTCAACAAAAAATTTTAAAACTTTTCTCACAACCGTTAACATAGCCTATTATGATTAATTTATTATAAAGGTGGGATTAGAGATAAACCCATATGAAAGTAATGTTCCAATCAATATCATCTTAACAAGTGAAAAATATTGTGAAAAATTGTTTCTCTAGCATTACTTAGTAATGCAATGCTCTTGGATTCGTGATGTTGTACTGGCTAGCAGGCGAATCCTTTTTACTTGCCTTGACTCATCAAACAAACACAATAGTTGTTAGGGTCATAGTTTTATACATTGACATATCTAAGTCAAAATGCACCATATATGTAATTGAGTCTTAGTTTTAAGTGTATTCAAAGACACATCTAGGTGGTACGATTTGAAGACATAAGACTATTCAAGAAAAGCTACTGACATAGGACTTTGATACCTCTCGAAATATATCGATCTATCAAGAATAAATGAATTTTGATACCTCTCGATTTATTGAGCTACGGGAAAATTGAATAGTAATTTCAATTTCAGACCATTATGACTTAGTCTAACTTGGAATTTATGCACTAGGGTTTTAGAAACATATAAAAGGGATATTTTATGGCCGTCATCATATATATAGAGAGATTCACGCATACTTAGAGCTGATGCGACGTTTTGTGCATCTAGGGTTTTGTACCAAGCTACTATCAATTCATCAAAGCGTGATTTGAAGAACATTGCAAAAGCTACATTAATAAACTGGTTATTTTGGTGTTAGTCATGGATATGAGATTTGTACAAAGAAAAAGTTTGTTGCAAGAAGTAGTTCAATTGGGATTAAAGTTGAGTTTCCTTATAAATTAGTAGGTTTTACTATAGATAGGTACTTCAAGAGTAGTGATCAAAAACTTACTCAATTGGGTTTTACTTGCAAGAGTCAAACTTATTTTTCACTGTACTTAACTTTAATTTGGTGATTTGATTGTGCCTTAATTAAATTTGTATGTAATTTGGTTTAATTAATCAACTTAAATAATTGGTTAATTTAACTGGGCCGATCTTTAACCTAACAATAGTAAATATGCAAACTCATTGCCAGTTTTGGTTACAACATGCATTGGAACCGTGGTGGGTGGCACCGCTGCTATGCCAAACCCAAATGAAGGTTATTGGCCTTCTGTATTTTACTTTTCTGCTGAATAATCAGATTTATTTCACAAAAACACTCAAAGGGCCAGGTCTATCTCTCCCTTTTAAGTCCAAAGCAGAGGAGAAGATGGAGAAACTGGCCCATCAGTACGAGAAGACAAAGCCCATGTGGCCACACTAATGACTATGGGCCAAAAGTACATTAACTTCTCTGGCTACGTGGACAAAGTCCCAGACAACAAAATTAGAGAGAAGAGTTTTGATATCATTTACAATACGAGAGATAAACCACGGTCGCAGATAGGTTGTAAATGAATCGAGTCGATTATTAAAAGTTTAGACTTGTTTATTTAGATTTATTTCACATGCGAGTCAAGCTCAAGTTTCTAATTAAACAAGATTACATATTTAAGCTTGCTTCATTTTCTTATTGAACAAACTCGAGTTTATTAACGAACTACTTTATTAATTTATTCCTTTTCATTATGTAGTAAAACTATGACTAAACTTTTTTACCCCTTCACAAATCTATAAATTTTTACTATAAATAGATTGTTTATATTATCAATGAACTACAGATAATAATTTGATATTATATGGATCTATCTAATTACAAACTTACACAATCCATTTCTAAGTCTATATAAGTATATTTTAAGACAAATGTATACTATATATATAGTTAAATCGAGCCTTATAGTCACGAGTTTGTTCATGAACACATTATTATATTTAAGCTAGGGTTGTTTAATAATCGAGTCTAAATTTGGATTTAAGTTTGAGCTGTTTGCAAAACAAACAACCATAAGTTTTTTTCCAAGTCAAGAATGAAATGTTCATAAACACTTCGTTTCATTTACAACCCTAAACCATGGTACGTGTTCAAGGCTTCCACAGATAGCTGTGACAACAATAGCCAAATCACCTTCAAAAATGGCAAAGCTAGAATCAAAATCAAGAACAACTTCAATTGCAACTGCCTTTTTCGATGAGTGTTCCACTCCTACTTTTGACTTTTGAGTTCATGGTTTTGAGTCTTTGACCCAAGTTTTATCTTACTGTCTTTTTGCATGGTTTGAGTTGGGTTTAGATCTCTGATTCCATTCTTTTGCTGGCATTGTAAGTATGTATAGAATAAACGTGGAAATATGTGTTAAAAGCTAATTGCGATGGTTGATTTTACGTGTTAAGCCATGGTTCTCAAAATACAAATAGTATTATGAATCCCTTTTTTTTTCCTTAATAGAGTTTATAAAAAATCATAAATAAACATATAATAGTTTTATTTTTATAAACATTAGACATTTTTTTTTGGTGGGAATAAACACGAGACATTAATTAAAATACAACGGATCAATTTAATCAAAGCTTGTGTATAATAAATTAACACTGTACTATATATAGGTATATGGAAACACACATTTAGTTTTAAAAAAGTACGTTAAATATATATATATATATATATATATATGTGTGTGTGTGTGTGTGTGTGTGTGTGTGTGTGGAGGTTTCAGTTAATTTAACTGGTAGTTGAATAAGAGATTTAGGGTTCAATCTCCGCTTACAACAAAAACTGATTGGTGTCTTGGTCTGATGATAAAGAGATATCATCATCAGAAGCGGACACTATAAATTGAAACTCTCTAAAAAAAAGTCTATATATATATTATACTCAAGCTTTAATATATATATATAGATGTTAATGGTTTAGACAATAGTTGTCAAAATGTGAATCTTATCTTAAATCAATTTTTTTATTTTTCTATATCATATATTGTATCGTATTGTGTATCATAAGATACACAAACATCTCATAAAATTTAATAAAAAATACAGATATAGATATATACAAATTATATTTGTTATAAACTCATAAAATATTCAGCAAATGGCTAGTTTAATTATCTCTTATGTAATAATATTTAACAAAGCTAACTAAATAAACAAAAAATAACATATTTTTATAACATACACATTTATATTGATTAAATTCAAAAGTGATAATAATAATATATGATATATAAGCCAAAATAGTAATTTACTTTCATCATATTCATCATCTTACCTAATTAACTTCATCTAAGTCAATGTTATCACCATTTTCATCATCTTGCAAAATTATTTCTTCATTTTCTTCTTCGTCAACATATAGTACCTCTTCTTGTTTTTTTTAATTATTTAATTATAATAATTTTTTTGTTATATTTATTCTTGGTATTTTAGTTTCTTATACTTATAACAATAGTATCAAAAGGCAAAAAAAAAGTATATTTTCATTTAATACCTTATTCATAGTATAAAAATGAAGTGTCAAGTATTTAGTTCAAATTTTGTAGGACAAAAAGAGAAGGGGAGAAAAAAGTTATGAACATGTTATATTATTGGGCTCAATCAAGTAGCCTAATAATTTTGTGTTAAGAACAAGTCTAACAACTTGTTGAGTTTAAACAAAAGTATAAATTTTAACTAAAAACTCATACATACAATTTTATAATAAGATACAATTCATATAATACACACTTATGTATTGTTATATAATACTGACAACTATGGTTAGACTCCACTGTCAACTATATTTGCCAAAATCATGATTTATAGTCAAATTTACTAAAGAATTTTGATTCTTTGGTTTGACTAACCAGGACATTTTTTTGCCAGGTGTAAAATATACATCAAACTCTAATTGTTCATTAAGCCTCATAATGAATCTATTTATATAATACAAACAGATTTATATAATACAAGCTTACCTTACAAACTCCTTAGGATAATGTATAGGTATGCTTTGGATACTTTGTACTTATTTACAGGACTCACAAGAGTAGTAGTGTTTTAGTGTATATACAAGTAGGTAGGAGACTCTGTACTTGTCACAAAAGCAAAGCGATAACAAAGAAAGAATAAGAGAGAACTAAAGAAAGACTTGTAAAATATTATTCGTTGCTCTTTACAAAAGAATGATACTCCTTTTATATCTCTGCAGAAAAATGATACTCCTTTTATAAAAAAAGAATGAGAAGCTAGTAAACAAATCCCAATGTCTATCTAAAGGGGGAAATTCTTAGCTAGTCCGGGACTACAATGTCAGCTTGCTGACCTTGTAGTCCCAGCCAATAAGCTGATGCCACGGTAGAAAACATAGATTACATCATCCTAACTGCCACATCAGCACAATAACCATTGATAATCCTAACGTCTGTTAACTTATAAAACAGTGAAAGCAAATTCAAAAAAATTCAAAATTTTGGGGATGTGAATGGCGGGTCAGATTTGGGTTTAAATGTTTATTATGCCACAAATTTAGAATCCTCTCTCTTCATTTTGTCCCTTTTCTCTTCTCTTCAACTCTCTCTCTCTCTCCCCATTTTCTCTTCTATTCTGCTTTACCTCCACCAAATTTGAAAATCTTTGTTTTTTCTAACACCTTTCTATGAGGCAAACATGGCCAAATCTCCATGGTAGCAACAGCCACCGAGTCCCACAACACCACCACCACCAGCGGTGCTTGCTTGCCCATTTGACCTTCTCCCATCTTAAGATTCTCTCTTGCCCAAATGTGGCTGATTTATTGTTTTATTTTATTTTAATGTTGTCTTTTTAAATGCATAGATGATGTTTGTGAAAAAATCTGTTAGAAACTTTGAAGTGATTTTTCTTTAGGTGGGGTTTTTGTCGATATATTGATGTGGGGTTTTTTTCCCTCTGTTTGGGTTCCTTTTGTTTGCTTTTGATAATAAAAATTCGTCTTTATCAGAAGCTCACTGACTTTTGGCTGTGTTTTTAATTTGTTTGCCTAAGGTAATAATGTTGTTGTGGTTGTTGTAATGAATAGGCATTACAATTTCAGTTCCAATACATTCTGCTTTGCCTTGAGCTGATGTGTTATTCTAGATGGTGATAGCTGTATTCTCATAGTTGGTTGTTGAAGTTACAGGTTGTTATGTATATATAATATATGTAGTTATTGTCTGTTGCTTGTTTTGTTGTTGTGTTGAGGGATGTACTGATTGGCTTTCATTGGTTGCTTTATAGCATCTTACTTGCAATGAGAGGTTTTACTGATGTAGAATCAATTATAACAAGAAGCAAATGCAACGATGTATAAGCATCTCTTGTTTAATTAGATTAGTGTTGATGTCTCACGTATATTACTTTCAGCAACCATGTGCCATTTCTTTTTAATTAATTCATGAATTTTACTTGTAGAGGCAATTAGTATTGATGCCCAAATCAGAGCAGTTGAAGTTGCCCTATGAATGAAGGTTGAGGGCTTGAGGCTAAGCTGAAGCGTCAGTGGGAGAAAAAGTAAAGCTGTTAGGGTTGAAGTCCAAATTAGAACATTTAGATTTATTTATCTAAGCTAAGATGATGATGAGGTTAATGTGAATGTAAATGTGAGGATAGGGAGATTTTTTCCCCTTCTTAAGTTGAACTCTCTTGTAGTCTTTGACAAAGAATGTATTTTTTTTTCACTCTTTGTTTATATCTGTATAGTAGAGCAATTTTTTTTTCTCTTTAGTTGTAAGAGTCTTTTTTATGTGATATTTATATGATAGTAGAGGGAAAAGAGATATTAGTTGTAAATGACTAATAGAAAAGAAATGCAAAAATATTGAACCTATTTTTCTCTTTATGTCTAAGAAAATGGGGCAACTCCATGATGTTGCTCGTGAGCATGGGATCCCAATGATGGCACTTGACGAAGTTGTTATTCTTTGTAATGCAGATTTATATTGAGAAGGAAAAATAAATTAATCTTGGTGATCTAGGGCTTGTTTGGTTTTAAAAAAATGGTCACTCATCACTCAGTTTGCCACTGAAACTCAAGTTTTGAGTTTTGAAAACAGGTGAAACCTGTTTTCAGTTTTGGTCATTCACATCCATTTTATTGAGTTTTTGAGTGATGAAAATTGTGATTCAAAACTAATCCAAACAAGTGTTGAGCGGTGGGACCCACACGATTTGGATGATGAAAACAAAAAACTAAGTGATATCATTCAAAACGCTCTTCATCCAAACAAGCTCCTAATTTTAGTAACAAAATTATTTCAATGCAAATCAATGTAATGCAACACCCACACACTAACACAACTATCATTTCAATGTAAATCAATGTAATGCCATTGATCTTACAAAATAGATATTGATTTGATGTGATTATTCGAGTATTCAGTTATTAAAAATCAATGTAATGTGACTCCCACACATTGACACAACTATATCTAAAAATTAATGTAATGCGACACCTATAGTTGATGATAGGCACCCAACTAATAACATAAACTTGATAACTAACTAGCAAACAATGTAATCCTATCCTCTACACTTCCAAAAGTTTAGGAAATAAGTTGTTAATAATTTCTATCTCCAACAAACAAATCCTACTGGCTAAAGAAACCAGCCAGCCTTCAATCTTGAACTTCATCACCTATCCATCTCATCCAAAGCCGATAATGACAGCTTATTCATGTTCAACTTGTTGATCCTCATCCTTTCCTTGTTACTCTTCCTCATCTTCATCCTTGGCAAGCTGAGACTCCCTCTCTCCAAGCAAGTGTCTTCCAAGTTTGTCTGAATCATAACACAAATCATTAGGCTAATGTTCATCAATAAAAATCTATTATCTAACCACTTCAAGGTAACATCTATCTAGTATAGGACTATCTAGCCACTGCTACAACTATTGTCTACACTTGTAGATGTTAGTTACAGCAGTTACAAGTAGTTATAGTTGGTTACATGGCTGTTACAGTTAGTTACTTTTTAATTGCTTAGCTATTGGGAATTGTTTAAGTGAGATGCTAATTGTAAAATCATCAATGAGAATTCAGTTGTTTGTTCAGTTCTTTCCTTATGCATTCCGTCTCTTCTCAATCTCCATTTCCATCTCCTTATGCAGGTTCTTAATCCACCATTGCATCATTAACTGTATTAAGAAGTGCATTAAAAAGCACACAAGTTTGCTAACAATAAAGGCTAATGATGCCCAACTTCTATCTTTATTTAATAAAAATATAAAACTCAATAGTAAAACAGGCAATGGAGAAGGCATAACATGAATGATTTATAGTATCAATTATTACCTTTAGTTGTGAAAATAAGAATTTGTTCATGAAGGCATAACACCTCTGCCCATGCATATATGCCAAGAAAGCATTGTGGGAAAATCAAAATTTTGCAAGCAACCAAAAAAACAAATGCAAATAAATGAAAATTCAAACTCAAAGAGAAATTTATGAATCAATTACCAAATATCAATATCTAAGTGTGACAAATCTATACCAATTTGGAAAATTTATAAATGAAGAAACAAAAAACACTTGGAAGATTCCAATCATAAATCCAAGAATAGCATGCATTTTATCAAATAATTACATAAGTAATCCCAAGATACCAGAAAAGAACCAAATGTATGTAACATTTCAACTTAGATTCACTTCACACACTGTAATGCATGTATATATGTAGAGACCAAAAAGATCACAACACTAACAAACAAGGAACAAAACTTATAGCATGGTCATTGCACTAATCTTGATCTAGTGTACAGAGCATGATAACATGTCCAAGACTGAGTCTTGGTGATTGAGCTAAGCTTCTCTCATGGAAATAAACAAATTTCACGAAAGGTCCACACCCAAATTCTTTAAAGATGACAAAGCCTTTTCTTTTCACTGGGATATTTTATCAAACATGTTGAGTATAGAAGGAATGAACATAAACTGTGATATCAATTGGCCATGAATTCCTAAGTACCCAAAACAAATACAATTCAAGAAACATCATTCCATCAAACACTAACCATAATCATCAAAGAGATCAACATGGGTATCAAAAAAAAAAAAAAAAAAATCATCAAGAACATCCATGGCAGAAAATTTCACGGCCAAGAAAATCCGGGAAATTCGTCATACCAAAACATAAGGGAAATAGACTCACCCCATTCATTGCTTGAAAGATTTGTGATTGCTTGAATCTTGGAGCAAGAATTATCATCATTTGTTGGAGGAACAACATACCTTAAGATCTAGAAGGTTTTTAGATTGCCCATTAAAGCATTTGTCTATCCAGGATGAGAAGGCCACGGATTACGGGGAGGAAAGGTGAAGCGATGAGAGGGGTAGTACTGAGGTTGCCGTCGCTGCCCAGTGGGAATTGTAGAAGATGACCCAACTTTGGCAGAAATACATTTTGTTTGGCGTTTGGGGAAAATGATCCCATGGAATAGGAAAATGTATTCTAATATTCCATAAACCAATTTGGAAGTTCTCAATGCCAAAATTTCAATACCCGCCCATTTTCATCTCAAATTTGAATTTGCTAATTTGAATGTATCTCAGAATTGACGGGTTAAACGGACGTTAGAATATCAAATTAAAGTGGAATGACATGGCAGATAAACTTATGTCATCAGTTTTTAATGAGGTGTCTTTTGTTTATTGGCTAGGCTTGCTGACATTGTAGTCCCGGACTAGCTAAGAATTTCCCATCTAAAGGACCTACTACGTGTACCATTATTCCTACAATTGTCTGACAATGTTCTTTGACTATATAAATTGCATTGATAGGAATAAAACTAACACGTGTCCTATATTACAAAATGGGTATCAACTAAATTTACCGCTTATTTTGGTCTAATATGTCTCATTTGCATTTTTTTTTTTGAAAACGTCTCATTTGCATTTTAGATGCTTTTAAATCAAGTCTGGACTATGTTCATATGCATTTTTGTGATCAGAAATTGCATGCTGTGCTGCAATTTTGTTTTTGCATTTTTTTCAGATTTCAATAATTCTTTAAAAGTTCATTCTGATTTAGTTCTCTCTCTACTGCTCTTGGACCCCACACCCACTCAAGTCAATTTTGTAATTTTCTAAGACAAATCTTCCAAGGGTTTTGCTTCTCTACACTTAGCAGTCTTTTCTAACCTTTATTTCCTTGTGTTTATGCATAAATCATCCTAAACCTAGAATTTTCGGACTTATAGCGAAATTTGGTGGGTTTTGATCAGCTTGTGTTTAATTGGTTAAATTGAATATTGAGTTTTTATCTATGCTTGTTTTGAATATGTTCTTTACCCTTTATATCTTTCAATTTGATGATTTGTGGAAGATTGCAAAATTAGGGTTCATATGTTCTTGACAATATTTGTGCCTTTTTGTTCTAATTGGTTATTTCACTCAATTGACATATGGGTTTTGTGCTATTTTGGTTACTAATGAGTTTTAACAATTTAGATGTAATTTTTTTTTTTTTAATAAAAAACTTGTGTGTTGGGGAGAAATTGGGTCTATCATGAATCATATTTTTGTTCAGTTTGCATAGAGCATATAGTTGTATTTAGGAGTTAAGACACGCATTGCAATTGTGTTTTTGTCTCTCATGCGTTTACTCTTTTCTGCTTTTGTGTTTTAATTCTTCCAGTTTCAAACACGTGGCCTCTAGAAAAGTTAATCCTCGTAAATCTACTCGTGCTGCTTCCCTTGTTCCTCTCGTTGTAGATTGTGATCATACTCTTTTTTCAAACTGTTAAGCAATCTGAAAACATTCAAGATGATCAATGTCTTAGGAAGATTTGGGGTGAACAGCAAATATGAGTTGATGAGTTGGTGATGTTCTTGCTTCTTTGAACTCTTCTATTGTCTAGTCCATATTGGAGAGAGTGCTGCAGTCCTTTTTGTCTTCTCAAGCTGCACATGTTCAGTTGTTGGAAACACTTGTGGGAGATGTGGCTGCTTTGCGGGTTGACTTCCATGAGTTGAGGAGTTTTTTATTCCCTACACCATTTCCAACCCCTTCTGATTGATCTTATGTCTTTTTGGCAATATGTAACAAAAGGTTTTTTATTTATTTATGGAAAATGCTAACGAGTGCCCTAAGGGTACTCTTTAATAATCTATTTAAAGAAAGTTTTTATGGGAAATGAAAAAAAGTAATTAATATTTTAACAGCTTTTTTTATTTTCCATAAAAATTGTATCAAAACTTTCCTGAAATAGATTATTAATGAGTGCCCTAAGGGCACTCATTAGCATGATCCTTTATTTATTTATTAATTTTTTGGTTGACAAAATAGATAGAATATGTAACAAAAAGTGAGAGTAGTTGTCATTGGTGTTTTTAATGGGTTCTTGGTTTCAGAGGAAGTTTCTAGTTTTTAGTTTATTTTGTTTATGCTTTGGGTTTTGTACCTATTTTTATTAGTTTTGATACATTTCTTATTAACTAATAAATGGTATCAAACTTGATTTATGTTCACATGCTTTATAGTCTGTATTGATTTTATCTTTATTTTATAGAATTGTGAAACATTGTGTTTATCTATTTTTGTTTCCACATGTACCTTGATGTTCTTTTTAAGTGTTTCAGAAAAGATAAGTAAATTCTAATTGAGATTGACTGCCTATTCTTGCAACTTCTAGGATAATTATTTTTGGTCGGGATTTGTTATTGGGCAAAATTTTGTAATAAGGATGTCTACTGTATTTGAGAATTTCCAAATGAGGAAATTGTTAGGATTTTAGAATCCTTGTTTGTATTAGCAAACATGTGAATCAAAATATGTCTTATTATAGTCTTTAAATTCTATAAGTGTGTCAAGACTGATGCTCAAAATTTTACAATTTAGTATGTAAGAAAGGGAATTTCGGAAACTTACATGCTTGATCAATTGAAATGAATATTAACCAATCGAACTGTGCCTTCAATGAAACAGATTTTCAACCCACCAGCTCATTAAGTGATTAGGGTTGCAGTTGTACTTGACCTAATATATAAAGAAAACCCTAATACACGTTTATTAAGACTTTGGAGATGTTGTTTTTGAGATCTAAAAGATTGTGTGTCTTTTGTATTCAAAGTTACTACCAGTGTTTATTTTGCATTCAATCTAAACTGGTAGATCTAAGAGCATCTCCAACAGATGCTCTATTTCTATTTTTTGGAGAAAAAAGCTCCCTGTTCACACTCCAACAGGTTCTCTAAACACAAAACTTTTCCAAATTTTTTTTGAAGTTGCTATAGTAGTTCTCTTAATATAGAGAACACTATAGCAACTCCAAATGAATTTTTTTCCTTAATTTAAACAACCGAATAAAAAACAATTATTTCTCTCTCCTCTCATCTCTGTTTCAGTCTCTTTGCTTCACTCTCAAAAAACGTCTCACATAATCCAAACACAAAATACAAAACAAAATCCAATTCTTACAATAAAGTTGAATCAGAACAAGAAAATATGAAAAAAAGAAAAGAAAAAAAAGAACAAGCCAATCTGACCTAGCATGGTGTTGGGGAGGAGGACGAGTAGCGGTGGGGTGGCGGACATGGTAGTGCTGCATGGTGAACGTCGATCTCCACTGGCTTTGTCCTTTCGGCGACCTCGATCTCCACCAGCCTTCTATCTGTGCAACAGTCTCTCTCTCTCTCTCTGATGTGAAGTAAATGTGAGGTTGCTGGAATGTTCTTGAGGAGAAAAAGAAAATAAAAGATGGGGGGATAGAGATAGGACACTGGACACTTGTGTGGAGGAGAAAAAAAAGAAAAAGAAATGAAACATATGGATGAAAATGAAATGAAAGAAAGAAAATAATATAAAAAATAAAAAATCCTAATTGAAAAATACTACCACAATATTTTCACAATAAATTTTAAGTAACAGATTGTTATTAGTTAATATTGGCGAGTAAAAAAATAATTTTAGTGGTGGGTTTAAATTACAACTAGTAACAAGTTTCCACATAAATTTTATTGTGAAAGTATTGTGTAAAATGTTATGGACATAACACTTCTTATTAAAAAATATAGTTGTTAAAAAAAGAATAAATGATGATTAAAAAAAGAATAAAGAATGAATGAAGAAATAATATTTAAATAAGATAGAGAATGTGATAGAAAATCTATTAGAAAATGTATTTGAAAAAGTAGGTAGCTAAAAGATAAAAGTCACTGTTCATTCTCTAAACAGTACAAAAATTTGGAGAACCTGCTGAAGATGCTCTAAAGTTGCTACATACCAGTTAAACAAAGTGATAAATCTAAATTGTCAAGGGTGATCTTGAAGTCGTGGATTGAGGGTTCACAATATTGCAGTGGGTTGCTATCATAGACATTTATGGATCTTAGAACTCGGTTTGGTAACTATAGTTAAATTTACGAATAATAGGGTTATTTAGTCTCTAAACTTCTATTTGATAGTGAATTTTCTTCCTAGGGATTGTAGGTCAAATCTCACAAGGTTTTTACTATGAAACGGTTCATTTCATTGATTTTCCTGGATCATTATATTTTGTATCCATTTATATTTTCATTGTGCATAATATTGATAATAGTTGAAGTAACCTAAGGCTTGCATAATTGATCTAATTGAAAACTCAAGCTTAAAACTGGTTAATTATTACTGCTTTGACATGGGTCTAAAAGAAACACCTTGAACTATGTTTCATCTCATGCCAACCAGTATACTGAACAGACACACATTCAATGGCATGGAATAATTGGAGGCACTTATTTTCTGTTTCGTTTTATATGGATATGAGATATGAGATATGAGATATGAGATATGTTATGTTGTACGTTTATCTAAACTATTGTTATTTATTGCTTTAAAATTTATATATGTGTGTGAGCTGTGTCAGTTCTTGTATTGCTAGATTTCATTATATGAATATAGTCATATAGATATATTTCTATGTAATTTTACTGTTATTTACTCTTTGTCTTTCTTACTTCTTTATTCCTTTTTCCTGGGCCGTTTACATTGAAACTCATTTAAGTTTTAAACAATACAAGTTAATTTGTTGCTAAAGACTATGTGACTTACCGGGTTGATCATCCAGTGATCATGGCAAAAATGATAAATAGATGCTATTTTACAAGAGTACAAGAAATCGTGGAATTGATATTATATAGTTCATGGATACAAGAGATCAAATTATCATTCCCAGTATAATGAGATTTATTAAATTATTTAAACAAGTCACGTTTATTAATCTAGTAGCTAGATAAATAGAGCCAAGAGGCTAAAGAATTGTAATTTTAGGTTAGTCAAGTTTTGGTGGCATGTTATACTTCCTACAGGGACTTTGGTTTGGTCAATTATTTTGGTAAGCTAGCTTTTCTTTTTCTTTTCTTTTCTTTTTTTTTCTTTTTTTTTTTTTAAAGTATACTAGTTTGGTTTGAGCTTGTTTTTGTTTTTTGTTTTTTGTTTTTTAATATTTATATGTACTAGTTTGGTTTGAGCTTGTTTTTGTTTTTTGTTTTTTGTTTTTTAATATTTATATGTTTATTTTGGTTTAGGAGTTGTTATACTAATAAAATAAATTGTTACAATAATTTCACAATTGTAGAGATGTCAGTTTCTTATAAGTTAAAATAAATTAATTATAGAATGAGATTCACAACTAAAAATAAAGATATTATGAAAATGTTGTGACATAGGTGTTAATTACTTATAAATCAAAATAAAATAAAATAAATATCATATCAGGATCCACTACAACTAAAAATAAAGACATTGTATTGTAAAAATGTCGTGATATTTTGTTGTTATCAAACTATTTTCATAACTATTAAGGTGTAAATTCCTTATAGGTCAAAATAAAATGATAAAATATCATATCGGGATTCAACACAATTGAAAATAAAAATATTGTAAAAATGTTGTAAAATGTTGTTGTATTACTAGGTGGTAGCTTGGTTGTTTTGATTTAGTTAAATTTGGAGAGTTAAAATTCACTATTTCACGCATAGTTTTTTTAGGCTAGCTTTTTGTTCTTTTGTTTTTTGGGTAAATTTCAAATTACACCCTTGAAGTTTGGAGTGACTGGATTTTACACCCTAAAATTTCAGAAACTTGATCTTACATCCTGAAATTTGGTTCCGTTAGCAATTCAAACCCTACGGGTTAATTTCTGATGTTAAGTGACACATGCACATGCTGACATGTTTTATTTTTGCCAAATCAGCCCCAAAACTATGTTGTTTCAATGAAAAATAAAAACTTACCTAGTACCATGCAAACGGCACTGTTTTCCCTGCTAAAACACAAAAAATCCAATCCTAAAACCACATCGTTTCAGCCTAATTCTAAAATCTTAAATTAGTGAATCATCAACTATTCTCATCCATCTGAGCAAGCCTCATTGTGAATCCATCCACCTGAAAGGTACCGACTCATTGTGAACCCATCATCCCAGCGGCAGTGACGGCGGCGACTCTTACGAACACAGGCAGCGGCGGTGGCTCTAGGCAACCTTGGCGGCCACGTCGATGGTAAAACCAGATAAACCCGATCATGAGCTCCTCTTCTCGTGTGATTGATTTGTTGATTGGGTTTGGTGGAGGGTTTTTGTATAAATGTTTAGGTGATTGATTTGTTGCTGGAACTGTCTATATGTGTATGATTTGAACTCATTGTACAACTTGCTTCTTTATTGAAGCTATGTGTGTTTATGGTGAAGTTTGTCTTTCTTTGATTTTTTTTTTGGTTTCTGTATCACTTTGAATATTGTTGATTGGGATTAGTTTTGTATTATTTTGTTGTCAATGGATTATAATATAGTTGGTTGTATTTTGTCTTGTTCTAGTTACTTTTATTGATCTTTATTTTTGGTGGGTCTGCTTGTTGGATGATGATTAGCTGTATGTATTGCCTAGTGTAAAATAATGTGTATTTTTAATTGGTAAACTGACTGAGTGCATGGTTGTGGTCCAAGTGAGCAGTACATGTGTTGTGCTTCATGTCTACATATATGTTTTGTTGCATTTATATGTGTATTATATTTTAGTAATATATTAATTAAATATTATATTTTAGTAATGCATTTATACATGTGTGCAGGGCATTGAATATGGATCAACTATTTGATATGTGTATACATCATGGAGGGGTATTCATTACGCATAGTGATACACATGTTGAATATGTCAAAAGGGATTGAATCAAGGGTCTTTAATGTTGATATTGACACTCTTGCTGTTCTTTTTTTTTTTATGGGAACACTCTTGTTGTTTTTGATATGCCTAAATATGCCAAAAATCTTGGTATTATGAATGTAGCAAAAAAATTTTACCAGATTCCTCAAATGGAACTTCATAATGGCTTATGTCCATTGAATAAAGATGGTGATGTTAGGGCCCTACGTGACTGGTTAGAATTTGCACCTGAAAAGTTAATATACATATGTGAAGCATGTTGAACAATCTGTTGAGGAACAAGTTGATGAGGATCAAGGTAATGAAGGTGATGATGAGCATGAGTGTTATAAAGAAGTTGATGAAGGGTTTGGATATTGACTTTAACAAATAGGTTTTAAAAAATTATCATTCCAAATAAATATTCATATATTGAATTTTTTCCCTAAGTTTAAGTACAATGTTTTATACTTCTTCAAATAGAAGTTATGTGTTAATTTTCTCACTCAAGCTTGTCACTTAAGCCAGCACATGCCTTGCAGCCAAACTAGTGATTATTAAAAATGTCATATCACTTCAAAGTAAATGTTATGTTCTACTAAATTGATTGTTTAGAATGTCATATCACTTCAAAGCAAATGTTATATTCTACTAAATTGATTATTAAAAATGTCTTATCGCCTCAAAGTAAATGTTATGTTGTACTAAATAAATTATTTAGTGGGACTATGTGTATGGTAGTGGGAGCCATGCCCCACATTTTTTTTTTTATATTTTAATTTGCTTCTATATTCTATTATATATAAAAGGACGGTTAAGGTGCTTGTATTTGGAAAAATGATTACAAAAAGGATTAAATGGCACGAGTCATGTGTGTTGCATTTTGTTTTTGCTCTTTTTGAGGGTTGTTTTGTCATTTTGTTCACATTTTTTAACTTATCCATTGCACTTGCTTTGATAGACAAGGAAGTCAAAAGATAAGAATTGTGGTCTTTAATTACTCCTGTAGATAGAATGGATAGAAGAGATGAGAGACAAATACATAAAGAGGGAGAAAGTTTGGGAAGAAGAATAGTATCAACTCATATTTCCAAGAAGTCCATTCACTCACTCAGTCCCCATTTCAGCAACCTTTCTTAACTAGTCATCACTCTCAATTGTTTGTCTCTTGCCTTGAAGCAATTCTGATTTATTTTGGCATTGATCATTTTTTTAATTATAAATTCCTTTCATGCATGTGCAATTATTGGTTGGATTAGTATAGATGATACTACCATTGGGTTTTGTAGTTGATGGATTACCTCGTGAATTAGATTTATTGTTTGGAATTTTAGTTATTTAGTCCAAACAATATGTCCTTTCAACCACATCTCTATAACCTCTCTAAGGTAAAAAGCCTGTGTCTCCTCTAGTGGACTGTGTTGGGTCCTTTTATTTTTTATTTTTTAATATCAGTTTATTTATTTCGTAAAAGGTAGTTATTTGGATAATCAGGAAATAATAATCACCCATAATGTTTATTATGTTGTAGTTTCTTCAATATTTGGATGCAATCAAGTAGGAGTAATTTCAAGTTATTAGGAAGCAAGTACCTTTGGATATTGGATATCAAATATTTAATGATTGTGCATTTTATATATTGGCTGTATAAGATTCCTTATTTAATTTGTTCAATGAATAAGGAACTTGAATGATTGCTGTGAAAGATATATTTTTAGTGGTAGGTTTTGGTTTAGAGATTATAAAATCAGAATTAACACTTTTTATGACTATGTTGTTAAACAAATTTTATATCTGACAGTATAATGAGTTATTGTGTAATGACAGTATATATGACAGAGGAATTTTGCATTTTATACAAAGATGATGAACTTTAGAGATAAGGTCTACATCAGCTCTCAACTCAAGCAGCCTCGCTTCCTTTTTTGCTCAAAAATTACATTGGATCATTGATTTTTAGTTTATAGTATTTGATTAGTTGTTGACAAATTGAATATAGAGAAAAGGAAATGTTTGATATTTGTAACTTATTAGGGGCTTTTTTTTTTTCGTGATATAAAGTTTCATTGCTTATAAGATATTGTTGTATAGATTCTCAGTCTCTGTACTCTGTTGTTGTTGCTTTAGGTTTTAAAGAAAACATCCAATGCTTTCTGAATTCCACAGTCCAGGTGATTCTTATTTCCGTTTTCCTTACATTGATTTTTTTTGGTTCTCTTTGAATATTTTTCAATATTTGTGGCATTATCAGTTTATGTATCTTTTGGTTGATTGCTTTCTCAACAAGTTGTTGGGTATTGAAACATCTGTAGAGATTAACATTACTATTTGGGCATTTATTCTTAGGGGTTAACATTCTCTGTACTCTATTGTTGGGTATTGATATCAGTCCATTTCCTTTATCCCTTTTTTTGCCTTGTTTCCTCACAAATCCCAAAATTCAATGAAATCCTATGCTTAAAAATTACCTTGGGTAGTTAATTTTCAAGCTCTTTGGTGGATTTTGATTTGTGAATGGTTCTGTGGTGATAGAAACTTTTTTTTTTTTTTTTTTGAGAAACAAGGTGATAGAAACTTAATTAGAATGTGATAGAGAGTCTTTATAACTTTTTTTCAATCTATTTTGCATGGTGTATATTTGTTCATCATGCATATCAATTTCTATGACTTTGAAGTTTAATCTTATTTTAATATTTGATCTAGTTTCAGGGTGAGATTGAAGCTACAAGTTCAAAAGAAATACATTCTATATTCTTTAGGCCCTATTTTATTTTTGTAAGCTCGTTTTTCATAATGCTGAGTAATATTACATGCTTTACTTAAGCACTTATATATATTTTTGTTCAATTTACCTGACATTTATTTATGTTTTATTCATAATCTTATTCATGTTGCTTATCTTTTCTCTAGAATCTAATATGACTTTACTTTTGCAGACCAACAAAAAGATTAGTAAAAACAAAGAGAACTGAGTATACTCCTCTATGCAGAGCTCAAATATTCCATTTATCGACACCACTCAAGCATCAATGATAGCATCTTTAGATACAATTAAGCTTAGAGGTCTTGTATTTGCTCACTATTATATGTTGTAGAAAGTGTAAATTTTTGGCTATTTTTGAAATATTGATCTCTCATGCATACCGAACTACCATTGTATATAAATTATTAGTGCTCATTCTAAATGATATAGAGAAATTAATTAAAATTAAAAAAATAATGTGAGAAAATCATAATATTTTTTATTATTAATATTTTTTAATAGTAATTTACACGTAGCTGGCCCCGAAAGAAAAATATTTGGTCCCCCCAAGTCCAACTGTCCATGTCTCACTCTCTCCCCCCTTCAAGAGCAACACGTCAGCCAAAAAGATTTGTTGGCTCTATCCACTTGTAGTCTTTGTACCATGTTATGTGGTGGTTGTAGCTTTTGTTGTATCACTACACTAGGGTCTGTTTGGATAGAGCTGAAAACTGAAAACTGAAAACTGAAAACTGAAACACTGTAGCAAAATAATTTTTAAATGTGTGAATAGTACCGTGGGACCCATTTTTAATAAAAAAAATTGTTAAAAAGTGAAAATTGTGGGTCCGTGAACAGTAAAAAATGTGAGAAAAAGTCAAAAGTTGCGGTTACTGTTCAATGAACAGTAGCCGCAACAGTGATGAACAGTGCAAAATTTGGGCAGAACGCGTAAAAAAAAAAAAAAAAAAAAAAAAAAAAAGTAAAAACGCAGACGCAAACGCGGGACGCTGAATCCAAACGGAGGCTTGAGCCTCCGTTTGGGTTGCACTTCTTGCGTCTGCGTCTGCGTTTTTTTTTTTTTTTTTTTTTTTTTTCACGCATTCCAGCCATATTTTTACTGTACATGTACTGTAGCGGTTACTGTTCATTGAACAGTAGCCGCAAAGATTGACTTTTCAACCCAAAATTACTGTTTACGGACCCACAATTTTCACTTTTCAGCAATTTTTTTTATTAAAAATGGGTCCCACGGTACTATTTACACATTTAAAAATTATTTTGCTACAGTGTTTCAGTTTTCAGTTTTCAGTTTTCAGCTCTATCCAAACGGACCCTGAATCTATATTTAGGCACAATTCACGGTTCACGAAGAAGCTAGGTTGGAAGGAAAGGAGTACAGTGAGTAGCCAACAGCGATGCAAATCCAATTATGAACATATTAAGCAGCAGACCCATATGTGTACCAATCATATCAAGCACAAACGAAACCACACCATATTCTTCAATCATTGCAATACGTAAATACAGTACATATATAACTGAACAGGAACAATACACAGTACAGAATAATATACACCTTATAGAAGTTGCAACCATATTAGTCTAAGGTATTTAAACTAAATTAGATCAGAGCATGGAAGTAGTATAACGTACAAGAAATGCATAATTATGAGTCACACCAGTTAGTTCATATATTTAGAGGGACTGAAGTTCTACAGTACCCAGCTGGCTCCTGGCGCTGTTGCGTCCACACTTGGATATCTTAACAATGAGAGCCACAAGTAGGATCAAGAGGACTACTATCGCTGTAGCGACTCTGATGTGCATCAGAAACCATTCTTCGCTGTTACCAACAAAAACAACAACAAAATTTGGTATAAAAAATTGGGAAACGTTAATAAAAAGAAAATTTGAGGTATATTATTACGTGTTCCGAGTCGGATTCCTAGGAGGCGGAGGAGCAAGAGTGAAGTAATGTGGAGTGGGAGGAGCTAGAGGCAGAGAGTTTGAAGTTGGGCTGGGAGGCTGGAACCCTGCCATTGATGTGCTTCCTTCAATTGGAGAAAAGGAAATATGAGATTTAGGGTTTTGTGGGAATACGTACTGGTGATGGAACGTCATTTTTCGGGTTTACTTAAAGTCGTTCACTTTTGGTTTATTAGTATATGCTTTAATTAAAAGCATGCGTTAAAAACCCTTGAGAGAGTGTGAGAAGAAATCCAAAAAGATAAAAAGTGAAAAATAGAGGAATGGTATCTGCCACTATCTCTCTATCTCTGTGTGTGTTGCTAGCATGTGCATGTGAGGCGTGTTACGGTCTCCTGTGTGTGTGAGTGAGTGAGTGAGTGAGTGAGACTAACACTTCCTCATCAAGCCTCACATGTGTGTGTCTTTGAGTGAGTGTTACACACACTCTCCTAGTTAACTTGCTGTTAACTTGTTCATTTAATTTGTGTCATGTACAAGAGTCAAAAAGGAGATCAAAGTTACTCGTGGCAACTAGGCCCCAGTTACGTGTATTTTGTATCAATAAAGCAACACCTATATTGCTATCAATAAAAAATGTGAAGTTATAGCTAATAAAACCCAAAAAAAAACAAAAAAACAAAATCAAATAAAGAATTGTAGACATGACCATGTATAATATAATTTTACATGGAGATTTTTAAAAAGAAAAAAAAATGGAGAGAGAGAGAGTAAGAAAGAGAGGCCTGAAAAAGAGAAATGAGTGAATTATACTAAAGATTTTTGGATCTTTTCTTGGATGATGATGATTGATATAGAATTTTCAATTTTCTGGTACATTGGATGAGGGGCTCATGCTATAATATAAACACTTTATACTCATAAGTAATGAGTAATAAGGGTTTCAAAAATATGTGTTTTTTTTTTTTTGTTTAATGGAAGAATTGAATGTCCATTGCAAGGATAAAACTTCTTAGTTTTCCATTCAATTCAATACAGTTTGAGGTCTAAAACAATAATTTTGAATGATCCATTTTATATTTGAAGATCATTCAAATAGTATTTAGTTAATGTTATATATTTAAATTTATATATAATAGTTACAATTTGTACTTTTTAATATGGCTAATTTATTTAATGGTAATTGGGTTGAAATTCTATTATTTCATAATTTTTTTGGAAATGCTAAAGCTACTAGAAAAATTTTTCTAAACTAATGTAGTAATGAATATGATTAGTAGCACTTCATCAAAATGAATAACAGTCAAAATAATGAATATGAACCATGTAAAAGCTAAAGCTAAGCTAAACAAGAGTAACTAAATAACTCAATTTTATCTTGATAAAACCAGTTTCTTTCTTTGTCTCCCCACTACCAAGGGTAAAACAAACAAAAAATAAAACTAGCTTTCACCTATAAAAACAAGGAGAGAGAGAGAGAGAGTTTTAACACAAATCTGAAGCAAAGCCAACCTGAAAGAAACAGAGAAGAAGGTCCAACGCAGCAACAAAAAACACGAAAATTTTACTTTTTATGCTTTAAATGGAGAGAGTGGCAAAATTTCTAGCAATCAGTACCCAAAAAATGAGGTTTGAGAATTTTTGTTTTTATCTGCTAATTTTAATTTTGTTTTGTTGAGAAAGAAAGAGAGAATAAGTGATTTTCTAGCTTCTATGCGTAAAAGACAGTTCTAAACTCTAAAACTCCCATAGAGAGAAAACCAATCATTAGTTATACATTAAACAAAGAAAAAAAAAATTCCCCCTTTTTTTTAAATTTGTTTATAAGAGTGATTTCCTTCTTGTTATCTGCTTTATGTCATTTTGTATAGAAACATGGTGCTGATATGTAAATATTTTAGACATGCCTCTGTCCAGAAAGGAAAGGGAGGAACCTATAGAAACTCAAAATGCCTAGTGGTGTTTATCTGGAGAATTTGCAGCAATGCATTAATGGTGAAAGCTATGCTCTCTGAAGGCCTGTGTACCCGTTGTTATGACAAGGAGGAGACAATACATAGAACACTTTTTTTAGCGTTGCAATGTGGCTACAGCAGTACGGCTTGATTGTGTATTAACATTAAGGACACAAACACAGTATATCATACCAGGATCTATCAAAAGCAGGTAATTTTTATGGCTTGAAACCGAGTAATTTGACAAGAAGAGTACAGAACCTTCTCTGAAGTGATGGTCACTAGTTGTGGGCATTTTGGATAGACAGAAACAATGGAGTTTGAAGGCATTGATGTTAATGGTTTATCAATTTATAACTTTGCATCCAAGTCTGAATCTATATGCAAGTTGGCACAGAGAAGCTGGGTTCGTAGGAGAGGACAGTGAGTAGCCAAAAACGATTCAAATCCAAATATTTGTTTTTTTTTATAAGTTGAAAACGATTCAAATCCAAATATGAACATATTAAGCAGCAAACCCATATGTGCACCAATCAAATCAAGCGCAAAAGCAAGGTTGGAGCTAAACAATCTTACAAATAAAGATATACACCCAACGAAACCACACAATGTACATCAACCAATACAAGAAGTAAACACAATACATAACTGAACAAGCAGCAAAATCAAAATCCACAAACAGTAAAGTACAGTGCAGTACATTAATTGGAAAATGTCCATAAAAAAAGAAGAAAAAAAAATTTGAGGTATATTGTCACCTGTTCAGAGGAGGAGGAGATGAAAAGGGCGGTAGCTAGAGTGGGAGGAATCGGAGGAAGAAAGGTTGAAAAAATGGGTTTGGAATGAAATCTTCCATGGGTTTTTCCTAAAAAAAGTACCGTTAGAATCCTCGTAACGAATATGATGTGAAAACTGGAAATCCTCGTAACGAGCCCTAATTGCATGGATTGACAGACAATGACTACGTAAATTTAAAACTTTTTATAAAAGAATAAAATTTAAAGTTAAAATGTAAGGCATGCATTAACAAATCCGTTTTTAGAAAAATTTTATTAGAAATTAAAAAAATTGTCAAAATTTTTTTAATTTTTGATAAAAATTTTTTCAAAAATAATATACTATTGTGTGCCATTAAGACACACGTTAATAAAATCCTTAAAATAACAAAGTAAAAGTTATAAATAGTAATAAAAAAATACACTTATCAATTAAATAATAAAATAAACTGATGTTTTAAGTTAATATTTGTGCTCCATTTACAGAAAATAGGTCCCACACGCTGTATGAGCCAGAGAAACCATTTTCCCTTTAAACAGTAAACAGTAGCCAACTGTAGCCACCCTACACACCCAGTTTTACATCTCGATCTGCCATCCAAACACCGCTGGTTCCAACCTCAACTCCATACCAACTACTTCGCCATTCGGATCTATTTAGATCCAAACCCAAAGTGCAACGCCACCACCACCAGAAGCTGATCCCTAGCTTGCTGCATCGTCTCAATTGCAAACCAAATCCGCCGCAACCTTCGTCGAAGCCCCAAAGAGAGCCGCAATCCCACCGATGGTCGCGGTCTGGCACGGCACCACCAAGCCCATCGACCCGCGCTCGCAGAAGGCAACCTAATACAGCTCCATTTGAGTTACCCACCTTCTTTAGCTATTGTGAAGATGATCCTAACCGACCCATCTTAAAAGCAAAACCTAGAGGCTAGAGCCGACCAAAAACAAAAACCAAAAGAAAAAACCAACTCAGTTTTTTTGCCTAACCCAGACCCAGCCCAAAACCATCTACCAGTCCGGCCGGAAAAAACCCCGCCGGTGGTGGCCGATGTGAGAGGCTTCGGAATCTGTTTAGGGCTTTTTGGCTGAGGAGTGAGGATATTACTGTGCCGTTTAATTAGAGCCGGGTAAAGTAAGTTTTTTGAGTACCAGGGTTGGGTTAAGTTTACACTGGTCACGGGCTATTTTTGGTATTTTATATTTATTCGGGGTTTTTATTCTGTTAAATTTAGGAATATTTGCTCATAAAAATTGGTTTAAAGATGCAAGTATTGGCTTAGGAGATATTTAAAAAAAAAAAAAAAAGTATTAAATAAATTTTAAATAGTTCAATTAACAAATGTGAAAGCAGTTTTTAGAGTTGACTTCTTGGATGTATATTACTCTTTCCCTTCTTAATGCACGCAACATACTCTTATGGTACATTGCCCTGACACTTTCAAACCCATCTTCTCTCCTTCCTGCACATATTCAATAATATGTTATAGAAATAGAAAGTAACTCTCAAATTATACTACACAAATTTTATAAAAATAAAATTATCATATTTTATTTTAGGATAAACTATGTATTTGGTCTGTATCCTTTATATCATATATTTTAATTTGGTCTCTAATCTTTCAATTGTATCAATTTAGTCTCTAATCTTTTAGTGCCGTGTTAATTTAGTCCACGTCATTATTTCTTATATATAAATTGCTAACGTGGCAAATGGCTAAAATAAAAATTAGTTTATTGTTACATTAACGGAAGCTAATTTTTTATTTTTGTCGTTAGACACATCAGCAATTTCCATCTAAAAGATAACGGTAAGGATTAAATTAACATGATATTTAAAGGTTATGAACCAAATTGACACAATTGAAATGTTAGGGACCAAATTAAAATATGATGTAAAAGATAGAGACTAAATACTTAGTTTACCCTATTTTTGTAAATAGTGAATTTACATAATTTTTTTTTTTTCAATTTTTAGGTAACATAAAATGACTAAAGAAATTTGATTAAAAAACTGAAAAAATAAGAGTAATTGAAGCATTTTTCTATTGTTTCTTTCACATAATTTGTTTAAAATCCTTTTGTCAGTAAAGTTAGATTAAAAAACATTTTTTTTAAAAAAAATAACGAGGAGGGGAAATTTGAACTCCAAATATCACAGACACATTAAAAGGTGTCAACCAATTAAGTTATAAGATTTTTAACAATATTTTTTTTTGAGAAAATTAACAATTCTATATAACTAAATTAATACTACATTAACATTTATTACCTTTGATCATTTCAAATTATCCTTATTGACTTTCCTTGTAGATCATGAATTTTATATCATACTTTTTTTTTTTTTTTTTAGAAACAAACACAAGGGAGAAGAAAAGAGGTTATAATGTTATATCATACTGTTTAAAGGTAGGTTGGACTAATATAAATTTGAGGCTTAAGATGACATAGAAGGCAATTTTTATATTTAAATACCAATTAAATAGTATTTATTTAACTTTATATATTTATATATTATAATTTTTATTTAAAACCATTATTTTTTTACTTTTTGAGATGTAATTACTAATTGTCTTTTTTAAAAAAGTTTAGGTTTTACTAACATATACTTTAATGATAACATAACAAATCCATTTAATCTTTTCGTGACCATCCATTTTAAGTAAGATTTCATCAATTTTAATTTTTTTTTTTAAATTGCAAAAACAATTACAAGAAGTATTTATTAGAACCACAATCCGAGGGAACCAGGAAGGTTCAAATATCTCCCATCGATAGTGAGTCTTAGAATGGGAGCTCAACAAACAATGTTTATTACCTTAAAGTGAATTATTTAAAATGTAATTACCTCTTGATTATTATGGGAAAAATCAAGAAGAAAAAAACATCTTATTGCAAATGGAACTTAGGATTACATTGTCCTCATAAAAATGAAAAAATTAAAATCACATAATTCTTTTCTTAGTAACAGACTAAAGAAAAGTTATATCACTTTGATCCCAGCTTACAATCTAAAAAACAAAAATTAGATGAAAATATACTGTGGAGCCGGTTATCCAAAATAATGATGTAAAAATTATGGGAAATGGGCTCAGGCCCAGTGGCCCAGTCCGAGGATACTCACATGTCCGAGGATAGTTAAAGAGAATTATTATGAGCCTAATATACGAAAAAGGGATGGAAGTCATGTATAGTGGCCCAAGACACGTCCGAGGATGAAACTCACCTCGGATACTACGGTCCGAGGTGGATGTAACTATCTTACTATTCGGGGTATTCCGCAAAGTTGTACTAGAACTGGAAGTTGAATATAGAACAAGGAAGGAACTAGGAGTGGTAACAAATATCTTCTGGGGCTGCCACCTCCACATTAAATGCTTCCCAGCTAACTCTTTGGCCGCATTAATGTGGAGGTGATACCTGAACAGTAACCAAGCAGCCTTATGGCTGTTAAACGAAAATTCCGGGAGTTGCTGGATGGGACAGAAAGGAGTCCTAAGGATAAAACCTACACGTGTACGGTGAAAAGACGGGGACGGACGTAGTATATAACCTGAGAGTGGATGACATTAAAGGGACTTTTGGAAAAAAAGGGAGAAGAACAATAGAACTTAGAAAGATACCCCCTGAAAGTCAGCCGAGGAGAGTTTTTATCATACAGTTAGCTTGAAGTGTCTTTTACTGCACTATAACCATGACCTTTTCTATCAAGTAGAACTAGTTCTTGCACCCACGCTCTAAAAATTTATTGTTTGGGCTTGTTGGGCTAAAAACCCATCCCTATTCTGGGTCTAATCCAATTTGAGTCCCTACATATACTAATCTAGAACTCTTGATTTAAACTCAAAGATTATTTCTCAAAAAACATAAAAAGATCTAAACTCAAAGACTAAGTTACTGTTACAAGATGGGATTGTTTTTAGCACCCATCTCACCTAATTCGAAGATTGGTCTCATAGAATTAATGGACAGATTTAATTTTCATCATGCAATCAAGCAATAATGTCATACCGAACATAATTGAAGTACAAAAATAGCAAAAAATGACAAGCAATCAATTAACTATTTACATAACCACCGCTTACTCTCAGCATGATGGTCACTCCACAAGTATAAGTTCTTATAAGGTGAAAGGGTAAAGATCGAGATTTAAGTTTTTAGAAAAGAGCTTCCCACACATATATATTTAGATGGGGTTAAATTGGAATTTCCATTTCAAATAAAAAAAATTTTAATTCTCTACATATATTTTAATCACATGATTTGTTAAATTATTTAAAAGTCACATGGCTATTAGATAAGTCTTGTAACATCAAATACACATGAAAAATCATTTAAATTAATCATTGCATAAGAGAATGGAGGATTTTTTTTCTCTAAACTGATTAGAGAAAAATTAAGTTCTTTATGAAAAGAAAAGTGTATTTGATCAAAGCAAATGAGTATCAAAATATTGGACCTTTGCGGGCATTGTAGCAACTAAAGGCTCGGTCAAGATTGCAGTGAATATGTTCATATTTCTTATGACTATGTTTGCGGAACAAAGCGAAATTGGTGATGATAGTTACACTTTAGACCTCAATTTTATATTTTATGTTAATTTTAAACTAACTATCAAATTAAACCCAATTGTTAATGAAATTAGTCAATTAACACATTCATGGCTACATAATCAAAACAGAAAATTCCAAACAATCAATCACACCCATAAGAACACTGAAGTGTTCATGGAGAGAAAAAAAAACCCAAAAACTAGGCAGAAAACTATCTGGGTACTATAGCACCAAATGATCCATAAACAAGAATTGTTGCAATACAAGTCACTTACAAAATCCTCCAATCTAAGTAATGACTATATACTTGAGTCTCCTGCTCCTACTAGCAATTGATTCCTTAAATCTTTTCTTCTTGTTAATCATCAGATCTGAGAATACCAATCACAATACCAAGTCTCCTTGGTCACTTCAAGGCCTCTTGGAGATTTTGGAATTGTTCAAATGATTCCCAAACACCAAACAACAACAATTGGATAAGGAGAAGGTAAACAGACCAAATGGGCTTTAGCACTAGGGTTTTAGGTTGCTCTCTAGCTCTTCAATATGGGAATTTGGTGTAAAATTTTGTGACAAATGAGGGTTATATAGAGAAGTTTATGGATAGGAACTACAAAGGATAGGATTTTTCTTAGGTTTGCAATTTTCACTCAAGCCAATAAGAGGCGAGAGAGGCAAGATTGTTGTCTCAATAGATTTTCAAATGAAGAACTTGCTAACAGTTTGCCTAACACTCAGAAGTCCACTCGACCAAAATTCTGTAGACTACCACTCCAATCTTCAGCTCTTGACATCTTCAACCCATTACAAAGTAACCCATAATTGTACAATATACATTGAAATTAAGAGATCACCAAAATACATGCAAATTTGGCGTGAAATATGTCAACACACTAAGATTGTAACAATCTCTCCCTTTGGCAATTTCATGACAAAACATCCCATACAAACTTTAGGCATAAATTTGGGTTGGAACAATGGTAACAACTCACTCACACCTAATCTAAGCTTATAAAGAAAATCAATATCTTCAACCTGTTTTTCCTAAAACACTTGCACAAAACACACCTAATCTAATGCATGGGAAATAGATAGATAATATAATTCACATAACATAATCACTTAGCTCAAAACTAAATCAAACAAGTTATGATTAGTATATAATAAAAGTGATGGTAGTCATGGTGCTAGTGAAAATGATTTTCACTAATTGGAATATGTCATCGCAACAAATTGTGAAAAAATTATGAAATTTGTTATATATATAACTGTGGTTAGAAACCACACTCAACAACATGATCACCAATCCTGGCGTGGACAAGTGGTTCACCACATAAGTACAGTTCATCTATAACCAAGATTAATGTAGTTAGTAGAGTACCTTATGAATTAATTCAAGGACAAATCGGAAACAAAGGATCAAGTTACATGCGTACAAATAGAGTGGTTGATAATTCAAGCATGAACACACAGTAACACAGCCTCAGTCACATCTTTTTATTTGCTCCCTAACTAGTTGCGTCTTTACAGTGAGTAGCATTCGACATTCGCGTCTGGCCAAGTTTTTGTTGAAATAAGAAAAAAAAAACGTGGCATTTTGTTTCTCACATACAGTTATAATCATCCGAGTATATTGCTATATAATGAACTTAGGAAGATATGCTTAGGTTTTGGAGAATTATCAAATGCGCAAACTCCATATTTGTATTTCTATTTTCTTCATTTTCTTCTTCTTTTCATCCTTATCTCTTGTCTTGACATTGCAACTATGGTTAACACTGAAACAAGTAGAACCATTGTGGGCATCATTGGTTAGTACCTTAAAACTTCACCATATATATGTATATACAAAAATTTAATGTTCATGTTCTCAAGAACCTTTTTTATTTCATTTTTATTGGGGAACTTTTCATCTTGTGTCATTTAATTTCACCCAAGAATACTGAGGTTTTGTTCTTATATTCCATTACCATTTTTTCATTTGTTTCATGGCCATGGCCATTAGACATTTATGATCACACATACAATGAATGGGGAATAATCCCTCGAAAACTGTCACTAAGTAGGTAAATTGTAAAGCACTATTGTTGAGAGCAAGGAAAGAGTGCATGATCACATTCTAATTGCACTCTTTCTAGCTTTTCCTTCCAACTACAAATTCACCTTTAAATTTGTCATATTTAATCTAAATCTTCAAATTGATTCATTTCAAGTGAAGATCATTTTTCTTCTACTTTTACATAACCTCATAAAAAAATTCCATAATAACTTACAAATGGTCCTTTTTTGAATTAGTACTAAGACTAATAAGCAGATTTCAATCTCTATTCTTCTATGCTTTATTCTCAAAGGCAAGATGTTATCGTCTCATTTATATCATTAATTCACAATTTATCCATGACTATGTTATAATGGGCCACATTATTGGTTGTTACTTGTTAGTACTGATAGGGTATACTTCCTATTTGCTCAAGGAATTCATTCATTCATCTAAAAAGAACATAAACAACATCATTATTTTGACTATCTTTCCATCTTTTCTCTTTGCAGGAAATGTAATCTCTTTTGCCTTATATATCTCTCCCATGTAATCTCTCTCTCTCTCTCTCTCTCTCTCTCTCTCTCTCATTGATTGTTCCATGAACTTACTAATAGTCTTAGTACACAATGGATAAATTGCAGCCCAACATTTATCAAAATACACAAGGCAAGAGCAGTGGAAAGCTTTAAGCCTGATCCTTATGTAACAGCAGTACTCAGTTGCGCAATGTGGTGTTTCTATGGAATGCCCTTCGTCCATCCAGATAGCCTTCTTGTCATTACAATCAATGGCTTTGGGTTCATAATCGAAATCATTTATATCACCATCTTCTTCTTCTACTCTCCCTGGTCAAAGCGTGTAAGTAAAAATAAATAAATAAATGTCATATATACTCTAAGCATTCAAAATTAGGGTCTATGTGCTTAGCATTTTTGAAGTTGCCATGTGATGTGTATATGATTTCTCCATGTAAGCTATCTCATATACTATACTATGTAATCGAGGTTTGTTGCATGTGATTCATTATTTAAAAGACAAAGTTTAGCTACAAAATTAGTTATAGCCTAAAACTACAACCTTACTCAATATTATTAAAATTACTACATGTTACAAAAATTTAACAATTGGATTGTATGTTTTTTAAGCTCTTAATACATATGTCAAATTTTGTGTCAATCAAATATTATTTACTATATGATTTATAAGATTATATTTTATGCATTATTTTAAACTACAAAAATTTGCAATTTAAACAATTTATTGATGACGTAACTATCGTCTTTAATTTTCTAGAAAATTTGCAAGCATAGAAGATATAAGAAGATAATATAATATAATGGTTGATTTGTCAAAATTCACATCCAATAAAAATATATTGAGTAAGGTTGTAGCCTTAGGCTACAACCAATTTTATAGCTAAATTTTATCCTTATCTAAACATATTTTTATTTTGTTATATTTGCAATTTCAGCGGAAGATCATCATTGTTCTTGTGATTGAAACCATTTTCTTTGTCCTCGTGGTTGTTCTTACCCTGAAACTTTTCCATAAAACAAAAGATAGATCCATCATTGTCGGGGTATTGAGCATTATCCTCAATATATTAATGTATACTTCACCCCTAACTGTCATGGTATGTATATTGTTTCCTCAGTTGCAAAACTTAAGTATAGTTATTTATATGTTGTTTTTTATTTTCAGTTAAACTCAACTATGTGGTTGAATTGCATTGTATATATTGTATTAATTACTCGGCACAATTATATGGTTGAATTCTATTAGGAAACTTAAGATACAAAAACTAACAAAATCGTAAATGTGGGTTCTAGTTAGCTCAACTGATAAAATTTCTAATTGTTGAATAAGATATTTGAGATTCAATCCCCGCATACACTAAAAACTTATTAATGTCTTAGTCTGATGATAAAGAATTATTATCAAGATCGGACACCTAAAATTTACACATAAATATTTGTACTTTAATTATTGGTAATTATATTTGGGATTTGTTGATGAAAATTTGCAACATTTTTTTTCTTCTTCTTTTGGCAGGGTAGGGTAATTAGAACAAAGAGTGTGAAGTACATGCCATTCTTTATCTCACTCGCCTACTTCTGCAATGGAGTAATTTGGGTGATCTATGCGATCCTCAAATTCGATGTCCTCATCTTGGTAACTCCATAGACTAAGTATGCGTTTAAGATTACGTATTTCTTGGTTTATTTAGTTATAAAAAATATTACTGCATTATTGAATTTAATCTAGCTAGTGTGGTACAGTGTTTATTACTTATCCAAAAAATAAAGTAGTGGTGTTTTAGTAATGGAACGTCACATTCTTTTGCTATAATCCGTAGAGTTTAGAGAATATGAGAGCAAAAAAAAAAAAATCTATCTTGCTTGAGACTATTTGTTTTGTTTTAATAAGATGGATTTTTGTTTTTTCTAAATGTAATTTTCTAGTTTTAGACTACATGTTTACAAAACTAATATGTTTTCTTGGTGAATATTTCCAATTATAATGAAAGGCTTTATGTACTATCAATTGCTAAGGAGTTTTCGAAGGCTTTGAGCACCATTAGCATACAATTAAAACTAACTTCTTTTCTTTCTTTTTTTCCAAATTTATATTTCTGCTAGGTTCCCAATAGTTGTGGAGCGGTTCTAGGTTTGATGCAGCTCATTTTATATGCAAGCTACTACAAGTCGACCACTACGTGAGCTTCAATCGGGAAATGCATAAACCATAACACTGCTAATTCTTGTTAAATTTTTGGACCTGCACTCACTTTTTTTCGTGTGCATGGATGTGATTTTACACTCCTTCAAATCAGAGAAAAAGATCCACACCAAAAAATATATATGGTGGGTCTCTAACAGGGGCGGAGCCAGGGGAGGACGAGAGGGGGCAAGTGCCCACCGACCTCCCCAAAAACTCCTATATATTATACTTATAAGGGTCCAATTAATGTATGGTTAATGTATGTCCTAAGGGCATACATTAACCATCCATAATAGGAAATTTTTTATGAAAAATTGAAAAAGTTGTGAAATTGGGTGGTTACTTTTGCATTTTTTTGTAAAAAATTTCCGAAAATGGTTTTGTTAACATATTCCCTTAGGACTTATGTTAGTAAAACCCTACTTATAAAGCATTTTGCCCCCTGAGAAAATTTTTCTATCTCAACTTTGCCCCTAGCATAAATAAGAATACATCTCCACTTTTAAATGAAAGCAATCTAATGTCAAACAGTCCATATAAGTACATAGCACATTTTCATCTTTTTCAAATGAAAACAAAGTTCAATGGCCCCACATAAGACTAAAAGTATTGTCTTTTGTTGTGAAATTTTTAAGTACTCGCAAGTGCACGAGTCGTATCAAAGTATAGTTTGACAAGAATGAGATCGAACCCACAAAAACTTGAATGAACATAGGAAAATTAATTAAACCTTAACCAAATTAATCCTAATCTATTTTAATAAAAATTGATTGTTTTGAAATTAAATAAACTAAGCAAAGATATAAAATAAAGTAGTAAAGAGATTATAAACAATCTAGAGAAAGGAATTAACGTTTTGGAATCCGCCTTGTTAATTCATATCAGAATATATTCATGATCATTAATTTTTCCCAACCCACTGCATGATAATCTAGAAATCAATCTTGCTATCATGGAAAATATTATCATTAAAACTTATGTTTAAAAATCTAAAGCATATTCTTCTTCGCTTCCAAGGTATAAAATTAAATCATCAATTATATCCATTGATAAACAAATCATACGAGATATCCAATTTTAAAATCAAACAATCATAATCCAAGCATTCAATTAATTAAGTTAAATCCTAAATTATGAGAAAAATATGATTGAAATCATATCTAGAATCCTATCTTAGTCAATTGATGTAAAGCAAAAACAATTTAAATCATTAAAGAACAAATACTGTGGGAAAAATTAAATCACACAAATAATATTGATAATTCTTAACCTCAATTATAAATTTAGTTACTTATAGTAATTGAAATAAAACACAAAAATAAAATACTAAATATTAAATTAGACAAATAAATAAAACTAACATGGACGAAAACCAAAGAGGTAGCCGTGGCTCGATACGTTCAGCCCTAGCCGTCCTTATGTAAGAGAAGTCACTCCTAATACAATTCGGACTAGCCTTCTTAACATTGCTTTGATTTACTCCTTTATAATCCATGACATACGGCTGACCTAAAGCCTTATTAATAAAATCCCAACATGGCCCATTGCAAGAACTCCCAAGTATGTGTTTTGGTGAAGAAATCAAGTGCAAGAATATATTCATGATCATTAATTTTTCCCAATCTACTGCATGATAATCTAGAAATTAATCTTGCTATCATGGAAAATATTATCATTAAAACTTATGTTTAAAAATCTAAAGTATATTCTTCTTCAGTTCCAAGGTATAAAATTAAATCATTAATTGTATCCATTGATAAACAAATCACACGAGATATCCAATTTTAAAATCAAACAATCATAATCTAAGCATTCAATTAATTAAGTTAAATCCTAAATCATGAGAAAAATATGATTGAATTATATCTAGAATCCTATCTTAGTCAATTGATGTAAAGCAAGAACAATTTAAATCATTAAAGAATAACTACTGTGAGAAAAATTAAATCACATAAATAATACTGATAATCCTTAACCTCAATTATAAATTTAGTTACTTATAGTAATTGAAATAAAACATAAAAATAAAATACTAAATATTAAACTAGACAAATAAATAAAACTAACATGGACGAAAACTAAAGAGGTAGCCGCAGCTCTATACGTTCAGCCCTAGCCGTCCTCCTTAAACAAACTAACCTGAAGCATTATATAAGAGAAGTCACTCCTAATACTATTCGGACTAACCCTCTTAACATTGCTTTGATTTACTCCTTTATAATCCATGACATACGGCTGACCTAAAGCCTTATTAATAAAATCCCAACGTGGCCCATTGCAAGAACACCCAAGTATGTGTTTTGGTGAAGAAATCAAGTGGCCCACGTCAAGCCCATCTGTATATCAACCACGAAAACAAGCCTTTAATTTCTTCTTTCTCTACTTTTCTTCACCACGTCAGATTAACATTAGTCCCACTCTTCTTATTTTTCTTTTTCTTTCCTTCACTCCTTGTTGGACTTGCCCATCCTGCTTTTATTCTTTTCTTTTATCTTTGCCTTCATGCTTGGGCTGGATCTCTCAAATTGGCTTCACTTTATTGGTCATTATTCTGCCTAGGCTGTAAATGAACTAAGCTGATCATGAACAACTCGGGCTCGACTCGATAAAAAGGTTATTCATGTTTGTTTGTTTATAAACAAGCCAAGTTTGAGCCTTAGTTTTAGGATCGTTTAATAAACAAGCCGAGCTCAAGCAAAAATATTTGTTCACGAATAAGCTCATGAACTATTAGGCTTGATACACAACAATTCAAGTATAGACTCATTTATAAGTTTATATAGGTTATCTAAATATACTCATTACACATATCTTAATAATGATATGACCAATATGAGACCACTACCTATATTACCTTAATTTTTTTCTTCCCTTTAAACCACTTTAGATTATAGTTACATTTAGAAATAAATAAATAATTAAGTAGGCCACATATGATCCTTTCCTATCAATCATCTAAAGTAAAATTATGAAACATGTTAGTATTTTCCCATTCATAATAGTTACAAACAGGTATTTTTCTAGTCATTTACCATCTAACGTGAATGTAAAAGTTGTATTTTGAACAATTGTTGAAGCTGTAGACAAGGAATGATAAATGAATGAATAATTATGTAAATTATTAATTTTAATAATGGCTAATCATAAGTAGGACTAGATGCATGATAAAATGAGTATACTATTTTCTTTTTTCTTAATTTTAGAGATTTAAGCATTTAATAATGTAATTTTTTTAGATTTCAAGCTCAAAAACTTGACCTGAGCTCAAGTTTGAGCTTGATATTAAGCTTGAGTTTGACTTGACTAATTAATCAAGCCAAGCCAAGCCAAGCTCAAGCTTTTTGGCTTTCCCACAAGCTCAAGCTCAAACACTATTTTTAGGCTTGTCACAAGCTCAAGCCAAGCTCAAGTTTTTTATTTTTCTTGACGAGCCAAGCTTGAACATGCACTACTCAACAAAGCTCGACTTGTTTACAGCCCTAATTCTGCCTCAAATAAAACCTTTTAGCATGTAAATCCTTTATCACGTATAAGACAAAAATAATAGGTAATCAGCCACAAAATAACATGAAAGTAATGCTAAATATGTAGATGTAGGGTCAGATTCTGCAGCCCAAGCCCAAGAAGATGTGGATTTGGAGCCCACTGAACCCAAAACAATAAATTTGTAGAGAGTGGGTGAAAGAGCTAGGCTAATAATGAAAATAACAGTATTAAACGGCAATGATGACAGGAAGACTTGAATTAATATGTGCTCGGACAGTGGTGAATGTCTCGTCCGAGGAGGTGATTTTCATTGATGAACTTAGGTTACAAATGCTGGAGCTACAGTAAAATAATATGCTCTTCTCTCTCTCTTATTTTTCGATCCCCATATCAGAGACCTCTCTCTCTCTTATATAGTACTGCCTTTCTACATCTCCACCGTCCACTTGTTCATCATCTGGGCGCCCACTTGAGTGCATGTCCCATCACACTCCCCCTTTAGCCCTGTCTGAGTGGCGGTAGCTGAGGATGCACTGTTCAGGGGTCTTCTCCACATAAATGCGGCCAGGAGGGTAGGTGCAGTGCATTAAATGCGGTGGTTGAAGTCTGTCACCTTGATATTTCTCTGTTCCTGTTACCTTCTTGTGTGTCCGAGGTCCCCTTTCTCCCTTAACACTTGTCAAACAGATCACTTGAACCTCCCATACACGTGTCGGGCAAAAACCTCGTCGGATCCGAGGGTATCGGGCTTCTCGGACATATGGACATCTCCTCGGACAGTGCACGTACTCATCTCCAGACATTCTCCTTTTACATGGGCCTATGACTGTCTGTCTTGGTCTCCTCGGACGAATAGTATTCCTCATATAGGGCCTTGGGCCCAATAAGTTGGGTTGGGCTTTCTCCCCCCACAGTAGATATGAGAGTAACTTATTATCTATATTCATGCACATCATCTTTTAATTTGACAGGTTTCCAAAGTATTAAAAGTAAATAATGAATTTACACAATTTTTTTCACAACAAATTTTACAATTGTCAGACCAATACTATATAGTATGTACAGTATTTCTCACAATTATTGAACATTCAATTTTCATTTAAACTCACCACTTACACTACTTTATTGTTTACCAGTTATATAATTCCCAATGTCAACTTGTAATAATACCGACTTTCCTCTTGGTGGGTTTCACATGATCATTATTTTTTATTAAAAAAAATGGCCTACTTATATTCATATATAGCACTAAAACCTAGCCTCCACTCTTTTTCTTATTTTTTTAGTTTTTAATTTTTTTTCAATCTTGTTTTTGATATAATCCAAATTTTAAAGGCTTAAAAGAATAGAGAAAAAATGTTGAATTCAACATTATTTTTTAATAGTATTCAAGGCAACGGGGATACAAAATTGCTAGTATATTGTTATACTCTTAACACTTTTACAATAATTTATTTTAAGAAATCAAATTGATTATTTAAACTCTATTTATTTAGATTAATCTCTAAATTACATTAATATATATTTGTGTATTTAGTTTGCTATTAATATCAATTAATTTTTTTTAGATTAATTTTCTTTCAATTTGCCCCCCTAAATTGAAATCCTGGCTCCACCACTGGTCTCTAATCTCAGTAGCATATAATATAATAGTGTGTGTCAAAGCTTGCAATTTATCCTTAACAAAAACCCTAATCTCGAATTCATCATCTTGATTAGGATTAGATTTTTGGGGGGGGGGGGGTGAAACTACCCATTGTTTTTATTTGCATTAAAAATGTAGACCAATATGTAGCAAGTATATCAGCATGCATGTATTTCTCTTTATTCAATATTGTGAATTTTCATAATATAAGACAAGCATGCATGGTTATGTCTCTACCTTGCCGATGGTCATCTGCTATGTGTCTTATTTTTATTACCATTGGATGAGTAATGTTTTTAGTTTGTTATGGTTGATTCAAATGTGTGTGTGTGTGTGTATATACGAGTTTCATATATACCATTTAATTTTGTCCATGCATAAAGATCAAAGTTATCAAACCCCCCAAGAAAAGATTTCTAATTCCGTCCTTGAAGACAAGAAATTTTGGAAATAAAAAAGTAAAAGCTTTGAATCTACTTGTTGAAAGCCAGCAAAATTCATAAAAAAATGACCTAAACTTTGGAAATACTAACACTTCACAGTTCAAACCTCAAACTATAAAAACATACCATTGCCACCTCAATTATGGCAATCCTTGCAAATAACATCCCCCCCCCCCCCCCCCCCTAAAGTTCTATCCATTCTGTACATTTGCATGGTTCAGATTTTATTTTCTAAATATAGCCGTACACAAATTTATTAATTATTTCAATAATTTCTTTTATACCTACATCTAAAATTGGTCCAATAAATCGTGGGTTCCAGTTAGCTCAACTGGTAGAGTCTCTGATGGTTGTTTAAGAGATCTGAGGTTCAATCCCCGCCCACACCAAAAACTGACTGGTGTCTTGGTCTAATAATAAAGAGCTATTATCAGGAGCGGACGACATAGGTTGAAACTCTCTAAAAAAAAAAATTGGTCCAATAAATCCAAAACGATTGCTCAATACACTTTGACATATTATGCTTATCATATCTATAGGCTTGCATATTACCTTTTCATTCAACAAGGATTTTCGACAACTAGAGGAAAATTGGTCCAATAAATCCAAAACGATTGCTCAATACACTTTGACATATTATGCTTATCATATCTATAGGCTTGCATATTACCTTTTCATTCAACAAGGATTTTCGACAACTAGAGGTGGCCGGACAGAAGTGGACTGAAAGAATTGAATGGACCGAAATGGACCAAACGGACCATAGAGGACCGAATCGGACAAAGTGGACCAAAATGACCAAATGCATCTAACGAGACCAAACGGACTGTATTGGACTGAAAGGACGGAATGGACTGAACAGAACCGAATTGAAAGCAAATGGACCGAATAGATAGAAGTGGACTGAATTGGACTGAACAGAGCCGAAGTGGACCGAATAGACCAAAATGTGGTACACTCGGTCTAATTTTGGTCCATTCGGTCCAATTCAGTCCACTTCTTTCTATTCGGTCCATTTTGTTCCAATCCGGTTCTGTTATGTCCAATACAGTCCGTTTGCTCTAGTTCGATCCATTCGGACCTTTTGGTCCACTTTGGTCTGTTCAGTCCTCTAAGGTCCGTTTGGTCCATTTCAGTTGGTTCTGTCCACTTCAGTTCTGTTCGGTCCACTTCTGTCTGTTTGGTCATGTTCGGTCCATTTCAATGTACTTACTTAAGAATGGAAAAAAACAGATTTGGGTTGAGAGTACCTATTTTTAATTTGAATTTATTAAAAAATATAGATGACAAAAGGTAATATTATTATTTTTTAATTTAATGATATATGGTATTATCTTTTTTTTTTTATTATTCTTTTTTTTATCCCCTTTGCTAATATTAGTATTCTACTTTTTGAGTGAACTACATAATTATTGTGTTTTCTTATGATAAAATTTGAATTTGAAAACCAATTGAGGTTTCTTTTTTTTTTTTTCTTTTTTTTTTTATAAAGTGGTAAGAAATTTGTAGATTTATGATATTAAGTTCATTATCAATTCTTTGATGAGTTGGATACTAATATGAAGTTGTGCAAAATGCAACCTTTTAGTTGTCAAAAATCCCTGCTGAATGAAAAGGTAACATCCAAGCCAATGAATATGGTAAGCATAATATATCAAAGTGTATAGAGCAATGTTTGGACTTGTTGGATCAAATTTAGATGTAGGTATGTTGAAATAATTAATGAATTTGCAATACAAATGATGAACTAGGGGAAAAAATTGTTTAATTTTCATTGTTTGTTGTAATTATTGTTGCTTCATATTGGAGTTGCATTACTAACACAAAAAAATTGTGACTGTCCCACGCATTATGTATAACCATCCCACACATTATGTGGACTTGCGACTAGTTATACTAAAACTTGAAAACTTTAGGGTTGAATTATCGAATTATCCTACAAAATCCTAATAGGGCTCATCCCATATTCCCATGCCAACATCCTCTTACAACAGAACTTATTTCACCACACCAAACGCACTTGCCCATCAATTTAATTCCTCATACCGAACTAGTCAGTTTTCCCCTATTGGCCTCTGATGTCAGACTCTTTAAAAAGAGTCCTAAAAGATTTGCAATTCCACATACTGATGTGAGACTCTCTTTAAGAGTAGTCCTAAAAGATTTGCAAGTCCACAATACAATCAATTGTACTTCCTAAATCAAAAGCTTTGGCTGAGTCTCTTGAGTGTACATAGCAAGTGGACTGAGATAGAAATGAGGTTCATCTTGATTATAGCAATGATAATAATTATCAATTGGAGATCTTACAAAGAGGTTTTAAGGCCAGTCCAACAAAGACAGACAGGCCAAAATAAATACACATATTTGGTAAACCCAAAAGGTATTTCTAAAAAATATATTTAAAAAAAGAAAAATAAATAAAAGATTTACATTCATCCAACAAAGTGAAATGTAGCACAGCTCCTTAGCCTATACCCACCACCATGTGTTTCTCTCATCATGATATCCCAAATTCTATTCTCTTCACTGTTAAGTACAATTGAGGTTTCTCTGGTCTTCAAAATAATTACACCGAGTTGTTCAAGGGACTAGAGATTTTAGGGGCCACGATACTTGCGGAAGCACAAACAACCTTGAGGCTGATCAACGGGAATCATACCTCCACCTTTTGATGTGTCAATGGCCTCTAACATGGAGACTACCTCTTCCATTTCTGGCCGCTTGTCAGGGCTGGCATCCCAGCATCGCTTCATTACATTCGCCAGGGAACTTGGGCAACATCTTGGTATCTCTGGCCTCAGATTCTAGGTAAGAAATAAATTAGTCAGAAGGAATCTCAAGCAGAAACACTCAGAGCTTGTTGGGTACAATGATTAAGATTCACAAAGATAAGTTACCTGCCGAACCACAGCTGTCGTCACTTCTGAGAAACTAAGGTCTGGATATGGCATGTCACAGCAATATATCTCCCACAAGCAGATGCCAAAACTATAAACATCACATTTCCTGTTATATGGGCTGCCATTGAGAACCTATAAATCACCCATTTGACAAATCACAGAAAATTAGTTCATTGAATGATTGTTTCTTCTGTTTTTCTTTAGTTTTAGTTACCTATAACACAGATCCTTAGGGTATGTGGAATGCAAACAGGAACTTGGCATGCCACTTTTGCTTATGTAAAACTTATATAGATTGTTTCATTAGTAGTTAAAAGGTGATATGGAAACCTTGAAATTTTAAAATTCTTGCTTGGTTTTGCCCAAACAGTTTATTAATCAAGATTCTACTATTGCTTTTTAAAGTTGTCACTAAAAAAAAGAGGTGAATAAAGAAAGAAAAAGAAGAAAATATTTTATCTCTGGGATTAGTGTATTTGAATGAAAATGTTCCACATTTTGGATTGAGAAATCATGTATTACAGTTTGCTAGGGTAATAGTGAATAATAGCTGAAATATTAGGACCAGTACAATATCCTCATTGTACTAAGAGGATACCTACAAGTTACCAAAGACAATGAGAAGACAAATTTGCCTCTCTTGATATCAGATAGACTTGAGATTGATGGAGACATTAGTTGCACTATGAGAGACATCCACCCACAAAGCAAGATCTTTTTGTTCCCCAAGTACAAATAGACAAGCAAAAGTCCCAGAGGAATAGATGAGAAGTTTTTTATATGGTTAAAGTCAAAGTCAAAAAATTATCAAGTAGGAGTAAATAAAATGAGCATACCTCAGGAGCCATATAACCAAGTGTCCCTGTCTCCCCAGTCATGTCATTAGGATTTGAAGCCTCAACACGAGCAACCCCAAAATCAGCAATTTTTACTGTACGTGTCTTGTCCAATAGCATATTCTCCGTTTTTACATCTCTGTGAACAATCTTCTGTGAGTGAAGGTAACTCAACCTGCAAGATACAGTACATATGAGCCTTCTAAGAGCTTAAACAGGAAAAAAAAAAAAAAAATTCCAAGTCACATGACATTTTTTAATTGAAATTCTACAAAGAAAAAAAATACAAACACAGAGCAAGATACAGATGGTGAGTACCCTCTAGCAAGATCTAGTGCAAGCTGGACAACGACATTAAAAGCTAGCTTCCTTCTCCTGTTCTTTATGAGGTAACCTTTCAGAGCACCCCCAGGAAGATATTCCACAACGACACAACAGACATTACTTGGCATGCCAATTGGACCATTATCAGTTTGTATCTGTAGTTCTGATGTGCCCATTGTTGCCCCTATAAACTGAAATTTGAATGACCAGGATGTTAAAGGTAAGAGATACAACAAAGCATAAAAGAATATTGATAAGTATATACTATTTTCTACAAAAAAACACCAAGAACCTTGTAACTCAAGTGATGTCTCTTGGTGTTTTCAACGGAGACATTCAGGGTTCAAATCCCTCCTCCCCCAACTACTGAATTAAAAAAATTAAATATATTTAAAAAATTTAAATTAACAAAAAAAAACAAAAACAAAAAACAAAAAACTAGAGATAAAAGGAATCAACCTATAAATGTATTGCAACCTTCAAAATTCTAAAATATTCAAAAGCATCAACTCTTTTAGTTAATCACTGAATTCCGATAAATTCAAACTGCAGCAGTTCTCAAATTGCCACTATGTCATTGGGAGTCAAGAGATGAAATAGAAAAAATCAAAGTAAAGAATATTGGAAATCAACATGAAAGAAGTGGTTTGAGGCTTCCCTACTCAAAAAAATTAGAAGCCCCCAAACCCACACCCCACTCCATTTTTTCTCTCCTTCAAGGATTAAGGCTTCCCTCAACAGTTAAAAAATTAAGGTTTGTGATATTAGTCAAATGGCCCAAAATATAGAAAGGAACAGCAAAGACAAAGAGTTCTCTTGATCAAAATGATTATATAGATAAGGCATTTCCTTTAAGTATATATATTGGTATCCAAGTCCCATGTGATAGCATGTTTCAACCAGAATTGAAATCCATCTTTGTTCCCTTTGTCATTCTTTTTACCCTTGTAGTGGATAAGTTGTAGGGGATCACGACTCTATTGATGTTGGCTTCAACTGAAAAAGGCCGAGGTTTGACAACAGCATGCCTTTCCATCTGTGTCACTTCCATGGAGGTCCATGCAATGACTAGGTTTAGGTAGCTCAAGAACATCTTAATAGCTATGGATGTTTGAATTTCTGCATCTTTAAAGATATGGAGCAGCAGTATCATTGTTAGTTTGTTACCCTCTGTGTTTGACACAAATATATTGTACTGGCCAGCAGCATTTGAGCTTATTTGATGTACTAAAAAATTGCAAAATAAAAGCAAAATAGGAGTTAACGTAACAATGAAGATGAAGTGCCTCTGTATCTATCTAGAAAGATCTCTCGTATGCAAGAAAATTGGTTATCCAAAATGGCCCTACTCCTCAGCTCCATATTCACCAAAAGTACTCAGCCATCTTGATCTGGTAATATCAAGAGAAAACGTCCTTGGACCACATATGGTATTAATATAACCAAACAAAGTTAGATGATGATTAATTTCATGGGTCATTCAACAACATTAATGATGGAGTCTTGGAAGGTAATGATGAGGAGTTGTAGGTATGGAACTGCATGGGGAGCAGGGCCAGCCTGTATTCTATGGTGCATTTAGAGAGAAAGAAATCAACAGATATTTGAGGGGGAGGAGATGGCTATATCGAATCAAGTTTCTTTTCTTGAAAACTCTCTTCAAATGGGTGACACACTCTCCTACTATCTCAACCTTTTCTCTGATGGAGTTTTTAGACTCTTTGCACTTGTATCACTAATCTTTCAGCTTCCTTTTCTTTCTTTCATTTCTTTCTATTTTTCAAATCTATGTATACTTCCTGTATATTACTTACAAAATTTATAATAAAAAAAAAAATATATATATATATACACACTAATGAGTTGCTCAACATCTTGTTATGATGCATACCAAATGGTAAAATAAATGAAACTTTAGAGGAGAGTTCAGTTATAAAACATCCTTTAGTTTAAATTGTTCCAACAGATATTGAGTTCACTATAATCGAAAGCAATGGTCACTAAGGATTCATGTTCACAATTATTATTATTATTATTATTATTATTTTCCCTTTATTATTGATATGTCTATCAATATTTTGGATGTTTAAGTAAGCATTCAAGAGCACGAGCTTCATATGTCGCTTTAGTGGTATTGCAAAGCTATTGGAATATGAAGAAACAACAACAATAGAATCATAATCAATAATTTCATAAAAAAGGTAAGGAGAAATTTAAAGCTTCCATAATCTTCCCCACGTAAGCTAGATATATGAGTTGCTCAATCCAATCATCATGAGCGATATAGAAGCATATGGAATCCAAATATGGTTTGTATAAATATAGAAGAAGAGATGAAAAAGAAATTGCAAAATAGAACTAACCTTAGTAACATTAGGATGTTCCAGCTTATGCCAGACAGCAACTTCTTGAGTAAAATCTGCCCTTAATGCAGCAATCTCAGATTCAGTCCTATGGCCCTCCTCACCCCAATCGAGCATTTTAACTAATGATCAAGAAAAAGAAAAGAAAAAACAGAAAACCACTGTTAATGACTTTTTTTTCCCTTGGATTTGTTGGGTAATATTGTTAGTCATTTGTAACAAATGCAACCCAGTGAACCCACTCAACATAACAAACATAATGAAAGTGGCTTAGATAATATTACAAAGAAACCAAATAGATCTTAGTTTTGTTAAAGTAAGACGATTAAAAAACCAAATTTTAATCTTTAATACCATACTATTTTAGAATTGTTGTTTTTCTTAGCTGATAAGACTTAAACCAACAGCTGTGATCACATGAAAGTTCAGAAATACAACAACATCATCATCAACCAAGCAATTGCAATCACCAGCAAAATTCAACCCAAGCCCGTGTGTGAGTCACGGATTTCATAAGAAAACATTCATTTACAATAGCCAATCGTTGGTTACCCTCATAAGAGTCGATCGAATTCTCTTACAGAGATTAAAAATTAGCACTAAAAAAGAAAAGTAGCAAAAGTAACCAGAATGGTCCACCTAATCCAAATGGGACCAACCCCAAATTAAAATATACTATCAAAATCAACCAAATTGATCAAACAAAAGCACATGCATTTATGCAAAAACCAAGTTGGAATCAGTTCAATAGTCCAATAATCAAGAAACTATGACATATAATGTAAAACAAATACAAGAAAAAAAAAAAAACAGTTTTCATAAAGCAGAATATACTCTGGAAATAAATGAAAATAGTAAAAACAAAACATCAGCACCAAAAAAAAAAAAAAAAAAAAAAAAAGGAAAAAAAAGAAGAACTGGGTTTTGATGGGAAGAAAAGGAAATCTCGAAAAATGGAGTTTTCAAACCAAACCCAATTGAAAAAAATTGAACTTTTTCACTTTGGTTGAGTAAAGTTACAAACTTTTTTGAGACACAGTTCAAACAATCAAAGAAAAACATAGAAGGCTAAAATGACAGAGTGGTTGAGAGAAAGAGAGTGACCAGCGACATCAAGGCCGTCGTAGATGCCACGGTGGACGGTGCCGAAGGTGCCACGAGCAATGGCAGACTTGATGGTGAGCTTAGAGGGGTCGATCTCCCACTCTTTCCTCTCTTTCTTCACAACCTTTGTGGCGGTAGTGGTGGTGGTGATAAGGTTAAGACCATTATTATTAGTACTTAGAATACTACTACTATTGTTGTTGTTAATAAAAGTACTATCTTCTTCTTTTTTCTTGTTCTTCTCCATAGTCCACGCTCTGTTGAGGTGTCTCTCGAGCTGTTCATCCAAGCTTTTCAAATCAATCTGATCTGCACGAACAAACCCATCACTGCTTTTCTCCATCTTTTGCTTTTTTTTCTTTTTTTTTTTCCTGTGTGTGTATGAGAGAGACAGAGAGATCAGAGCAGAGTCAGTGAGTGCTGAGCTAAACTTTGCTTGGTTTTTGTACTTTCACTATGAAGTTGTTGTTGGTGGTGGTATTTCTGAGAGTTCTGGTTTTTCTTTCTACAAGTATAAATAATAAATAATTAATATGTAATTGAATAAATTAATATGTAATTTTTTAATTTATTTTTTTAAAATTAATTTAATTAAAGTATTTTTTTTATTAGTATTTTCTTCTACAATTTATCATCCATGTGGGCACATGGAACTGCCTGACCGTAACGTGTGCTTCTGACCCACAAGGGTGTCTCTCTCCCTATTTACGTTTTTTTTTTTTTTCCAAAAAAAAATTTTTTTTTTTTTTGATTGATAATAGGATATACTATTTGATATAGATTAAGTAATATTATATATCCAAAAAATAACACATATTTATATTAAATTTAATTAATTATTTAGATTGCATCGGTTAATGATTCAATGAATTTTTTTTATTTTTCCCAAAAAAAAAAAAAATTGATTGAGGTTAGGATATACTATTTTATATAAATTGAGTAATAGTATTAGATATCGAAAAAAAAGAACATATAGTTATATTAAATTTAATTAATTTTTTAAATTGCATTGGTTAATGATTCGATAAATTTATTTTATCTAAAAATAACATTCAATGTACCAATGTATTTGAAATTAATTTTCAAAATTAAAATCTTTCTTGATCCTTTAGAACCTTTTTCCCTCTCCCTTGTGTGTGTGTGTGTTTGTTTCTCAAAAAAAAAAAAAGTTTTATCTGATATTTAAATAGCTATAATGGTGGAAGGAAGAAATTTGAATTTTTGATGTCCTCAAATGTAAGATGTTATACATTTTTTTAGAATGAATACAGTTAATGACTCTCTAATAATAGTGCTTATATAAAATAAAAATTAAAAAAAAAAAACTATCTAATAATAGTGGTTCTTTTTTTACGACCTAAAATTGGTAATTTTAGATATTGAAGTAATTATTTTCTTGCCTAGAGTCTTGTACTTGTATTACATGATCTAATTTTCAAAGGGAACTAGATTCATATTCTCCATTTTTTTAAGATATTCTTTTCTTTTATTGTGACTATCAATTAAATTAAAAAACATGTACTATGACAGAGAGTATTTTTCTCATGGATCATTCAATTTGTTGATATTGATTATTGAGTTTAATTAAAATTATTGAATAAGACAAAAGATTTCAATGAATTAATTAAGCTGAATCATTTTGTTATTGTTGGAGTAAGATTCGTGAATCAGTGTTGAATCGGTGGAGGAAATTAAAATGCAACGTGCATCGAACATGAGAAATGATATATCAACAACATTTTCACAGTATTTTTACAACAAATTCTAAATGGCAGGTTGTTATTGGTTGTTATTGTTGGAGCAAAAAAGTAATCTTAGTGTTAGGTTCAAATTTGAACCAATAACAACTAACCACCTGTGATTTGTTGTAAAAATGTTGTGGACGTAGCATCTCTCATCGAACATAATAACTACCTTATTAAAAGAATAGTGATTAAAAATAAAAATAAAAAACCTTATTAAAAAAAATAGTAGATTCATTGTTGAAAGAGACCCTTCTAATAAACTTCTTATGCCAAATACTTAAAATTAATTAGTGCCTTAAACAAAATGAGTTACTTAATTTTTTGTGTGTAATTTTAAGTAGATTTGAATGTAAAACCCTTTTCTGTCAACAAAAAAATTTTAATAATTGAGTTCATTGAAACACACATAAGTTATTGCTTAATGTTATTTGTTAAGAATCAAAACCCGTCAAGGATTTTCTCAAAAAAAAAAAAAAAAAAAAAAAAAAACCGTCAAGGATGAATGGATTAGATTAATGTTATTCGTTAAATGAAAAAAATTAATGAAGCCAGTAACCTTTTGAGCCATGCCATGTGGTAAACATCGAGTTTTTTATAAAATTGATCGATAATCTTGGTCAAAGTTACATTAATCTATAAAATTGATCCATAATTGTGTCAATTGAGTGAAAATAATCCAATTAATATAATCTAATCTATAAAACCGATCCCTCAAATTAATAATTCATAGAGTTGTTAGTGATAATATAGTCTAACAATACCAACCTTATTTAGTATGATTTAGTTCAGGGAGTCAAATTCCCTTATTTATAATTAACATTTAACAGAATAAATTATAAATTTGAGATTCTTTATTGTTTACAAGAGATATTATTTTAGTCAATAGTCATATAAGAGATATTAATCATAAGTTAGTATGATCACACACTACAAAATCTTGTGGTTGGGGATAGAGAGAGAGAGAGAGGGGTGAACTCACAATAGAGAACCTTGTGACTTAATTGGTTAGACATATCTTAAAATTTCAAACCGAGATATCTAAAGTTCAAACTTCCTTACTCTTAATTATTGATGCATAAAAATAAAATTGATATTAAAAAAAAAAGTAAAAAAAAAAAAGGTGTAAGGGGGAGTTGGGAGAGAAGTATTTGGAATGTATTGAAGGATGTGGATAATATTTCAGACTTTCAGTTAGAGTTTAATCCTCCACAATATTTTCCACAATCTTTTTAGTAGTAATTTGTTTACAAGAGATATTATAATTAACATTTATCAGAATAAATTATAAATTTGAGATTCTTTATTGTTTACAAGAGATATTATTTTAGTCAATAGTCATATAATAGATATTAATCATAAGTTAGTATGATCACACACTACAAAATTTTGTGGTTGGGGATAGAGAGAGAGAGAGAGAGAGGGGTGAACTGACAATAGAGAACCTTGTAACTCAATTGGTTAGACATATCTTAAAATTTCAAACCGAGATATCTAAAGTTCAAACTTCCTTACTCTTAATTATTGATGCATAAAAATAAAATTGATATTAAAAAATTAAAAGTAATTAAAAAAAAAAAAGGTGTAAGGGGGAGTTGGGAGAGAAGTATTTGGAATGTATTGAAGGATGTGGATAATATTTCAGACTTTCAGTTAGAGTTTAATCCTCCACAATATTTTCCACAATCTTTTTAGTAGTAATTTGTTTACAAGAGATATTATAATTAACATTTAACAGAATAAATTATAAATTTGAGATTCTTTATTGTTTACAAGAGATATTATTTTAGTCAATAGTCATATAATAGATATTAATCATAAGTTAGTATGATCACACACTACAAAATTTTGTGGTTGGGGATAGAGAGAGAGAGAGAGAGGGGTGAACTGACAATAGAGAACCTTGTAACTCAATTGGTTAGACATATCTTAAAATTTCAAACCGAGATATCTAAAGTTCAAACTTCCTTACTCTTAATTATTGATGCATAAAAATAAAATTGATATTAAAAAATTAAAAGTAATTAAAAAAAAAAAAGGTGTAAGGGGGAGTTGGGAGAGAAGTATTTGGAATGTATTGAAGGATGTGGATAATATTTCAGACTTTCAGTTAGAGTTTAATCCTCCACAATATTTTCCACAATCTTTTTAGTAGTAATTTGTTTACAAGAGATATTATAATTAACATTTAACAGAATAAATTATAAATTTGAGATTCTTTATTGTTTACAAGAGATATTATTTTGGTCAATAGTCATATAAGAGATATTAATCATAAGTTAGTATGATCACACACTACAAAATCTTGTTGTTGGGAATAGAGAGAGAGAGAGAGAGAGAGAGAGGTGAACTGACAATAGGGAACTTGTAACTCAAGTGGTTAGACATATCTTAAAATTTCAAACCGAGATATCTAAAGTTCAAATTTCCTTACCCTTAATTAGCATAAAAATAAAATTGATATTAAAGAATTAAAAGTAAAAAAAAAAAAAAATGTAAGGGGGAGTTGGGAGAGATGTATTTGGAATGTATTGAAGGATGTGGATAATATTTCAAACTTTCAGTTGGAGTTTAATCCTCCACAATATTTTCCACAATCTTTTAGTAATTAGTTAAGATGACAAGCTATAATTAGAGTAACATGACTTTCAAATAAACTCATTAATGATATTACTATTACTCCTATTAAACATCAATCACAAGTCACAACCGACCAATACTTTATTTAGAACAATATTAGTGACACGTTTTTTTTTTCACAATCTTCTTAATACTCCCCCCGTCCCAATTTTTTTGTCCTGTTTGAAAAGTCAAACTTTTTAAGGAAACATCATTTATTATCTTGTCTACCTTTTAAAAATGTATAAGTTTCCAAAACTACCCTTAAAAAAATTTATTAAAAAATTGAATTAGTAAATTAATAAGAGTATAATAGGAACATTAGTAAATTAATGTCCTTTATTTTTAGAAACATGACAATATTTTGGGACATCTCAAAATGGAATAGAGGACAAAAAAAATGGGACGGAGGGAGTAGCAATTTATTAAAATGACAACTAATTAGAGCAACATCACTTTTCGTATAAACTCATTAATGACATTACTATTATCAAATATCAATCACAACCAACCAATAATTTATTTATGTTATGTTTGTTTTGACATTAACATTTTCTATAAAATGAATTATTTTCCAAAAATATATATATTTTCTAGAAAATTATCTTCTTCTTTTTTTTTTTTTTTTTTTTATATTTGGTAGCAACCTTAAAATAAATGGAAAACTTTCTTTTAACTTCTTTTATTTAGCTTTACATGAGATATCATGGTTTTCTTTATTTAACTTCACGTAAGATAGAGTTGTTTTCCATAAAATTTGAGGGGAAAACAATTTTATCACATGCTAAGCTAAATAAGGGAAGTTTAAAAGATAATTTTTATTTAACCTATTTTTTCTGATACTACCAAATATAGGAAGATGCGAACAATTTTCTTCACATAAAATTTTCCATTGAAACAATTGTAATGACACGATTTTTTTTTTTTCCACAATTTTTTTAATGGTAATTTGTTAAGATAATAAATTGTGATTAGAACGATATCACTTTTGCGAGAACTCATCAATGATATTACTATTATTAAACATCAATCAAAACCGACCAAATTATGAGGAAAAATTTATAAATAAATAAAAAATTCCATCCTTAAACTTCTTGATTTAATTTATTCTGTTTCTTGAAGAAGGCTACTCCTTTTTTAAACCTCCATATGTAGGACTTACGGGTTTGTGGTCCATGTACTTTTTAAATCTATATATCTATCTGCCTTTTTGAGAGTTGTTTTGTTTGGTACTAGAAAGCAAAAGAAAGTTGAAGTGAGCTAAGGTCCACGTTCTGAAGTCCATAGCCATATCTTCATCAATTATTTTGCCTACCCTTAACTTTTGGCGAGCCTATTTGGACGGCAATCGCATCTCAAGCAATCAGACTGAAAGAGAAAGACAACTTTTTTCGTTTGGATTTTAACATCAATGTTATAATTTATTTATATTTCTTTATTTGCTTTTATTTTTTTAATGTATTCGCAGATCTGTTTTTATTAGTTTTATCTACTTTTGCAAAATGGGTTTAGCTGGTATGTTATGTCTTTTTGCACTGAACATACTACGATTCAGACACGTGTCTGTATTGTAATGTGTCCAATACAAAAAAGTACCGGACCCAAGTCATATCTTTGCAAAATTGTAATTATGTTTTAACTAAATAACAACTTTTGTAATTTTATTCATATTTTATTAGCAAGACTCTAGTGTAAAATAGAATTTAAACTAGTTCAGGCTTTCGTTGCATGGGTTATGTGTTGAAATTTAATCTCAGGATCATTTTCCATGTTAATTTTTTTAGTTTAATATGTTTTATTGGGTTTATTTTGACCCCAGTTAAATTAACCAAAAACTCAAGTTGATTAATTAGTCCAAATACATGCAATATGCAATTGACTTGTAACCAAGACAAGGTAACCCATGGCCAAAACCAAGGTGGTCGATACCATACCGTACTGACCAGTACAACCGGTATTTGCCATTCTGGTACGTGCACCAGTAACAAAACGCAGCTAATTCATACCGATTTAAATACCGGTTGTATCGGCCGATTTCGGGCGTACCAGCCAGTACAAAAAAATTCATTTTTTTTATTTTTATTTTTTAGTTTTGTAATTTTCGAATTTTTGTAAGGGCAGAATGGTAAGTTACTTGTATTATTTGTTTTCTTAGTATATAATAAACAATTAAACTTTTTGTTTTTTATATTGTGTTTTTTTTTTTTTTTTTTCTTTTAGTTGATACTAAAAACTAAAACCATGAATAATTTGTTCTGAATTGAAGTAATGTTTTATGGTAAACTTTTATTTTTATTATATATATATATATATATATATTTAAAAATATAAAAAATAATGGTAAACCCGAAATGGTACACCGGTATTGATCGGTACTGAAATATATCTGTGGGGCCAGAATAAGTCAGCAACCCCGGCCCACTCCAAACCAAGCCCAGAGGCCCACGCCGAGGACGCCTCCATGATCCGAGGTCCGAGGACGAAAGTTTAGAGCCCAGGGCCCAAGGAGCATTGCCGAGGATGGTTACATCCTCGGTAGGTCGAGGCCAGAAAGTGGGCATACAGCATACCTTTAAGGGGAGTCTCGCCAGGCATCCAAGGAGTAAATAGCAAGAACCAATCACCGAACATTGAAGCATGGCGGAGGAGCAAGTCCCAGGTGAACTGTCACCTCCACATTAAATGCCCTCAACTAACGCTCTGGCCGCATTAATGAGGATAGGACCTCTGAACAGTGCCGTCTTGGGCGCTGCAACCCACTGGAGGTATGGGAATGCGGCTGATGGGACAAGCTCTCAAGTGGAAACCGGGCTGATCAACAAGTGTAGGGCTAGGATCAGCTGAGAGAGAAGTATATAATGTAAAAAGTCCCTCTTGTGAAGGGGACGGACGGGAAACCAGAAAAAGAAGGAATACTGTAGCAGAGTATTTCTCTCAACCATTGTAATCTCACTTGAAAGAAATAAGAACGAGTTCAACCTCTATAACCCGTCCGAGGAGTCTTATCAGGCATTTCGACCCACGTTTAGCTTAGCTTGATCCACCAACAACCGTGCAAGGCCGTTGCATTCTTTACTAAGGCCTAGCTCTTAAGCCCATACTCTACAAATTTATTAGAGGGTTAGTTGGGATTGGGTCCACTCTCTCAATCTGTGGAGAGCGCTCGAAACCACCCCCTACAATTGGCGCCGTCTGTGGGGAGAGCTTGTGCGTTGGTAAGGACAACAGTTAAGCATGGTAGGATCAGGCCCTCACCAAGGAACTCCTAATCGACCTGAACCGGCGAAGTCACGGCACTTGGATAACTATGGCGACCCCGGGGGCGGTCAGAACGACAACAGACGATTTCGAGAAGGAAGCGTGCATACTTCAACGGCGAGCGAAAGCCGAGGGGACGGGCACATTCCCCAGAAGCGCGATGATGGCCAGGCCACGCGGTCACAAGAGGCCCACAGCCATGCTTCCCAGAGAAAGGACGATAAGGTGGCCATGCAACGTGAGATAGATGATCTGAAGAGGAAGCTGCGCCGTGCGCAGCGAAGACGGTCCGAACCCAGCCCTGACCTGCCCTCCGACGACGAAAGCGACGATGAATACAGGCAAAGGTCAAAAACGCCCCCCAGCGAGACTTTCTCCCACGAGGAGGAGCGCTACCAAAGGCGCAGACGTGCCAACCCAACCCCTAGGGGCTTAGGAGGCGACGCCATGAGCAGGGCGCTGGACCAGCTCTCCAAGTCGCCCTTCACGCGTCGTATAGAGGACGCGAAGCTTCCTCGGCGGTTCCAGCAGCCAACCTTCATTGCTTACAACGGCAAAACGAACCCCGTGGAGCACGTGAGCCAGTTCAACCAAAGGATGGCTGTCCACTCCAAGAACGAGGCGTTGATGTGCAAAGTCTTCCCATCCAGCTTGGGACCTGTGGCAATGAGGTGGTTCAACGGTCTAAGGACGAATTCCATAGACTCGTATAGGCAGCTGACCCAGGCTTTTGGTTCCCGCTTTGTCACAAATAGCAGGCCTTCCCGACCCATGAGCGCGTTGCTGTCCCTGTCCATGCGTGACGGGGAGACCCTCAAGGCTTACTCGGACAAGTATTGGGAGATCTACAACGAGTTGGGCGGCAAGTACGACGCCGTCGCCATCAACACGTTCCAGAATGGGCTACCTATGGGGCACGGCCTGAGGAAGTCCCTAACCGGTAAGCCCGCCACCAGCGTGCGGCAGCTGATGGATCGAATCGACAAGTACAAGCGGGTGGAGGAAGATATGCTGCAAGGCAAAGGCAAGGAGAAGGCTATCCCTCAGGAGAGAAGGGATTTCAGGTCGGACCGTTATGACAATGCCCGTCCGAGAAGGGATTTCGGTGGGCAATCTGGAGCGACCAACACACAGACGATTGGCGTTGTGTTCCGAGAACCCGTGCACAGGGTGCTGGAGAAGATAAAGAACGAACCGTACTTCAGGTGGCCGAACAAGATGGCTGGGGAACCTGGTAGGCGCAATCAGAGTCGCTACTGCCAGTACCACCAGGACCACGGACACACTACGGAGGACTGCAAGGACCTTTGGAACCACCTGGACCAGCTAGTCCAGGAGGGGAAGCTGAAGCACCTCCTCCACCATTCCAGCAGCCAGCAAAACTGGACCTACCAAGAGCCTCGGAGGGACGCCGCCATGGGGCAACCCACCGGGACGATCAATATAATCCTGGCCGCGCCAGGAAGGACGGGCACACCCCCTTTGCGAGTGTTGTCTGTGGCCCAACCGCCCGCCGAGGACCCTCGGACGGGGCCAAAGAGGTCCAGGAGGAATCCTCCCCCAGCCCTGAGTTTCTCGGAGGAGGACAAGATTGGAACCATCCAACCACATGAGGACGCCCTAATCGTCACCCTCAGAATCGGGGGCTACGACGTGAAAAGGGTGATGGTGGACAGTGGCAGCGCGGCCGAGGTCATGTGTCCAGACCTCTCCAAGGGGCTGGGGCTAAAACAAGAATACCTCACGCCCTATAGCTCCCTCCTAATGAGCTTCGACGGAAAACTCGTCATCCCAAAGGGCATGATCAGACTGCCTGTACAAACAAGCCCGATGGTGGTGGAGGCGAATTTTATCGTGGTGGACACATACTCCCCTTACACGGCCATAGTAGGAAGGCCCTGGCTACACGCCCTGGATGGCGTAGCCTCCACCTTGCACCAGAAGGTGAAATTCCCATCAGGGGACCAGGTTCTAGAGATCCGAGGATGCCAATCCACGGCTAGGCAGTGCACGGTGGCTGCCATATCCTATCGGACTGACGCACAGTCCTCGGCCCCAACCGAGGAAAATTCATAGCAATCAAAGACCCAAGTGGCGCCTCCGGATGCACCTGCCGAGGATGCTAAATGCGAAAACCTGGAGAAGATGGTAATTGGCGATGATCCGGAGAAGTTCTTCCAGGTCGGAATCCAGCTGCCTCCACAGGAGAAGGAGGAGTTACTTGAGTTCCTCAAGAGGAACCTTGACGTGTTCGCATGGGACCCCTGCGATGCCCCTGGGATTGATCCATCTTTCATCTGTCACCACCTTAACGTCAACTCGTCTGTGATCCCCAAGTAGCAGCCACCTCGGCGCCCGTCGAAGGAGCACTCTGATGCGATCAGGGAAGAGGTCGATAAGCTTAAGCACGCGGGGGCTATTAAGGAGATCTTTTACCTCACGTGGTTGGCCAACACTGTGGTGGTCAAGAAGAAAAGTGGGAAGTGGAGGGTTTGTGTAGACTTCACAGACCTGAACAGAGCATGCCCAAAAGACCCCTTCCCAATGCCACGAATAGACCAGCTAGTAGACGCGACTGCAGGCCATCCTCGGATGAGCTTCCTGGATGCCTTTCAGGGTTATCACCAAATCCCACTAGCCTTGGAGGACCGAGAGAAGACGGCATTTGTGACACCCATTGGGAACTACCACTACAAGGTCATGCCGTTTGGCCTGAAAAACGCCGGATCCACCTACCAGAGGATGATGACGAGAATGTTCGAGCCGATGTTGGGCAAGAGCATCGAAGTCTATGTTGACGATATGGTGGTGAAAAGCAAGCTGGTGTCCGAGCACTTGGAGGACCTCGGCCGCACATTTGGCGTTCTGAGGGAGCACAAGCTTCGCCTTAATGCCTCAAAATGCTCATTTGGCGTAAGCTCTGGCAAGTTTTTGGGGTATATGATCACCCACCGTGGGATCGAGGTCAACCCTGACCAGATCAAGGCCATTCACAATATGAAGCCTCTGCAGAATCCCAAGGAGATCCAAAAGCTTACTGGGATGATTGCGGCGCTGAACCGGTTCATTTCCAGGTCGGCTGACAGGTGCAGACCCTTTTATCTCCTGATCAATAAATGGAAAGGATTTGAGTGGTCTGAGGATTGTGTCGAAGCTTTCCAGCAACTCAAGGATTACCTCTCCCGGCCGCCTATCATGTCCCATCCTGAGGCCGACGAGGTCCTATACGCGTACCTTGCTGTGGCGCCCCATGCGGTGAGCCTAGTACTGATACGGGAAGATAATGGCGTTCAAAAGCCAGTTTACTACGTCAGCAAGTCGCTGCACGAAGCGGAGGTGAGATACCTGCCCTTAGAGAAGGCCATCCTGGCTGTAGTCCACGCCACGAGAAAGCTCCCCCATTACTTCCAAGCTCACACCGTGGTTGTCCTAACCCAATTGCCTTTGAAGTCAGTGCTCCGGACCGCTGATTACACAGGCAGAATCGCGAAGTGGAACACAATTCTGGGGGCTTTTGACGTCAAGTACATGCCCCGGACTTCCATAAAAGGCCAGGTTCTGGCAGATCTAACGGCTGAGTTCGCCGAACCAGTTGTAGAGGCGACAGTCGAGGATAAGAGCCATGACGAGAAATCAGTCGGGGCAATCTCAACCCCGGAATCACCATTTTGGAAAGTATATGTGGATGGCGTGGCAAACCAAAGGGGGTCTGGAGTGGGACTGGTCCTAGTATCCCCTGAAGATCATATCATTGAGAAATCCCTGAGGCTCAGATTCACGGCCACAAACAACGAGGCCGAGTATGAGGCATTACTACAAGGGATGATCATGGTGCAAAGGATGGGAGGAAAGTCGATAGAGATGTTCTCGGACTCGAGATTGGTGGTAGGACAGGTAAATGGGGAGATGGAGGCCAGGGATTCAAGAATGCAAGAATACCTGGGCCAAGTCAGGCGCTTGCGATTGGGGTTTAGCCTCTACAGCCTGTCTCATATCTCCAGAAGCGGGAACAGCCATGCCGACTCATTGGCCACGCTCGCAACCTCCTCGGCAGGGGACCTGCCTCGGATAATACTTGTGGAACATTTGGGGAGGGCAAGCGAAGTGCCAAGAGAAGGGATCCCCGTCCACCAGATTGAGGTGGGTCCCAGCTGGATGGACCCCATAGTGAGATTCCTCAAAGACGATATCCTGCCCGAGGACAAGTCAGAAGCTGAGAAGGTTAGAAGGAAAGCTCCTCGGTTCTGGTTGTCCGAGGATCACAAGCTGTATAAGCGCTCCTACTCTGGACCATACCTACTGTGCGTCCACCCCGGAGCGGCGGAATTACTACTCGAAGAGCTGCACGAGGGAATATGTGGGAGCCACACAGGGGGGAGATCCCTGGCTCACCGAGCCGTCACTCAAGGATATTGGTGGCCAGGAATGCAGCAAGAGGCCCAGGAGTATGTCAAGAAGTGCGACCAATGCCAAAGGTTCGCCCCAAACATCCACTAGCCAGGAGGGGTCCTCAATCCGTTATCCAGTCCATGGCCATTCGCCCAATGGGGCTTGTACATTGTGGGACCTTTCCCCAAGGCACCAGGGAACAAGAGGTATCTGTTTGTTGCCACGGACTACTTCACCAAGTGGGTCGAGGCCGAACCACTAGCCAACATCAGAGATGTAGACGTGAAGAAATTCCTTTGGAGGAACATAGTTACACGGTTCGGGGTCCCTCATACCCTCATCTCGGATAATGGACTCCAGTTCGATAGCAAGGCCTTTAGAGGGTACTGTTGTGAACTTGGGATCACAAACAGGTACTCAACGCCAGCCTACCCCTAGGGGAATGGACAGGCCGAGGCAGTCAACAAGGTCATCGTCAACGGGCTTAAGAAGAGACTGGATGACGCCAAAGGGAGATGGGTAGAAGAGCTGCCCCATGTCCTCTGGACGTACCGGACTACGCCCCAACGCTCAACTGGGGAAACACCTTTTGCCATGACTTATGGTGCGGAGGCAGTGATCCCCCTGGAAACCAACTTCCCGACACTAAGGACGAGCTCCTTCACCCCAGGCAGCAATGATGAACTGCTGGGGCGGAGCCTGGACATGGTAGACGAACGAAGAGAGCAAGCAATGATCTAGCTGGCCCACTACCAGCAAAAGCTCAAGCAGGGATACGACACCAATGTAAAACTCAGACCACTAGCACCGGGGGACCTGGTGTTGAGAAAAGTCGTAGGAGCTGCCAGGAACCCTTCCTAGGGAAAGCTCGGACCCAACTGGGAGGGCCCCTACCGAATCACCTCAGTGGCAGGGATAGGAGAGTACTATCTAGAAGATTTAGATGACAAACCTATACCTCGTCCATGGAATGTAAACAACCTGAAAAGGTACTACTATTAATAAAGAAGCCACTTTGATTCCTATTGTTTGCCTATCTTGGTTGTGTGCCTCGTGTCTTAACCACTTTAAGAAAACTAAGTGTTAGACAGAACCAGGGAACTGCATGGTCCTCGGACTCAGTCCCATGGGGAAACTAACCACTTTAAGAAAATTAAATGTTAGACAGAACCAGGGAGCTGCATGGTCCTCGGACTCAGTCCCCTGGGAAAACTAACCACTTTAAGAAAACTAAGTGTTAGACAGAACCAGGGAACTGCATGGTCCTCGGACTCAGTCCCATGGGGAAACTAACCACTTTAAGAAAACTAAGTGTTAGACAGAACCAAGGAAATGCATGGTCCTCGGACTCAGTCCCATGGGGAAACTAGCCACTTAAGGACGCTAAGCGTTAGACAGAACCAAGGAACTGCATGGTTCACGAACTCAGTCCTATGGGGAAACTAACTGCTTCAGAAGACTTAAGTGTTAGACAGAACCAAAGAACTGCTTGGTCCTCGGACTCATGCCTAAGGGGAAACTAACTACTTTAAAAGATCCTAAGTGTCCACTTCAAAAATTCTACCTGCTCCTTAGGACATGAAAGGTCCGCCCGAGCATACCAGCCCTTACGTTATAATGATCAAATGCCGCGATTGGCCAAGGTATAATTGAAGTTAAAAAAAAAAAAAAAAAAAAAAAAAAAACGGATAGCGTGCAAGTAAGGAAATAGCCACAACAAACAGAAAAAGAGATAAAGCTCTCATTTCATTAAGTCCAAAAGAATTACACCAACAAAGTCACATTACAAATAAAGAAAAAAGGGAAGGAAAAGATGCAAAAATGAAGTGCAGCAAGCAGAAGAGCCAAGGGGCCTAGTTGCCTGCTTCAGTGGGAGGCTGGCCCGTAGCTGCCTCAGGGTCCTCTGAGCCCTGACTAAGGGGGATGGCCTGCAGAGGCACGGCAGGAATGGCTGCCCCCTCGGCAGGAGAAACCTGGGCGTCGAGGGAAGGCTTTGCAGCCTGCTGAGGTGCATCCTCGTTGGAGCCATCACTCAACTCAACCGCCAAGGATGGACTACTCCCTGGGACTGGCGCATCTGTGACCCCAGCATCCGAGGCCCCCTCGCCCGGAGTGGCAGTAGTTTCCGCAGTAGCCTCCTCGGCCTCAGAGCCCTTTGGGGCAACCTCGCGGATAACAGGAGGGTAGTACACGTTCTCCTCCTTCCACAAGTCAGAAGAGGCCTCCACCCCAGCCTGTCTAAGGGCTTCACTCCAAGTTTCGGAGCATTAGCGCCTACATACCCCAGGGACTTGGGATTTGTAGGCAGCTGCTGTCTCAGCTGCCCCAGCAGCATAGGCTGCCTCCTCAGCTTCTTCCCTGGTGGCCCAGGCCTCCTCCTGGCCTTGATCTGCCTCAAGCTTGGCCCTCTCGGCCTCCCCTTTGGCCCATTCGGCCACCCTCTTGGCCTCCTCAGCATCGGCCACTTTCTTCGCCAGGCCAGCTATCTGCTCCTCGGCGAGCTTCAGCAGCCCCTCTACCTCGCCCAGACGCTTCGTCTGAGTTTCAGCCTGCCTCTGGGCGCCCTCAAGGCCTGACACCGCGCTGTTCCTAGCTTGGGTCATTGCCTTCAGCTCCTCCCTGGCCTTGGCAAGGTCCTCCTCGGACGTCTTGAGGGTCCGAGTAGCCGCCAAGCACCTATCGCGCTCTAAATCCATGGCCTTTCCATGTTCATTGGCCGCCCCTTCCAGCCTGAAAGTGGCCTGTACAGCCTGCCAAACGAAACAGATAAGTTGTAATCAGCCGAGCTCAAAAAATGAATGAAAGCAAAAAAAACTGAGGCAAGAAAAAGCACAAGTGTTAAGGTCTTACCATCCCCAAATACCACTTGAGGCAGAGGAAGACGTCCCTACTCCTCATGGTTCCCAGCTCCGCCATGTCCGCGGGCAGGAGCAGGCATCTCTCCACAGCGTCGGCCACATACGCGTCTTCGCCATCCTTAAAGTCCCTGAGGGAGGAGTCATCCCTCAAGGGAGCCCCGCGGAGCATTGGGACGGGGAGCCAGGCCTGGACCTCGGGCGGGGGAGCGACCTGTTTATCCTGCACTGAGGGGCCTATCCTCAGTTGCTTCGATGGCCGCTGAGTGCCATCGCCTTCCCGCGTGGGCCCAGATTTGTCCTCAAGGGTCCTCTTACCCTTGTCCTTCTTCTGCTTAGGGTCAGCAGGCTCGTGCCTAGACGGCAGGCTCGCCTGAGGCGGAGGAGGATGAAGCTTGGACTGTGTTGAGGCCGACCTGGTCTGAGCAGGACGAGCCTTTGAAGGAGGAGGAGGAGGAGGAAGCTTCGGCTTGGACTTCCCCGGCTGCCCTTCGAGTAGGTCGAGTAGCTTGGGTTGGGACTTCTTCTTGTAACCCATCTCAAACCGAGAAGACGTCTCTGAGGCTAGGAGATCTGCTTCGGTCAGACGAGGATCACCCAAGTCTCCAGAGGGGTCCTCGGACTGATGGAATTGCTGGAAAACGTCGAAATCCTCCTCGGCAGGACCAAAATCTGCGGGTTCCCCTTCCCTCTCTAGGTTCTCTTCCGCGGCCTCTGGGAATGTATGAGAAGACGAGGGGACTGCTACTGTGACGCCTTCTGAAGTGGAGGTGTCCTCGGGAAACTCGAAACCGTCCTCGGTCACTCTTATTTTCTGCAGCTGAGGATCCTTAGCTCTGATCACGTACTTTGGGGCTGCAAATGACTTTTGGAGCGGAGTGTACCCCAAAATCTTGTGCGCAGCTCTGACTTGGTGGTCTGCTTCATTCTCAAATTCCGCAGACCTGAGCACCTTCTGCAAGTCTTCCCTGTTGACCAAGCCGAAATGGCGCGCAAAAGAGTGCGGATCTGCAAAAGGAAAACACATCCATGGTTAAAAGCCAAACAATACAAGAAGAAACAATGCAGAAAAGAAGTCAGAATCTTTGAATCCCCTCCTATTCCCACTGTCCCACCTGGCGTTCCCTCTGTCGTCGGGCAATGGAGGCCATCGTGCCACGCTCCAGACACGATGAGGAAATTCTCATTCATCCCCTTGTTGGACTCGGGGAGGCACTGGATGAGCCGGACCCTGTCGTCCCTCGTCCTCATGTAGTAGGACTTGTTCTTCAAATGTTGAAGATTGTAACAGTAGTTAACATCATGATAGGTCAGCCTCAGACCCATCTTTTCATTAAGGGCGTCCACACTGCCCAGAATTCTGAACATGTTGGAGGCGCATTGGGTAGGGGTCAATCGAAAATATGTAAGGTAACCCCTCATCACCGGCCCCATGGGGATTCTCATCCCCCCTTCAAGGAAGGCGATGATGGGAATCACCACCTCGCCCACCTGCCTCTGGAGGAGCCACTCTCCCTCCTCACAATACCTCAAGCCAACGTTGGCCGGTATCTTGTAATCGGCGATGAATTTCTCCATCGCCTCCTCAGTGCCAACATACTTCTTAAGTCTACCCATCCCAAACGACGCCTAAGCGAACTAAAGGAGGAACGAATGAAAGAGAAGGACGAGTAGAGAGGAAAAGAAGCTCAGAGAGGGATAGAGAGACTTACAGAAATGAGGAGGAGCTCCTCGGACTGGCTTTTTGTGCTGGGGATGGAGATGGAAGTTTGGCTGGACTCAGAATAGAGGCGCAGGAGCTCTTGATTGTAAATGAAAAAAGGAGGAGGCGGTTCCAATGGGTATTTATACCCTAGGTAGAAGAGCCGCGCGAGTTTTCCCGCCCATAAATGCCAGACGCATCCCCACCGTTGGATTGTCATCTGCCCGTTGAATGTGGGGAGCATAAAGCCGCCCAAATTTAATGCAGGACACGTTACGCGCATCGAAGCGCCAGTAACGCACCTTGGGCAGTTGAAAAGGCTCCAACGCTGACGAGGGACAAGACTTGATTAGACACGAAGCAGGTCCGAGGATATCAAAATCCTCCTTTCCGCCCGAGGATGCGGACAGCATGATTTTGAGGGGCTATTGTGGGGTCAGAATAAGTCAGCAACCCCGGCCCACTCCAAACCAAGCCCAGAGGCCCACGCCGAGGACGCCTCCACGATCCAAGGTCCGAGGACGAAAGTTTAGAGCCCAGGGTCCAAGGAGCATTGCCGAGGATGGTTACATCCTCGGTAGGCCGAGGCCAGAAAGTGGGCATACAGCATACCTTTAAGGGGAGTCTCGCCAGGCATCCAAGGAGCAAATAGCAAGAACCAATCACCGGACATTGAAGCATGGCGGAGGAGCAAGTCCCAGGTGAACTGTCACCTCCACATTAAATGCCCTCAACTAACGCTCTGGCCGCATTAATGAGGATAGGACCTCTGAACAGTGCCGTCTTGGGCGCTGCAACCCACTGGAGGTATGGGAATGCGGCTGATGGGACAGGCTCTCAAGTGGAAACCGGGCTGATCAACAAGTGTAGGGCTAGGATCAGCTGAGAGAGAAGTATATAATGTAAAAAGTCCCTCTTGTAAAGGGGACGGACGGGAAACCAGAAAAAGAAGGAATACTGTAGCAGAGTATTTCTCTCAACCATTGTAATCTCACTTGAAAGAAATAAGAACGAGTTCAACCTCTATAACCCGTCCGAGGAGTCTTATCAGGCATTTCGACCCACGTTTAGCTTAGCTCGATCCACCAACAACCGTGCAAGGCCGTTGCATTCTTTACTAAGGCCTAGCTCTTGAGCCCATACTCTACAAATTTATTGGAGGGTTAGTTGGGATTGGGTCCACTCTCTCAATCTGTGGAGAGCGCTCGAAACCACCCCCTACAATATCGTTCTGCTGGCCAAATCGATATAGCATCCAGTACAAGATTGATTCTCTTAGCCAAAACCTCATCAATTTCTCAAAACCACGTCTTTCCATCATCTACTTCACAGTTCAAAACCTCATCACCACAATGCATGACCCATCCAACTTTTAGTGAAAAGCCTAAAATTGCCAAATCTATAAATTTTCTTGAAGAGAGAGAATGACCTTGAAGAATTCAAAACTTGATCCTAAAACCCAAATTTCTCATCCCATTGTAAAAGAAATAAAAATTAACTATTAAGACTTGACTAATCTGAGAATGACCTCGAAGAATTGAAAACTTAATTATAAAACCCAAATTTCTCATCCTATTGTAAAAGAAATAAAAATTTACTATTAAAACTTGAATAATTTGAGACAGAGGGATCAATTTGGTCAATTAGAATATCTTTAAGAGTTTAACATTTTAAATTGATAATATAGAAGCCGGCTTGGGGTCCGACCCAAACTCGGATGGGTCTCTTTGCGATGCCCCCACCCTCTCCACTTCTTCTTTTTTTTTTTTCAATTTTTATCTAAGAAGAAAAAGAGTACTATGCTTTATCAAGGTAGCTAAAAATCCAATGGACCAAAATTACTCGAGAAGTCTTTTTTGTTTTTTGCTTTTAGACAGTTACAATATACGACTAACCATATAGCTCGAACATTTTATTTTCTAAATTTCTAAACACTCGTTAAGAATCATGATTGGTGACTCCACTAATTAAGAATCATGATTAATGACTCCAGAAATGTTCAATCAAATAGACTTTCATTATGCCTATTACTATAGAACAAGAAAAAAGGATTTTCATTATGCAAAGAGAGTTGTTGAATTATTACATCCCAGCCAATTGAGATAGCTGATTTCCCAAAAAGGGCTATGAATTATCAATAAAATTGAGCCCGTAAATTATTCTGTACCATGAATCTATAGCACTGCGAGATTGCGTGTTTATTGCATCAACTGATCAACTTATTGATAAGGTCCAAGATCTCTTTTCCATCAATTGAGTTGAATTTTGACTTTGCTTTAACTATTTTAAAATTCCATAAAATAAAAAAACTATTTTAAAATATTAAGAAATTCATACAATTAACATTATTGTTTGTTTAAGTAAAAATGTTTTCTAAAAAATGAGTTACTTTTTAAAATTTATTTTCTATAAAATTATCTTATTTTTCTATATTTAGTAACAACCTTAAATAAATTAAAAAATAATCTTCGAACTTCATTTATTTAACTTACTGTGAAATAGAGTTATTTTTCAAAAAACTTTAGTGAAAAACAATTATATTTTTTTTGTTGACCAAAGATAATTTTTTTTTTAAATCATTTTTTTTATGCTACCAAATGCTAAAAAACACAGAAAACTATCTTTACATAAAAATTTTCATCAAAACAAACTGAACAAATGGGCATAGTAACATGAATAAATTTTAGAGAGCAGTAGTACTGAAGAGTAATGAACATTATAATGTACAGGGCACTAGGCTACTAGCAACGTATCAAAAATATTACTATCAAGGTATCTACTTAATTACTATGGATTATCTCACAAGTATAATCAATGCAAATTTAACAATCTGTTTACAATATAAAATTGCATCATTATGAGTTGTGTATAAAGCAATATATGGTCACATCACTGAGTTTTATATAATTTGCTATACAAAATGTCGGAAAGTTTTTGCCAATTGAAACTAAGGGCAGCAATAATTTAGAAACTCCTAGCCTATCCCTTAAATTTTTTTTATCGTTGACTTAAACCATGCATTTGGCTGCTACTAAAATTGAAAATTGACATGGACATGAAAGTGATCTTTGTTATGTAGAAGACAACAATGGAAAACATTGTGATGTGACGAATGAGTATGAAAATTTGAGTGAAAATTATCTTCAATGGGGTATGTTGAGCTACACCAACGTACACTAAGGAAAAAGATAATGTTATTATAATAACTTTTCTTTTCTTTTTTTGTATTTTTCCACTACTAAGAAAATTGTCTACTGAGAAAAAAAGAGGGAGGGCTTACCTAGGATACACATATATAGAACATAGAGGCTACAACTACAAGTGTTTGATCATAGAACATAGAAAAAAACCATAGCCATAGGTTTCAACCAATCCAATACCTACAAGTGTTTGATAAAAAATGAAAAATTGTAAATGGAAGAAAGGATTTAGTCAAGAAAGTGACCCCAACCAATGATCCTAACTTACACATCTCATATCTCACAACATAAGAGCATCACAAGTTTATGACTAGTGAGATGGGTTGGATGCATATAATTCTGTATGAGATATATATATATATATCTTCTTGTTCAGTTCCATGCATCTAATTGGATATTGAATATTTGATCCCTTGCAAGGTCTATGCATATGGAAATTATGGGGTTAGCCTATTTCAAAATAGTTACAATGTCATTTTCTAATTTCTTTTTCTTTCTTTTTTGGTAGAGGTCATTTTCTAATATCTCCTACTAGTATTTAGGTCAAACTCTTTGAAGTGCCAATTTGGTTCAGGCTCATCTAGACCAAAATTATATGACGCATTGCCCTTTTCTTCAGGTAAAGTGGGGGGAGACCTCTCTATAATTCTCTTGAACCAGATAAGGACCAAATAATTTCAATAAACTTTGTCAAATAATTGAATTTCACTTGGTTACGAAAGAATATTTGGTATCCATGTTGCTAAGATTCATTGCATACTTGCATTTCTTATAAACTACAGTACAACTTTGGGTTGAATGGTGCCACTGGCGGCTCTACGTTCAATTTAGAGTGGTCACAGGACCACTCTGACCTAATTTTTTTTTTATTATATATAAATTTTAAAAATTTATGATTTTTTAATCCTTAAAAAATATTTGTGACCACACTAAATTTTTTTTAGGCCCAACATAATTAAATTTTAGACAAAATTTGGTAACAAACTTAGTTGTAAACTAAGGTTATAACTCTATTCAATATTTTTTTTTTATTGTACGTGAATTTTGACAAATCCACAAATAGATACATTTTCTTCTTATATCCTCCATATTTGCAAAATTTTAAGAAGATCAAAGATTAATAGGTATGTCATTAATCAAATCTTTAAATTTTGAGTTTTAGTAATTGTAGGGACTCAATTTGGATTGGACCTAAACAATATAATTTTTAGAGCGTGGGTTGAAGAATTAGGCCCTAACAGACTAACAACAGTGCACCAGGTACCCTTCACCATTGAAGGGGAATGAACCCAACTTATTCCTAAGGGTAGCTCCTCGGCGCTTGTCCGAGGAGCTTCCTCCCCCTTTCATCCCCACCTTTACTGCTTTGCTCGCCCTTCTTATATATCTCTCCCTCCTATCTCTTTCTTCCATTTGTTGATCATCCATTTGCCCTTTTCTCTGACCGTCCGTCCCATCAGAGGCCTTATCAGTACTCGAGTGGTTCACAATGACCAATGTTACCCTGCCCAGGGGTTACATCCCCATTAATGCGGCCAGAGGGTTAGATGAGTACATTTAATGTGGAGGTGACAACCTGTTCTGGGCCTGTTCCCCCACCTGGAATCAGCCTCGGTATGCCGAGGACAGGGATGTCCTCGGCGTGGATCCAAAAAAGCATAGGTTTTCATATACCATCCTCGGACGATCATCCTTCCTCGGAATGGGCCTTGGGCCAAATGCAAGATGGGCCGAGGCTACCAGGCCCACGGGCCCCACAATAGCCCCTCAAAATCCTGCTGCCCGTTCCCTCGGACGGGGAGGAGGGTTTTGATACCCACGGGCCCTCCAGATGATTCACCCCACCGCGGCCCACATCAGGGCTGGTGACTTTCCGCCTGCCCAAGGTACGTTTTGGCGTTTCGAGACTCAGCGTGCGCCCGCATTAACTTTTGGGCGGCTCCACGTTTCCCACTTCCAACGGTGTGATGGTAATCGTTCGGTGGTTACTTCCTGCTTTTATGGGCGGGAGGTTACGCTTGGTGAACTTAAATTGAGGATATTAAATACTTGCTTGAACCGCTTGGCTTCTTTATTTGCGCGCTCACGAATTTTTGGTGCATATACCTTGAATCTGGTTCAACTCCCACACTGCCCGAGGAGGATCTCCACATTTCTGTAAGTCTTCTTCTCTCAGTAGCACAAAATTTTCTTTGATTCTACTCTTCCTTTTCGTCTTTCGGATCCTTTAGTCGTTGCTAGGAATGGGTAAGTTTAAGAAGTTGGTTGAGTCCGACGAGATGATGAAGAAATTCATTGCTAATTATGGGATACCCAGTAATGTGGATTTGAGGTATTGTGAGGAAGGGGAGTGGTATATTAAGAGAAACGAGGGTGAAGTTGTGATCCCCATAGTCGCCTTCGTAGAGGGAGGGATGAGAATCCCTATGAGGCCAGTGACGAGCGGATACCTTAGGCATTTTCGGCTGACTCCTACCCAGTGTGCCGTTAATGTATTTAGGATATTAGGGTGTGTAGACGCCTTGAATGAGAAGATGGGGTTGAGATTAACTCACCATGACGTAAACTGGTGCTACAACCTTCAGCACTTGAGGGGTAAGACGTACTATATGAAAACGAGGGACGATAGGGTCCGACTTATCCAGTGCCTTCCCGATTCTAATAAGGGGCTGACTCAAGATTTCCTCATTGTGTCGGGGGAATGGCACGACGGTCTTCACTGCCTGACAGTAGAGGGAGAGCCAGGTAGGGTACTCGAAATAGGAGGCGGTCTAGATTCTTGTATTTATTTTTTTTTTGCTGCGTATCTGCTTTGATTGATTGATCATAGGAGCTTTGTTTCTGTTTCTGCAGATCCGCACGCTTTCGCGCGTCATTTTCACCTGGTCAACAAGGAGGATTTGGAAGCCGTTCTCAGGGCAGAACTCTTTTTGAACGAGGCTGATAACCAGGTTAGAGCCGCCCACCATATCCTCGGATGCGACCCAGCCCAGAAGTCGTTCCAGGTCCCAAAGCACGTTATTAGGGCTCGTGATCCTCGGCTTAGGCAAATCACTGTGGTGGAGGACGGTTTTGCATTTTCTGAGGGATCTTATGTTCCGGAAGGCATTCCGTTGGCAGGCTCTTCCTCATCCCATCAAGCGACAGAGACCGAGGAAGGGGAACTTAAGAAGACAGGGGAGGTGGTTGAACTGAGCTCGTCTGAGGACGAATTTAGTGCGTTTAACCTAGCTGATCAGTCCGAGGATCCCTCTGGTAATCTGGGGGACCCCCATTTGTTCGAATCCGATCTTCAGTCCACAAGGGTTGGTATTCAGGCCGAAATGGGTCTAAAGAGACAGCCCCAAACCAGCCTTCTTGACCTGCTTGAGGGCAACTCCAAGAAGGGTGTGCCAAGAGAGTCACAGCCCAAGCCCCTATCACCTCTGCACCAGCCTTTGTCTATGCGCACCAGGTCATCCTCTATCCCTCCAGTCTCAGACCCACAGTCAGAGTCTTCCAACCCAAAAAGGAAGAGATCTTCTAAGGGCAAGGACCCCATGGATGGGGGCAAATCCCATTCTTCGCCAGAAGAAGGTGGAATCCACCGGCCGTCCAAACAACTGAGGCTCGGTGGTCAACATAAAGGAAAGGAAACCGTCCAGCAGTCCGAGGCCCAGGCCTGGCTGCCCGCTGCCATGCTCCATGGTCAACCCTTGATGGATGACGCAACGATTCGGGAATCCCGGGGAGGCGAGGGGGCTCTCGTAGCTGACGCCCTGGAGAAGTCTCTTCTCCTTCCCGCCGACATGGCTGAGCTAAGGAGCATGAGTGGGCCAGAGGTTGCCCTTAGCCTTAAGAGATATCTAGGCATGGTGGGTCCCTTGGTACTTGTTTATTCTACTTGAATTTTGTTGCTTAGCACCTTCCCTTCTCTTTACGGCGTACCTGTTTTTGTTGGCAGGCTGTCCAGGCCCTTTTCAGGCTGGATGAGGAGGTCGATGGCCAGAGTAACGCTTTAGCGCAGGAGCGTGACAAGTTCTTGAAAGCTGCAAGTACCCTTAAGAGATCTGAAGCAGATCTAAAAAAGGCGATCGAAAATCTGGAGGAGATGACAAAGGCCAGAGATAACACGGCCTCTGATTTAGCCGCAGCTAAAAAGCAGGCCGAGAATCATATGAAGCGACTGCAAGAGGTTGAGGGCCAACTGCGATCCGCTGAAGAGAACATCGCCGACCTGAAGAAAAAGCTGGCCGAGGCGATTTGGACTAAGGGTGTTGCCGAATATGCCAGGGATGAGGCCGTGAGGGCCAAAGAAGAGGCTGTGTTTGCGAAAACAGATGCTGAGCGTTCCTTAGAACAAGCGGAAGAGGAGGCTTTTGCCGAAGGGGTGGCTAAGACTGAAGCTACCTTCAAGGACCAAATCCCTGAGGTATGCAGGCGCTTTTGCTCCCAGACCTGGACCGAAGCGCTCAACCAAGCAGGAGTTGATGCCTCGTCTGACCTTAGAAGGGCAGAAAGAGTATATTACCCCCCGGCAATACGCGAGGTTATCCCCATTACTTCCGAGGAGGAGACTACATTACCGGTGGCGGGTGAAAGTCAGAACAAAGCAGCCGAGGATACACCTTCAGCTGACAGACCTATTGAGGAGGCCGGGCCCCATGGAGCATTGGAGGGGGCTAGGACCGAGGGTCAAGAAGTGCCCCAAGATGTGGTGAGGCTTCCTGCTAACTCCCCAGCCACACTCTCGGTTCCTCCGATTTCTCCTACCGTGGAAGGGTCCTCTGAAGTCGCCCCTCCGAGACAAGGTCCCTAGGTGTTGGTTGAAGCCTTTTGACAAGCCCTTCAAGACAATTTGCCTACTGAGTTGGGGGGAAATGGCAAATGGCATAATACACTGTTATTTGCTTTCTTTTTCATTTCATTTTGCTTCTTGCCTTGGGGGCATTGTAACGAAATTATACGTATTCTATCTGAAAAGCATATTCAATATTTTGCTTCTAGTTATTGATGCTTTCTTTTACCTGCCGTGCTCTAATATTTTGCTCAATACCTTGGTTCTGTTCTGGACTTAGTCTCACGAGACCATCAGCTATCCTTCAGGCATGAACCCGAGGACCGTATCACAATTCGGTTCTAGCTAATGCTTTGGTTTTTCTGCAAATAGTTAGTCTAACCCTTCGGTTCTTCTGTAAATAGCTAGTTTCCCCATAGGTTTGAGTCCTTGGACCATGCAATACCTTGGTTCTGTCTAGTACCCAAGTATAGCTGCATGGTTAGTTTTCCCATAGGCTTGAGTCCGAGGATCATGCAATGCCTTGGTTCTGTCTAACACTTCTATTCTTCTGTAAGTATCTAGTTTTCCCATAGGTTTGAGTCCTTGGACCATGCAATACCTTGGTTCTGTCTAGTACCCAGGTATAGCTGAGGTGAAAGAATTTATCCTCGGCGCAGGAAATATTATTTTCAGCGTGATGATAGCCTCGGCCCTGCTTTGTCGGACGTGTTTCATCCTGCGAACTGGACCCTTGACTTTGCGGTGCCCTGGGCAAGAATGGCTTAGAATCCTAACCCTACGCGTGTTGGTAACCCCGCCTTCAGTTCAAGTTTCTGCCCTCTTTAATTACGAGGCGCCTCCTGACTGTTCGCGTTCCGCGCTTGACGTTTCGACATGCGAGGCGCACTCGCATTAATATCCTCGTGGATTGATACAGATCGAACGGTTGACAACCGCCTTGAAATACGGTCAGAATTAATGTCACCGAAAATCACTCTCTCGAATCCAGTGTAGATCATTTCTGACCAATTTCCCCCTTCTATAAAAAGGCTATACGGGGGAAATGCCCTTCTATACCCCACGAATCCTCTAACAAAGCAAGAAACATGTCCCATCACCCTCCAAAGCCCCCTCAATAACCTTACCAGAATTGTGATAAGAGTTTGGAGAAATGGGACGGCCTTGGATGGGAGTGAGGGCACACAGGCTGAAGGTCCTGCTCCCTCGACCGAGAACCGTTGTGGATATGGGTCGCGCCAGACCTCCGGCGCGGCAAAGTTTGAGCGTCATCCTGATGGTGCCGTGCATAGCGGCCAAGAGGGAGGTCCCTGAAGTACATAACGCCCCTCTCCGGGGTGCGCTTACGTTGGTGGAGATGTACAAGATTACGTCATATCTAGTGCCCGAGTGTTGCCGTCTCCAACGGCCAACCACCGTGGGGCTGGAAGAGAATCAAGGGAACATCATGGGGAAGGGCCATTAGGCGCCCTTGCATCTGCTCCTCTCTTCGTGCCAGCACCACCGCACCGGCGCGGGAGTTGTTGATAGCCTTGAAAGAGGCCGGCCTCAGCCCCCCTTCCCTTAGTTAGCTTTAAAACAAGCCTGTCTAAGCCTCTGTTTGTATCTTGTACGTTTTCTTTTCATTTAATAAAATAATGCGATCTTTCTTTTCTTTTCCTTTGAATCTTCTTACTTTTGTGCAATGGGTTTTTTTTTTTTGCAAAAGCTTTGTCGTTATCCTTCCGCAAGCTAGTTACTTAGGAACGATGGTCCGTTGCGTCTGTTGGTGCACAAATTCTTCCCACAGACGGCGCCAATTGTAGGGACTCAATTTGGATTGGACCCAAACAATACAATTTTTAGAGCGTGGGTTGAAGAATTAGGCCCTAACAGACTAACAACAGTGCACCAAGTGCTCTTCACCCTTGAAGGGGAATGAGCCCAATTCATTCCTAAGGGTAGCTCCTCGGCGCTCGTCCGAGGAGCTTCTTCCCCCCATTTCCTCCTCCCTCCTTTACTACTTTGCTCGCCCTTCTTATATATCTCTCTCCCTCCTATCTCTTTCTTCCATTTGTTGATCATCCATTTGCCCTTTTCTCTGACCGTCCGTCCCATCAGAGGCCTTATCAGTACTCGAGTGGTTCACAATGACCAATGTTACCCTGCCCAGGGGTTACATCCCCATTAATGCGGCCAGGGGGTTAGATGAGTACATTTAATGTGGAGGTGACAACCTGTTCTGGGCCTGTTCCCCCACCTGGAATCAGCTTCGGTATGCCGAGGACAGGGATGTCCTCGGCGTGGATCCAAAAAAGCATAGGTTTTCATACACCATCCTCGGACGATCATCCTTCCTCGGAATGGGCCTTGGGCCAAATGCAAGATGGGCCGAGGCTACCAGGCCCACGGGCCCCACAGTAATCTATAATTATATATAAAAAATAAATTTATTGATCAAAAGTAAATAACAATTAACATGAAATTTGACATGTGTTTTAAGAACATAAAGAATAAAGAATATGAAATTCAACAATTAGATTTTCAAAATTGACCATGTTAATTTATTTAATGAGAGTTGTAGCCTTAGGGTATAATTAAGTTTGTAACCAAACTTTGTCCTTAAACTTTAGTCCCCTTAACAATATATTAGGTCCTTACAAACAAAAAGAAAAATCCAAAGAAAATTTTTATCTAATTAAAATTTTGATAGAGATGTAACTTGCAACATTGGTAATGAGACTATCATGCAAAAATTTCAAAATAAAAAAATTTGTAGAAAGAAATTGTAAGACTTTATGTATTTGTGTGAGTGTGTGTGTGTTTTTTGGGTCAATATATGAAGTTCTCTTTTAATTAAATTTTGTGTAATTTAAGTTTTTTAATGACCACCCTGGAAAATATTTCTGGAGCCGCCACTGAACGGTGCAACAACAAACCATCAAAAGGGTTTTGCTATTGAGGCCTCCTTTTATTTATTTATTTTGAATTGTTTTGGGTTGAATCTTTTTGGTTAGTCTATAACCCAAGCCTGCCAGTGTGTAAGCACAATCCAATCACCCCAAGGGGCCAAGTTTAATTGTGTTATATCATATATGACTTGTTTTGAAAAGAACTACTTTGATTTTTTATTTTTTGGGTTTGAAGTTGCAACCTCTTAGTCTCTAACACACACTTAGGGTTGCAAATGAACTAAGCTGTTTATGACCAACTTGAGCTCAGCTTAAAAAAAAAACATTTTTATGTTTGTTTGTTTAGTAACCAAACCAAACTCAAGCTCATCTTTAAGCTCAATTATTTAATAAGTCATGCTCAAACATAATAATATTTGTGAACAAGCTCGTGAACATTAGGGCTCGAATTAACTATATACAATATTATATATTTATATGTATACTTATCTAAAAATATATTTATATACATTTGCAATTGGGTTATATAAGTTTGTAATTTGATTCATATGATATAAAATTATTATTTGCAGTTTATTCATAACATAAACCATCCATTTGTAGTAAAAAATCATAAATTTGTGAAGGGTTAAGACATTTTAGTCATGCTTTTACCATATATATATATAAAAGAATAAGTTAATTAAATAGCTCATGAACAAGCTCAAGCTTACTCAACAAGTAAATGAACCAAACTTGAACACGTAATCTGATTTGTTGATGAGCTTGAGCTCCACTTGTGTTTGAAATAAAATTAAATGAACAAGACTGAACTTTTAATACTTGACTTTTCTTGTTTATGGCCCACCTCTCTCACACACCTCTTCATACTTATAGTACTTGGAAATGACATCAGGCACAAAGAGCATTACCATAATCCAATCACCCCAAGGAGCCAAGTTTACTTGGTGTAATATAAGAACAACCAGATCTCAACTCTCAAGCAAGTTTGAAATTAAGCTTTCATTCTAAGCCAATAAGCTTGCTTAATTCCACAGTATGTTATTTTTTTTAAGGGAATTCCAAAAGTGTCATTGAAGCCTATTAAACCTACATTCCACTCTCTCTTGATTCTCTCTCTTGTTCTATCCTGAATTGAAATGAGCCTTAGAGTCCCCGTCAAGTTAGGATTTTATTTTTGCCTTTATAAATGTAAATTTTTAGTTTCACAATTTGGCCCATTAGGTGGCCTTTTGTAATTGGGATGGGCCTATCTCCATCTCTTCTCTTCCTTCTTAGGTTCTTGTTTTCGAAGTTGTAGATGGATTAAGCCCTCTTAAGTTTCTTCTTAGTATATTCTTATTCATTAAAAAATAAGAAAAAGAAGAGAGAGAGTTTGAATTGCCAACCAATAATTATGAATAACAAAAAAGCCCAATCCAAATAAGTCCAAAATTGGATTGGATAAATTTGATCTGAATTAGATCTAAAACGGTTTCCCAGATGCCAATTCCACAAATATTGGGTTCCACTAAGTCAAGCCTGTTGCTTTCGAGTTTCAAACTTTCAATGGGCTACAAGAGCAAAACAGTTCAGTTTCAGTTTTGTGAACGAGTTGTACTGTATTTAGGCCTAAACTTAAAAAAGTTAATTTGGGGGCTGAAATGACGCTAAGTAAAAGAGGGGCTAAGCCCTTTCATCTTCGGAAAATCCGTGGGCTAAAAATTCAGAACAGACAGACCAGGTAGAGCTAGGTGCACTGTGCAAACTGGGCTGAACAAATTCTATAACAGGGGCTAAGCCCTTTTATCTTTTGCTCCTTTTTCCTTTCTTTGTCGAGGGTATTAATTGAATGAAAAATGCTAGGTGTACGTTTATTTTATAATATTTTTATAATAAATTTTAAATGATAAGTTATTATTGATTTTAACTTTAATTTGCAACTTAAATTACTTATTTGCGCATCTGTACCAGCCAATAACAACTTGACATTTAAAATTTATTATAAAAATATTGTGAAAATATTATGAATATAGCATTTCTCTAATTGAATTTCCAGCTACTCAAAATTGTCAAAATATCCTTTACCTCTGTTTTTTTAGTATGATTACTCCCAGTGGCAGAGGCCCCCCTCCCCCACAAAAAGTCAGTAGATACCAGATATATATCAATATAAGAGTTATCTTTTCTATAAAAAAAATATATATATATATATATATATAAAATAGTTATCCATTATTATGGCCCCCTTTCCCTTTTTTTTTTTTTTTTAATATATATCCATGAATACATTTTAGATTCATTTAAATAGGATTACAATTATGTACAATTTATCACCAAACTAATTAATTGGAAAATCAAACACTGATGATAAACACAAGATTATTTTAACAATTGAAAAGAAAAAAGAGAATTAAAAAAAAAAATTCTATATTTTTGCTCCAACCTCACTGAAAAACCCCTACGACTTATTTTGGAGTTGGAGGAAATGTCTCCTTCGTACTCAATAAATTTCATGGCTTTACAGTCATACTATCACACAACCAGACTCCTACATATTTGCATCTGGGCTTTGACTCTTCTCTCTTTCTTTCTCTTTCTCTCTTTGAGATGGTTGGTTTGTTGTTTTGCCTTTCGTTTTTGCTTTACTCTTTCATCCCAAGATCCAAGACAAGATTTTTTTAACAGATTTGAGATTATAATTTTTCCAAGACCTACGCGTGTATGGTTTACACTTCAACTTGTCTTCCAATGCAAAAAAAGGTCTGACCTTTCTTTCTTCTACTTGTTATTTGTCATTAAATTAATAAATATATTAATAATATTATATAAATATAATATACGATTTATGAAACTGATAATATATATATATATATATATAAAATAGAAATAAAATAATAGTATAATATATTATCTGTTGTTTCATTTTTCATATTTAATTATATTTTTGTATGCATGAAGTGTTTGTTTTTTACTCTTTTATTTTAGCAATCTTTAATTGACTAGTAATTTTGTTGTATCTTAGTCATTATGCTTAATGAGATATAATTTATTTGAAAATCTAAGTTTATGGGAAAGTTAAAATTTATTGATTCATTCTTAAGAAGTAAGAAAGATGGTAGCATTATTATTTTAATTTTTGTATAGAGAGAAAAAAAAATTAATCATCTTTTTTATAATAAAAAAAAAAATAAACATTTTTTTTTTTTGGGTTGGCCCCCCCCAAAGTCAAGTTTCTAGCTCCACCACTGATTACTCTTGCAACTTATCACTTTGGATGGAAGGTATACTTATCATTATTCATTACAGTAAGGTCTAACCTCTATCTCGACTTAAATTTTAATATGTTTTAATGCATTTCAGCCACTTGTGTCTATTTCAATTGTTTTGATTCATATTTATGATTATTATTTATTGCTCCGTCGCCCCGCACTTTTCTTTTTCTTTTTTTCTTTTTTTTTCCTTCCCCTCTGCCACCACTTGTCTGATGTCTCCCATTTTGTATATCCTGTACCCGGCATATAACAAAGAAGTGGGTCCCAGTGTGTGGGTCCCGCCTCCTTGTGAGGTACCTGGCATATATGCGGGGTACAGGATATATGGCCTCGATGTCTCCCCATAATATCTCTCTCCACCCTGAAAATCACACAACTTTTCTTTTTCTTTCTTTGTCTTCTTCTGTTTTCTCTTTTTCTTTCTTTCTTTCTTTCTTTCTTTTTTCATTTTGATGATGGTGTTTTTTAATAGATGTCAAGGACTTTGATGTGATGACTATTATCTTTCATTTAAGCAATGTGTCGTGGATTCGAGTATGGAAATTACCCTATTAAGGGTTAAAACTAACTACCAACCACCTCTTTCAAAGTTCAAGCCCTAGAAATGCAGAATTGTGTAATGGAAAACCAACTTTGATGTTTGTTTTTGAATATTTCTATAATTTTTTTCATTTGGTGTTTTTACTTTTTACCTATGTAATGAAATTTTATGAACCTCTTTGTTATGTAATAGTGCTATCATAAACTTCAATATTTGGAAATGACGGTATTAAAAATGTTTATTATATGGTTTGGTATAGATAATTTATAGCCCTATACTTACATGATAAAGCATTTAATATGTTGATATATCTAATTAAAATGTTTGATATAGAAATAGTAGTAATCGTAAAATGATATGTCAAAAATGCACTGATAATACTCAAAAATTTTGATAAAAGATTACTAAGCAAATTTGTCTTGTGAATGAAAGTTCACTAAATGATTTCTAGACATTTAAACCATTGGATTTAAGTAGATCCAACGGTAAAAAAAAAAACCCTCATTAATGATAATATTCTGATTAGGATCTCATTAATTATCCATCATTAATTATATTTTATATCCATCTCTAAAGCCAAAAAAGTGTTATATTTGACTCTCTCTCTCTACGTTTCTCTCTATATCTCTTTCTCCTCCACCGTTGTTCCATCTCCATGGATAGATTGCCGGAGGAAGAAGGAAAAAAAAAAATGAAATACAAAATTTTAGAAATTTTTTATTAAAAAAAAAAAAAATTACCACGCAAATGTAGTGCATGAAGCACAATTTCTCTCTCTCTTTTTTTCATAAATATTTTGGTTTAGTTAATAGAAATTTTCAAGCATGACCAGTTTTAGATAAACAATTAGATGAAACCTACACCAGAAAGAATGGATTATGTTGACTTGACTTGTTAATGCTACTCTATCTTATATGTTGTGTACTTGTGCTTGCATATGCAATGAAGGCTGGATTAAGTTGACTTGTTAATGCTACTCTATCTTATGGTAATATTATAATTTTGGTTAAAAGAGGAGTGAAACACTAGAGCATGATTTTCCCCTTACATGCATATATCTGTGGGCTAACTGGGCTATCTGTTATTTCCTTGAAGAATGTTGGACTCTGACTCAGGTGTAACTTCAGCAGGGGCACAAAAATTGATTGATAGTCACAAGCAGTTACCGCTTCAATTTTCTTTCCCGTCTGTTGCATAGCAATAGTAGTTGTCCTGATTATACCATCAAATTTGTAAAGTTGCAACAATAAACTGAAATTCAATCATCCTATGGAATGAAATAGTTCATCAAGCAACATATTTATATCAAACACAGCACTACACCCAAGGACATTGGATTTCACTTCAAGCATGAAATTTATCGTGTTCATAAATTTGGCTGTATCATACCTTTTCATCTATCTCGCTAATATGCTTCTTGATCTCTAATTTTATTTCATTGTCCTTGTGATTTTCTTCCAAAATATACCATATGATATCCGACTCAAAATTCTCACCATTTGTGTTCTTAATCTGTCTCTCACGCTCTGACAAGAGAGACTCATAACTCAATGGTTTGTGCCCAAAATCTTCCCTTCTTTTATCTTCTTCAACGCATATACTATCCAAATTCTGTCATACCTTAATGTATCTCAAATACAGTATTTTTTTCTCAAAAATGTTCTGCATCCGGTGAAATTCAGCCCCATAGATCTTGAAAAGATCTTTCCCTTGACTTCTACTTGTTTCTCTTAAATTTGGCCACTGCTTCAATTGCTCCCCAATATTAATATTAGTACCTCCCTTCAATAACAAATCCACAATATCATCTTTACACTCATCATCATTTAATACGATTTCAACATTAGCACTAGAAGTAACAGCGGCTCCATCATTCGGCACAAGAAGCTCACCATGCGACATTCTCTTGTCGAAAACTACACAAGAGAAGTCCTCATTGAATAAAATTTTCTCATGATAAGCAACACAAGACTCACCTCTAATCTTATCATTTGCAAGACTGAAGCAAAGCACTTATAGTGCTAATATTCTAATTAATTATCCATCATTTATTATATTTTATATCTCATGATAAGCAACACAAGACTCACCTCTAATCTTATTCATTAGATTTAAGTAGATCCAACGGTAAAAAAAAAAACTCTTATTAATGCTAATATTCTAATTGATCTCATTTATTATTCTCTATTTAATACATTTCATACTTATTTCTAAAAAAAAATATAAAATCTCAATAATAACTATTACTTTAGTTCTTTCTACATTCATAATGGCACACAAAAAAAATTGGCTTTAGTAATAATCATTTTTGTAGTTGAAAAATAATGAATCTAACTATGGGGCTATCAGGCTTTGAAGGAAATTAGGTGGGAAGAACCATGTCTCAGAAACCATCTTATGGATTGGTTTGTGGATTTTCGAGATTTATGGACTGGGATTGTAGGTACAAACAAACACCAGTTGGCAGAGAGATTTGCTTTCGTGGCTTGGAGTATTTGGCATACCAAAAACGCTTCAAGATTGAAGAAACCATGTCTACCATTTTTAAGCATCTACTGGGACTCTTTGGAACGGTTTCAGGAATTCCACGAAGTTCGACATTAAGGACAACCCGAGACACAAATGGTTTTGGACCTCATACCACCGATAACAACTAGCTGCTGGACACCTCCTCAAACAGCACAGTTTAAAGCAAACTTTGACGAAGCTGTTTTCATGGATTCACAAATGGCAGGAATTGGAGTAGTGATCAGGGACTCAGGTGGCCATGTGACTGGTGCTTTATCGGAGAGGTTGTTTCTCTCCTCAACGGTGGACGATGTGGAGGCAGTTGCTTGCAAGAAAGCAATCAGTTTTGCTTTAAACCTTGGTCACAATGTGGTTTTTGAAGGTGATTCGGAAACAGTTATAAAGGCCCTCAACTCTAATGTTAGGTGTCTTACTTCCTTTGGCCATCTTGTTGATGATGCCAAAGCCTTTGTTTTGAATTTTGCAAATTCTTCGTTTTTGCATGTAAAACGGACTGGGAATACTGTTGCTAATAAACTGGCTAAGCTAGCCAAGCAATTCCAATGTCCATAGATTTGGTATGATGACATCCCTAGTCATGTGCAGCACCTTGTATTGGCTAAAAGACGCCTTTCTTGATTTCAAATAAAGACTTGATTGGTTTCTCAAAAAAAAAAAAAAACTATCAAAGTATAAAAACATGTGTGCTGCTCACAAAAAGACACCAACAAAAATGTCTTGAATATTGCTGAAAGAACTACGTTGCCATTATTACTGAGATTTTATTTCATGAGACAAGATCTGGAGTGTTCATGTTGATGAGGCAAGGAGCATGGTGGTGAGATTGGAATTAAGAGAAAGGCAATGGAATTGAATTGGAGAAAAGCAATTGAGGAGAGAGAGCAAAGAAAAACATGATTATGGAGGAGAAAGAGAGATGTAGACTTTTTTTTTTTTGGTTTAGAGATAAGTATAGAATATATTAAATAAGGGATAATAAATGAGATTAATTAGAATATTAGTATTTGTAGGGATGATAGGCCCAGTAGTATATATTGGGCTGGAGGCCCAGTCCAAGGACGCCTAGTAGTCTGAGGACGGGTAAACGTTGTTATGGAAGTCAACATTAATGATTAAAGAAAGGGGTCTGGTCAGGATGGTCCAAGAAGGTGGTCCGAGGAGGGATGCTTCCTCAGCTGAGCAAAGCCGAGGTCAGAAGGTGCGGTCTACCATCTAGAAGTAACGTTCCAGGAGATTCTATTGATAAGTATATACATCATGAAAGCACAGGACAAAGGAAATCTATGAAATATCTAAGAGAAAGCTGCTACCACCGCATTGAATGCTTTGTAGCTAACTCTCTGGCTGCATTAATGAGGTAGTGATACCTGAACAGTAATTTTCAGCCTTATAGCTACTCCCAAAGATTTCAGGAATGTGTTGATGGGACAAGGATCAATACCAGCAATCTAATTTACATGTGGAGGGTGGAGATGAAAAAAGGAAGATAGTATAAAATAAAAAGAAGACCCTGAGGGAAAGGGATCGGAGAATTAAGAGAAAAACACTAAAGGAACAAGAACTGGACTTGTAACCAAATTCGAAAGAAATATATACAAGAATTAATCTCCTCGGATTGTACCGAGAACAATTTTCCTTAGATAAAAATAGTATATCTTTACTTTTTTGTCATTTGGATCCATTATAATTGTTACCCAACTCATTAAAACCTAGTTTTCCAACCCACTCTTTACAAATTCATTATATTGGGCTCTTTGGGCCTAGATTCTTTAACCTTTTGAGCTTAGAAACCAAATTGTGACCTTACAATTGGTGCTGTCTGTGGGGAATTCTTGTGTTGTGGTGAGTTTAACGTTTAGTTATGGTAGGTTCAGGTCCGAATTAGGAAGAATCTATGGGGTCCCAACGTCAGGATCATTTTCTCAATCTTGAGCGAAGAAGGGACTGGAAAGTTAGTGTGCATACCACTCATACTAGCAGGAGCCAATCACGAGGTGGGAGCTACGTCTCTCGTGAGGAGAATACCAGAGCCATGCAACTGGAGATTGATCATTTGAGGAAGAAGTTGCACCGTAAGCGACAAAGATGAACTCCTTCCAATTCTGGCTCCTCCTCTAATGACGGTAGAGATGACAGTTATAAGCTCAGGTCAAGGACTCCCCTTAGTGAGTCTTTCTCGTGTGATAAGGACAGCCCCCATGTGCGTAGGGATAGGGGCTTGTCTAACAAAGGCCTAGGAAATGACGCTATGAGCAGAGCGTTAAATCAAATTTCCAGATCACCTTTCACACGCAGAATTGAAGGAGGGAGACTTCCTCGGCGGTTTACTCAGCCAACATTCACTATGTACAATGGTCGAACAGACCCTGTAGAGTATGTGAGCCACTTCAACCAGAGAATGGCTATGCACTCTAAGAATCAGGCTTTGATGTGCAAAGTATTCCCATCCAATTTGGGGCCTGTGGCAATGAGGTTGTTTGATGGCCTGGGAGCAGGTTCTATTGATTCCTTTAAGGAACTCACCCACGTGTTTGGATCTCACTTTATTACTTGCAGTAGGGTTCCTCGGCCCTTAGACTCCCTGTTGTCTATGACCATGCGAGAAGGGGAGACCCTGAAAACGTACTCAGACAGATACTAGGAGATGTTTAATGAGATCGATGGGGACTTCGATGATGTGGCCATAAGGACTTTCAAGGTCGGCCTACCTGCTGAACATGATTTGAGAAAGTCGTTGACCAAAAAGCCTGTAAGGAGTGTGCGTCGGCTCATGGACCATATTGACAAGTATAAACGAGTTGAGAAAGACCAACAACAAGGGAAAGGAAAAGCTAAGGTTATCCCTCAGGATAGAAGGGATTTCAAATCAGACAAATATAATAATAATCGGCCCCGAGGAGAATTTGCTAGGCAGTCAAGGTCTATTGCTACCCAAGTGGTTGGCACAGTGTTCAGGGAACCAATGCATCAAGTCTTGGAAAAGATTAAGAATGAGCCATACTTTAGATGGCCAAACAAAATAGGAGGAGACCCAATGAAGCGCAATCAAAGCCTTTATTGTCAACACCACCAAGAGCGAGGACATACCACAAAAGATTGCAGAACTTTGTGAAAATCATCTAGAACAGCTGGTCAGATGTGGAAAGTTGAAGTAATTTCTACATTAGATCTCAAAGAGATACTTCATCAAGGCCACCTATGGGCACAATTAATGTCATCTTTGCTGCCCTAGGGAGAACTGGTTCTCACCCCTCCAGAGTGATGTTTGTAGCTCAGCCACCTACTAAGGATTCTAACCTTGAGCCGAAAAGGGCTAGGATGGAGATCCGACCAGCGTTGTGTTTCTCGGATAAGGACAAGATTGGGACCATACAACCATATGATGATGCATTGGTGGTCACCCTCAAGATAGGGGGGTATGATGTGAAAAGAGTGTTGGTGGATCAGGGCAACGGGACAGAGATTATGTACCTTGATTTGTACAAAGGATTAAACCTGAAACTTGAGGATTTGACAGCTTATAATTCACCTTTGTTAGGCTTTGACGGGAAAGTTGTTGTTCCAAGGGGCCAGATTCGACTACCCATGCAAGCAGGATCAGAGTTGGTAGAGGTGGACTTCATTGTAGTGGATGCTTATTCTCCCTACACGGCCATTGTAGCAAGACCCTAGCTTCATGCCTTGGGAGCCGTTTCTTCCACTTTGTATTTGAAAGTGAAATATCTGTCTGGGGACCAAATTGAGGAACTGGTTGGGAGCCAGTCCGTGTCTAGGCAGTGCTTGGTGGCTGCAATAATGCATCAGCCAGGAGTTGAGTCATCGACCTTTACTGAGAGGGGCTTATAGCAATTAAGGACTCTAGTGTTATCTACGGACGCGATGTCAGAAGGGGCAAAGTGTGAGAAGTTAGAGAAAATTGTTATTGATGATGATTTGGAAAAGTTCTTTCAAGTCGAAGCCCAGCTACCTCCTCGAGAGAAGGAAGAGCTGATTGTGTTTCTCAAGAGGAATATTGGCATGTTCACATGGAGTGCTTACGAGGCTTCTAGGTGGATCCAAACTTCATCTGCCATCATTTGAATGTCAATCCGTCCGTCATCCCCAAAAAGCAACCACATCGGTGCTCATCTAAGGACCATTCTGATGCTGTCAAGGATGAAGTGATCAAGCTTAAGCAGGCCAGGGCTATTAAAGAGGTGTTTTACCCTGAGTGGCTAGCCAGTACTGTAGTGGTGAAGAAGAAGAGTAGAAAGTGGTGAGTATGTGTGGACTTCACATATTTGAATAAGGCTTGTCCAAAAAACCATTTCCCCATGCCTCAGATAGACCAGCTAGTGGATGCAACTGTAGGCCATCCTCGGATGAGTTTTTTGGATGCCTTCTAGGGATACCATCAAATAACACTGGCTCTAGGTGATCAGGAGAAGACAGCTTTTATCACTCCTACTGGAAATTACCACTATAAGGTGATGCCATTTGGATTGAAAAATGCAGGGTCTACTTATCAGAGGATGATGTTTGAGCCACAATTAGGCAAAAATATTGAGGTTTATATAGATGATATGGTGGTGAAGAGTAAGGTGGTGTCCGAGCATGTGGGAGACCTCGAGAATATTTTTAAGATACTGAAGAAACACAAACTGCGCCTCAATGCTTCCAAGTGCTTCTTTGGCGTGGGATCAGGTAAATTTCTAGGCCATATGGTCACTCATCATGGAATTGAGGTCAACCCTGATCAAGTTAAGGAAATTAACAGTTTACAGCCACCTCAGAATCCCAAAGAAGTCTAGAAATTAACAGGAATGACTGCCGCCTTGAACCGATTTATTTTTCAGTCAGCGGATAGGTGCAGATCTTTCTTCCAGTTGTTGAATAAGTGGAAGAAATTTGAGTGGACTGAGGAGTGTGTATTGGTCTTCCAACAGTTTAAGGAATACCTTTCTCGGCCACCTGTTATGTCTAGGCCTGAGGTGGATGAGGTTTTATTTGCTTACATTGCTATGGCTTCCTATGCCGTGAGTTTGGTGCTGATACGCATTAACAGTGGTGTGTAAAGGCCAGTTTAATATGTAAGCAAGTCATTGCATGAAGCAGAGGTTCGTTATTTACCACTGGAAAATTCCATCTTGGCAGTAGTACATGCTACACGTAAACTTCTTCACTATTTCCAATCTCACACAGTTGTTGTTTTAACCCAACTTCTGCTTCGATCACTACTTCGAAGTGCTGATTACACAAGAAGGATTACTAAGTGGGGTACGATCCTAGGGGCTTTTGATGTCAAGTATATGCCTCGCACCTCTATCAAGGGCCAAGTCCTCGCAGATTTGGTGGCCGAGTTTGCTAAATCCCCATTGGAAGAGGAGGCAGACAAGCAAGACATGGATGGAAAATCAGTTGGCATGGTCTCCTTGCAAGAACCTTTATCTTGGAGAGTGTACGTTGATGGTGCAGCAAACCAAAGAAAATCTGGAGTGGGGCTAGTTGTAATTTCTCCTAATAAGATCATTATTGAAAAATCCTTAAGGTTGGGTTTCTCGGCGACAAACAATGAGGCTAAATATGAGGCTCTATTGGTAGGGATGACAATGGTTCAAAAAAGGGGAAGAAAGACGTGGAGATATTCTCAAATTCAAGGTTGGTTGTAGGCCAGGTGAGGGGAGAGTTGGAGGCCAAGGTACGAGAATGCAAGGATATTTAAATCAAGTTAAGCACTTACAATTAGGTTTTGAGTCTTTCAATTTACTGCAAATCCCTAGAAGCGGAAACACACATGCTGATTCTCTGGCTACTCTCACAACCTCCTTGGCGCAGAGCTTACCTCACGTTATCCTTGTTAAAGTTGTGCAAACCTACTGAGATGAAGAAAGAGATGGTCCATATTCATCAAATTAGAATGGGACTTAGCTGGATGGACTCTATTGTGCTATTCCTTAAAGAGGATATCTTGTCCGAGGGGAAATCTGAAGCTAACAAAGTGCGAAGAAAGGCTCATCGGTTTTGGTTGTCTGAGGACCAGAAGTTGTACAAATGCTCTTTTTTGGGTCATATTTGCTATGCATATACCATGAGGCATCAGAGCTACTCCTAGAGGAGTTATATGAAGGGATTTGTGGAAGCCACACAGGAGGCAGATCCTTGTCTCACAGAGCCCTCACTTAGGGATATTGGTGGCCGCACAAGAGTATGTGAAGAAGTGCGACCAATGCCAAAGATTTGCCCCAAACATTCATCAACCAGGGGGTGTCCTTAATCCTCTGTCCAGCCCTTGGCCTTTTGCTCAATGGGGTTTTGATATTGTAGGGCCTTTCCCTAAGGCAACAGTGAATAAGAGATGGTTGCTGGTCGGCACGGATTACTTTACTAAGTGGGTTGAAACTGAACCATTGGCAAATATTAGGAACGTGGATGCCAAGAGATTTATTTGGAAAAATATTGTCACTTGGTTTGGGATCCCTCATACCCTCATCTCAGACAACAGTCTTCAGTTTGATAGCAAAGCCTTCAAAAGGTACTATTGCGATCTAGGCATTATGAATAGGTATTCCACCCCGGCTTACTCACAGGGAAATGGACATGCCGAGATTGTCAATAAGGTCATAGTGAATGGACTCAAGAAGATGCTGGATGATGCAAAGCGAAAGTGCGTGGAAAAGCTGTCACACGTCCTTTGGACATATCAGATTACACCTCGTAGGTCAACGGGAGATACCCCATTTTCAATGACTTATAGGGCCAAAGCTGTGATTCCTCTGGAGATCAGATTCCCAACACTAAGGATGAGTTCTTTCACTCTGAGCAACAATGATAGGCTATTAGAGAAGAACTTAGATTTAATTGAAGAGTAAAGAGAAAGTGACATGGTTCAATTGGCGTATTATCAACGCAAGCTCAAGTAAGGGTACGATGCCAACGTAAGGTTAAGGCCATTAGCACCTGGAGACTTAGTATTAAGAAAGGTTTTGGGTACCGCAAAGAACCCAGCATGGGGAAAGTTAGGGTCCAACTGGGAAGGGCCATACCGTATCACCTCGATGGCTGGAATAGGAGCATATTATCTTAAAAATCTAGATGAAAATATTGTACCATGCTCCTAGAATGTAAATAACCTGTGAATGTATTATTATTAATAAAAGTCTTTTCTACCATATTTTTGTTTGTTACATTATGCATTACACTTCATATTATTTGTTCAAGTATTAAACAGAATCTTGGTCATGTCTGGCTTCTCAGACCACATACCTTGGGTAAATTAATATTTTATGTTATTTGTCTAAGTATTAAACAGAACTTTAGTCATGTCTGACTCTTCGAACCACATACTTTGGGTAAATTAATATTTCATGTTATTTGTTCAAGTTTTAAACAGAACCTTGGTCATGCCTGACTCTCCGGACCACATACCTTGGGTAAATTAATACTTTATGTCATTTTCTAAGTATTAAACAAAACCTTAATCATGTTTGGCTCCTTGAACCATATACTTTAGGTAAATTAATACTTCATGTTATTTGCCTAAGTATTAAAGAGAAACTTATTCATGCTTGACTCCTCAGACCACATGCTTTAGGTAAATTAATACTTCATTTCATTTTTCTAAGTATTAAACAGAACCTTAGTCATGTATGGCTCCTCGGACCACATGCTTTGGGTAAATTAATACTTCATGTCATTTTTCTAAGTGTTAAACAGAACCTTGGTCATGCTTGGTTCCTTGGACCACATTTCTTGGATAAATTAATACTTCTTATTATCTATTTAAATATCAAACAGAACCTTGGTCATGTCTGGCTCCTCGAACCACATACCTTGGGTAAATTGATATTTTCAATCATTCTTCCTAAATGTTAAACAAAACCTTAGTTATGCCTAACTCCTCGGGCCACATGCTTTAGGTAAATTAATGATTCATGTCATTTTTCTAAGTGTTAAATAGAACCTTAGTCATGTTTGGCTCTTCGGACCACATACCTTGGGTAAATTAATATTTCTTATTATCTATTTAAATATCAAATAGAATGTTGGTCATGTTTGGCTCCTCGGACCACATACCTTGGGTAAATTGATATTTTCAATCACTCTTCCTAAATGTTAAACAGAACCTTAGTCATACCTGACTCCTCGGACCACATACTTTGGGTAAATTAATATTTCATATAATTTTTCTAAGTATTAAACAGAACCTTAGCTAAGTCTGGTTCCTCGAACTAAATGTCTTAGGTAAATTAGTACTTTCTATTATTCATTTAAGTATCAAATAGAACCAGCCATGCTGAATGGCAGAGATCTTCATTGTAGTGACATGATCAAATGGACACTCATGAGCATCACTTAAAGCATTTGCAAGTATATCTGTGATCTGTTTGAGAACTGATTATCACCCCCAGTTCCTTAGACTTACTGATAAGTAGAGAATTAGGTGGAGCCCGACATGTATGGCTACTCTACCATTGTGTACGTTTTTGAGGTTAAGGTTATACTTAGTTGAGATTGTAGACTTAGTAGGTTTAACTTGTCTTGTTGCTAATCATGTGAGGTGTAGTAACTATGCTACCACTTATGGAGGTAACTAAATGGAGCTATATCTCATTGTCAAGTTGGTTAAGTATTAAATGAAACAGAAACTATGTTAGGATCCATATAAATATCACAAGTATGAAAGAGAAGCTTATAACTATCATTAAGCTGAGCCTTAGAAAAAAGGAAATTAGATTACAAAAGGGTAAACTGATTACAAATCTTGGAAATAGAAACAAAAGTTCAAAAAGAAAAAAAAAAAAAAAGACAAGACAACTCATGGCTTCATTTTTATTACAAGCTTGTCTTTTGGAGTCTTGCCAGGCTGGGTGGAGGATGCTGGACCTTTACCCTTGAGGTCCTCCTTGGTAGGTATAGGGAGAGTTGCCAAAACAATCTCCATGTTGTGGGTGGCCTCTTTTTACTTGGAGGGGTCCTTAGGGGCAGCTGGAGGCTGGATGGCATCATAAGCCATTTCCTTGGTCACCTCTGCTTGATTCTTAGCAACCTCAGGTTGCTCTGCCTCCTTGGATGGGCTTTTGACTGAAGGAAGAGCCTTGGCTGGGCTCTCCTTGCCAGCATCTGCCTCCTTGGAGGCAGTGTCAGCCTTGGAGCCCGAGGAGTCTGAAGTGCAAATGGCAGGAGGGTAGTACACACTTTCGGCTCTTCTAAGGGCAAAAAAGGCCTCAACCCCAGCTTGGTTGAGGGCCTCATTCCACACTTAGAGGCAGTAGTACCTACACACCTCTGAGACCTTAGCCCTAAGGGCTTCTTTAGTCTCTACCACTCCCACTTCATATCCATCTTGCTTTGCTTGATCCTTGGCCTTCTCGGCCTCCTCTAGTTTCTTTGATAGAGCTTTTATTTGATCTCTGGCGGTGGTGAGCTCGGCCTCGACTTGGTAGAGTTGCTTGTGTTGGGCTTCAGCCTGCTTCTCTGCCCCGTCCAAGGCTGCCTCAACACTTTTCTTATCCCTTTCAGCTTTGGTCAGCTTAGCAGTCAGCTCTTGCGACTTTTCATCCGCCACCCTGAAAGCCTCTACGGCAGCGATGTGCCTGGCTTCTTCATCCTTCATCATCCTATGAGAATTGTTTACTATTTCCTCTGCACTGTGCGCGGATTGGACAGCCTTTCCAGAAAAAAAGAAATACAAAGGTTAGAGAAAACAAGAATAAGTATGAGTATAAAAATAAAAATAAAAAAAAATAATAAAAAAAAGGGGAGAGAAAGAGAGAGCAATTAGGGAACTAACCAGGGTGAGGTCCCTCTTCAAGCTGAGGAACACCTCGTGCTTCCTCATCGACCTTAGGTCGGCCATGTCCTTTGGCAGTAACAGAGCCTGCTCCACAGCATCGGCTACATATCCTGCCCTCCTTTGCTGAAAATCTCTGATTGAGGCATCAGCAAGCAAGGGAGTTCCATCTAGTGTTATGGCAAGAGTCCAAGCAGGGGTCCCAACTTGGGAATCACCTTTCTTATCCACCAAGGTCCATGTTACCCTGGACTGCTTGGCTCTCTTCTGGGGCTCGACTTCCTTAGATAAGGGGCCCTTCCCTCCTTCTACCACTTTGTGTCCCTTCTATTCCCTCTTCCTCTTGTAGTCAGCAGGGTCAAGTTGAAGAGGTAATGTAGACGGAGGAGGGGAAGCTTGGCTTGGATGGCCTTCTCTGGTGTATTGCCTCCCATTTGGGACTCCATTAAGTCCCGAAGGCTTGATCTAGTCTTGCGCTGGAGCCCCATAGCTTTTGGGATGGAGGGGTCTCCTTGTGTTTGGCTAACTTATGCTGAAGGCAAGTGACTGAAGTCACCAGCAGAAGTCTCCGGGGATTGAGGTTGGTTAAAGATCTCAAAATCATCCTCAGAGTCAAGCACTTCAACCACTTCTTCTTCTTTTTCTTCTTTTTCTTCTTCTTCTTCTTCTTCTTCTTCTTCATTAGTGGTTGGCTGTGAAGGGGTCACTTCATCCTTGACTTTATACTAAAGGATTGGCTCTACTTTTAGCACGCCTTGAGGTCCCGGACCTGGGTTAAGAAAGCCAAGTACAGCTACGTTGATTAGTTGTAAGCGAGGGTCCTTCGCCTTTATCAAGCACTTCAGGACCTAGAAGCTAGACGAAAGCGGGGTGTATCCGAGGATCAAATGAGCCGCTCATAATTAACCGTCACTATTGACAAACACCTCGGCTTTAAGTATCTTGTCTAGGCTTGGCTGGTTGACAAGACTGAAGTTTGGAACAGCGGCGTGCTTATCTTTAAAACCATTAGGGGGAAAAAAAACAATCAATAAAGGGAATGGCACAAATCAAAGGAAAGTTCAAATACAAACATAAACGGAGAACAATAGGTATAGAATGTGTCAAAGTGAAAAAATGGTAACTTTGAAGTAATAAACCTAGACCTAAAACCCCACCTGGTATCCCTTCTCTCGTCGGGCAGGGGAGGCCATCGTGCCACTCCCTTGAAATGATAAAAAAATCTTTGTTCATGCCTTTGTTGGAATTAGGGAGGCATGAGATAAGTCTAACCTTGGGGTACCTAGTTTTTAGGTAATATTCCTGCCTTTTTAGGTGATGAAAGTTGTAAACCCAATTGACATCATGGTGGGTAAGGTTTAGGCCTATTTTCTCATTAAGGGCGTCTATGCTACCTAAAATCCTAAACATATTTGGGGCACATTAGGTGGGAGCTAATCTATGAGCTCTAAGGTAATCCCTAGTAATTGTGCCCATGGGAATTCTCATCCCTCCCTCTATAAAGGCAATCATTAGGATTACCACTTCTCTCTCCTGCCTATCAGTGTGCCAGTCCCGTTCTTTACAGTACCTAATGGAGACTCCTGACGGGATTCTATATTGAGCTTTAAAGCTCTCTATACTCTTCGCGGAGTCTACCAAGTAAGCGAATCTACCCATGTTTGAAAGAGGGTTTAAGGTACTAAGATGGTAAAGGAAACTTAGAAGGGCCGAAGAGAAAAAGGTTCTGTATAAAGAAAAGTAGAAGGAAAAAAAAAAGGGTTTAAAAAGACTTACGCAAAGAAGGAAACTCTCCTTGGACTGGTTCTTGATATTTATAAGTGCGCAAGTGAAGTGAATGAGTGCAAAAGTGAAGTGAATGATTTGTTCAAGCAATATTTGTATCAGAGAGAGGGACGAGCGGGAAATTTCCCGCCCGAGTTCCAATAAAATCTCCAGCCATTGGATCCGCATCACACCGTAGAACGTGGGTAACATGGAGCCGCATAAATTTAATGAAGGTGCGTCTCGAATGCCGAAGCGTTAGGAGCGTGCATTGGGCAGTTAAAAAGGTACCTGCGCAGACAGAGATGATATATGATAGGAGCGGGGTGCTTGTGGTGATATCGAAATCCTCGTTTCTTCCTGATGAGCAAAAAAGGAGAATTTCAAGGGGCTATAGTAGGGATGATAGGCCCAGTAGTATATATTGGGCCGAAGGCCCGGTCCGAGGACGCCTAGTAGTCTGACGATGGGTAAACTTTGTTATAGAAGTCGACATTAATGAATAAAGAAAAGGGTCTGATCATGATGGTCCAAGAAGGTGATTTGAGGAGGGATGCTTCCTCACTTGAGCAAAGCCGAGGTCAGAAGGTGTGATTTGCCATCTAGAAGCAACGTTCCAGGAAATTCTATTGATAAGGATATACATCATAAAAGTACAAGACAAAGGAAAGTTATGAAATATCTAAGAGAAAGCTGCTACCACCACATTGAATGCTCTGTAGCTAACTCTCTAGCTGCATTAATGAGAAAGTGATACCTGAACAATAATTTTCATCCTTACAGCTACTCCCAAAGATTTCAGGAAGGTGCTGATGGGACAAGGATCAACACCAACAATCTAATCTACACGTGGAGGATGGAGATGAAAGAAGGAAGATAGTATAAAATAGAAAGAAGACATTGAGGGAAAGAGATCGGAGAATTAAGAGAAAAACACTGTAGGAACAAGAACTGGACTTGTAACCAAATTCAAAAGAAATATATACAAGAACTGATCTCCTCGGATTGTGCCGAGGACGATTTTCCTTAAATAAAAACAGTCTATCTTTACTTTCTTGTCATCTGGATCCATTATAAATATTACCCAACTCATTAAAGCCTAGTTTTCCAACCCACTCTCTACAAATTCATTGTATTGGGTTCTTTGGGCCTAGATCCTTTTGTCTTTTGTGCTTAAGAACCAAATTGTGACCTTACAGTATTAATGAGTCTTTTTTTTACCATTGAATTTACTTAAATCTAATGGTTTAAAAAATGTGTAACTTGAACCCATCTCTCTCTCTCTATATATATATATATATATATATATATATAATATCAATCAATTGAGGTATAAGACTCTTAGCTAGACATTTAATATAGGGTGTAATGTTTAGAACCAAAATTGGATCAAGACATGTTTAATTAACAAGTATTAATAAAGAAGTCACATTAGAGACTTTGTAGAAAATTAAGAACCCAGCTAATCTAATTAGAGTTTGTTTAGAGAAGATTAAACCTTATTTAATAGAATAGTACTTGTTTCTTTAATCCAAAAAGATGGTAAGTTTTTGTTAGTTTAAACTAATAAAGTTTAGCACTATTAGGTAGTCCAAAGAAGATTATATAAAAATTAAGAATTATTACATTACCAAGAAAATCAACAATTTCACTCCTTTTATATTGTTAATTTCTTATCAATGCTGTTAAATTTTGAATCTAACAATCAATCAAGCTTCACTATGATAATCCCTCATTCTCCAATCATTTCCTATCATGAATCAAGCTACTCTCTCTATGTCTCTCATATTAAAAAATCCTGTCATTTCATAACAATAGTAAAATTGCTTTATATATCACGCTTAATGAATCACCCACAAAAGGGCAAAAGGGTGGAAATTAATTAAGCATGAGATATATCTTTCTCTTTACAATCATCATATCTTCCTTTGCATATAGCAACTAGCACCATAGTAGTACCTTTTTCCTAGTCAAAAGCTTGCATTCTTTAAGTTCACAAATCCAATAATTAATTGAAGTAGAGTAAGTCAAACTTGAAAGTTGTAAATCCTGATCAGCTGCAAAATGCAGCTTCCAAGAGAAGAGCCAAGCGTGTGCAAAGTGCAAACACGAGTCACATTCAATGCAAGTAGACATTTTGCTTAAAGAAAGACCATGCAGAAAAAACACTCTTTTACGCGCTGAAAATGTTTTCCTCCCAGCATGTTTGAATTATTGAAACTTGAAAGTGTAGCGTGCATGTATCTGATCATAAAAAATAAAAAAAAGAATAGTTAAAGTGTGAACGTGTATGCCTGCTAATTTGACTCTGAAAATATAGCCAACTGTTCATTCTTATCGAAGTTGAATCAAGCAAGAATTACATTATATAATTAAGACCGGCCAGTCAATTACTGCAGTCACTATACCTTGGTTACAAGTTACAACGTACTTATATTACTTTTGTAGTGGCCTATTGGGACCTCAATAGTGTTTTCTAGCTAGGAGGATATATTGTTATTATTAATTAAGGTTTAAATTATACTTTAATACTATTAAATTAATATATAGATTATACTACTCAATAGTCAATATATATTTTTGTTGGGTTTTACATTTTCGACATGTGTTTAACATGTATAAATCGTGCAAACTTCTTATTAATTAAATATTACTTATGTATTATCTTATCCATTTACTCCAAAGTGTTTTTTTTTTAATATGTTGTGCAATGGTACAATTTGAATTCAAACTAAAAATAAGACATATTCATATAAATCCACATGGACACAATGGATACAAAAATTCATGCGGTTTGAATGATACATGGATCCATAGACGATGACAAGAAGAAAATTTCACTAAAAACAATTAGATTATCGTAATGACATCACAACTCATTCAAAAACCCGAAATATAATGGTATGTTTGGTAACTATTTTTTCTCTTTATTTTCTGTTTTCAAAAAAAAAATTCTATTTTTGAGACTGAAAAACTTGTTTGACAACCCAAAATAGATTAAAAACAATCTCAAAACTCAACTTGTGAAGGAAACTGAAAACATGCAAAAGGTTGTTTTCAGTTTCTAATTTTCAAAAGTCAATGAAAACACGCATTTAATTTAATGAATTTGTCTCATTTAATGAGTTAGTATTAAAGTTCAAATCCTAGTAACAACATATTTTAGTATTTTCTATTTTTTTCATTCAAAAAACTATCTTTTTAATTTCAACTAACCAAAATGTTTTTGATTTCAAAAATACAAGAAAATTGTTTTTTCTTTATATTCCCAAAAACAAGTTTTTGAAAATAGAAAATAAAAACTGTTACCAAACATAACCTAAGACTCCAAATTCCCAAATACTTCCAAAGTTATCTCTCTCTTTCTCTCAATTTATTTGGTTATAGCTCCATTCTTTTAGCCACAACCACCCAAGAAATAGGGAGGAACCCCCCAACACCCCCCCCCCCCTTTTTATAAATAAAATAGTATGTGTGTGTGGTTATGTGGTGATTGTGGGAAAAAATTGGCTTTTACCCTTTTTAAAAAAACAATCCAGCATTTTGCATTCTTTCTCAAACTAATTAGGGAAATGCCCCTCTTTTGAAAATCGATTTTCTCAAAATCGAGTTAAGCCCTATAATGGCGTTTTTAAGGACCCTATGTGACGTTTTAAAGACCTATAATGACGTTTTGTAACTCAATTTCATGGAGATTGAGTTATAGGTAAAAAAAAAAAAAAATGCATGTAACTCGACTTCATAGAATTCGAGTTACAAAATGTCACTATAGGTCCTTAAAACGTCACTATGAGCTCCTTAAAACGCTACTATAGGGCTCCAGAAATTTTTTTTTTTATAACTCGATTTTGAGAAAATTGATTTTCAAAAGAAGAGCATTTCCCTAATTAGTTTAGAAAAGAGGGCAAAATGCTGGATTTTGTTTTTGAAATGGGCATTTGCCCATTTTCTCTGGTGATCGTGTGTTAAATTTTGTTTAGCATTTTACTTTTTACTATTTAACTACACTTAATCAATCCATTTTTTTTATTAGGAACAGTATTGAACGTATAATGAAATAATAAAAGTCTTTTATTTCTTTTTTAGATTACATGAAAGTATGCAAGAATGCAACATTTGATTTCAAAAAGGAAAATGTAAATATTTCAAAAGCCAATACCAATGATGCAGCATTGTCAAGCTCTAACACCAATATCTCAATTTCCGTAAATTCTCAAAGAAAATTTCATTTAGAACTCTTAACGATGGAAGATGATTTTTTAACGGATTCTTTAATTTTGTACATTAAAAGGGAAAATCATTGCTAAATTTAGTACAAAGTTAATTATAGACACTTTTTTTGAATTTATAAAGAAAGTAATAGATGGTTTTGTTCAAATGTATTAAGAAACAATTACTTCGTCTTTCTCTTTGTTGATATATATATATATATATATATATATTGTGGGGGGTGAAAAGCCCAACCTAATATATTGGGCTTAAGGCCCTATTTGAAGACTACTGTCTGTCCGAAGAGAGGAAAGTATTTGAGAAGAAGCCCATGTGAAAGAAACATACCTGGAGGTGAACGAGGGGTATAGTCCGAAGAGATCTTCAATTTTTCGAAGATGCCATTATCATCGGATTCAAAGAAGCTTGGTCAAACAGATGTCTGGGAGGTTCAAGTAATCCTCTTAACAATTCTAATGATAAGGATGAACCTCAGGCGTGCATGGAGATGATAGAAACGAAGAAATATCTAGAAGACAAACTTCAACCACCACATTAAATGCACTGCAGCTGCTTTTCTGGCCGCATTAATGTGGAGAATACCCCTGAACAGTACAATCTCAGTTACCGCCACTCACACAGGGCTAAAGAAGATACCTGATGGGACATGTACTCAAGTGGATGTTTAGATGATGAACAAGTGGACGATGAAGATGAGGGGAGAGGGTGCTATATAAGGAGAAGAGGTCTCTGATAAAAAGGAGATCGGAGCAAAATAGAGAGAGAAGAAGAAAATAACTTTACTGTAGCTCTAAGAATTGTAACCAACTTTCATTCAATAAAATACCTCTTCGGACGTTCACGTTTGCATTTGTTCAAGTATGATTGCATGTTAGTTCACCCGTAAATATCATAGTTCATTACTGTTTAATTCACAACTAACCCAGCTCTTTTACCCACTCTCTACAAATTCATTGTTCAGAGTTCATTGGGCTCATAATCCGAACCTATTGGGCTTGGGTTACAAAAATTGACCCTACATATATATATATATATATATATATATTTTTATACAAGATAGAATTTCTACTCTATCCTAATTTAAGTGTATATCAGTATATGTATTGTCTTTCTCTTTGTTGATATTTTGTTAATATTCAATGCACACGAGTTTAAATTCACATTAATTTTTTTAAATTCATTTTTAGCCCCCCAAAGTTCAAACTCTGGCTTCGTTTTTGCAATAAAGGAACATATTAAACATTCAGAATGTGTTAATATGCATTAGAAAAAGTCATATTTTTTTAGGGTTCCTATTACAATTCAAATTCGGTCAAGTCATGACCACTTATATTGTGCTTGACATTAACAAAAATCAAAGAACAGTAGAACTGTAGAGTTGGTGCATAATTTTTTAACCAAATTTTATATTAATAAAATATTATTTGCTATATGATAAGCAGTGGTGGAGCCATTTGATCACCGAGGGGGCCTTGGGCCCCCCAAAATTTTTGAAAAAAATTATAAAAAAAAAAAAATTGTAGAAAACTCCTAAATAATTTGAAAATTTTTAAATAAACTTATCATTTTAGCCCCCCATACATAATAATATACATACATACATACATATAAAAAAAGTCTAAAAATAAACATAATTTTCATTTAAATAAAATACAATTCATAAATACATATGTCAACAAATTACAATAATTAAACATTCAGCATTTTTAAAATGAACACAGGTATTTTAACAATTACTTGAACAAATAGAAAGGAAAAAAATTCTAATTTTCATCTTGATATATCTAGGACTTACTTGTACACAGTAGTAGAAAAATTGAAAAGTCAGAAATTTTGTTGATGTGCTGCACCACCAAGTCTCCCATGCAATTGCAGAAACAATCTCTCTCTCTCTCTCTCTCTCTCTCTCTCTCTCTCTCTCTCTCTCCGTTGGGGACTTGGCCTTTGCATTCTTCTTGTCTTTCTTCTTTTCCTTCTTCTCGCCACTGCCTTTGTCTTCTTCTTCTTCTTCTTTTTTTCCTTTTTCTTTTTCTTTTCAGACTTTCAGTTCTTTCCTTTTCCTCCCTCCCATTGCTGTTGTAGTTTGTTTAAAAGTAACAGTTTTGTATTGTGTTCAAACTAGACAAGAAAGAGTGACTCAATTTGTCATTGTCAGTGTCGTAAGCCCCTCAATTTGTGAAGCTTATGTGCCATGGGCCCCTCATACCTGACTGTGCAGTGCTTTATCTATGCCCCTAAGCTAGCAAATGCAAAGTACCTAACCTGGGAAAGATATTTGCTTTGTTTGGATTTTTTTACTTTACTTTCATTTCTTTCTTTTTTGTATTTCTTATAATATATTAATTATTATTATAATAATCAATATATTATATACAGTATATACTATATACTACCATATTAACATGTATTTAGTGGTTGTTTATTATATTTTTTTTATGCATTGACATTTGAATGATTGTTTGTTTTTTATTTAGCAATCTTTGGACTATTATTATTTTTTTAGTATATTTTTTTAAATCTCAGTAATTTTATTTAATGAATGATAATTTAATTTGATAAATCTAGGTTATGGGCAAGTTTAGGACTATTGACTCATTCTTCAAAAAAAATGAAAATGGTAATTCAGAGAAAAAAAATTATATATGGCCCTTCAAAGATAAATTTCTGGCCGTGCCACTGATGATAAGTAAACTCATGTTTTATATATAATTTTAAAATGCATTAAATTTGAAACTTAGACACTATAGATGAGATTGTTATTAATCTTTTTTTTTTTTTTTGCAACATAAAATGTGTAATAAAACAATGTAATGCAATGATAAATTTGTTAAAAATAATCTAATGCAAATTTATGAAGTGATATAATATTATTTATCAAGTATAATTTAAACCTTATAATAGTGAAATTAAAAAAAAAATTAAATTTTAAAATTTTATAGATGATATAGATATTTTTATACATTTTAATGAGAGAAAGAATTCGAACTTCAGATGTCATAAATATTATTTGCTATTTTGCAAAGAATAAAGTTTAGTTACAAAATTGGTTATAATCTTAGGTTACAACCTTAATATCTTTTTATTAGAGGTGAATTTCGACAAATTCACCATTGTAAAATTTTTAGAAAATTAAAGATTAATAATTATGTCATCAATAAATTGTTTAAATTGTAAATTTTTGTAATTTAAAAATTATGCATAAAATATTAGCTTATAGATCATATTATAAATAATATCTGATTGACACAAAATTTGACATGTGTATTAGAGCGTAAAGAACATGCAATTCAGTGATTAGATTTTCAAAATATGTAACAAATTTTATTTTATTAAGTAAAATTGTAGTCTTAAGTTACAACCAATTTTATAATTAAACTTTATCTTTTTGCAAATATGGGATTTTTTTTTTTGGTAGAACAAATATGGGATATAATAACAACAATATTATGATTTTGTAAGAATATAAAAAAAATAAAAAAAATAAAATTATGAATCCAAGCATGTATAAGCATTAAACCCTCAACCAACTCTGTACCATTTCTCTCATCAAAAAAAAAAAAAAAAAAAAAACGCTGTACCATTTCTTTTTGACAATCATACTTACAATAGACAAAAGTTAGCTAGAAATATTTTTTACAAACTTTAAATACACGGTACCTTCAGCTTCAGTTTTTCGAGTCAAACCACGCCATGTATATGTTAATGAATATACATATACTAATCATTAATATCATTAAGAATACCAAAAAGAATATACATATACTACTCTTGACTCATTTGTATTTTTTTATCTTTCTATTAATATTCTCTATCATCACCTACCTTCAACACGTATTTTCTTTTGATCGATGTTTTCTATGATTAAAAGATCTAGAATTTTTTTTTAACCCAACCCATTATGTAATGATTGATTTGACTATTTATTTACTTATCATATGATTATTAAGTTATTATTTTTATATATAATTAGAATAAGATTATTTGTTGTTATATATATATATATATATATATATATATTATTCTACAAAATAATATTTGATTCAAGTCAAGAGTCCTATAATAACTTACTGGTATTACTAGATTTTCTTGACAATAAAAATTATGATTCAAATCTCTCTCTCTCACTTGTTGCAAAAATTGATTATTTTTTTTATAAAAAAAAAACTAACTCATTTCAAATTGATTTCTTAAAAATATAAATTAGGGGGAAAAAAAAACTATATCAAAGTTTTGTCTAATCTTAAGACTTAGAGAGTTATTTTGTATTTGGATGATTCTTTTTTATTGATTTTTTTTTTTTTTTACTTGGATGAATTTATTTCAATTGACTACTTATTTTGTTTAAAAATAAGTTCTTTGTTTAGAAGAAAATGAAGTATAAAGAAAGTGTGTTTACTCAAATAAATAAAATAAAGTTTATGATCTAGTAATGGACTATATGAAAATAATATTAGCTAGAATCCTCAATCATAATTTATTATCTAAATAAATTATGAAAAATGGTGTAAAAAAAAAAAAAAAAAACCGGCCTATCTCTATCTGTGAAACTTAGGTTGATACACTAATTTTTCTTTTGTATTTTTCACATTATCAAACCGAAAAAAGTTGATACACTTTCTTTGATATTTCCTACTAAACAATCTTATTGGACCTACGAAAAAGACCAAACAAAAAGTAGTCTAAAAACAAAATGCAGTCCTTAGCATTTATTGGTCAAAAAAACATAATTTGTGAGAACTCTTTTTCAAAACAAAACAAAACAAAACAAAACAAAAAATCACATTAAAAAGAAAAGGCAAAAAAAAAACAAAATGCATTTGTGGGAACTAGCTAACTATAGGTGGGAAATGGCTCAGCCTTACAAGACTTCAAGACTTCGTCTTAGGATGTGGACAATGGACTGCTTTACGAATTTAGAGCATTGATTGAGTATGCATTGAAAGCTTCAAACTTATTGGGCATATTACTCAAGAATCTGGTGACCTTATTTTTATATATTTATTTAATAATTTTACTTGATTAAGAACTACCAGAAACTATAACAATACATAGAATTAATTAAGCACTCTATGTGTGTTAAATTCATCTAAAAATGCTCATAAAAGAGGTCAAGAACTATTATAGCAAACATGACACAATGTAAATTGCTAATAATCAATGGAAAAACATGTAGCTGAATGCTGAGGGCAACTCTAGCAAAATACAAGATACTAAGCTGCAATTCTAAATCTACAACAATAGCTAACTTCAAATACAAATCGGCCATACAATACTAAAAAGATTTTTTATTTTTATTTTTAACTCTTTCACTAATTGATTGAAAAAGAAAGAGAGTACATAAGCCAGTCATGATGAACATTCACTTATTTCGTTAAATACATTTTGGGATCATTGTCCCATTGTGATGACCAGCATAGTGGGAATAATTCAAATATTTAACTCTAGCTCCCATCCTTCTAGCTACTAATGAAGCATTTGTTGGATCAAAATAGCAAATTCAGTTTATTAATTCTTGTAGTCTTTGGCACACCCTTGTAGTCTCAACCCCAACTCTAGAAATTTTGACCTGGAAATTCATCAAAAAAAAGTGAATTGTATCAGCATATGTATCAAACTTGATATTCACATATTATTTATCTACAAAATTGAGATTTAACTATTATAAACTATGTACCTGAGCATGAACGGTATGGAAAACTTTATCACCCACAGTAGAAAAGCTAGCACTGACAACTTCAGCTCCTTCCTCCTCAAGAATACTAATAATTTCATACACCATGAAGCTCTTTTGCAACCCACTTATAACAATCACTTCGATGCTGGAACCCAAGTCTCTTAAGTCAAATACAGGCAACCTTGAGCCAAACATCATTGTATCCATTGTATTACTGCCATTTTCTAACGCCATTGCTTGTTCCTTCCGAATCTTAAATTTTTCTATGTTTTCCTTCAGTTGCGTTATATAGGAGGCAGCGAAATCAAGCTGATCTTGTTGTGAAATTATGTCCTGAGAGAGAGAGAAGAAAGAATTAATAGTAGTAATTAAAATACAAATTATTTTTTCCAATTGTCTTGTAACTCAACTAATATTTCATGATGTTTTTAAAGAACATGTTCGGGGTTCAAATCCTCCCTTTACCAATTATTGAATTAAAAAAAAAAAAAATACAAGTTACTATAACTTACAACTGAGTAAAATACAAAAACTATAGCAAGATCTTGTTCAGCTAGATTGCTACACTTGAGTTGAACTAGTAATGGGACAAGATTTAGCTAAAAATCGCTTGGTGTTGTACCTTAGTAATATGCTTAACTAGAAATGCCTTTAGTAATATGCTTTTTAAGTTGAACTGTGAAGGTCATTATGTAGTTGTGCGGTTGAAAAAGCTCAAGCATAGATACTTCGCAGTGAAAACTTTAGAGATAGTCGAGTCTATTTGAATATCGTTTATTGTTGAAAACTGAAAACTAAAAACACTATAACAAAATAATTTTTAAATATATAAATAGTACCATGGAATTTAATTTTAAAATTTTTTTTGCTGAAATTCGTAAAAAAAAGCAAACGCGCATGTCTTCTGTCTTCAGTGCAATCCAAACCTATCAAAACCTACACTCATAGCTACTTCACAGCGAAAACTTTAGAGACATCTGGCTAGCTATGCAATATGCTATAGAACCTTAAGGTAGACATAATTCTTCCCTTTTAAATTTCTTTAAAAACACATACTGAATTTTAAAAGTTTCTGTGAGTCAAAACTGCAGAAAATGACGAAGACCCAGAAGAAAGTTCAGCTTGCGGAGCCCAAAATGACTACAGTGGTACCTTTCTATTTCGGAGAAAATGATATATTGTGAATTATTGCAGATCTCTAGGGGAAAATACCAAAAACATCATTTTCGAAATGAGATATAGACAAAATTAATTAATTAAATACAGCATATATACCAGACAAATATAGCAAAAAGAAAATACTACAAAATACAGTTTTTTGGGTAGAAATGATTGAGTTGAATTCTGTCCTTCCAAACAAATTGGAGAAGAAAATTAAGTAGTGAATGAGATTAAAAACAACCAAATTCACCTCAAGAATAATTCTTTATCTGAGTTGGATATTCAAGCAGTGAAGCATCAATAATTTCTTCTTAGATACAGTATGAGCTAGGAAGATGAGGTATTGGCAGATATTTCTTGGTTTCGAGTGGGAGGGAAGGCCTCATGGACCACTTGTCACTAAAAACTTCAACCAATTACTACAAAGTAACAAAGAGATAAGAGTACTGTAATTACTATGCTACCCGTAGCAATTAATGTTCTTCCATCCAAGAATTAAAACAAGGCCAGGAACAAGTTGTACGATATGTTTCACAACTACTGAATTCATTTCCTCTTCTTTTTTATTAACCTATTACTTGGACATCTACGTTAGAAACACCGCGAAGAAAAAGAATTCGCATAACTGCTGGATTCTAGACACAATTATGATTTTGGATATGTTTCCCTCCAATTAAAGTTACCAATTTTTATGATTAAAACAAAAGCAAAAAGTTTATAGTATTTTTATTAATTCAGCTTGAGCTTGTACAGACTTATAAAACTCACCCTGGTGGCTCTGAAGTGGTTGGCAGGAATAAGAGAAGAAAGCTTGAGGCATAGGCTTTTCATTTGCATTCTGCGATTTTTCTCCACCATCTTTCTGTCAAGCTTGGATTTCTCACTACTGCTACTTGTCTTCATTTTCACTTTCAATCCTACTTCCCTCTCTAAAGCACAAATTAAGCATAAATGCAAGAAATAAAGGTCTGAAACCAGGCAAAGAGAAACAAAAGACTGGAAGAGTTTATAAGAAGAGGAGGAGCTTTTGAGCTCAAGATGTAAGCGTTTATATAGACAGAAATAGTCATGGCTTTGAGGGGGTCATGGATAAGTACTATAGTAGCTTTGAATATTTGGAAATGACGTAGGAAGGCTCCGATGTCAAAGCCCGCACATTAAAGAGAGAAGAGAGCTGGGGCCAAAAGCCCTTACTCATTTCCGTATCTAATTTCACAACTTATTAATTTGTACCCGTATAATTCGTTATTACATATCAAATGCATGTCACTAGTTGATGAAAAGTGACAGATTCATATAATTAGTGTTAGATAGAAAGTATCGGTCACAAAAAGTTGTACAAATCAATAAGATGTGAAATTAGATGTATGATTAGATGTGATCCACAATAAACTATCAGTCCAAATAATAATTAGACAAAAAATATTCATTACTCACAATTGTGTAAATTTGAAATTAAAAATGAAATTCGTAAATATTTTTCTAAATTATCTTGAAATACGACAAAACGGAACTGTGACTAATTTATGTTGTGATTCCTGGTTCCCCTTTTACTACGTTAATTAGAGTTTGTTTTGTTTGAACAAGTGGTGGGCTGATAGTGAGTGCCACTGCTACTCGTAGCTGACTCTTGACCATTTGACTCTTCAAAATTTTTTTTTTTTTTCTTTTTCTAAAAGCCAAAACCGCGGTTACACCGTCCACTTTTTAGTTTTTTCCATATTTTTTAAACATCTGAGTTTCTGTTGTTTACTTTTTCAGTTTTTCCTTTCACGAGGAGCTCAGAAAAAAAAAAAAAATGAATACAAAATAAACTCAGAAAAAAAAAAATTTGGTGTCAAAAAAATAAATAAATTTGGAAGGATGTAATAAGTTGCTCAATATTAACATTTTCTTATGTACTATTTTGCATATTTTATCAAATAAAATTTCTATCTTTTATCTTAAAAAAAAAAAAAAAAAAAAAAAAAAAAAAAGCCACATTCAGATGCTCAAACCTTGAGGTTTGGATTTATCATTTATGTTCCCCTTTAAAATCCTAATCTGTTAAATGGTTAATAAATAGTTAAAATATTTTAATGGCATAAATCAATAAATCATGGCTTTAAAGATATTGTTATGTTGACTATTTGTACAAATTTATTGAAATATTATAAATGATAAGAAAATGTCTATTTAAAATCTATAATAAATGGTAAAAAATATCATTTTATTTTTAATAGTCTCCTTATACTTGAATTTCTTTAAATGTTTTTTAAATTTTTAGTTAAGATTGTTAATTTTTATGCATTTATTTTTATTTATTTCATATTAATTAATTATTAAATTAATTATGACATCATTAAGATCTAACCTCAATTCGATTTCGGTCTAACCTCAAAAATTTTGAACCTATTCATTTTTCAGTTCTTTGTACGGTTCAAGTTTCCAAAAACCATGGTTGTAATATGAATTTCCCTCTTGCTATATATGCTTTAGATAAATTCAATTTAGCCCTAACTCTATACACTTTTGCAATTTGGATAAAAACCTACAAATTTCATTCATTTATTCACTTAGTTTGGAAAAGAAAATAATATTCTAAGCTTTAGGTTGACTAAGTTGCACGTGGGCAAGGAGTGAAATGGGGATGTGTTATTTCAAAGTACCTAACATGGAGCAAAAATATATAAAGTGTGGGTTTGGATAGAAAGGTTAGTTGCGATGCATTTTCCAGCTGCGCGTTTTCTCTTTTTTTTTTTTTTTTTTTTTTTGGCCCGCTTTTGCTGACTTGTGGGACAAAAAATATTATTCATGACAGTGCGTGCACTGTTTACGAATGGTTCATGTACTGTTTACGCAATATTTAATATTAAAAATGGATCCCACGGTACTATTTACACATTTAAAAATTATTTTGCTACAGTGTTTTCAGCAACAATCAATTTTTAGCAACTTTCAGCAACAATAATTGTATCCAAACGGAAAATGTGTTCGCTCGCCTTGTATATAAATAAAATATATAAAGAGTGCATGCAAATAATGAATCATTCACAAATGTGTTTTTCATTTTTTTTTTTTTTCAAAAACTTATATATTTATAACATACTGTATTTAAGCTTTTCAATTTTGACATTCTTGGTATATAACCTTTAAAAAAAAAATTACAGTAAAACATTGGCCTTCTTAGAGCCAACGAATTGGAAAAATTTTAATGATAACTCCAATATTCAACAATTAGTTTATTTGATAATATATTAAGAGCTCCATTGTTGCAACAATAGTTGACTCTGTTATCTGGTATCAGTACAGGTTTTGTTTTACCAACAAAGTCATTGTTTGACAATCGTCAATGAGAAAATTGGCTTAATTTCCCACTAGCTGGTACAACATTTATGAAGCTGACCCTTTAAGAGTTCAATGTTCTTCTTATTGGAATTTTTCGAGGACCAAGACCCAACATATTTTCATCTGAAAATCGTGGTAAGATAGGCTTTCCTTCCCTTAAGATGTGAAAACTCTAGAAAATTTTAAGGCTTTCCTTCCTCAATGGTGATTTTCTTTCCTTTCTTGGTTTTTTTTTTTTTTCTAACTTCCGTACCAGCCAGATGGAAGATGCATTTGAATGCATCATTGCATCAACTTTTTTATATGGGACCCTCCCAGAAGTTCGAGGTCATTTTGCTACAGCTCTCTCTCACACTAGGTACTAGTTAGGAGCAGAAGATGCTTTTCTGTCCAAGAACTGTAACCCAATTTAGGAAACCTCTCAGTGTAATAGCTGTATGCAACACGGTTTTAAATATGAAGTAGAACAGAGACAACAGAGAATTTCTTAGCGTGTGGGAGGTTTAAGTAATAAAAAAGCATTAGTAGAAATTATTGGTGACAGTAGTAAAATTTGGTAACATGAAAGAAAACAATGTTGGAATCAAAACTCATGGCCAAGACCAAAGTCGTTTTTCAAGCAAATTCCGTTGTTTAACCATTGAAATTTGTGTTTTTATCATTTTTATTAATATTTATTTTCTTTTAATTCAAAAGTTAGAATAAGGTCACGTCTATTTTAAAATATATCTTAGAAACAGCAGTTTTTAATTTCATAATTATCTCAATCTTGTTGCTTTTGGTATATTTTACTATTTTGCCACCAAATTTGTGATTAATGCAAAATTAGAATTTTGGTGGGTGTTTTCCTATCCGCCCTAGGTTTTCCTTTTATTATTTAAGCATATTGTAGTCTTGAAGGCAATCAGTTATCAATTAATAAAAAATTCAGACTTTTGCCTATTGTTTCTTTTTACGAGATTCTAAGATCTTATCACTTTGTAGATTCAAGGAACATCTTGTAGATTTAAGATTATTTTTTTGAAACAAACATGCTTTGTTTATTGTAGGTATTCTGCTACATTAAAATATATATGAGATTTACATGGATAAATCTAACATATACGAGAGAAGAGTTTTGTAGCTACTATGGGAGCGAGAAAAAATAAAAAGTTAAATTACTCATTTGGTCTTCCGATTATAAGATATGGTTTAATTTGGTCAGTCAACTATAATTGTTGACGATATTAAGTTGAAAATCTGTAATAAAAGACTAATATGACTTTGAGGTGTGTATAGAACGATATAGAGGTGATAATTATCCACACTTTGAAAGAGTAATTTGCCTTTGGATTACAGGGAATTCACCTTCAAGAGGCAAAAAGGTGACCAACTGCTTACATCAAATCTGAATTTTATTCCTAAGAGCTAGAATTGTCGAGGAAAATATGTATTTGACAAGAGTAATAAAAGAAAAGAAAAATATAGATTGTATGAGCATTTGTAGCTGGCATAGTATATGTCATATCTTGCCAAGATTTACCATTTTAGTACCAAAAAAAAAGATTAACAACTAGTCGCAACTGGCATAAAGCTAAAAAAAATTTCAATACTGCTACAGTACCATCGCAAGCTGGCATAAAGCTAAAAAAATTTGCAATACTGCTACAATACCATTGCAAATTTGCGATGGTATTGTAGCAGTATTGCAAATGCAAAAATTATTATTTTACTCTCTCCACTGTATCATTTGCATAGTCTGTTGCGATATTGCAATACTGTAGCACTTTTGCACGGTCTCATATGAGTCATATCCTCTCTCCACGGTCTCATTTTCTCTCTCTCTTCAGAATATTTTATTATTTTATTATGTAGATATATTATTTTAATGTGTAGTATGGTAAAATAAAAGTTGGGATGTTAAGTGTATTGTAAAATGATATTGTATAATTGATAAAGTAGCTTTTTGAAATGGTAAAATAGAATAGGATAGAATTTCCAACTATGAATGCTCTAATGAATCTGTTTCTGGTGAAATTATTCAGGACGTCCAGTGTTCTATACGTTTCCCTTACGTATAGGTGAGGTTCACATGTGAGCTAGTCTCACACATGTGACCCAAATTCATGTGGAAGGGAGAGGTGCTACACTAGGTATACGCAATAATTTTTCCGATTTCAAGCCCTTCATCTATAGAAAATGAAGAGTTTTGATTGAAAAATAGTGACTCTTCACTTGAATGGCCACCTTTCTACAAATCAAGACTTCAAATAATATTGCACTCTATTAGCTCGAGCATTAGCATCAAATTCCTTAAAATTTTCTCCCTATTTTGAGATAAGAACCTGTTTTTCCTATTTTAGCTAACTAGTTTCAAAACATCCACATCAAATATCAAAGTGCACAACCAAGAAAAATCCACAAATCAAACCCACACGGTTGGAAATGCAATAGCAAGGCCTCTGACGACCTAATCGCTAAGATCCAAGTGATTGAGCTAATGCATCTCTGAATGAGCAAGAGAAGGAAAGAAAATGGCAAGAATTGGTGAGCAATAAGGCTTGTAGCATTGACGACAATGTGAAGGAAGGAGAAGAGAATGATGTATATCCAAGAAGCCATCACCGTGATTTATGAGAGGGAGAGAAAGAACTCTAAGCATACGAGTGCGTTTTGTGAGAGAGAGAATGCAAAAAAGAAAATAAATGTCTAGGAAATGAACAATTCTTATTGGTTTTTATCGAGATCATTTACATTTTTATTTACAAATAATTACTGACTGCTACATCAATCGTTTGTAAAAAAAAATTTGCAAAAAAAATTGTGATTTTAGACTTTTTAGACTTTTAGTATTTTTCTTTTAGAATTATTGGCGTTGATGTCCTTACTCATCTAAAAATAATTAAAGTGAAAAAAAAAAAGATTTATTAAGGGTTTTAATGTGCTTGGAGTTTTTCTAGGTTGGACCAAACTTATTTTGATATGAAAATGAAGTCGTGGTTGAGATGGCTTCATTCCTATGAGATGTGAAAATTCTACAGAGAAAATTTGAAGGACGTCAGGTCTGTTTGGAATCTGTTTATTTTGTTGAAACTGAAAACTTTTTACTGAAAGTACTATAGATAAAAGTAAAAGTTAGTTGAAACAGTACAGTGAGATTCATGAATAATACCAAAAAATACAGTAGATCTCATAAATAGAAGAAATTATTGTGTACTCTCAGAGTACTATAAATGCGTACTTTCTCCTCTTACATAAATGATGGATTTCACCAAAATTCATGATGAGACCTATTATTTATGTGAGAAAAAAAAATATATATTTATAATAGTCTAAAAATGCCTAATAATTTTCTTATAAATGATAGTAAAAATAAATTAAATAGTAAAATAAACTAATTTTTTAAGTTCGAGCAAAACGCACACGTCATGTCAACTTATCAGTTATCATGCAACGAAAAAAATTAGGAAACTTACAGTACAACTGTAAAGCAAAGAAAATCTATTACAGTAATATTTCTTTCCTTTATTGGATTTTTTTTTTTTTTTTATTGTTTAACTTCCGTACTAGCCAGATGGAAGATGCATTGTAAAGCATTATTGTATCAACTTTTCCATAGGGTACCCAGTCCCTAGTCCCTAGTCCCTACAACTCTACAAGAAGAACGAGGTCCTTCTAGAATCTAGCCGGGTATGGGCAGAAATGCTTTTCCGTCCAAGTACAACACTATAAGAGCGTTCACATTAGGCAATGTAAATGGTATACGTGAGAAAATTTTAGCATCAAAGTACAAAACAACCTCATGACTCAGTCTTGCACTAGTAAAAAGTTTTACAGCATCTTATCAAAAAAAAAAAAAAAAGGTTTTACAGCAGTGTTACAGTAAACTTTTACATATACAAGTTACGGTTCACTCATTGTAAACTTAAATTTCATTTTTTTTATTAAGTAGTATATATTATTTTATTGAGAGAAAAATTAGATTATATTATTTTATTGGATAGTATATATTATTTTACTGAATTGAATAAGAAAATGAAAGTTAAAATATTGAATGTGTTGTAAAATAGTATGGTATAATTGATAAAGTAACTTTTGAGATGATAAAATAAAACAATATAAAGATTGCGAACGTAAATGCTCTAACCCAATAGAACAATCGATCCTTAAGGTGATGATTATCTACATCTGAAAGAGTTTGCCTCTGTAGTGGTGTTTTTTTTTTGGGTTTCTACACTAAATTGCTCCCTTAAACTATTTTAGGGGTACTGGTTCTAATGCTCTTACTATTCTAAAAAACAAAAAAGATGTATTATGAGTTTTAATGAGCTTAATTGGAAATTTTCAAGGCCCAGGATACACTTATTTTGGTCTGAAAATGAAGTCGTGGTGGAGATGATTTCCATCCATTGAGATGTGAAACTCTCTCCCAGAAAATTTGAAGGATGTTTGTCAACTTATCAATTATCATCCAATGAAACCAATTATTAAAGAAAATCACAGTAGTCATTTATCTTTCCTGTATTTGTTCATTTTTTTCAAACTTCCGTACTTGCTAGGTGGATGATGCATTTTCAATTCATTATTAGATCAGTTTCTCTAGTCTTCCAAGTGTGCGTTTGGATAGCAAACGTGTTTAGCGTTTGCATCCAAACTTGGGTCTCATGCACTGTTCACAGGACTTATAAATCTCTTTTTTCAATAAAATTTTCATTAAAAATAGGTCACACGGTATTATTTACACATTTAAAAATTATTTTATTTTAATATTTTTAATTTTTAATTTTCAGTAATAAATAATATCTAAATAGGTCCTAAATAGTGAAGATTCTTTTTTTTTTTTATCATGTGAAGATTCTTTTTAATACAACATTATTGCTTCAACTTCTAATTCAACATTTCAACGTTAAATTCTATATGGGACCCTCTCAGAAAATCAAAGAGGTCATTTAATTTTGCTACGGATCTTTAAGTAGGGCCAGAAGATGCTTTTCCGTCCAATTAAGAACTGTAGTAAATTTGTTGGAAACCTCATCATTGATGTAATGGATGAGGTAATATAGCTGCATGCGACATGGTTTTGAAATATATATAAACTGTAACCGTGATCTTCTTCTTCTTCTTTTTTTTTATTTTTTATTTTTTATTTTTTATGGAGAAACAGTAGTAGCGATCATTTTTGTCTTTTAAGTTTCATATTTGTCACTTTGCTCTGATAAGTTCACACTTTTCGATACCGTAAGTCCTACTATCCTTAACTTTAACTGTTAACTATTAAAAATAAATTTTTAAGAATAAAAAGCTATTAAATTTTCTTTAAGAAAAAAAGAAAAGCGAATTAGACCCATTATATTTGGTCAATTATGATTTTTGTTATGTAAGTTTTATTTTTTGTCATTTTGGTCTTTGTTGTCATCTTTAGTCTTTCTTATTGAAAAATATATAAAGAAATGGAGGAAGGATTAATGGTGACAATAAATGTGAACTTATAGAATTTAAAAAAAAAAAAAAAAACACTCTTTTATGACCAAAATGACAATTAATAAAACTTAGCTGTTGTAAACTTCAATCAAGAACGTTTAGATTGAAGTTTCAAACTAAAGTAATGTACTTCTAGAAATGGAGGACAAATGGTGTTCATTTTTTAAACTTTGGGAATTAAAAGTTCTCATTTAAAACTTCAAAAACTAGGCATTTTAGTAAACTTTAGTGACCAGCAATATATTTTTACTTTTTTTTAAAATAATCAATAATCAATATATATATATATATATATATATATAAATAAGTAGAAACTTCGTGCTGGAGTGCATGAGGTCCTGTTATGTGACACTCTAATTTTATATTTAGCATTTTTTTACCTCTTCTCATTAAGTTTTTTTTACTGTTACCCAAAATATCATATTAACTTATTTTTACTATTATCTCATTAATTTCTCATTAATTACCTAAACTTACACCACATATTTATCTCTTCTTCATATCTTTTAGCATACCCACATTTTAGTATTAAAAACTAAAGAAAAAAAAATTAAGGACAAATATAACTAATTAGATAAGGCCTTGAGAAGAGATAGAGAAACACGAAAATGTTGTGAATTATTAAATGAAATGTACTGTTTCACTATTACCAAAATAAAAGACTTGAAATTGATAAAATATTTGTAAGAGAAGGAAAAAGAAGGATCTGAGAGGCTGCAACTATCGTCATGCTGGCCTCCCACCACCATTAAACTATGGGTAGTTTTTTTTTTTTTTTTTTTGCTTCTTACGATGAATTCATTACTAACAAAATTTTATAACAATTATGCTATAATATATGTACAATATTCTCCAAAACTATCTTCAATAAAACATTATAATATTATCCGTGCATTGCACGAACAACTTACTAGTTTACAACAATGGGTGAATTTGAACATTGATTATCTTCATAAATGAAAGTAGATATACCACAGAAATACAAGAAGACTCCTGATCAAAAAAAAAAAAAAGAACTATTTGGGTGGTCTTGGAACCCTTCCAAATCCAAGACATCTTATAAACTAGTTGTTGAGAAAATCTGGCTTGCACGTTGGATAAAGCAATAAACAAAACAAATCTAGAGATAAGATTGATTTAAAATATTGAGACTTAAATTGATCCAAACTCTTGTCATGTACTTAACCCAATAAGAAACAAGTTTAAAACATGGGCAATAGTATACGTTGCTTGTGATTTTGTTATTTCAACTGATGACAATATATACATATGGAATTATGGATACATAAGGAAATTAAAAAAAGACGTCCATGAGTGTCTTTCCTTCTCAGAAATAGAAACATCTCAATCCCTAAATTAATGCATAGCCATGCGCGCGAGACAGTAACATTTTTGTTGGCTAGCTAGCTCTCTTTTTGTTCGACCGGTTTCATTGTTTGTCAAATCAAATGGCTAAGTTCATTGTACAACCAGTGCATGAGGTTTAGGAATTCGTAGGACAAATTTTGTCGGGTAGCTAGAGAGGTTCAAAAAGGCACCTAAAATCAAAGTGTCCAATAATATTAATACCTTTGTCACCTTGTCTGCTTGCTTTCGAACTTCGAAGCCTAACGTTTTCATGAACGTGCTAAGAATCCTGAGAGCATTTTCTAGTTTCTACGTAAAACCTTGTTCACGGAAATTTCAATTTTATGAGTGACTTTGGAATCCATTGTTAAAGATCATTGAAAGCCACTCTGTTACGTTTCTTTGGCTTTGAAACAGAGCAAAACTTGTAACTTCTAAAGGAACCAATGAGCAACCTCATCATATAACAATGAAATCTCTGCAAGAATGAAGTCTCTTGCATATAACAATGTCAAAAGCAAACCACACACCCATTGGAAAGCTACCACCCATCGTGAAGCTTGATAAACCCCCCTCCCTACTTATTAGCTTATAACATATGGACTTTTTCTTTTTCTTCTGTGAAAGTTTCTTGTTCATATAGTTAAGAAGCTATCTTCTATATTATATATTAATTTTTTTTTTTAGAGATAGTTAATGTCTATTATGTTTTTTTTATTAAAGAAACATGTCTATTATGGATTAGAAACCATACAAAAATATAATATGAGGGAGGGGAAAGGAGAAAGGAAAAAAAAAACACTATTGTTAGCTTTAAGATAGTCAAAAAATGAAAATAGGATCTCAATTTTTTAAAAGTAATTTGTTCAACTTCATGAAAATTTGTATATATGCAAAAAAGTATGAAGATAATTATATAATAAATGTTCGTAGTATAGCTTTAGATATTATAAACTGAACATTTTATGAATTTAAATAAACCAAAATTTTACAGAAATTACACTTAATATTTATCTAACTATTAAAAATTGTGTCATTCAGTACTTGAGTTTTGGCTCTAAAAAAATTGAAATATGGATTATTCATATGAGAAAAAGATGATTAATAGATAAATACAATATAATTAATATGATTTCTTTTTGTGAAGTTTGTTTAATAATTACAATAAAATATTAGTTAGTATTCAAATGAATAGCTTTTAATTTTTCAAATCGGTCTCAAATATTATATATTCACACGGTATGCGTAATTATGTGTATCATTGATAAATCCACCCCCTCCTTCGACTCAAATCCTGACTCCACCTCTGCTTAAAGGCTCTATGAAAAGGGAGCAAAATAAATTGATTTTACTACAAAACTAGACCTTAGAGAATATTTATACAAAACCTAGCTGAACCCTATTCCAATTCTAGTAGGACTATAGGTTGCTTATCCTACAATTACATATTTGGTCTTTACAACACGTTTAGGCCTATTTAGGTTTAATATATCTAACATCCTTCTTCAAATTCAAGGCGACAAGTCAAAGATGAGCTTGAGTTTGGACAAAAACCAGCAAAAATGACTAAGAACAAGGGATTTGGTGAAGATGTTAGCAGGTTGGTCCTTAAAAGCAAAATATCAAAGATAGAGAATCCCGTGAAGAAGGTGGTGATAAATGAAATGACAATCAATCTTAATATGCTTTGTTTGTTTATGGAAGATGAGATTGTGAGCAATTTGAATTACACTCCTGATTATCACAATTAAGTGGTGTGACATGCATTAGCAATAAAGACATCCATATCCTTAAGATGAAAAGAAGCAAATGAGTTCAATGTGTCAAACAAAGCACAATATCTAGCCTTAGTACTCAAACCACCGACAATAGTTTGCCTTTCACTTCACTCGAAATCATCGCATCCCTTAAAAAGAAGCAATAAATATATGTTGTTATACAAAATTACCCAATAGAAAATATTTATATAAAACCTAGTTGAACCCTATTCCAATCCTAGGACTATGTTGCTTGCTCTGCAAGTACAGATTGGGCTTTACAACACGTTTAGGCCCAACAAGCTCTAATGTATCTAAAATTTTTTATGAAAAAACTCACTAATCAAAATAAGATATGCTAAATTAACAATAAGTACTCCTTAAACAAATGGAAAAACTTAGGTATACTTACGTAGATTATGTTAATTAAATTCTTTAATTGAATTAAATTACACGTTTGTATTAGCCAATCAAGCAAAATTATTGTTGCCTTTACCATTGATAATTAAATTCAACTCTGTAATTTATTAGTTAATACAACCACATGGTTATATATAACTAGCTTGTAATCTTATGCATATGCATGGATGTACTTAAAAGATACACATTAAGACCCATAGTATAATAATCTTACATATATAATTTAAATATTATTGATAGTCATTCTTATATTTTTTTTTTAACTCTTTAAAATGTCTTGTAAGAATGTTATTAGGTAGAAAATGTAAGTTGTCAATTTTTTAAATATTTTAATATTCATTAATTCTAGACTCTTTGGTTTTTGTACACAATAACTCATTTGAATGGATATTTATGATATGGTCACACATTTGATTCCAAAATTAAAAAATAAAACTCTCTCTAAAAATAAATAATTTAGGACACATGACGCAAAATTAGACTTCAATTGTAGAATCTAATTGGATTTTCTCTAAGTTTTACCTATTAATATATATATATATATATATATATATATAATTTTTGTGCCAAATGAATTATTTTTAGTTATAAAAAAAGGTTCATAAATATAAAATCATTCAAACTCTCTCTTTCTCTAATTTTATATATAGTGTTAGATATATGATTATGTTTTTTATGATTTATTTATGTGGGGCCAGAATAAGTCAGCAGCCCCGGCCCACTCCGAGCCCAGCCCAGAGGCCCATGCCGAGGACGCCTCCACGATCCGAGGTCCGAGGACCAAAGTTCAGAGCCCAGGACCCAAGGAGCATTGCCGAGGATGGTTACATCCTCGGTAGTCCGAGGACAGAAAGTGGGCATACGGCACACCTTTAAGGGGAGTCTCCCCAAGCATCCAAGGAGCAAATAGCGAGAACCCCCCATCGGATATTGAAGCATGGCGGAGGAGCAAGTCCCAGGAGAACTGTCACCTCCACATTAAATGCCCTCAACTAACGCTCTGGCCGCATTAATGAGGATAGGACCTCTGAACAGTGCCGTCTTGAGCGCTGCAACCCACTGGAGGTATGGGAATGCGGCTGATGGGACAGGCACTCGAGTGGAAACCGGATTGAGCAACAAATGTAGGGTTAGGATCAACTGAGTGAGGAGTATATAATGTAAAAATCCCTCTTGTGAAGGGGACGGAGGAAAAACCAGAGAAAAAGGAGTACTGTAGCGGAGTATTTCCTCTCAACTCTTGTAACCCTTCTGAAAAGAGATAACAGTAGTTTCCAGCTCCATAAGGCATGTCCGAGGAGTCTCATTGTGTATCTAAACCAACGTTCTAGTTATTAGCAACCACGTACAACCATGCATGGCCGTTGCCTTCTTTACTGAGGCCTAGCTCTTGAGCCCATACTCTACAAATTTATTGAAGGGTTAGTTGGGCTTGGGCCCACTCTCTCGATCCTTAGAGAGCGCTCGAATCCACCCCCTACAATTTATATTAGACTTCTCTTTTTCTACTTTAAATTAACTCATTTGGCACAAAAATTAAAAAACTTCGATTAGATGGAACACGTGCAGTAAAATTAAATTCTAATTTAAATCCAATTTTTACACTGAACTAACTAACTTGGTTCAAAAATTTTAAAAATTTAATTAGATGGGACCCGGGGCACAAAATTAGACTCTAATTGAATTCCAACTTAAAATCTAATTGGATTTCTCTCAGTTTTACTTATTAATATATATATATATATATATATATATATATGACTTATAAACTTGAATTGTTTTTAGTTCTACCAAAAAAAAAAAAAAAGCTCATAAATATAAAATCATTCAAAATTAAGTTTTTTATGGTTTACTTATATTGGACTCCTCGTTTTTTACACTAAATTAACTCATTTGGTATAAAAATTTATAATAAAAAAAAAAAAAAAAAAAACTTAGATTAGATGGGACACATGTCGCAAAATTAAGCTCTAATTGAAATCTAATTTTTAAATTGAATTAACTTACTTGGCACAAAAATTTAAAAATTTAGATTAGATGGAACACATGGCACAAAATTAAACTCTAATTGAATTCCAATTTGAAATCTAATTGGATTTTCTCTCAGATTTACCTATTATATACTATATAGATTAGGATACCTAAGGTATAGCACCTAATTAAAGGAAGTGTGCTTAACTTCTATCCAATCATTAATATATAACTATGGATGGTCAAGAGTCTTGTAGCATAGTGGCATAACATATTGATGTTCTTCTTTATTAAAAGAACCAAAGTTCAAATCTCCACTTCTCTATTATTGTAACTATCAAAAATATAATTAAAAAAAAAACTGAGGATGAAGATATGAAATTGAGAGATTTACCATTTCGACGCCAAAAAAATTCTATAGGCCGGGGTCAAATGGGGGTTTAACACCTAACTACCAGAGGGACTAGATTTGTAGAAACATCACCCTCCTACCTAAATAAACCTCTCTTTCAACACTAAAATCACAACTAAAAATTAGAGATTTAGGCTTTTCTTCAATATGCATCGTATTACTCCCAAGATAAATTAAAAATAATTTTCTAAAAAAATTTCATATATTTTTAATAAATTTTTTGCCTCGACCATATATAATATTGGACTATCTGTATGAAAGTAATATTAGTTTGGCTAGCTATTATTAGTCTTGGACTTATATGTTGAAATTGTTTTTGTTTGAACAAGTTAAGGCTATTGGATAGGGCTGTAAACGAATCAAGCCATTCATGAACAACTCGGGCTCAGCTCGATAAAAAGCTCGTTTATGTTCGTTTGTTTACAAATAAGCCAAACTTGAGCCTTAGTTTTAGGCTTGTTTGATAAACAAGTAGAGCTCAAGCAAAAAAAATTGCTCGTGAACAATTGTGCTCGATACAAAATATGCTGAGTTTAAGCTCGTTTATAGCTTGATATATGTTTACTAAATAAACTTATTATTATGACATTACATATATGTTTTGGAATGTTAATTTATAGCTTGTTTATTTATATATATATATATATATATATATATATATATATATATGTTTTGGAATGTTATTTTATTTAGACTTGTGAATATTATAGTTGTACGAATGACAAATGTGGGTGTAAAAATTGTATTTTGAACAATTACTCAAGCTATAGACAATAAATGATGATGGATGGATTTAATTATGTAAAGTTGTAATTTGAACAAATTCTAATCACGGGTGTTAGAAGCATGATAAAATGAGTATATTATATTATATATATATATATATATATATATATATATATTTGTTTACTTGATTTTTGGTGATATAAGCATTTGATGATGCAATTTTTTTGGATCCCAAGCTAAAAAGCTTGACTTGAGCTCGAGTTTAAACTTGATATTAAGCTTGAACTTTGCTTGACTAATTAACCAAGCCGAGCTCAAGCTTTTTGGCATTCTCACAAGCTCAAGTTCAAACATTGTTTTTAGGCTTGTCTTAAGTTCAAGCCAAGCTTGAGCATTTGATTTTTATTGACGAGCCAAGCTCAAACACACACTACTCGGCAAAGTTTGGCTAGTTTACAGCCCTACTATTGGATGATTTTATTATTAATTGGTGGTATTAATTAATTAATGATAGGGGCAATTTACTTGTTATAAATTAATCGAGGGGTTGATTGGTCTATTTTAGAATTTTGTAAGGACTTTACAATTACAACTCACCCTATAGTTTGGTGACATTGTAGACAACACTTTCTGTTTATTTGGCTAAGCCTCCTGCTCCAACAACGAGAATCAAAGAGTTCAAGAAGTTTTAACCAGGCTTGGACCCCAAGGGATGGGAGCAAGAGGTGGGGGGCTGGGGGCTATATATAGTGGTGAACTGTGAATCATCTGAGCTGTAAAACCTACTTGAATTGATTTGATTTTTTTTTTTTTTTTTTTCTATTTAAACCACCAGTTTTTCAGTTTTTCAGTTTTCTGGGGTTTTTTTTTTTTATTATTTTATTATTTGGTTTTAGGTGATAATCAAGAGATAAATGTTGGTTTTATGGTTTTTTTTATATATAAGATAGAATTTCGACCTATGACATCAGTTTTATAATGCAATTCTTTATCATCAACTTCAAGTCAAGATACTAATTTGTTTTTGGTATAGACGGAATTTGAACCTTAAATCTCTTATTTGATTAATAAGAGATTTTATCTAGTTTGGTTTAATTTTTAATGACGATTATAACTACTATGCTTGCAAATAATAATAGTAATAACTACTAGAATCTCTCTCTCTTTCTGATAGAGATATAAGATACGGTAAAAAATATAGTTTAAGTAAAAAAAAAACATGTATAAAGTGTTCTAATTTGATGGAATTTGACTTTTTATTCTTTAAACATTTTTTTTATTCTACTATTCGAGATATCATTTTGAGAATATGACTTTTTTAATGTGATATATGCATGAGATCATTTATCATTAGTAGAGGTAAAATTTGACTGCTAATGTTAAATAATGATAAATCTATATGAAAATAATATTTTGACGATCACATACATGAATATTCGAGTTATAACGAAATGGGTGATAATTAAGTGCGGTAATTAAAAGAATGTTTTTCTTTTAAATGATTTATAAGACTCATTACCGAAAACCATGGGCATTAATTTGGAACTTGATTTGACAATATTCATCCACTTTGACTTTCAATATGAACTGTGGTGGCTCCAGGATTATTTTTTGGGGGTTCAATAAGAAATATAAATTAAACAAAAGATAAATTAAATATATCGACATCACAAAAAAAAAAACAAAAAATCTTTATACATAAAGTTTTACAATTGTCTTTTACGATGTTTCATATTTTGAAATTATTACATAATATCTTCATTATCAATTCTATTAGCTACATATGTTTCAATTTACATAGTCAAGCAATCATTCATGCACTAATTTCTCATTTGATTGATTTATTTAAAATTTCTTAAGATCTAAATGAGTTTTTTTTTTTTTTTTTTTAACAAATTCTACTTTTTGTTGTTGGGCTAATTAAAATTTTCTTTTCAGATTTTAGATCAAATTGATTTATTATTATGATTTTTCTTTGTGTTTAAAATGATTATATTTAAGTTTATTTCAGTTGGGCTTAAAATTAGGGTGTTCAAATTTTTATTTTAAGTGTCAAAACAGGAAAAATAAAAGGTTCAATTCAGGGGCTCCAAGTGGAGCCGCCCCTGAATAAGAACTTTCTCAGAGCATTATCACTTATCAGCACGTGAACCTAAGAAACTCATGGTCATTATCGACACCATCACGTAACTTTGTTCGCTATTCTAGAATATTGCAGAATGTGACAATAAAGCATATATGGGAAGTCCTCAATTTCACGTCAGATTAGTATTATACATGTTTTTCTAATATGTATAGCGTGCAATGCATGACATTATAGCTCATAAATATCTTTGCACCCCAAACCGAAAAAGTCGAAGTGTAATAATAATCTGCAAGAACTATAGAAATATATTAATACTCAAAATTGAAGAAGAATCGTTGAAACTTGAAATTTGGAGGAAAAATTATGGCTGACAATAAGTTCAATACACAATAAAAATGAGGGATATTAGACAACTGGACCATTAAATTGGTCAGAATTCACGTAAGTATAGTTGTACTTTTTTGATGAACACATAAGTTTAATTGTACTTGGGCAAAAAAGTAGAATTTTAAATAATTGTACATAGATTTGATAAGCTAAGCAAAGAAAAAAGATGCTATACTAATTAAGCAAGCACACATGTGTGTAAAATGGGTATGGCAGGACCGGTCAAAAGGATGCTATACTGATTAAGCAAGCACGCATGTGTATAAAAATGGGTATGGCATTGATGGGTCAAAGAAGGATTATTATTTTGGAGATTTTTATCTCTCTGAAGATTATGGAAAAGTCCATGGTGACATTGTCACCAACTTTTTCACCAAAACCGAGTGTATTTTTTTGTGTCGTTGATCGAGTTTTCGCACCAACCAGTGTAAAGTAACATAAACCTTAAAATATAGTTAATGAAGCTCAAAAATCACTCACATATTATGAACCATTTACGCAAAATGGGATTTTATTATGTGTTTGTTTTGTACAAATATACAAGTCATTGCAGCTTATGCAAAACAATTATTTTTTATTTTAATTTTTTGTGTTTCTGTAAGATGAAAGAAAATAATGAATTTGTAGGTGGTGATTGTTGAGCGTAAAAAGAGAGGAAAAAAGGATTAAAATTTTTAAAAAAAATGATATTTTAATGAAATGAAATATAGAATAAATAATCAAATGTGAGTGTTAGCTAAAATTTAAAAGAAAAAATTATTTTAAAATAGCCAATAATTTTATATGAGCTAGTGTGAATGTTCTGCAGATTCCCAATTAGGAGAACTTTGACGAAAGTATGTAAATTTTTCTGTAAGAAAATTGAGTGCATGTGGTAGAGTTGAAACTAGAAAGCGTATTTACAGCATTGTGGACTGTGGTACTAGAATCTAGAGGACTTTATAAAGGACCCATTGAGTGGTCCTGAGTCCTGACCCTCTTGAGTCTTGTCCCCATTTTTACATTCTAAGCAACGCCATCAAAGCCCTACAAGACGCAGCACATTGATGGTGCATTTCTTTAGCTGCACTCAAAGGCAAAGCTGCGCATATGCATGCTGTTTTTGCTTTTGCTTTTGACTGCACAAGCACAATCAACTCAACCCAACATGCACATTTTCCAAGTCTCTTTATTATTTACCTGTTTCGATTACCTATAACTTAAGCCTTAAGGAATGATCTAACTGAACTTGTTTTGTTAGGAAATAACTCAGATCTAGTTAGCAAATTTTTTGTTAATTGTAATTTTAACTGGGTTAGGAGAGAGCTTAACACTGCAGTCCATTGTCTAGCTAAATTTGCAGTTGTACATAGGTATACTGTTTGTTGTTATTCGCATATTCTTCTCGCTGCAGTTTTGGATGCTTGCAGGAAGGACATTGCTTCTGCTTTGTTTTAATAATATGCTCGGTTTATTAGCCCAAAAAAAAAAACCTCTGATATAGCTAATAAGGTTACTTTAAAATCGTGTGTCTTCCAATGGGTTTAAAGCCTTCACACAGCATTCAAGAGTTATCGACTTTTATATGTTATGAGTTGTGTGATATTAAACCTGAGTTCCCACTTTCCACTCCACTGTGTGTATGTGTTTCAGTCATGTGTCTTCCTCAAAAAAAAAAAAAAAGTTACTTTTAAATCAAATTCAAATATATAGTTATATTGTTCAATTAAGTATAAATAATATGTTCCTCAAAAAAAAAAAAAAAAAGTATAAATAATATCATCCGTTCCAATAATAATAAAATCCAATGTAATTATATGTTTGAATTTAATTTTTAAATTTAAAATATAACATCTAAGAAATTATATCTAAGTTTTACTTTACATTAACATAAAAACCGATACCTACTCACCAAAGATTTTGTTCCATCAAAATCAGAATCGTATAACTTTCTATCTTTTGCGCTGAATTTAAGCTTTTACTTCTTGTCAATCTAGGAATAGTAAATTTGACTGCAGAAAGAAGAGCAATCAAATTTCAAACTTAAATTTTTTTTCTCATAAAGGAATTTGGACATTACTTTTTCATGGATGGATACTGTCATACTGCTGATTTTTCTAATTTCTTGTTGCCTTTAGCCTTTTACTTGGCTGCTCCCATTTATTTATTTCTAGTCTTTTCAAATTAAACTCACAAAGAGGAAGGAAGAAGACAGTTGGGAAGTATAAACTGTATAATACGTAACCTTTTTTTTTTTGAGAATGATGTATAATACCTAACCTTGTACAATAATTCTTGTAAAAAGACCTATGGCAATAATGGCATTGACCTTATTAAAATCTTTAAGATATTTATAACCAATGGTCGGTGGTCTTAAATATTGTTGAGCATTAAAATTGACAGAGTATGAAATTTAAAAATTAAAATTATATAAAAATTGGCATACAAATTTTTTTTTTTTTTTTGGGTAATGGTCAACCAAATATAATTACTATATTATTGAAGTGATAAATTAAAGAACATCAAAACAAAACATAAAAAGTGCCCATTCACACCAAGCTAGGCCTAAAGAGATTAATGCTATCATCAAACTTTTTATAAAAATGTGAAACCTAATAAATTAATCAGCAATGGTCCATGTCATGTCATTCTCAAAGATCCAATGGCACACCTCAATTTGTCCTGGGCTGGACCCCAGTGCCACGAAGGCCCCATGCTCTGGGCCCCATGCTGACGTGTCAAGGTGACAGATGGCAACACCATGGTTGATCTTAGCCTTGCTCTGCACGTCAAGAATGTCAGCCTCATAGACCCTAACTTTCGGCACAGAGTGACAATAATACAGTAGGTAAGGGTACAGGCTCTGATGGCAAGACACCGATTTGGTCACTTCTCCACCGTTGATTCCTTTGACTGACCCAATCATCACATTTTGCTTTGACCCGCTCACATTTTCGGTGCTCCTCACCACCACATTGTGGCCCAAAACCGTGACTGCAAAGTCTATCATGTCCTCCACCGAGCCCACGCACCGCTTGGTCTCACCCTGGCTTGGACCCCTCTCGCACTCGGCCAGCGCGTTTGCCAGCACGCGCCCCATGGCTGAGCCCTCCTGCGCGTGGAAAATCCCTGCGATCTCGGACAAACGCAAGGTCGAAAATGGTAATTTCGACAAAATACCCCGGGGCAAAAACGACCTTTTGGGCATTTTATCACTAATGTCGGGCATCACCATGACATTTCCCCGCTTCAACATAGACTCCCTGAAAAACTTGCCCGGTTCCACCCATCTATTTACAGAACTGCCACTACCACGTACAGAACCAATGGTACTCTGTGTTACAGTGCTGAAATTGCTGTACTCAGAAAATGTGACACCCTTTAACGCGTAATCTTTGAATGTGCGGTCCATGCTATAAGACTTGAACCCTATTGACGTACCACGATTAACTGTGCCTTTACCATACTCTTTAAATGTGTCATTTCCGTGGTTAAATGATTTCCCATAGTTGGCGAAATTCACTTTCCCGGAATTTGAATTCCTAGCATAAGATTGAAAAGAATTGTCACCCACATTTGCTTTATATCTATAGCTTTGAAAGCTGTCGATCCCTGAGCTCCCACCATTGCCATAGCTCTTGAAATTGTTATGTGGGTTATTACCTGATTGACCGTACACTTTAAACGAGTCGTTTGTACCTTTACCTGAATCGCCGTAGCTTGTGAAAGTTGAAGCAATGGTGTTGGAATTGCCGTCGTAATTGTTGAACTCGCTAGGTGTGGAGTGTCCATTCTTGTTGTAGACGGTGAAAGCTTGAGAGCCCGAGTTGGTGTCGTCGCTATAGGTTGAGAAAGTGAGTTTGTGATTGTTGGAGTCCGAGTTATAGATAGTGAATTGGAGATTGGGCACGTTGACGAGCTTGTCGTAGTTGTTGAACTCGCCGGAGCCACCAGTGGCTGCGGAGGCGTAGCTGGTGAAGTTGGTGTCAGCTACATTGCCGTTGTTTGCGTAGTTTGTGAAGGTTTCACTGTGACTCGTTGAGGATCTGCTGTATTTTTTGAACGAGTCCTTGAGGTTGTTTAACCCATCTGAGTAGTTCTTGAACGAGTCGATCCCTGTTTGCTTGGAGGAACCATAGTTTTCGAAGTGTTTGTTGGAGTAGGCAGTAAAGTTTGAGTCTTTGGTGGGGTTAGAAACTTGGGTTGTTGCTTGATTTTCGAAAGGACAGTACAAATTGGCTAAGGAACAAAAGGAGTTGAAGTGGGAAGAGAGTGAGTTTTGGGATGCGAGGTTTGTGAAAAAGGCTGAGTCTTGAGCATTGAGTGGTGAGGCTTTGGAGAGAAGGAATTGTGGTTTTGGGAGAGTATTTGAGATGTGATTGTTCCAATAGCGGATGAGAGAGGCTTTGGGAGTGAAAGGGTTGGCTTGGACTTGGAGTGAAGAGATTGGTGTGACTGTTTCAGTTGTTGTTGTTGTTGTCTTGGCATGAGAAACCTGCATATATCAGACAAATTAACACAAGAAGGTTCATGCTATAGATAGATAGGATAGAGAGTGTAAAGCGATTTTGTATAATGTAAAGCCAAAAACAAGAAGATATGAGAATCCTGCATATATCAGACAAATTAACACAAGAAGGTTCATGCTATAGATAGATAGGATAGAGAGTGTAAAGCGATTTTGTGTAATGTAAAGCCAAAAACAAGAAGATACTTAGATATACTTACATTGAAATGTGAGAGTAATAAGAACAAGAAGAAGATGAGAAAACTAGTCCTATTGATTTGTCTTTCCATTGTGTGTGTGTGGCTGTGAAGGAAAGAGAGAGAGAGAGAAAGGGATAATTTATTGAGAGCATATACAGAGATGCCTTCTCTTTTTCCGAAATTTGTCTGCTTTTGCTTTTCCAAGCATAGGAAAAGCAATTCGGAAATTTACTTTTGTTTTTGTTTTTGTTTTTTTTTGCTTTTTTCATATACCATTAATCCATTAGTACAAAGAAAATAAAAATTATTCACTTCATATTTCATTTATCAAATTTTTTTAGATATATAAAGTAACTAAAAAGTCTAAAATATTTATATATAAAAAAAACCAATAAACATGTAACTTATTGTAAGTTTTTTTTTTTTTTTGAGAAGTAACTTATTGTAAGTGATTGAGAATAAAGTGAAATACTAAAAAAAAGTATTCGTTATAAAGGATGTCGGTAACTTTAAAGTACCTGAAAATTAATATTAAAAAAAATGAAGATATTATGCATTTTGAAGTCAGCCATTAGTTCTTATATCAAAGACTAGATTATGCTATCATTAGAATGGGATCGGGTTTTATAAAGAGGATTGAAATGGGCACATTAAAATTTTAAAATAAACACCAAGCTCTCTCTCTCTCTCTCCCTGTCTCAATTAATAAAGATTTTGATAAATTAATATGCGAGTAATGAGTAGAGTAAATTATGGGAAATGGTAGCCAAAATGGTGTACGTGTTTAGGAAATCAAGAGCATAAATTAGTTACTAGTGGGCTGGAAGTGGTTCGGTTTCAGTGAACCACAGCATCGGGTTTCAAATCATTTGTGGAAAACGAAGAGTATAATCTAAGGGTTTTTTAACATGTTTCAATGTGACACAAATATCAAAAGGCTATAGCTAGGCTAAGCCGGTTTGTAATAGTCCAAGATAATATAGGAATCTATGGTTTTGATTTTTGTAAAGCTTCCAATTACTATAATAGAGTAAGTAAAATGGACCATTTATTATACTCCCCATCCTGAAGGAGAAAAACAAAATAGAATGCTTTGCTTTTGGCTCATAGTGACCCACTAGTTAAAACTAGTGCACTGTGCTCTGTGCAGAACAGCTACAAGTGCCTGCTATAAAAGCATTACCGCGTTAGCAAGAAAATTAACAAAGCTAGAAAACCAAAAAATTAAAGTTCTCCTCTGCAAGTGCAACAACTACTGTTCCTAAAGTTAATTTTTTTCTGGTCCAAATTTTCAAAAGCATGTCCAGTTAGCTGCATTAATCATAACCTGTCTGCTTGTTCTATGGTGATATAACGCGGGGACTGCAAGTCGGTACCTAAATTGCAGAAAGGGAGCATGATATATAAAAGCAAAACATCATACATAATGATTAACAACAAGAATATATCTCACGCATTCGATACATGTTACTTTATTTTATGAATATGTAAGTCTCTAGATTCACCTGCTATGAAAGGAATGATGAATATATTAAATAAATAAGATAATTATTAGTTAACCACATCACATAAGAGGTGTAGAAGAGTCTTCGCCTCAATAATTCTTTAATTTTTCCCCCCTCAAGTGATTAAGAAGATTTTGAGAGATGAGAAGTGTAGGCGAAGACTTCATAGGTATATATGTACCAAACTTACCCAAAAACCTTCTAAGTAACTTAGGCTCATATAAACCCAACATCCAATCAATTCCCTCCACAGCAATGTGAAACAAAACCCATTAAGGGACGGTTTCATGAAACCACCGAATCATAGTATGTGACTCACTCCCATAAGATATTTTTCGCCCATTAAGAGACCCTTTAGAGAGTTTCTAGCTCAATAGTTCAATTGCAATTTTTAAACAAAGTAATATTAAGAATAATACAAATTTTACTAAACAAACCTTACAATGTGATGTGTCAATTTTTAAACACAAAGCAAAAAAGTTTTTATAAAATTTATTGTGATTTCAATTTTTAAGTTGTTTTTTAATGATAAAATTAATAATAGTTTTAAGATTTTTCATAAGAAAAAGATATAATAAAAAAAGAAAAAAAGAATCACTACTCTAGCAAAAGAACAACATAAGTGTTCCCATCAAAAAAAAAAAAAAAAAAAAAACAACAACAACAACAACAACATAAGTGTTGATTAAAAATGAAGAATTTTGGATCCAATAGGTTATTGCACCATGTAATTACTATATCTATGTGAGATGTAAAAATTAATAAAGTAAAAAGTAAAATATTAAAAAAAAAATACCCTATCAAATTTTACATTGCACATGAGATGATAATTGCATAGTGCAATAGCCAATAGGTCTCCAATGATGAAAACTAGGATAATACACAGTTGATGGCTTGCCTATTTATTGGAAGAATGGAGACTTGGGGACAATTGTACGGTGGAAAAAGGGAACTGTATCTCTGGCCACTAAATACAACAAAATACTCATAATTTATGAGTCTCATTAATACATGGAGCCTACATATTATGAACGTTTGCATATAACCTAATTTCAAGATACATATTGAGATCCAATTCAATACCACCTAATGCAATGGCTCTTAATAACTTAGATGGAGAGTTGAAAAAAAAAAAAAAAAAACAAAACAACTTTCATTCTAAACTATTGAATAAATAAAATTAAAAAATGAAAGTAGTAAAAGCAAAAAAATATTTGTGATTAGAAGAGCGGGTAATTGCACCGGGTGCAGCCGATCGTAATCCACAAGTTACCACCTCCACAAGTCGGTATAGTATTAATATTTGCTATTTAGTGTGTGTTTGGATATCAATGAAAAATTAAAATTATTTTACTATTTAGCTTATTTTTGTTACTATTTATGGACCTCGCTGCACTTTTTAGTACTATTTATGAGTCTCATTGTACTATTTCAACTAATTTTTACCTTTATTTACAGTACTTTCAACAATAAAATTTTAGTTCAGCAAAATAAACGATATTCAAACAGACAATTACCCTCCTAGCAAAGCATGTGACCCGCATCTAGATAATTGGAAATGGAGGTTGATGAATGATGATGGACAACCCAAAAAGACGGCTGGCTTTGCGCCTTTGCCTTTTTACAAAGACTTTAAAATAAATCAGTTTTGAGTACTGATGAGATGCCTTCCATTTTCATTATTATATTTATAGGTGTGTTGGACTTCCTCATTGATAAACTTTTTTCCTTAAAAGCTAAAAGTATATTAAAAAAAATGGGGCCGTTTGGTGTGAAATTTTAAGCAATAATTTTTAGTTTTTAAATAATATTACACGTATTTTTACACATTTTTTTACCTACACATTTAAAAAAAAAAAATACAAACAACATTACCAAACGAGTCCAATTTGCCCCTCCATATTAGAGCACACCACAAATTTTTTTGGGGTGCAAAAGAAATATAATATCATATTAAAGTATTAAACTTTATTACAAAATAGTTAATAATAAATCACACCTCTTGTAGTTCAAGTGTTAGCCCAACCATAAATAATGACGTCTTTTAATTTATAACAATGCTGGGAGGATCGGAAAACAAAAACCAAAGATCTAACTAAAAATGTACTGAATTTATGAGTAGAAATGGTGGGCGAGCTTTGCTAGTTAAGGACAATGTGAATCCGTATGTTTCTAGGGAGCCCCCTTATACATTTGGGAGAAGATTAACTTTGTGTTTGGAAGTTTGGAAGGGGTAAGGAGAGGAGAGGGGAGAAGAGTGATAGAAAATAATTATCTCTTTCTCTTATTTGGATATTTTAAAAATTAAGTCGAGAGAGAAAAATGGAGGAGAGTGGTCATACAAAATTATAAATTGACAATTATGACTTTTATTTGCTAATTTTGAGAAAATAGATATAAATTGACAATTTGACATCATAAGAATAACATTGATAATTAAATGTTTTTTTATATAAGTGAGACCCATCCCCTCTACTCCCCTACAAATTCCTCCAATTTTGGGAAGTTAAAAAAGAGGGGCTAGGAGGGTCAAGTATAAGTGTATAACATACCCCTCCAAACCCCTCCCATTCTCTCTTTAAAAAACACCTAAACAAGGTTCATTAAATCATATCCCTCTCATTCCTTCTACTTCAATTTCCTCTCTCTTCATCCCAAAAAAAGTTTAATGATAAGTGTGAGGACGATGATTTTTGGGATTTTTTTGTGTGTTTAACAGGGTCTATTCGTCTTTTTTTTTTAATGGATGTCATATATATTTGGTAAAAAAAAAAAAAAATTAACACATCTCCCAATTCATAAACCAAAAGGGATTTCGAGGTTGTTGATCCTTTTCCTCCTTGCTTCCGTCGTGTAGATCACATATAAGTCTGTCATATGACTCATATATTTTCTTCTTGAGTAATGTTACATCCACAATATTTTTATAACAATTTACAACAAATCTTAAGTGGTAAGTTGTTATAGATTTTAATATGAGCCCATTAATGACACAACTTTTTTATCTATCAGTAACAATTTGTCACTTAGGATTTGTTGTGAAATTGTTATGAAAATGTTATGAACGTAACATTACTCTTTATTTTGTAATTTGCTTGCTACGTCTACCGTGTAGCACACAAAGTCAAACTTGAACCTAACTCATTTTATAAATAAATAAAAAAACAATATATAATTACACAATCAATGGATTTTTAATAAGAATATTTATTATCATCTAAAAATAAGTATATTTACTTAAAAATAGCTCACACACAAACTAGCACAAAACAAAACGAGTAAGGATGTCTAGTACAAGCTTCGACCGTCTCACACTTTCTTTATATACTCTCATATATATCATATGTTATCATGAGTTAAATGTTGATACTATTGAAATATGTGCACACAAATGTGTAGAGATTGTGTACAAACTACAAAGTGTATATCATAAAAATGTTAAATAATAATTGGCGAAAACACCATTTTGGTCCCTACATTTTGAGATTATAGTCAATTTGGTTCCTACATTTTGGTAACAGTCAATTTAGTCTATTTTATTTTCAACTTGTGGTTAATTTGGCCTCTATCGTTAACTTTTAACGGAAAATGCTTACGTGGCAAACAGATTGCACAATTGATACATTTAATATTAAAAAATTAAATAAAATGCTGATATGTCTAAATTTTATTGGCCACGTCAGTGATTAACGGACAAAAAACATACACTTCAAAAAAATAAAATTGAAAGGATAAATTTAAAGAATTAAATTAATCAAACAAAATAAAATTTTATTAAATAAAATTTTAATTTTTTCTTGGACTTTCTTGACAACTAAACACCAACCCAGTACACAATTTTTCATCCCAATTCAAGGAATCAAAACCTTACACAAAACAAATCCAAATCCTCCTAAAAAACTAGATTTAACAACACCAATTCATCAATAGATAGCACATCTGATTTAGATAAAGATGGTTTTGCTAGAAGATCGCTACAGTTCCATGAAAGATCTGTGAAATTCCTAATGGGCTTCGTGCCTTCAAGCTTGATCTTTAGTACACGCAGTGCGCATATGCCAGAGCCAGAGATCAATGATCCTTTTCGGATCTGATCCAATCGAGGCCTGTGAGGATCCGATTGCTAATACAATAATAACGATCTTCTTGTGTAAAATAATAATAACAAGTTTTTGCGGAAAATTCCCCACTGCTGCCTCCCGTAGGAGTCTGGGTCGTGTCTCAGTCCCAATGTGGCTGATCATCCTCTCGAACTAGCTACTGATCATCGCCTTGGTAAGCTATTGCCTCATCAACTAGCTATCAGACGCGAGCCCCTCCTCAGGCGGATTCCTCCTTTTGCTCCTCAGCCTATGGGGTATTAGCAGCCGTTTCCAACTGTTGTTCCCCTCCCAAGGGCAGGTTCTTTGATATGTTTTCTGGAAAATTCAATACTAAAAACAAGTTTGTTTCCCAAGAAAATCAAAACAAATATCATTTTTCTAAACATTACCAATCCAGAAATGAAAGCTTACTTTTAATTTAATTTAATTCCTTAAATTCATCATTTTAATTTTTTATTTTATTTTTCTGATGTGTATTTTTTTGCCAATTAATCACTGACGTGGCCAATAAAATTTAGACATATCAGCATTTTTATTTAATCTTTTAATCTTAAATGTGCCAATTATACAATCTGTTTGCCACGTAGGCATTTTTCGTTAAAAGTTAACGGTAGGGACCAAATTGACTGTGACTTCAAAATGTAAGGATCAAAATTGTGTTTTCTTAGGATAAAATACTATTTCAGTTTCTAAACTTTACCAAAAATTTGTTTTTAACCTCTGAATTTAAAAAAAAAAAAATCATTTTTTGTCCATAAACTATATATTGAAAATGTTTTACTTTCTATCTTAAAATTTTACCAAAATTTTATTTTCTAAAACTATTGAAAAAAGTTATTTCATTCCTGTAGGGTCTATTTTTGTAGCCCAAGCCCAATAGGTTCAGATTATGAGCCCAATGAACCCTGAACAATGAATTTGTAGAGAGTGGGTGAAAGAGCTGGGCTGGCTGTGAATGAAACAGTGATGAATAATGATATTTACGGATGAATTAACGTGCAATCAAACCTGAACCAGTACAAACATGAACGTCCGAAAAGGAAATATATTGAATGAAAATTGATTACAGTTCATAGAGCTACAGTAAAGTTCTTTTCTTCTTTTCTCTCTTTTTTGTTCCGATCCCCTTTATCAGAGGCTTCTCCCCCTTATATAGCACCCTCTTCCCTCATCTTCATCGTCCACTTGTTCATCATCTAAACATCCACTTGAGTACATGTCCCATCAGGTATCCTCTTTAGCCTTGTGTGAGTGGCGGTAGCTGAGTTTGTACTGTTCAGGGGTCTTCTCCACATTAATGCGGCCAGAAAAGTAGCTGCAGTGCATTTAATGTGGTGGTTGAAGTTTGTCTTCTAGATATTTCTCCGTTCCTGCTATCCTCATGCGCGCCTGAGGTTCACACTTATCATTAGAACTGTTAGGAAGATTACTTGAACCTCCTAGGTGTTTGCTTGATCAAGGCTCTCTGTGTCCGAGGAAGATGATCTCTTCGGACCAATGGTGATCTCCTCGAACTACAGTCGTTCGTTTCCAGGTATATTTTTTCCGCGCCCTCCTTCTCGCACATTTTCCTCTCTTCAGACATACATTAGTCTTCAAGTAGGGGCCCAGACCCATTACATTAGGTTGAACTTTCACCCCCACAATTCCTAAACTCTATAAAGAGTTTTTTAATATTTTAGAGACAAAACTAGAGATAATTTTTTTTTTTTTTAATTTAAGGATGAAAAGTAAACTTTTGATAAAATTTAAAAATAAAAAAAATATTTTACCCATAACTCTCTAGGAAAACATCAATATATAACTTTTGTCGCAACTCGTTAACTACTAATTAACAAAAAGAGATGAATAAAGGAGAAGTGTTTTGTCTACTTGACTTTTGTAAATTGTACACAATCCTGTTAAAAACCTCCGAAGGATGTTACTTGTTAGCAGTTGGCAAGACACGGCACAAAGTACCCGCCAAACCCAAAAATGTTTGCAGCATCTTCCTCGTCCGTTACAGTCCCAACTCTTGTTGTCCCACACTCCTCACCTGTTCCTCCATTATCAACCTCCAAAACTCCTCACAATTCCTCTAACCCCATAATAAACCGCCGGCACCTTCTCACTATCTCCATCTCTATCTCTGTCACCACCCCTTTTACTCAACCCAATTCTCTAGCTCCGCCGGTCGCAGATGCCCGTGGCCTCTTCCAGATGCCCCCGTTTCGGCTCACCAATAGGTAATTCAACATACCCAGAAAGAAAAAATGTTTGATTTTGTCTAGCTCAAGCTCATTCTATATGTAATTGCTGAGAATATTGTGTGAAAATTGGAAAGATAATAATGGGTTTTCTAGCTTATGGTTTAGTGAGTCGATTTGTTTTCAGATTTTTTTTTTATAATAATTTAGGCCACATTGGAGTATTGAGGTAGAGTTGGGTAAATAAATGTCTTAGCTTCATTGAGTTTTATATAGTGTAAATATGCCTTATTAACAGTTGCTTAGGTGCTATAGTTTAAGTTTTGCAATTAAATTCCATCATATGGTTATATGGATCAATACAAACAATAACAATGTTATCTTTTCCAAGGAAAATTAACTTAAACCATGTGGTTGCATACTGTAGCTTAATTGACATCTCCCCCATACACAAAGTGTCTGGGCCATCATATGGTTATATGGATCAATACAAACAATAACAATGTTATCTTTCCAAGGAAAATTAACTTAAACCATGTGGTTGCATACTGTAGCTTAATTGACATCTCCCCCATACACAAAGTGTCTGGGCCTAGGGGGGAAAAAGTTCAAGCTACAAGTTAGTAGCATATTGTAACTATCTAAAAACAAAAAACATGTGGTTGCATACCAGTTGGTTCATTGATCAATGTAATCACATGATTGAATTTAATTGGAAAACCTAATAGACAACAGCTATATAACTCTACACTTACACCACTCCATGACTAATCAACCATTAAATCACGTTATCCCCTTTTACCCTCTATGCTTGTGAAGTATCAAGATGATTAGAGATCAATAACTTTCTCATCATAAAATGTTTAAAGTTTAAGTTTTTTTTTTTTTTTTTTTATCGACTCTAGAATTTTTGCACAAAAATTGTGGATCAGATAGTAAATAAAATCTTATTAACTCGAAATTTGGTGTGCATATTAAGAGCAATGAGAATCTGTAATCCAATGGTCAAATTGTTAAAATATTAATCCTATAAAGAGTTATGGACTGGTGTAATATTGCAAAGTCTGAAACTAAGTATAACTTGATTCTAAACCCGTATACCATAGTTTCATATATTTTTCTTATCAAGAAAATGAGCAATAGTACTGCTCTTATTGTTTCTTGAATTTGTTGGTAATTGCTGTTGTGGGAAGGTATTTTTTGGTGAGGGCTGGGGAGTCTGAGTATGAGAGCTTGGGAATCATTAATACAAATCCAGTTGCGAAGACTTCAATGGATAGTGGGTTGTCAGAGAAAGGGAAGAAGCAGATTGTTCGGGCTGCTTTTGAACTTAAGGCAATGGGGGCTTGTGAAAAAGGATGTTGGATTTGGCCTTCTATTACTCAAAGAGCTTACCAGGCAGCAGAGATTATCGCATCAGTTAATGGAGTCAGTCGAAGGTCCGTGAATTTTTTTTTTTTCAATTGAATCAATTATTTAGAGTTAAATAGAATGTGGAGCTTTTTTTCTTTCTTTTTTTTTTTGTGAAGAAAAATGCGATTTGGAGGTAGCTGGAATTAAATGGTGCTGGGTATCAAACTATAAACTCAGATGCCCTGTTTAGTTGCTTGGAATGATATTGGAAGAGAAAGGAATTATATGATCTGTTGTCCAATAACACCGAACCTTTACATGTTAAAATGATCTTTAGTCTGTTTATGTATTCACATTAACAAAGGAAGAGAGTATTTGAACTTCTTGTTTCCTATATATCTAAGTGGAATTTATGATTTCAAAGACGAATCTTGAATGATAATTTGCAATGCAAGTATCTGATTATTCAATTTCATTGTAACCTGTTCTGTCAAAGAGTTAATCTTTTCTATGCTTTCAGTTATATAGTCCCAGAATACAGCTTTCTGGATGCTCGTGGATTGGGAGCTTATGAAGGAAAAAACTTGGAATCCGTTTCAGAAGTAGGATTTCTGCATATCCTCTTTCTTTGAATTAGTAGTGATATGACTTAATATCTTCTTGAAACAGATTTTTTCTTTCCTTTTCTTCTGTAATGCTTCATATTCCCCTATTTACAAATGTAAGTATCCTTATAGATGCAAAATTGCTTGCTTCGAAATGCTTCAGGTATATGCATCAGATGGTATTTCTACAACCATCAAGCCTCCTCCTATCGATGATGGAACCCCAAATGAGAGTGTTGCAGATGTATTTGTTCGGGTAACACAACTCATGTCAATTCTTGAGACTCAATATTCTGGTGACACAGTTATTATTGTCTCACCAGACTCTGATAACTTGACAATCCTTCAAGCTGGTTTGGTTGGACTTGACCTGCGAAGGTAACTGGATAGTCCACAGCTCTTCTTATGGAATCTATAAAGGACCCACTTTTCTTATCAAATTCTTAAACAAAGTAAATAAACATTAAGTAAGCCATGAATTTTTTTCCCTATCAATTTCAGGCATCGGGATCTTTCTTTTGCCCCCGGTGAAGTCCGATTTGTTGACACCAAAAGCATTCCTACTTACAAGCAGCCTGCATCTGCGGTGTATAAATGTTACAATCCACCAAATTGTAATTAATTCTTTCCTCTTGTTGTAATTAGTATTTAAGCAGGGGTGATAGATGTGGCAGATTGTCTACATCTTCTCTATTGGTTATCATCATCACTGTCATCTGTACAGTCCTTTCACATTTATACATCGGAAATTCCATAGAATTAATAAATTTAAAATATGGGCTTAATACTTGTTTGTGGTGCCCAAGCGATGGAACAAGACAATGAACCAGTTTCTTTTCATAAAGTCATGACTTCAGATGGCCTATTTTAAAGTGTATGTGGAATGACTTAATTATTCTACTGTGATGAGCCCATGTTCCAATGATACTTAAATCTTCAGTACATGGGATTTGGTTTATTCTTCTTTCTTGTCACTGCTCAAGTAAACTTAGAGGCTCAGAAACTTGCTAATTTGATCTCAATTGTCTGTGGACAATTTTATTCACTTTGTTGTGGCAGCTCGCAGTCTCTATCTCTCCTATGAACCTTTTCAGGTACAGCCAAGTCTAGATGTTGTTTCTAGCTTCTCAAACCTTGCACGTTTTATGAACAATTTATCCCATTCATAAATGCTTTTTTATATACTAATGTTACTTACATTTAGTCAAATTATCTCTGGACAATTATACTCGATCCATTGTGGCAGCTTATACTCTCTATTGCTCCTCTGAGCTTTATCATGTACAGCCAAGTTTTAGGAATTGTTTCACCAGAAGCTTCTTATATTTTAAGATCTTTGAACGTTTCATCTTATTCATAGGAGCTTCTTATATTCTTATTTTACTTATATATTCCTTATAATAATAATAAAAAACTATATTTGATCAAATCATGGTTTTTTGTGTTTTGCTAGAGTGCGGAATGCTGGCCCTAAGGTCCTTATTGTTTGGTGTGGTATCTATGGTGAGAGAGAAATAGGAGGATGTTTGACGATCAAGAATTATTTATGGAGAATTTTAAATCCGACTTTGTCAAGTTGTTATTTTATTGGATGTCATTCTTTGATGTTCGTAGGCCTCCAATGTTATCTGATTTCATTGATTCTTTGTATTTGTAACATGTTTTAGGAACTTTAGGGAATACATCCAGCATACTAGTTCATAAGTTTATCTCATATGTTTCCTATTTGATTAATGAAATTCTTTATTTCCTACGAATTAATTTTTCAAAACTTCTTGTTTCCGAGTACTAGTGTGTAATTTAAGTCTATACTCCTTTGGATGGCCTCCTTTTTATAATAAAGGCCATTCTACTGGTCATAAAGTCAATGCTGGAAAAATAATGGTGCATTTTCATTTTATCTATGCAGTGAACTTGTCACTATAGATGTGTTGCACCAAGTGACTCCTGGCATGAAGTGGGTTGTACTTCTATCCCTCACCTTCAGAGAAAGTGTCTCCAGTGCCTGCTCCATGCAGCAGGCCTATAGATAATTTTCACACCTTCAGGAGGTACCTAGGTTCATTATAACTTGGGTGGGGCATTTTCTTGGAAACCCTTAAGATTCCATCGTTTGTACAATGAACTTGAGGCCATGGTTGGGAAGCTTTAGACCGCATGTATTGCAACCTAAGTTTGTTAGGTTCCATACTGACCTTTCACTAACATTGGACAGTACAGTACCCAAGATTCACTGCTTTCACCAAGTCCATAATTGCTGTACAATTTGAGTGTTGTGTGAATGTTGTGTGAATGTGGTGTGGTGGGTGCTCTTTTAATCAGGAAATATCAATCTAGTGCTTTAATAAAGGTGATGCTATAAGGTGGAGAACACTTCAGCATATTCACAGATTAGGCAAGTTTTCACTTTTGTCATTTTACATTAATAAATGTTTCACTTTCAGATTGTCATGTTATGTGCTCATCATCTTTTTTTTTTAAAAATAATTATTTTATTACTTGTTGTTTTGATGCGGGGGGGTATGTTTCAGAATGTGATTCTTCTGCTGCTGCTACCACAGCCAACTGTAGGATGAATTTGTCATTAGTTGTGCAGTTTTCCAACTTGCAAATTCGCTTTATGTGTGGTGGTATTCAAAACATAAAATTTGAAGCCAAAAAGTGATCTATAATTCAATATTCTTTAGCTCATCAAATTCCTTCATGCTTCTGTTTTTCCCATTCACACCTATTGGTTGGCTTGACTAATACTTTCAAACAAAAGGAAGCACACGATCAAGAGTTATCTGTGGAAGAAGAAAATTTAAGTCTATTAATTTTGCTCTTTGATTATAGTCTTTAATTTTCTTGCATTGAGTAATGTCTATAGATTATTGGTTGCAGCTTCCTAAATGTTTGTGGATTTGAGGCTCAAGAAGACAATGAAGTTGTAATTTGCTTTTAAAATATTACTATTGTTATTTTAGTGCCATGAAATTTTAGGGGTCATAATAAACCTGCCTTATGAAGCATAATTTCTCTTCTTCACTGCTTATTCTTCCTCTTGCCTAGTGGAGTTCATTTATCTATATCATTGAGTGGTATATATGCATGTCAGTCTTGTCATAGACACTAATAAAAAAAAAAGTCTGTTGTATGTAGAATAGTATCTTCCCAAGCATCTAGTACCTTGATATTCATGTTAATCAGTGCTATTGCCTTACCAAATTCCAACAATTGGCAATCCTACCAGCTAATTCGGTTTGATTTCATCTGGAAAAGTTACGGGGTATTTTTTTTTTTTTTGATAACTCAAAAGTTGGCGGTAAGAGGGATTTGAACCCTTAATGGCTCTGTTTAAAACTCCAAAAAGTGCCAACCAGTTGAACTATAAATCTCTTGGCAATTACTTAGTATTATGTTATTGTTATTTGTATACTAACTTGACACCTTTGTACAAAAACATATTAGCCAAGTTTGTCAGTGCACAAAGTGTAGGGGATGTTTGGATTGTGGGCAAGAGTATTGCACACAGACATGAAAGTAGCCTGCATCTGCTACATACATATATACAAAATCCCCATTCAAAATTTATATCTTTGTACATACTAGTGGATTGAATCATGTCAGCAGGTTATCTAACCTCTTTTTATAGACTGATATTTGTCCTTGATTAGATCATTCACTGTGTAATCATGATTTTACACATGAACGTATCTTGCAATAATAAGTAAACAGTTTGTTTTATTCTTGTCCTGAATCTTTCAGGCTTTTGGGTACTGGTTGTGACTGGTTTTTTTATGGCTAGGGCTCCTCAAGATGGTTTTCAAAACAACAATCTATGGTCCTTGACATGAAATTTTTGTCGGAACCAAGCATGATGTGAAAGCAAAGCATGTGAGCTTGTTCGGCCGAAACTTGATTGACATACTCTGACCCTCCATTTTTGCCTGGGCCCCCAATATATTCCACACAGTTAACATGGACATTTTGTAAACAACACTCCTCTATATGAAAGTAGAGTAAAAAACAAAACAGAGAGAAGAAAGAAAGTATTGAGTAGAATTTATTCCAAAGTCATCATTTGTACAGTTTGAGAGCCGGATATACGGTTTCATATACTTTGCTACTATTCTTGAAATGCAAAGGGTGCTCTTTTTGTAAGAATTATTAAGGTTTTATGCTCAAGTCTCAAACCCAACATTCATAATATTAATAATCGTAGAGAATATTACTAGTACTCCAACAAAAGAACATGAGACTGAAGAACCTTGACTTCTAGAAAAAAAAAAAAAAAAATCTTTTTGGGTCGTAGTCATACCTCAAAGAACATTCGTACATGTGATCAACCATACATAAGATTTGAAGTAAATATTGCAAATTTAAATGCAACAATACACACAGTTTTTAGTTCCTCTTTATGAAGACTAGATAAACACCTCTGCAGAAAAAGTGTCATAAAGCAAATCTAGTTCCAAGTTCCAACACGTCGACCATGGATTCTCTTCTCCCATAGCTATCATCTCCATTGCTTTTAGAACAAAATCTCACTTTATTCGTGCCCATATAAACCATGAAAAATACGTCTGTCATTGTGATCTTTAGTGTGATCAAAGTCAATGGAATATGAAGTATTAGCAAGTTGTAACTTTGACATGACTTATGACTGAAGTATCTAGTATGGTGGTTTATTGTGATTTTAGGATTCCTAACAAGTCTTATTAATGTTATGACAAAACCTACTTTTTGTTTCCATAAAAATAAAAATAAATAAATAAAACCTACTCTTTTTTTTTAAAATATTTTATGAGCATGGCAAAACCTACTCAAATGTAAAAAAACAAATCTCAAATGGGCTAAATTTAAAAATAATAGAAGATGGCATCTAGTGTTATATAAGTTTGTTTTGTTTTGTTTTTTGTGTGTTTTTTTTTAAACCATCATATTATACCATAACCACAACAAAGTCTTAATTTCAAAATTTTAATAATTCCAGCAGATTAGTTATAGTCAACCACATATTTTATTTTTCTTCATTCTATTTTATTTAAGGTCATACACTTTGTTACTTCCTTAATTGAGATATCATTTTTATTACTTCTACTTTGGTCTTTCTCTGCTTTCTTTCTTTTTTTAGATCAACTTACTCTTTTTTTACTGGCAGTCTCCTCTAAACTAAAAATTATCGAATTATAATGAGTAAATTGTACTTTTAGTCCTTGAGGTAAGTTAGATTATGGACCTTCAAAAGTAAAAATTTAATCATTTTATCAATTTTCTGTTATTTTTTTTGTTTACATGACTAACAAATATGAGGCAGCAATCTCTTTTATTTTTGGTAGAAAGGGATAATATTATAAATGAGAACAACTAGTCCCCATTAGAAGGAACCAAGCGTTCATACAACATACAACATACCAACACGGTCCAAATTAAGAAGAAAATACACATTAGATGGAGGCTCAAAATACATAACAAAATCCTGAGCTTGATGAGATGAACACCACGTTGGGTAAGTGCATCAGCACACTTGTTAGCCTCCTTATAGTAGTGGAAAATTCTAATTTTGGGAATTCTCCTTAGAGTTTCTCTACAGTCAGCCACAATAGTAGCATTACAATTGTTAGCAAGATCGCGCCCATTAAGGAGATCAACAATAATCTTAGCATCAAGCTCAATTTTCACAGTCTGTAAATCAAGAGCAGTACAAAAGATTAATTCCATCTCCACCTGCCCATAACTCAGCCGCCACACTCGAGATGATACCGATAGCTCTACCAAAACCACTAACTCAATTTCCCTCATGGTCCCTGATTAAATCACCTCCACCAACAAATCTAGGTTGCCCAAGGAGGACCCATGGGTGTTTAATTTGAAATAAAGGTAATCGTTTTATTTCAATAAGTAAAACGTGGGAAACAAATGCAGCATAGACTATTTGCATGGTAAAGGAGTTGCACCCACAAAAGCAAAACATCTCAACTAAAAAAAAAAGAAAATGAATTGTAAATCAATGAATTCCTCTGCATATGGTTTCATTTTGACACAAAAGTGAGCCATATGTACTCTAATGGCAAACCACCCATTACAATTTACAACCCCACGCGGCTTGATAAACCACACATGTACCTTCATCAACAAACCATCAAACCGAATACCCATCAGAGAGAGAATATGATATTAGAATAATGAATGTCATAGTTCATCTCCAAATATCCTAAAATTTTGGAAGGTTTGGATAGCAGGATTTACACATTTGATTTTGAATGTGAATAATTAAAATTCAAATATCTTATTTGAATAGTTTCAAAAAAATTAAAGATTCGGATTTTGTATAATTAGTTTCAATAGTTTCAGAAGACCAAATTCTACTCTCTCTTTTTTCTCTTTCTTTTTTCATGTTTTAGATACTTAAAACTTAAAACCTCTTGGTCCAATTCATCACATTTATAGTTTCATTAAGATACCCTTATATTGTGCACTCCATTAAAAATTAACTTATTTAATTGTTTTTTTCAGAAACACTTATTTAACTTTTTTATTAATTACTATTTACAGTAATAAGTGGGTTAATTAAACAAGTCATAAATAATATTTTAAAAAAAGCAGCTAAAAGATAGGAGTAATAGAAAACCCATTGCAAACGGTGTGACATTGACTTCTTAAGGCGTGTCACATTAAACGAAGACTAATAAGAAAATGAAGTCCACACAACACAACCCAGATGGTTGGCTGAGTTGGTTAGGCTCTCAGTCTCAAGGTGCTTGTACTGGACTCGACTAAGTGTGCTCCCCAATTTGAGTCCTGCTACCTGCACTTTGAAAAGAATTTTCTTCTTTGTGGGCCCACCCGGCACAAACAGTGATTAGTCTCTGGTTGAAAGCCTTGAAGAAACACTATGGGAAACCAAAAAAAAAAGGAAGTCCACACAACACAACTCAACCACCGCCAACTGTTCTATAACTTCTAAAACCGAAACTAAAATTTATGAATTATGTTAAAGGCACAACTTTTGGCACAATTTTGAAAAAAAAGGAAGTCCACACAACCAAAAAATAAAGGAAGTCCACAAAAGGCACAACTTTTGGCACAATTTTGTGTTGTAACTCGCTATATGGCGAGTTGTATTGGTAAGAGTATGTCAGTGGAGACACACTTTTACTAATCACAACTTACTATGTAGCAAGTTGTGGCATAAAATTGTGCTAAAAGTTATGTCCCTAATATAATTCAAAATTTATATGTCCTACTACAAAACTAAGGTTGCGTTTGTCATTAGTTTCAAATTTTTTTTTTTTTACTATTTAGCTTATATTTGCTACTATTTAACTTAATTTTACTTCTATTTATATAGTCTATTGTACTTTTTGGTACTATTCATGAGCTTTCAGCTACTTTTTGATTTTATCTATATTACTTTCAGTAAAAAAATTTCAGTTTTAGCTAGATAAGCTGTTCCTAAACGGACTTTAAGTACATTTTATAAGTGGGTTCTAGTTAATTTAACTAGTAAAATTTTTAATAGTTGAATACTAAAAATTAATTAGTATCTTAATTTGATGATAAAAAGCCTATCATAAGAGAGTGAACCAAAGATTAAAACTATCTTAAAAAAAAAAAAAAAAAAAAGGCACACTTTACAAAGTAGTAGAATAATACTCAGCTAACGCCGTGAATTAACGTCCCCGTCAACGTTCCGTCCCATTTATAACTATCAAGTCCCTCTCTCTCTCTCTCTCTCTCTCTCTCTCCCTCACAGTACTACCCTCACTCTCACACAGTTTTATTTTTTCACGCTTTCTTTCTCGGTGGACGGTACTTCGTGCACTCCGAAATCTGAACAAAAAAAAAAAAATCGTCCACAAAAAATTCAATCTCTGCATTTCGGGTCGTTCATTATCCGACCCGAAAGAAACCGCCTCACCGAAGATCCGATCCCGATTTCGCTCCCCCAAAATGCCGATGACCAAATCTCCTCCTTCTTCTTCTTCATCGCTCTAGAGCTTTCCGATTCCTCTTCCTGACTCTCTCTCCAATGGCCATGAGAGGCGTCGATTTCAAATGGTCAGTTCCAAGCTCCAACCTTTCCATATGTGTGTGTGAGTTCGAGAGTGTGAGAGTGATTGGTTTGGCAAATTTGAAGTGAAAAATTTGTGGGTTTTTTTTGCAGGTACGATGGGTTTTTCTTGTCGATGCTGGCGACGAGTGTGTATCCTTTAATGGAGTATTGATTGTGTTTTTATTAGTATAGTTTTGTAGCTTTATAGTTTACTAAGATAAAATGGGAAAAATGTTATAAAGACTTCAACTTTTTTTCTTTAACATTGATGGGTTATAGAGTGATTGTTGCAATCAATTGGAAGCGGTACCATTCTTGTACATACCCATTGCACATATGGATTGTGGTGGGTTTTTTATTTATTTTTTTACTATTATAAGCAATTTTTCAATTTGTGATGTTATAATAAGAGCTGTGTGTTGTTATCTTTATTGGGTTTTTTTTTTTTTAGGTTGATTACACTACCGTGTTTGTTTTTCGCCTGTTGATGTTCGTAGATAATGGACTTGCGGCCGGAATGGGATTGTAAGGCCTTTTTCTCTTTCATTTACTGTTGATTTTGCGATGAAGATCTTATGTTACAAGTTTAATGGAGGATAAAACATAGGGGGTTGGGAAAAAAAATGATTGGTGTGGTTGTTTTGATAGAGTAGAGATGGGGGTTTGTTAAGTATTTGGATTGATTTATTTGCTGAAAGTAGGCAAAAGGCTTTAAAAAGTTGAACATAAAGCTAAATGAGCTCTAGAAATAAGTTAAACCAAATAAATATGTTAGTTGAGTGTGTTTTTAGTGAGGCTGCTTTTGGGATCATTGTTGTATTATTTCTGCATTTAAAGAATTTGGAACTTATAAGTTTTCACTTAACTTGTTTGGGTACCCATGACATGGATTACTCAAATGAAATTGAATGCCCCTTTTACCGGTCTCTTGGCAATATGTGCATTCACTTCAATCTTTTTGCTTACAGTTTTTCATTTGGAAGAATGTGACTTTGAAGGTTTACTGGCCAGGCCTGGACAATTTTTGCATTTGTTTAATAGTTTTATTATTATTATTATTTTTTTAAAGGTTGTTAATGGTGAAAGTCCTTAGATTTGATATGTGCATACAATTTGTATAAACTCATCATACATGTTTGTTATAATCATCTCAAGACAAGTTCTGCCTTGTAGGGTTTACAATGAATCCTTACTTTAGCTGCAGTTGTCAATATTGTGAGTTTAGTTTTGGGTTATTATTGTGTTCATAAGGTTCAACCTTTAACTGAATTTTTGGTCAATATTATTTTAATAATCTAGAGTCAGAAGTTACCCTATCATTTCCTTGCATGTTGACTCAGATCTCATCACTTGAATTGTTTTATGTGGTTTTTAAGTTTTCTTTTGGAGTGGCTGTATGGTTGTTATTCTTGTTTCTTTTTTAGCTTTTTGGTGGCACTTCATATAGCTAAATCTCATGTAATATCGTTTCCTTTCCTATGTCAAATTTATGTGCTTTTAGGGATTTTGGGCGGCAACAGAGGCATGCTCGTTTCTGTGGAAGAGTAGTGGTGCTTTCGATTCTGTCTCTACTACTGTATCCATTCCTTTGGGCTTGGACTGTAATTGGTACCCTCTGGTTCAGACGTGCAAAAGATTGTGTAAGTTTTTCATGCTATTGGTGTTCCTTTATTATCAGAGGCAACATCATTTGACAATGGCTAGTCTATGGGGCTAATGCACCAAATGCTTGCAGCTGCCTGAAGATGGTCAGAAATGGGGTTTCCTCATTTGGTTGCTTTTTAGCTACTGTGGACTTTTTTGCATTGCTTGCATGTCCTTGGGGAAGGTTAGTGGTGCTCTTTGTCCCTTTGCATTTTTTGGATTTAACAATGATTTGGCCCTATATCATGAGTGAGATCTTTCTTTTCTGTTTCATTTTTCATATTTTACTTATCCCATCTTGTCTGGCCTGTTGCCCACCCTATTTGGCAATATAGCTTCTTGATGTTTCCTATTTTTAGTTTGTGCTGTTCTGATCCTTGTTTATTGAACATCTCCTTTGTAGTGGTTGACAAGAAGACAGGCACACTTACTACGCGCTCAACAAGGGATTCCTTTGTCTGAATATGGGGTAAGCTCTCAAATTACTTACATCCTGAACTCTGAAGTGCTTGCAGCAATATTGACAGTTTTAATAATTTTTTGTGAGGATTTTTGCTGTCTGTTACCTATATGCCTCATGGAAGCATATGACCTTTCATGCCTTTTCCGTTTAAACTTAGTATCAGAATAGAATGTTTTAACTGTAGTCAAGGAGCTACTTAGAGACCAATTTTTTTTAAGTATGGATTGTTTATCTGTGGGATGATGTATCGCCACTCTTCTATGCCTGGTGCTAATATTTCCCTTAAAAACCTTTGTTTAAACTTACATAAGAAAAATGAGTTTAGTACAATGTAATGCAACTTATATGACATGCCAGCTTCTCGTTATGAACACATAAGAATGAAAGTTTTGTAGAATGTCTTCAAACCTATAGAATATGCTTGACTGATGATGTCAGTTCCAATGCAAATTGTATTTATTTGTATGTAACTTATGTTTCATGGGCCCTTGAATAAGACTGAGCAACTATGAGAAGTATTTCCCTCCATGTCCTAGGTTGTGGTTGACATGATCCGTGTACCAGATTGGGCATTTGAAGCTGCTGGTCAGGAAACAAGAAGCATGGGCCAAGATGCTGCTGCATACCATCCTGCACTTTACTTGACTCCAGCTCAGGTAAACATTCATTGGGTTTAGAGTTTACTCATTGCCCTTAGTCTTTGTCTTCTTACTTGGTGCCCTTCTATTTCATATTTCCTAGACAATATTATGTTAAAACTTTTTAAGCCCCTGATAGCTTTTTAGATGAACTCAAGGCTTAGACTGACATTGAAAAAGGGCTGATCAGAAATTATGAAATCATTATACTGGATGTATTACTTATTATGCCCTTGTGATACTTCCAATTATCTCTTCATTTGGAAAATCATATTGCTTTAATCAACTTTGATCCTAATATCATCCTGTTCTGAATCCTGAAGGCTAGGATTTTTTATTTTTTGGTGGTTCACAGAGAGAAGCAGTGGAAGCACTCATTCAGGAACTTCCTAAGTTCAGGCTAAAGGCTGTTCCAACAGATTGTAGTGAATGTCCCATTTGCTTAGAAGAGTTCCATGTGGGAAATGAGGTAATTGTTTCTCTCTCTCTCTCTTGATAAGTATGCTGTTTTCATGAGGTCTCTTTCACATTCTATTCACAATATAATCATCTATACCCTATCACAGTTGCCAAATTTGTTCCTGATTTTAAAATTCAATAGTAGGGATGATACATTATGAATGCATCATAAAAGAAACCCTCTGAAAAGAGCACTACTCGAAGCAAAATGTATATATTAATGTTAATCATTTCTTATTCAAATTATATGGGATTGATTGTTGAGCTTTTTTTTGCCATTTGGCTGTATGTGGGGCCATATGAAGTGATAATGTGACAAAAAGTTTTGTAGCTTTTTTAGGTTTATATTCAGAGGATCAGATTGTTTTGTGCTGATTCCTAACCTATGCAAATTCTTATTGTTTCTTTGTGCTTTTGTGTCTGGTTCTTTTGAATGTGGGTGGCCTAAAACTATTCATTTAATGTTTATTCATAGAAAGCATGCAAATTCTTTGAAAAAGTTAAACTCAGATGCAGAACTGTTACATTAGGAGGTGCAGGCCATCACATCCATGCTCATACATACACGGTCTTTAGGTATTATCAGTAGGACAGTTTAACACACAAATTTTATTCTAAAATTGGTGCAGGTTCGTGGCCTGCCTTGTGCTCACAATTTCCATGTAGAGTGCATTGATGAGTGGCTTCGACTGAATGTCAAATGTCCTCGGTGCCGTTGCTCAGTTTTCCCTAATCTTGACCTTAGTGCTTTATCTAATCTTCGTGCCGAAACTGAACGGTCATCTGCAAGCGTTATGACAACCAACAGATATGTAAGAGAACCTTCCAGCCAGAGCTATCTGTTGAGATTGCAGGGTCTGCTCCGTCCAGTGCGTACTGGAAATGCAGGGACAGCAGATGATACTGATATTTCTTTGGAAAATATTGAAAATGGGGATGTGGCTCTGGCGACTCGGTATCCATCAAGCACTGAGCCCACCCCGTCAGTTGATCACATGTTTGTTGGGCAGGCCGCCCCATTGCAACGCTAGACTGTTCCTGCTTCTATTTTTGACATTTTTTTACTACATCTCCTAACCCTGTGCTAAAAATATCAAAATGATACATGTCCATATTTGGCCATCACTTACTAGGCTCTTGTGATGGTTTCTCATTGTAATGAAGAGTTTATTGATTGATCCATGTATGTCTAAGTAATGGACAATTTGTGAACGATGCGTTCTTTTTGTTAACCAATGGATATTAGAATTGCAGTTGTGTAGTGCAGATTACTTTTGGTTTCATTTACTGTGTTGTGTTATGAGCTTTTTATTACTTATATTACTTCCGTATGTATCCTTGTGGAAAAGAAGGTTGGACTATGAACTTTCGATTATTAACTGCTTGAGAAATGATAGCCAACCATTTTAACGTTGACTGCACCATGCATTCCAAGTGATGTTCCACCCTGTGCATAATACTGCATTAGTGTAGTATCAGTGGCTTCAAGCAGCACCTAATCAACGCACAGATGGTCACAGTTGCTCAAATAGGTTATTATTGGCATTTCTCTTGATTCTTTTATGGAACCCCTACTTGAACAGCTGGAATAGCTCAGTTGGCTAGAGCGTGTGGTTAATTATTAACCACAAGGTCGGAGGTTCAATCCCTCCTTCTAGCTTTCTAGTTTAAGAGGTCGGGTTTTGGTGTGATAGCAAGTGTCTTTCACCATAATCAACATGTTACAAGTTTGTATCCAAAAATTAGTCTCTTAAAAATAAATTTGGGGTAGGGCAACCTACTATGACCTCTCTCCATACTCTTGCAATAGTGAGAGTTTTGTATATTAGATACAACCGAAGGGAAAGAATGAAATTGGTGAGTAGCGTATGGATTCCTTTGTTGAACTGGTTACATAAGTAGTGCGGAATTTGAACTTTGTATTTTGAAAGTGCCCAGATGGCAAATGGAGCTAGAAAGTTATACCTTCTTATTTTGTTTCTGGAATCAAACCCAAAATGCCTTACCTTCCCTTACCAGTGAATAAGGTGTATCCTCTAAATTCTAGGACAAAATCTTATGGTCAAGATTATGTGATCGTAAAGTACTTGTTTCAGACAACACGCATGCATCCTAATGTCATTTTCTTTTTATAATTCAATTGTGACCTTATATTGGTCGAAAGTATGGCCGAACATGTTTAGACAATGATGGTTGGAGGTGGGCCTGTCGTCGAATCTAAAACTAGGGTCCGTTTGGTTCCCGTAAAATATTTTCCGTAAAATACATATTTTTCGAAAATACTATTTTCCGGAAAAGGAAAATATTTTTAAGTGTTTGGTTGTATTATAAAAATTGTTGTAGAAAATATTTTCCTGTGTTTGGTTCAATTAGGAAAATGCTATTTTCCTACAATTTTTCACATTTTCTCATCTATTTTCTCAGCATCTAAACAAATTTTGTTACAAAAAACTTTTTGAGGAGCTAAAAGCCTAAAAATGATAAAACATAGGCACATGGTTACCATTTCTTCCAAATATAAAAACACAGGGCCTGTTTGGCCTGTTTGGTTTGAGGAAAAAAGGGGTATATTTTGTATTCATTTTCAGTTTTTGCGAGACCCACTATTAAAAAAATTTGTTTGGTTTTGAATTTGTATTTAATTTTCATTTTTAGTATTCAAAAAAAATAAGTTTTGAATACAAAAATTAAATACAACTTTTTAGTGTTTTTATTTTCTTGAAAGTGAATATAGTGACATTTTCGTAAAAAAATCAAATCTGTAGACCCTACTATCACTGATTTGTCACATCAAAGAACACTCTCTTTCTCTATTTGTTGGTAATTGTCATAAATAAATAAATAAATAAAGTGAAGGAGAAGACAAAGCAGAAAATGATACCAAAAAAAGAAAAAGAAAAAAAAGATGGTAACAAATAATAAGTACAAGATTTGAGTATAAAAAATTAGTATAGAAAATGAAAATAAAAAATGAATATAACCCCAACACAAACCAAACAAGCCCCAAGTTTCTTATTAATTTCCAACCAGGCATTCAGTACTGGCAAAAGAAACCATTATTACGAGTCTATGGTACTTTGTTTTCACTTTTAAGTCAAGTTTTACCACTTGTGCATCTATTAGCCAATAATTAATAGTGGGTAAAGAAGAATAATGCCTCTCCCTTGAATACACTCGAGTCATTTGGTGTCATTGGAATAAGCAAGCAGTCCCTCTAAGCCATACTTTGAGCACCATCTAAGCCTATCAAATACTTGAGAGTGCTGGATGGAAATTTTTTGATATATCAATGATGCTTTTCCTTGCTTTCTCAGCTATGGCAAAGAGCTATAATTAGACATAGATAATGTTAAATCACGGGTCCACAGAATGGATACTAATGATCAGCTCACCAAATTCATGCTGCATCTTATGTTGACCATTGTTAAGCTTGGAAGCTAGTTGCTTTGTTGTTTCCCATACACATAATTTTGCTTGCGACAAAACGTAACTAAAATTTTGCTTCACTACAAAAAAGTGCCATTAAATAAACAAGCTAGCTAATGTCCTTTGCGATGCACGAGTACAATATAAATTTATTTTAAAATATTTTATAAAAAGCTATATTTTTTCTATATAAAATTATCTTTATGACCATGCATAATATTTATTTTTAATATCGCTGCCTCTACCATAGCTCCCAACCATGAATTATTTTCCTCGTTGGATTGAAACTTGTCAATAACATATGCTAAATCTCCCTCTAAGATGATATTTTTTACACCTATCTCAATTGCAAAATTAATAGCTTGGATAGCCGCTACTAGTTTTGCCTCCTCCGAATTTGAATTGCCCACCCTTTGCAACTCAATGCTTGCAATGAGTGACTTGTTATTATCTCGAATCAAAATTCCCGCTTCCGCTTTGTTCTTTAAAAATTGCTCCATTAAAGTTTATCTTGAAGGACAACTCTTAAGGAGATTGCTATTTATGATTGATTAGACAAATGTGAAGAGACAAATAATCATATTACTCAATTCATTGAATCTGACTTTTGTAATTTTACATTGAACTTAGTTCTTAAATGACGGCTCTTAAGGAGGTTGCTATTTATGCTTGATTGGAAAAATGTATAGAGACAAAAATAATCATATTTTTTTACATAATTCATTGAACCTAGCTCTTGCAATTCTACAATGAACTTAGTTCTTGAAGGATAACTCTTAAGGAGGTTGCTATTTATGTTTGATTGGACAAATATGTAGAGACAAATAATCATATTGCTTAATTCATTAAATCCAACTTTTGCAATTATACATTGAACTTAGTTCTTGTGTAGAAAAGAGAAAACTGAAAAGTAAATCATTAAATCTATCTAAAAAATTTAAAGGAATAAAGACATATTAAAGATTTGAGTTGTTTGGCTAATTTACAACATTAGCATGCTCTTTGGAATACAGTGGGAAGAAGTTTATGCAGAAGGCAAAATGTAAAACTATTCTAACAAAGCGCTATATATGGCGGAACCTCATAGTCTCCCACATGAGATATCTGCTTCTCTCACATGAAGTTTCTACTTTTGATGGAGCGTGAACTCGTCAGTCAATGTGGTCGGATGAAGCCAACCTGCAGCCTCCTGAAAGGGTCACCGGTGTGGTGCCTGCCACCACGCCTCCGATGCCAAAGTTAGTATGCAAAGAAATCTCAGAGAAATTGGAGAATGCAAGAAAGTAATAGTTTTCTTTTTGTGTGTTTGTGTATGTACCTTGGTATTGGCAAATGTGTGGTCTTCTTATACTCTTTCATGGCCTCTAGCCGTTGGAGTAGTTATGGAGGTCTTAATGCTCTTTCTGGTAACGTTTGGGAGTAGTGAATGGGGCATCAATGCGTTCCAACGGTCCGTACAGCTGGCCTTTCAACCGTTCTAGGCTTAATTGACTGCATTGAATAACCTGAATGCCTTCGTCAGTGACGTGCATGATCATTCTGTTACTCCCGATGGTGTCATCGTCCGTGAACAATATCGTCAGTGAGGGATGGACTCGTCAGTCTCGTCAACTTTTAATGTCAAATCTTAAAATAAATCAATTTATTATTGCTATAAAATAAATTTCGTAATCAATAATTGTGAAGAATTAAGAAAATTCTTCCAACTTGACAATTAAAATCATCCCCACATTGCTTTTAAATTTTACTCACATATTTAAATTGCTAAATAAAACATATAATTTAAATACATGTGAATAATAAGAAGAACTTCAAGATGGGGTATAACTTGCATTTGTTACATGGAGTAATCCATTAACTACTTGAGTCCCATAGGTGTGACTCATATACTATGAGAAGCTCACTCCATGAAATGGACACATGAGATAATTATTGGAATTACAAACTCAAAAATGATGCAAGTTGACCTATTCAAGAATTGTTGGATCTCTGCTTAATTTCAACTTCTCAAAGCGTTTCATCGCTTACTATGCCTTTCCTTGTCTATGGGTGCCTAGGTATCTACTATAAGTCTTTCCTCATTTGAATCTAGACCATAACTTTAAGAATTCCCATAAAAAAAGTGAAAATAGCACGTAAAACTGTAAACTTCCAACTAGAAGTATGAGCAAGTGACTCATTGGCAATGATTTGGAAAAAAGAACTCGCTCAAGTTGTAAGTTGTAACAATAGATGTCTTTTTATAGGCCAATTGTCACTGTTTATGGACCTGAACCTTATTAATCTTTCCATGACCATGATGAAGTTTGGGTAATACTAATTGCACAATCATATAGTTTAATGTAAACTAAAGATGTAACATTGATAAAACTGTACTTAAGTTTTCTCTAAACGACATTTTTTTTTTATTGTTATTATTCTAAATACAACAATGAAGGAAAATTTTAACTCGAGCAGCCATTGAGCAAATGGTTGGTGGCCAATAGCACCCTAGTTGATAGCATTCCTTTATGTGTCTGGCACTTGAGGAACCACGAGGCACGGACTATCCTCATAAATGAAAGCGGACAATGTCACATAATTTGGTTTTGAACATAAATTTGTGTTCTTAACGTTGGCTTATTGTCCTAATGATTCTTAAGATCTTATGACATTTATGAGGACCTGAGTTTAAAACCTCTTGTCATCGTCTTGGAACTATCTACCTCCAATGAATTATTTCTCTAATAGACAAAATTTAGGTACAATGCCGGCCTTTCTTTTCACTAATAATCTGTTATGTGTAAGACGAGAGGATTCATATGTTTGAGATAACCTATTATATATTGACGGGGCCACGCGGGTTAGAAGTTGGAGAAGGAACCCAGCCCACTACAATCGTCCTCATCGTCAAGAGACAGACAAATCAAAATGGACCCCACAGATCCAAATATCGTAGGATCTGAGGGACCTGGGCTTAGCTTATCCCTACCATCCTATCCTTAGAATCAAAGCCTCTCTCTCCCTTACAAACCAAAACACCATTTTTTCACTGATTGAAATTCAAGCACACCCCAATCTTAAAAAACACAGTCACAGTCACAGACTCACAAACATTAGAGAGAGAAAGTGACATGTCTGTGGCTAATACATGGGGCGTGGGACAAGGAATCCCAATGGCCCAATTGAGGCCAAGCTTGTGTTTCTCACATTTTTCATCTGTGAAATCAAAAACCCATCTGAGTTTCGTTGTGGGTTGGAGCTGGGGCTACTCTGTTCAGACCAAGAACGCTTCTTTTAACAATAAGACCCGCAAAAACTCCAGCTTCCGTTGCTCTAATGGCAGTAACAGTAACAGCACCAATACCAGTTCTTCTTTGGAATGGGATTGGAACCGATGGAACCGCCATTTCTCCGAGATTGAACAAGCTGAGAGCTTTGCCTCTGTTCTAAAGGTACCCCTTTTCCTCTCTCTCTTTGTGTCAGAGATAAAGCTGAGTTTTTTTATTTATTTATTTATAATTTGTTTATGATATTTTGGAAGTGGGTTTCTAATGTAGTCTGCGCAGTTGCTAAATTCATTGAAATTTCATGGTTGTGATTGCTTATTAAGTTCATAGAAACATGACCCACGTAGATATGTTATGGGGTGTGAAGTTTTGGAATTGAATAAAGTTTTGAAAGGTTAAACTGAGAAACTTTAACAATTTAACTTGGAATTGGTTTTGTTAAGAAGTTCCTGATTTCAGTTGCTATAATTAGCTTGAGAAACTTGGGAATTGAAATTATGTGCGTTTCCTGGAATGTAAAGAGTGAGACTTTAATGTCATTGGGAGTTTGGTACAGCTGCTCAAAAGTGTCACATTGCACAAAAGTTGCTACTTTCCGCCACAAATTTTTTTTTTGTCCTTCTTGTCCCTTTTTGGTTGTGCTTCACATCTTTGTTTTCTTGTGGAAAGTGTGAGGAAATGTAGTGACTTTTAAAAGTGGAGTGACTTTCTGAGTCCCATGGCACCAAAGAATAATCCGGACATGGGAACCAATATCATGAAATTATGGACTAGTGGATCACATCCCACCATTTTGGAAGCTCAAAACTGAGATGGAATAGATGTTTTTCTAATTAACTTTGCCATATATCAGGAAAGTTTCAAGTCGCTACTAAATGGCTGGCAACTTGGAATATTCTACTGCATAATGGCCTTAAGACCACCTATCTATAATGGTGTCAAGAGTTATTTTGGAGAACTACAGAGCCTGTGTCATGTTTGCACTGTCAAATAAGCTGTGAATGCTTATTGGTTTGCAAATCAAAAGCTTAGATTTACTTAGTACATTTAAGTTATAGAGGTCAGGCCTTGGTGCGATGGCAAGTGCCTTCCACCAAAAAAAACATGTCGCAAGTTCAAGTCCAAGAATTTGACTCTCCAAATAAAGGGCGTTTTTGTTGGGTGGGTGGGGGGGGGGGGGGGGGCGGGTGGGGACGCTTGTTAAGGCTGCCTACCAATCACCTCTCCCAAACCCCGCAAAAAGTGGAAGCTTTTGCACTAAGTACAACCTTTTATTTCATTACACCAAAAGATATGCTAGAATGATAAGTAACATTTCAAAATTTAGCATAACTCAGATGATGAACTTACACATGATGGTTAAAATTTCTCTTTTTCCTTTTTTGGTAAGTATTATACTTAAAGCAAGCGCCCTTTGGTTTTGGCTTGAGTGATGGTAATTGTAGCTCTCAAGTCTCAGGTTGAAATCATGCCATGAAAATGAAAAGATTATTCAATGTTAGATAGGTATTTACAAGTTTCTGTGTTTTTTTAGTTCTGATGGGATGCCATGCTTTGTAGTTTCAACTTGAAGATGCAATTGAGAAGGAAGACTTCCAAGAAGCTGCAAAGTTGAAAATGGCTATTGCGGAAGCTACATCCAAGGACAGTGTTGCTGAAATCATGTCTCAGCTGAAGGTCAGCTCAACACTTGAATCACCAGATTTGCGGACCTGCACATGTCATAGTTTGGCAATTGATCTGATATATTGTTTATTTGCAGCATGCAGTTGACGAAGAGCGTTACCATGATGCTTCAAGGTTGTGTAGGTACACAGGAAGTGGACTGGTAATCTTAGCAACTATTAGCTATTCTATTTATATTCAATAGTCACCCTATTCCAGTTCTAGTAACCTGGTTTGCAGTTCCCCTTTACTGTTATTATCTTCCTTGCCCTCAATAGCATTGTCTTTGTCTTTTCTTATTCATTTTAATTTCAAGTAACTAATTAAAAAGTAGAAGGTGAAAAGAGGCTATTATCAAGAAGAGATTAGTTTTAATGCGACTATGAGCATCTTGTATTGGTTGAATTCATGTTTCTCTGCATTTATTTATTTTGTTGGGACTTGCCACCATTTTAGAACAATGGGATGGCATCAGTTGTGATCCAACTATGTTAGAGAAAGAATTTTTGAAAGAAAGTTAGACATAAAAGAAACTGATACAAAAATTAACATTGATGAGAATACATGTGTGACTCTTACTATATTTGTTTTTGTGGGAGAGTGAATTTAATTTGAAGTGTTTCAACATGTTTTTGAAAAATCTTTTGAACTGTCATAACATTGAACAGTGAGTTTTATCTCTTTTAGTTAGCGGAGAACATGGATTAGTATCCAGTTAGGGATTGTTGTTCAACTTAATAGAGTTCTGTGATCTTCCTACTTTCTTCAATAATTACCTGATAAGTGGGGCTCTGGCATAGAGCTGTTTGAATTCACTTCTATAAAGCTGTTTTGTTTACTTGTGATATATGGAACTCCATTATGTGACTCCTTTTTTGATAAATGGATGGCTTGGTAGATGGTAATGTCTATACTAACCAATGAAACTTTGTTGCTGAGCACATCCTTACATATAAAGATATTTCCTTGGATGGTTTCAATCAGTCTTAATCAGCCTTAATAACTATGCTGTCATTCTGTTTGATATTCTATTCAAATCCTGATGGCAGGATGAGTCTCTTCTGTGGATGAAGTGTTTGTTAGTCTACTCTAAACCATTATCTCTATATATGTAGGTAGGTTGGTGGGTGGGCTACTCAAAAGATTCAGATGATCCCTTTGGGAGAATAATACGCATAACTCCAGGTGTGGGCAGATTTGTATGCAGGAGTTTTAGTCCAAGGTAAGATTCGTATTTCCTCTTTCTTCCCTCTCTCTCTCTCTCTCTCTCATTTTTTTGATGTCTTATCTATTGATTGTTGCAGGCAGTTGGTGACTGCAGCTCCTGGAACTCCATTATTTGAAATTTTTGTGGTAAAAGACACTGATGAGACATATGTCATGCAGGTGATTTACAGATGCTCCTATTAGATTATCACTTATATTGTATTCAATCACGGTTAAATTTCAAGATTGTGGAAGATGACCTGGGGATGGCTAGATTATGTGTTATAGTTTGATTTGGCTCTGGTAGTGCTGAGTTTTGACCTAGATCAGGCATTTCAGACACACAGTCATGAAACTTGGGATGATTCTGAACCTTACCTAACCACACGCCCCAAAATCCCTTCTCAATTCTTGTTTTTTGTGTGTGTTCGATTGCATGTGCTTGTGCATTGTTGTTAAAAAAACTTATGCTCATACAATTCCAATGAGCTCTGAGACAGTGTACCGTGTTAATAATTTGATTTGTCTCAAAGTTAAGAGTTCTCGTTGGTCTGGTGTACTACTTGCAACTACCAAGTCTTGACCAGGCTGATCAGAAATAGTTTATCTTTACACTTTCTCCATTCATATACATACAACTGATTAAGTTGCAGTTCACAAGATCAATATAGGCAACTGATTTGGAAGCCCCTCTGGTACAAAGTCAATATTGTTCTTATAAACCCTATTCATTATATGCATTTGCCTGCTATTTTTCCCCTTTGGTCAACTGCAATGCAATTCTCATATGTTGGATGTGTGATTTGAAAATTTGGGTCAATGGTTCAACAAAGGCTTATGGGTCAAAATATTGTTGTGAAGGGGGAGGTTGGTGTTCTCTTCCCGTTATTGGCTCTCATGGAGTGAGTTTGTGGAAGTCTATTAGTTGTGGTTGGCCATCTTTTGTACGTCACATCCAATTTGAGGTTTGGGCCGAGTTTACGGTTAGATTTTGGCAGGATATTTGGTGTGGGGACACTTCTTTGTGTGTGCTCTATCCAAGACTTTTTTCTTTAAGTCGAAATAAGGAGGCCTATGTGGCTGATTTGATGAAGTTCCCAAATGGTGTTCTTTTTTGGGATCTAACTTTCAGAAGATACAGTGAAGATTGGGAATTGGAATCCTTCTACAGTTTAATGTCTAGAATTTATGGAGCTTCTTTGAAAGGAGTTTGGGATGATAAGATGTGTTGGAAACCTGCTATGAGAAGAGGTTTTGCTGTTTGTTCTTATTACCAGGTGCTGACAAAAAGTTTTGATCAGTCTTTCCCTTGGAAGACTGTTTGGAAGTCTAAGGTCCCATCTAGAGTTGCTTTTTTTGTGTGGACTGCAGCTTTGGGGAATAATTTGACTATTGATAATCTTAGGAAATGGCAGATTTTGATTTTGGATTGGTGTTGTATGTGTAAAAGAAATGAGAAATCAGTTGACCATGTCCTCATCCATTGCTCTATTGCTTTTGATTTATGGTCTATGGTGTTTGCTCTGTTTGGCATTCATTGGGTTATGCCGAAAACAGTGGTGGAGCTGTAGGCTTGTTGGTAAGGAAATTTTGGGAGGCATTGGAATTCTGCTATTTGGATGGCTGTGCCCCATTGTTTGATGTGATGCATTTGGAGGGAGAGGAATAACCGGCATTTTGAGGATTTAGAGAGATCAGTTTCAGATTTTAAACTCTTCTTCCTTAAGAGTCTTCTGGATTGGGTTACAGTGTTAGGCTTTTGTTCTTTTTCTTCAGTCCATGATTTCATGGACTTTTGTACTTTTGCACTTGATTTGTTTTTGTCCTTGATGTATACTTCCTATATACTCAGGTGACACCCCTCTTCTTTTTAATATATTTTTATTACTTATCAAAAAAAAAAAAAAAGGCTTATGGGACTAACAGCCATGGTCATTGTTGTAATTTCCTTCTTTTATTTTATTGTATTAAGTCCACTTGTAATTTCTATAATTACTCTGAGTGCTACCTGTTGAGGACTGCATCCATGTCAGGATTAGAATGTTTATTTGGCCTCAAACTGACTTGGCATTATTTAAATACTTTCCACTGATGAGTATCATATATAGCATCCAGGCTGGATTTCACCCAATTCAGATTTGTTAGTCTACTGACATTCTTCAGTGGGGGTTCTTCCTTCGGATATGTCAGGTTCTCCAAATTTGATTGCAGTTTATGTGAAATGCTTCTGATATATTATTGTCTGTTGACAGGTGGTATGCTTGCAACGAGCCAAAGGAAATTCAACAAATTCCAGTCCAGCATCCAAACTCACAAAAGACCCTTCTACTTCTGAAGTGGAGAATGAATCTGTAGTAGATGTTCAGGAAAATGAAGTAAAGGCAGAGAGAACTGAGGACAAGGGAACTAACACTGAGGGAGTGACTGAGGAGGGAATTAAAAGTGTGATAAATTTTCTTAAGGAAAAAATTCCAGGATTGAAAGTTAAAGTCATGAATGTCAATGTTGCTGAGGAAGTGATAGAGGACAGTGACCCTGTGAAGCAGTTGATGCAAGAAGACAACGAGAAGGCAGGATCTACTGAGAATCCTGAAGATGAAGTTGGTAATTTGGATGAGATTCAGCCTGATGAGGTCACCGTAGGAGGAGGTAGTGATGCCTCGGAAGATGAGAAGGATTTGGATATGAAACTTTTTATTGGTGGGGTTGTTCATAACAGTGATGATACTCCTAGCAAGGATGAGTATGTACGTCTTCCTGCCGAAATTAAAGATATGGAGAGAGATTCTTTTGTGCTACATATCCCTGGGAGAAGCTTAGATCATGATAATGGAGAAAGTAAAGTGTCCAGAGTCAAAGTGGCTGCTCTAGCAGCTCAAGGTGTCTCAGAACTTATGCCTTCTGATGTTGCCAAGGCCTTTTGGAGTGCTGACAAAATTTCTCCAAAGGTAAGGTTGTGATTTAGGGAGTTGTATAGTAATTTGAGATGTGGGCATTAAGTTTGTTGAATACTCTTCTTGTTATAAAGGATACTAGATTGGAACATAATAGAATATTGAGAAGCATTTATTAAGTACTCATAAATATTGGGAAGACTTAGTTTGGATGATTTCTTGTTACGCATCGTAAGTATGTTTTTTAAATTAAGAAAATGCCTTCATTGGTTGTAATTGAGGTTGTCTTCATGTTGGTGCATTTTTTTGGTCCAGATTGAAATCAAAAGGAAACACTGAAATTCCATTAAATTAATAAAAACACTGTAATTTTGCCTTTTGGATAGGTTTATCCATCCCCCCAGTTTTTGCTCTACATTACTTTTGGTTGCAATGGTATGTTTTCACTGACAGTAAGTGTACTAATTCTTAACTTAATTTTAGGTTTCCAGAAATGTGCGTGAAATTGTCAAACTTGCTGTTAGTCAAGCACAAAAGCGCAGCATATTATCTGAGTATACAACTTTTAATCGGATTACTACTTCCAGAGGAGATTTAGACCCTTTTTCAGGTGACTTTACATTTTATCCATTTTCTTTCTTTCTTTGTTGCCCTTGAAATTCAATTAAAGCACATCTTTCGATGCTGTAATTGGCTTGTTGAAGTGTAGGCCTGTATGTTGGTGCATTTGGCCCTTATGGCACTGAGGTGGTACAGTTGCAGCGTAAATATGGTCACTGGAATGGTGGGGATGATGAAGACAAGTCTTCAGATATGGAGTTTTTCGAATATGTAGAGGCAGTGAAGCTAACTGGGGATCTTAACGTACCTGCTGGCCAGGTTTGTGGCTTTAAATTTCTTGATGGTAATATGGTTATGCTGGCTTGGTTTTTGTATGCAATTGCCCATATAAACACAGTAAAGGATATTATAATATTAGCTATGTAGTTTATGTGTGTCTAGGTGACATTTCGTGCTAAAATTGGGAGAGGAAATCGCTCGTCCAACCGTGGGATGTATCCAGATGAATTAGGAGTGGTAATTATACTTGCAATTAGATAGCTCTCTCTCTCTCTCTCTCTGTATGTGCACGCACGTGCATGCATGCATGCATCCGCAATGATATGTACTTGATTCTCATTGATTCTGAAACCAAGCACTAGAGATCCTCAACCATGTATTTGGTGCTATGGAAATGCATTTGTGACGTGTATCATTGCATATACCCCTCTCTTTAGGCTGCATAAAATCTGTTCACCTTGGACCTTTCAGACATGCAACTGATTCTAAATGCTTATTTGACCAGGTTGCGAGTTTCAAGGGTCAAGGAAGAATAGCAGAATTTGGGTTCCAAAATCCACAATGGGTTGATGGAGAACTTCTCCAACTAAATGGCAAGGTAATGAAACTGTTGTGCTAGCATTTCTTCTCAGTACAAGCCTGATTTCTAACTGCGACACAAATGTTCAGCTGTGTTTTCTTTGTTGTGTTTTTATGTAGGGCATTGGTCCTTACGTCAAAGGCGCAGATCTTGGTTTCCTATATGTTGTCCCTGAACAGAGTTTTCTTGTGTTGTTCAACCGATTAAAGCTACCTGACTGAGCCATTAGATTGAGCTTTTAATGCTGAGAATATCCATACCATGTTTGAGCAGAGAAGGCAGTTTTAAACTCTTCTTCCCCCCCACCCCCCCAAAAACTTTTTTTTTTTTTTTTTTTTTTTTTTTTTTCATTTTTAGGGGGTTTTTTTCCTCTCTTTTTTCTTAGCCTTCTTTTCAAAATTTTCTCATCTTTTTTGGCTTCTTTACTGAGCTGTATATCAGTTTTGCTGACCAACCAAATATAGAAGGGCGAAATGATTGTAATTACTAAGATAGTTTAAATGTGTTTGAGAGGAAGAGTTCTTCAGGGTGCTGATTTGTGTAAGGATGTTATAGTTACTAAGCTAGTAAAATGGTAAAGGTAGATAATTGAGATTATTGTTAGCTATGAAGAGTTTTATTTTTGGGCCGCGGGGCATAGAAATGGCAACGGTCGGTTTAGTGGGTTTTTTGGTTCAATCCTACCCTAATAGTTAGTGATTGAGATTTTTTATTAATGGGTGTGGGTTTAAATTTTTAAACCGGTTAGGGTATATTGGAAGGATTTGAATTCTTCACCTTAGGCATCCAACTCAACCTTAGGTAAGGATTCTTTTTCCTTTCTTCCTTGTACCCAAACAAAGAAGAGAAGAAAGTTGCCATTATGCCTACTGATATCCAATTGAATCCTACAAAAAAAATTATGTGACATGCTCTTTTGGACTTAAAAATTTGTGTTACAAACGTTTAGTGGCAACTCACAAACTTACATAATTGGTCATTGACATCATGTTAAATTTAGATTGTGAAATATCATCATATGAATACTTGAAAAGTAATAATGAGGGAATATTGTTGTTGTTTTCTTTTTGTTAATTAAGACATAAAGGTAAAATAATTAAAAATTTCTCAGTACCTGGAGAGAGAGTGAGTGATGCTTTTCTTGTTTCTTTTAGGTATATCCTTTTTGAAACTTATAGGGGTAAGGCTTTCACAAGTATCTTCTGGTTAGAGGCCAAGTAGCATTATTTGGTAGGATGCTTCCTTTGATTGTGTATCTGACGCATGGATATCATTGACACTAAAGTGGGAGAATCTGTTCATATCAAGGGGCAAAAAAAAAAAAAAAGTTGGAAGGAATTGGTGCTCTTTAATCTTTATAGCTTTATCATACAAGAAGAATAGCCGACTCTTAAAGCAACCCAAAAGAACAACCTTTACTTTTTTAGCTCAGAAAGTCTCCACTGAAAGCTTGTTGGGAATTATGAATTATCTGTGGTTGAAGCAAAAGGAGTTCATTTCTACTATCGATACAGTGACAAGTGTGATTGGAAAACTTTCACATTGATTTACTATTGATACCATTTTTATTATACACTAATTACAATATATCACCATAATAATTGTGAAAAATATTATAAATTTTCTTGTGTGACTAAAATTATACACCTAGTATTTGCAACGTGTACTCAAATTATAAAATTTTGTAATTAATTTTTAGTTTAAAATTAATGTGCAATGTGCATAAATCATTGTATAAATTAATTACAAAGAATGTCAATACTATTGGACTATCACCCGAATCTAGATAAATGATTTTTTTTTTTACCTAAAATTATAAAGAAATACTATCATTTTGTAACTCAAACAATAAAAATTTTGAGTTAATGCCTTGTTAATTAAAATAATAGTTTAAATAGTGTATACGAATTACAAAAGGATGATTATAGGAACACAATTTTTTTTATAATATTTTTTCTAAAAGAGTCTAGTTAATGTATTTATTTGAAAAAAAAAATTATAAAAAATTGAAATTTTTTTTATAAAATCATTGACATAATAAGTTATGATCGGAGAATTTGAAGTACATCGCTTTCATATTTGTCCGCTACTAATACCATTTTTTAATTAATTTATCATCACCACTTTATTAATACCAATCACACCCTATCATATTAACATTTATATACATTATAATACTTTTTATATTTTATAATAGCTTTTTGGTTTTTAATGAATACTATATTTTATGATAGCTCAATACACAACCAACTGTTGAAAAAAAAAGAATATGGAAATGACCTGGCGGCACTCCATTGGTTAACTAGTAATGAACAAGCAACCAAAAACAAAGCCACGTGCCATGCCCCCACACACAGACCATTAGTAAAGAGTAATCCTAATCCTACAACTTTTCCCCTAACTCACGCGGCAAGTTCTTTCGGTAAGTTGTGTGCAGTAGAGTAGTAGATTCTTTTTTTTTTTTTTTTCTACCAATTATAACTTATTATGTGAATAAGTTATAGTAAAAGTTGTGGCCTCCACATATTTTTGTAATGATTAAGTCTACTACTGTATCAATTTTTACAACTTTTATCATAATTTACTTATATGACAAGTTGTAAGTTAAGAAAAATAAAATGATAGATCCATGTCAATGTGAAACTAGTGGTGGTATTAAACTTACTTTTTTGTATAACATGAAGCGTTCGTTTGGGAAGCGCATTTTGCTTGTTTTTCAATAAAAACTTTTTTTGAGTCTTATACACTATTTACAAAACTCATAAATACTTTTATCTATTTGACAGATTTTTCTTTAAAACTAGGTCTCACACTATTCATACGTTTAAGAATTATTTATTTTACTACATTATTCAGTATCCATACAGCCCTAAGTTAAAGCCTCTATCACTTTCACTTTCTCGCTCACTCAAACTTTCTTTTTCCGAGTCCCCAAACAGACACTTTCTTTTGCTTTTTCTCTCTCTTTCTTTCTCACTCGCCTTAAAATCAGAGAAAGCCAAAGCAAAGAATGGAAACTCAAACACAAAACCAAAAGCAAAGCCAAGAAACATTACCACAGCAACGGCAGCAGCAAAACCACAAGAACGAGGCGAACATGAAGAAGTCTTCGTCGAAAAACTCCGATTCATCGGCTCACTACAACGACTCGCCTCACTCGCCCCTCCGATTCCACTCGCCGCTCCGATCCGAACTCGGCGACCCTCCCGAGACGCCTCCGTACCACTCTCCCGAGGCCTCGCCGGAGAAGCCGCCGCTGGACTACTCCAAAGCCGTCGTCGCCGTCGCCGTCGACAAGTACACTCAGTTCTCTCCGCAACAGTCGACGCCGGAGAAGCCGAACCTCACTAAAAACAACAGCAACGCCGCGACGCAGACGGAGAAGTCGCCGTCGCCGTTGGTGGTGCTTAACAGGGCGATGAGGGAGGAGCCACCGATGTCGGTGACGAAGGTAGGTCCCAGCGGCGGCGGCGGCGGCGGAGTAGGGCACGGAGTTGAGGATGGTCGGAGATCGGCACATATTTCGATGGTGAGGAGGACGAAGAGAGACATAATGGTGGGAAAAGCTGCGTTAGGGTTTAGGTTCAGTGAGATTGTGCTCTGTTTGATTTCGTTTTCGGTTATGGCCGCCGATAAAACTCAAGGTTGGAGCGGCGACTCCTTTGACCGTTACACGGAGTACAGGTCTCTCTCTCTCTCTCTCTCTCTAGTGTAATGGTTTTTCTTGTTTGATTTTGTTGCTAAGTAATATTAGTGATAATCAAGATTTTGACTATTTTATAAAGTTGAATATGCCTTAATAAACTAGAAATTTTGGGAAGAGAAAGAAAAATTTAGTGCTAATTATGTCTTTGATTTGTGTTAAGTTTGTATACATAGATGCCAAGAGCCTTGTAGTAGTATTAAAAAAAAAATTAGGACTCGAGACGGGTCTGTGTTTAGGGGTTTATATTATGAAGAGTGATTTTGAGACTTTTAAAGAGACTGATGTGGTTATTGGTTTGTAGTGTATCTTTTCAGTTGGTGAGGTTCGATTGGTGTTCTTGTAGACTTTTGAGGCTTTGAACTAATGAATGTTGTTGTCGGCTAAATTGCTTAGCCCATCGGGGGTGAATAGCCCCTGGATTACCTGGTGACTGGTTTTGGCGGGTGGGGTTAGTTGCTCGTTGGAGTTTGATTGACAGTGAGGATTGTTGTACAGCTACATGCAACTAATCTGAGTGGAAGGAGCCTTAGAGCTTACATAGAAATCAATTTGTCTCTTGATGTGCCCTGGGTGAACATTACCCTAAGAATTAATGAAAAGTACCCACCTTAACTTACCTCAAATTCAATTAGACATATCTTAAAGCATTACTTTCTGATTGATTAAAATTTAATATTTGAACAGCTTATTGGATTCTCCTTAAAAAATCATGCCTAAAATGGCTGAGTAGTGCAACATAACTGCATTGTATGGATTTAATCTGCCAGAAATATTTGCTGATGTTTCCTTCTTCATCTTCTTCTTCGCCCCCTCCCAACCATTTTCTCACCTTATTTTCTTCTTCTGAGAGATTTGATGCGATTGTAGAGCTTATTTGTTTGCAGGTATTGTTTATCTGTGAATGTTATCGCATTTGTATATTCAGGATTTCAAGCATTTGATCTAGCTTCCAATATGATCAGCGGGAAACATGTCATCCGCCACCACCTACGTCGCCACTTTACATTCTTCATGGATCAGGCAAGTAGTGTGACTTCCATTTCAATACTGTCTTGTTTTCTGCACAATGGCACCATGCAATATTGTAATCTTGTAATTTAGTTTAAACTGTGGTTTGACTTTTTGGGGCTTTCCATATCAGTACTGTCATATATCACTAGGATATCACTACTTTACTATTTCAGTGCAGTAGACAATGAATCTTGGACATTATATGAGTTAGACAAGCATCCTTGATTTGGTGGCAGTTGTTGCTGTTAGCTTGAGTATGATGTTTTAGCTTTAACTAATTTGGGTCTAAACGCATTATGATATGATAAAGATGGTGGTTTGATTCAAAATCAGTACAGGTGTTCATACAGATTAGTCTTGGGGTTTTATTTTTTTGGTGGTTATGTTTAAATGTCCGTGTCCTTTATTTGCTTGTACACATGTTCAGTTTACATTCTGAGCAACATGTGTTTGCGCTGGTAGTTAATACTTTGTTAATTTTATTTGCAGGTACTAGCTTATCTTCTCATATCAGCATCCTCATCAGCAGCAAGCCGGGTTGATGATTGGCAATCAAACTGGGGGAAAGATGAGTTCACAATAATGGCTAGTGCATCAGTCGGGATGGCCTTCCTGGCTTTTGTTGCATTTGCCTTTAGTTCCCTCATCTCTGGTTACTACCTGTTTGCACATGACTCTACATGATCTTGGAACGAGTTTTACAGTTCTTCTTCTTCTTCTTATTTTCCAATTTTTATGCTGTGTCACATATATTTATGTTGTACAGACAAACATAAAGTCATAGAATTTGTTTCGTCTTAATTAGATAAATAAAATAATGTAAAGAGTTGGGCTGCTTGATTTGGATTCTCAATGGCATCGAAAGTGAAACCATTCCAGTGTCTCACTAGAGATTGCATGTTTTTGGCTGCATTGAACTATCCACTTCCTCTCAGGGTATATGGATCCCACAACTGTACATCAAATATATACACATCTTCTTCTCTCACAAATGTCCATTCATCGAATATACCTGCATCTTTTCTCGCAATGTGTGAATCTTACATGATTGTGGAGTCTTTACATTGTGAGAGGGATAATGCATTATCCAATCTACGAAATGACTTTGCACAATTTTAGCCATTACCTTGAAGGCAATTCATTCAATTAGTAAGAGTCCCATTAGTATGCATAAAAAATGCACAGAAGGCAGAAGCATAGTGTTGTAAAAGACATTAGTCAAATAGTGTTTCATTGTACTTATGTGGTAGTATTGACTGTTGACTAAACCATTTTACCCAAGAACCCTATGTGTTCAAATCTCATAAAAAAAAATTGTCTGATCACGTTTCCTGCAATAAAATATGAACATGGTAAGCCGAACACTGGAAATTTTCAAGGCCTAGTTGGGTGACCAGATAGTGGAAAAAAAAGCCCAAGAGAATTCTGAAAGTATTGGACTATTTTTATTGGAAAAGAAAAACTTTGAACTGGCAATAATTTCTTGAAGTAATTACTAGATAATTGTTCCAACCAGATAGGCTAGACTTTGTCAACTAAAAATTAGAGAGAATTGGCAAACTGCACTCAGGATATATTGGTTATATAGCCTTAGAGCATTCACATCAGCATGTGTATTTTACACATCTATTTTTACACTAAAAACCTACTTTTTCTATTTTACACATTCACTTTTACAAAACACCTACATCAATTCATTTATTTTACAAGTTATTCCAATAAAATATACATTACACTCTATTTTTTTATTATTTCTCACCAACCAACTCACTCTTAAATACGCGCCCTCTCTCTCTCTCTCTCTCTCTCTCTAAACCCATTTTCTGATTTCTCACTCTCTCACTGTCTCTCTCTCCCTCTCTCCATCTCTCTGGCCTTCCTCCCAAATCACAAAACGCCGATCCCCTCCGCTTCGCTCCGACGCTCCACTCCGCTTCGCGTCGATCCGCTCCGCTCCACGGAGCTTCGCTCCGACGCTCCACGGAGCTTCGCTTGCTCCGACACTCCACTCCGCTTCACGCCGATCCGATCCGCTCCGCGGAGCTTCGCTCCGACGCTCCACTCCGCTTCGCTCGCTCCGACACTCCACTCCGCTTCGCGCCGATCCGCTCTGCTCCACGGAGCTTCGCTCCGACGCTCCACTCCGCTTCGCGCCGATCCGCTCCGCTCCGCTCCACTCTGCTTCGCTCCGATCCACTCCGCTCCACTCTGCTTCGCTCCGATCCGACCCGATCCGCTCCGATCCACCAACGCCACATCTCCGATCTACACTCCGCTCCATCAACGAGCTCCGATCGTTCCAGTCAAGCTCCGATCAGTATCTTTGTTGTTTGTCTGTGTGGGTTTGCTTGTGTGTGGGTGTGTTTGTGTATCTCGTTTTTTTTTTTTTTTTTTTTTTTTTTGAGCAAGTGAATCTGTGTTGATCGGAGCTGTGTGTGGATGTGTTTCTATGTGAGTGTGTTTCTGTGTATCGGAGGAAAAAGAAGAAGATGAGAAGTGGTGAGGTTGTTGAGCCCGGAGAAGAGAGAGAGAAAAAAGGAGCGAAAAAAATTAATAAACTAATCTATACATGAGCTACAGTAACCGTGTAAATTTACACGGTTACTGTAGCTCGTGTATAGATATAAACGATTTTAGACATTTTTAGAGGAACTGATGTAGTGTAATTTTGAGCCAAAATGTTTAAAATCAGTTTCTTTTTCTATTTTACATGATTTTACATATACTGGTGTGAATGCTCTTATAGGAAAAAAAATTGCCTTGATCTGAAATGCAAGGAAAAGCTGGTAAAACTGTATAGCAATAGTTTTTCTTAACAAATATTCTTCAATGAATAGTTTTTCTTCTTGTCTTGCATTAAAGTACTGCAGGCTTTTACGTGAATTCTTTATAATATTTAAAAATCCTTGTGTGGGTTTCATTATTTTTAACAAATATTCTTCAATTAATAGTTTTTCTTCTTGTCTTGCATTAAAGTACTGTTAGGTTTTACATGAATTCTTTATAATATTTAAAAATCCTTATGTGGGTTTCATTATTTTTAAACTGCAATGATTTAATGTATGTGTTATTAAAATTAAAATTTAAGGTTTAATTTGAAACTAATATGTAACTTTTGGATTTATTATGTATTTACTCTAATTTTTATGGACAGCAAGGAAGAAGAATTCCTTCAACCCATCACGTAACAGATAAGATTATATGTGTGTATTAAATTACATAATTCATTGAATCATGTAAACAAGTCACGTGGCTATTTTAGTAAGTCGTGTGATGGTTTCAAAAAAAAAAAGTCATGTGAGTAGAAGTACACATGAATTACCAATGTGTTTGGTGGCCTAGTAAAAGGGGTCTTGGGCCAATAAGACTTCACTATGAGGAGTTTCTTGGGTTCAAGTCACCTCTCTCTCACTAATACCAATGTGTTAGTGCTCTTTATATTTCATCATAAATGAAATCTTAACCTGAGAGAGGTTAGAGACTACTGTGAGTTAACACTCAGGTAAGGAAGCCACCTTGTACAGTGAATAGCAATCCTTGAAAACCCTCCCCACCCATCTATGGTAGTGAATAGAGAAACTTGGGCCAGCCATAGAAGCATAAAACATGTAGGCCTGAATAACAAGAATGGTTTTCTTGGGCCAAAACATTATATATTGAGTTTACTATGTCCTACCCGACTGGGCTAGCCTGCTTAGAAATTGCTGGAACAAAGTTGGGTCAGCTATAAACTCTTGAACAAAGCCGATAACTCGTTACTAAGCAAATAATTAGTATGGTGGTGTTACTTTCCTCACTTCCCAAGATTGACGTTACTCTGTCTGATCTTTTACCCTCAAAATGGGAAAATACTCACTCTCACAACTTTTAACTTGTGTTTGGATTAGCTTTTGGGTGAAAAGCTAATCCAAATCCCTCTTTTCAACTGTCTGAGCTTTCTGAATTACTATACTATTCTTACTTATCACATAGGAAATTTCCACCACTGATTCAACTATTGGACCAAAAATTTCACTTCCTTGACTAGTTGTCTCACAATAGACAAAAAATTTTAAATGATAGGATTATTAATGAAAATAAAATAATAGTAGTAATCTTTTTTAAAAGGTCATTTACTTTACTGATTCTTTTTAAAATGTTATTATATTAGAAAAGCACAGTTTTTGATAATTTTTCTTATATTACAGTAATATAAAAAATTGACACCTACTAAAGGAGCACATGAGTTTAGAGTTAGAGCCTTTTCATTCAAAATATTTCATATTAAATATTATAAATATAAAAATATATCTATTGTCATATTATTTAAAATTTTAAATGAAGTGATAATCTCTAAATTATCAAGTTTAAGAAATAAATACTAACGGTGAAATGTACTTACTCCATTTAAAGTGAAATGAATAGGATTCTATTGTACAAATAGATAGTAACATTATAAAATTAAGGGTAAAATATCATTTTCGTTCTTAAACTATCACAAAAGTTCGTTTTTCGTCCCTATACTTTCAAAAGTTCTATTTTCGTCCCTAAACTATCACAAAAGTTCGTTTTTCGTCCTTAAACTTTCAAAAGTTCTATTTTCGTCCCTAAACTTTCAAAAGTTCTGACGGAGTGCTGACGTGGCTTGACAGAGTGCTGATGTGGGAGGGACGAAAATCAATACGTTTGGAAAAGTTTAGGGACGAAAATAGAACTTTTGAAAGTTTAGGGACGAAAAACGAACTTTTGTGATAGTTTAGGGACGAAAATGATATTTAACCCTAAAATTAATCAAGGTTAGTGTTTATGGCTAGTGCTCAACTGGGTCACAGGTGTATCAAATCAATGGACTGATTGAAATGCCAAAACCCACAAATAGATGCTTATCCAATCGTAATGAAAATTGATCTAAAATGACATTATAAATGTAATGTGATTGTATTGTTTAAATACTGTGTAAAAATTAACTTTATAAGGGTTGGTTTAATATTTTTTAATATCTCATGATATCCATGAAATTCTAACTAGCATATTAGAGCCATCTCCAAGGTATTTCTCCCTATAATAACTTGGTATTTGTGAGACTGAGAAACTACTCCAACAGATTAGTTTAATGCTCGAAGAGCTCTAGACGCCTCATTTCTTAACCAAAAAAAAGAAAAAAAAAAGAAAAATAGAAAAAAGAAAAAAGAAAAAGAAAGGTCCTGCACAAAAATTAAAAGTTTTGTAAGTGATTATATATATACACAATAAAATTGTAAGTGCTACAAGACATAAAATAAAAATTTGTTTGATCAAATGCTTATGTTCACAATATATCCAATATCAATGATACCGAAAAACAAACTTTTAAGGTAATCCCTCAAATCCGGGACCCCAAAACACTTCTCACATAGTGACACCAAGCACTAATAAAGTTTTATCTTTAAACTCTTTACGTACCAAAGCAAATCAAAGTTGCACTATACCTTTGGTTCTTTTTCTTCTCAATATGGGATTACTATTTTCAATAAAAATCATTATACCTCTGTACTATTTCTTTCTAATCAATGTGAGATTTTCAAAACCAACAGGCCTTTACATATTAACACTTATCCTTTCATGAATTGGGTTCAACAAATTTCAGCCACATAAGTGCTTTACAATGTCCTCAACAAGTGGTACAATTAGTGTGCATTTGGGACGCGTTGCGTTTGTACATTTTGCTGAAAAAATGTGAATCCCACGGCATTATTCACGGACCCACAAAAGTTATTCAAACACAGATTTCAATATAAATTTGGGTCCCACAATACTATTCACATATTTAAAAATTATTTTGCTACAGTGTTTTTAGCAATAAGTTTTCAGTTTTCAGCAAATAAACGGTATCCAAACCCAAGCTTAACGAGCACAAAGTAATTCTTGAACTTTGTTGGATTTGGCTTTTCAATCATATCATTTACATTTTTTTCAAAAATCTTTATCTCTTTCATCTATTACTATCTTCCATTTGTGGTGATATAACTAAAACACTTCTCTTTGCCTTGTGCTCCACCATAAACATTATGATATGATCCACCTTTAATTGTATCACCGATTGACTTATACAAATTAATTCCTAAAAGTTTTCTATCCTTTTATCATAACCAAATGACCTTTATTAACTTTCATAACTCCACCATATACAAAATATATTCATAAGCCAGAGAACACAATTGAAATAAAGAAATCAAATTCTCTTTCCAACTTCAAAAACATGTCTCAAATCTTAACCCATCAAAAATTTTAATTTTTACCTTTCATAATCTTACAACTTTACATTATATGTTAGTTAATATTACAAACTTTAGTCACAAGCCTTGTATATATCAACCAAATATTGGTTCCAAACACATGTGAAATGACCAGACAAAATCCAAGACCCATGATTTTTAAAATCAAATCATACCATTGGAAACCATTAGAATATCATATCATCATTCCTCCTATATGCTACAATAATTGTGGTGTCATTGGAAATTTCATAGTCACAATTTTTCTTATATTTTTCTAAATTAGCTGACTTCATACATTAATACCACATATGTACCAACTAATTATAGTTTTAGCACTTCACATCATTAATATTCTTCATTGGATGAGAATTCGATCTTGACTTCTCCTCATTAAAGTTTTTTCCTATGACATATTTTTACTATGATTATATTCATACTACACCACAAAATGTCCAATATTTCAAATTATATATAGCTTCTTAAGTTTATGTCTCTCTTAAATAAACCCACTGTTTTTACTTCGTAAATGCTCCAAAACACTAAATTTTAGCCATTTCAAGCTTTCAAACCAATTCCTTACATCCATAATAAATCTGCTACCAGTGATATAGATGACAATTTTTCAACCTTGAAACCCACAAACTCAACATTCTCAACCCAAGACCCTAATATGTGGGTTAATTATAATTATTCATCCTAAACTATAGTCTATAGGCATATATGGATTAATTAACAGCGAATTAGTATGTTAATTGCAAAACTATATAGTTTATGGAGCACATTGCAAATACTCCTAACACCACCATTTTATTTATAGATAAATAATATCCAACTCTCTCCTAAGTAACATTGGGCAAAGCTCCTGAGACCCTTTTTCAAAGGGTTTTTTTTTTTTTTTCCTTTTTATTAAGTAAAGAGAAGGAGGTGATCAGTAGATACCTTATAAATATAAGTCCCAAGTTCCCAGCTTTATACTTATCATATATTTCTGATAAAGTAAACATTCAAAATCTTTTAATATCATAATTTTTTTGCAGTCAATATACAAATTAGAAAAATATATTTTAATGTCAAGACTCAGCCTCAAGTTAAAATTGCAATAATATGAGCATGGTATAAGCTATAAGCCAGTAATATTTTTCAAATAATAGGTATTTGAAGTCTGCTCAAATGTGCAATGATTGATTCCTATCAAAAAACAAAAAGTGCAATGATCAACAAAGATCGGCAAAGTAGACTTGCTTGATTTCTGTTTTGATGGTAGCAAGATATACTACTTGATCAAATACTTTTGACAAAGACCCTTCAATTTTTTTTTTCTTTCATATGAAAACTCACATATAGGGTCACGTGGTTTCCTTCAGCAACCATGTTCATGAAATGTACAAATGTGAACTACATGACAAATATTCTCAATCAGACCCATCTTTTTCTCTAACCAACAACCATCAATTTTTAATCTTTTCCCCTCACTCTCGGTTATTCACTTATTTCCCAAGATACCACACTACCAAACACATTGAATTTCGAGCCCCTTGATTCATAGAAAACCATATTTGCAAGTAATTTTATATACACCATTAACCATACCAAACAGTTTAGTTCATAACACTTCAAAGAGATAAGATATATAATACTCACTGCCTTTACGTCTAAAGAATATTATTTGGTTTCCATATAATGTTACAATACAATATTTTTCACTACTATATGATCAATATTGTGACACGAGCAATTTAGTAACGTCACTTTTACTTGAATCTATCATTATATTACTTTTTTTTTCTTTAATCATTTGATAATTACAACAATAGCGAAAGATTTATACCAAGTTCTCCTTGTAAACAAAAACATGAAATACCCACAAAAATATAGAACTATTGGCCACTGATATCTACTATTTTAAAAAATTAAATTATAAATTGTGGTTAGCTCAAGTGGTGAAGAGATATATAAGTAAATTGGGAAGTAGTTTGATAAAATTATTGTGAATTCTTAATTTTTGTTTTGTTCAAGCATATTCACCAACCATCATTAAGTACGGCTAGGTGATATATCTCTGTAACAAAGTTTGGGCTAAATTATTGTACCTTTCGGCTCACCTTATATAAAAAAGACAAGTGGTATTTTATCCAAGATTACGTATCGTTGCATGTGCATTGCCCCCAAGTTATATCTTTTCATTTTGCGCTGTCACTTTTTTTCTTTTTTAATAAGCATGGTATCTAAATTAAGGACGGTAAAATTGGATACGACTTGCGAACTCGATATAACATGACACAAAATTAGCAGGTTATGAGTTGAGATTTAATGAGTTTATGTTATATTCAGGTTGACACGATTGACCAGTTTAATAAACGAGTTGAGTTAGTGTTTGTACATTACACACTAAGACATGGAAGAATGCATATGTGGTTGAATCTGGACCCTACACATGGAATAACTGTAAGCAAAGGAAGAAGAAGCGTTGGCTAAAAGATATTCTTGGTTCGTGCTAAAGACATGACTATTTTGGAAAGGAAGTAAGATATGCACCTGATATGATATTCAAGAACTCACAAAAAGGGAGATAATGATTTTCTAAGGTTATCAGCTATGAGGACACCCTTTATTGGTTGAATGCATGTTGGATCACTTCAAAAACACATGTATCAGCCACAATACTCCTAATGTCATTCTCAATGTCTAAGGGCTGTTTTCCAAGCAGTGACAAAGTCACCTACCCACGGGCCCCAGTGCCATGTTGGCACAATCTCTATCCTCTAGTCAGCAGATAATAGCACAACTGTGAAAATGTCCAAAATAAGGAAATGATGACTTAACACATGTCTTTGTACTCAGCCATATTCCTCAAATTATAAGAGGAACATGCAGCTGTATTTTAGGGTAAGAACCCAAGTAGATATTTGGAGAAGAGAATAGAAAGTTGATAAGATAGAAAAGTAGAAAATAAAGTCTCTCTTTAAGGAAGAACACCCTTATTGTACAAGAGTGACCTCTTTTCCTCATATAATATAAATCTGAGCAGAGCAAGAACATTCCATTCTTGCTCAAACTGTGGTTTTTCACCTTTCCTAGAGTTTTCCACGTATATCTTGTGTCTTTTTTTACATTCTTACTATCACTTTCTTCTTCTCTAACGTGTGTCATGTCAAAGCTAGAATCTTTGTTGCTTAGAAGTTTTTTCATGTAGATGTATTGTTAGATAACTTATTTTATTCCTTTATATAAGCTCAAATCTAATTTGCACGTACAGTGTTCAACTCATGGAACCTGTTTGACATGTTTGACCCGTTTAATTAAATGACATTTTACCAATATACCCTTCAAATTCTAAATATATAAGCTTATTAGTTGTTGTGATTTATTTTCTTTGAAATATTGTGATTAATTATTTGTAATATTGAGATATGTTTTAGTTTTGAATGATTATTTGTGATGCAGCTACTCGTTAGTTCTAGATTTTATATTAAAACTATTTATTTGTTTGTTTTTTCATAATTTTTTTTTTCATTTTGATAAAATCTTATAAACAAGTTAACACGATTGATCCATTTATTAAATGGGTTGTGTTAGAGTTGAGAAATCTTGACCCGTTTAATAAATATGTCGGATTAGTGTTGACCTGTATAGTCAAATACTTATGAGTTGACACAATACAAACTGGACATGCGAACACATATTGTCACCCCTAATCCAAACTTCCTCGACTATTTTCTCAATGTATGCAATCCCCATCCTATGCACAAGAGGTTATTATATGAATATCATGAAATTTTAAGAAATAAAATCGAATCGCTTAGTCAACCTTTTAGAGTTTAGTCTATTACTTAAAAACTTCTCACCTTATAAATCCTAATTATAAAATCAGAAAAATAAAATTACTGTTGCATCCTGATTCAATTCACACATAAATGTGACAAATCTTCAACAACTACAGTTTGTCGTGAACTTTTTTTTTTTTTAATGAATTTTGTCGTGATCTTATTTTTTATTTTACAAAATTAGTCAATGATAGCTTGGAGTCGGACCCATGATAAGGAGTTGTCACCTAAGATTCTTGAATATCATTGGTTGATGTTTATGTGTAGGCTCCATGGCCATGTATTTTTTGCTTTCAACTTTTTTAATTTTAGTGATCAATAACTCCAGCAGATCACCTAACTAAGATCACTAATCAATCTTTTAATCATCGAGATATATACTATAAGTAACCAATCCTAAATTTTTCCATTTTTACAGCAACCATACCCTCCAAATCCAATTAATGAGGAGGAGAATATTCAAACTCACATAAGTAATATTACTTAGGGCATGTTTGGTAGACTGTAATAGACACTGTAATGTAATAGTTATTCCTATGGTTTAGTTATTCTTTAGTTTGGTTATGTTTTTATTGCAAGGAATAATCATTCCTTATGAATAGCTATTCTTCAAAATGAAGAATAAGTATTCCTCTTTAAAAGGTTGTATTAGTTATTCCTTAGTAAGTGTAATAATTTCAAAACTTAATATATTTCCAAATAAACAATCTTTCCATATACATCTAATAATTATAAAAATAAAAAATCATAAAAAATAACACATATCCCTTTTAAATTTAAAAATAACAATTTTTAAAGAGATATAATTGTATGAGTAAAATATTTCCTAAAATAAATGTTAAGTTTCATTCTAATGTTATAACTCACAACCAAACTAATGAATATATTTAATTATTACATTACAACACATTTTATTTCTAGTAATAAAGATTACAATTCCTATTGTAATCCTCATTTAGTGTACCAAACATACCCTTAGAGTTTGTTTAGCATCAGCTTCAGCTTTTAGCTTTTATTTTTTGTGTACAACTTTGTAAAACCTCATTTTTTTTTTTTAGTTTTTTTAAATTTTAAAGGTACAAGTATACTTTGGCATACTTTTAGTAAACAATTTTTAATAAAAAGTTAGGTAAACTATTTACAAACGAACACTTAACCACAAAGTTTTTGACCAATCCAATCTATGTGGTTGTCTCTTGCTCTTACCTTTAAAAAAAATTACATTTTTAAACTTTAAGTTTAGGTATGTAACAAATTAAACTTTTGAGAAAAAAGGTAATTTGTTTTTTGCATTTTGTGACAACTTTTTTTTTTTTTTTGTGCAAATAATTTGACATTTAGATTTTTTTTGGAAATAAACTAGTATTTTTTTTTACACACATTTAACATAAACATTATCAAAAATTATATCTTTTAATTAACAAGATACAAATAAGCTACCAAAAATTGTGGAATATCCAATCGAACACTTAATCATGGACCCTAAATTCTAGAGTTTAAAATATAAGTATATCACATATTTATTTATAATATATTAAGGTAACGTTTCAATCCTATTCTTCATCCAAGATTCGATATGTATTTTTCTTCGAATGTGAATATATTTCTAAAATATACAAATGAACGTTAAGTTGGCCCCTGCATAGCATATCAAGTCGACGTTAATGCTCCTTTAAAGTGTACTTTAGATAACACTAGTTTAATTAAACTTTAACTTAAGTGTGACTTAAGACTGAATGAATGAATGTACGGACGACATTAAGAAAAGCCAAAATGCTGTACCTTCTCAATTCCCCCATGGGATTTCATGGGACACTCTCTAGTTTTGTCACATCCATTATCCATTGTTTTAAGAATCCAGGTTGGCTGCTAATTACGTAATTAAAAAGGGTTTCACTTTAAATCATGATTCTTGGACCACCATTTAAATGGAATATTAAATCCTTGAAACAGATAATATGGTACTGGGAATCAAACCACTTTCATATATGGAGAGGCTTTTTTTTTTTCCTTTTTCTTTTTCTTGATGTATATAAGTGTCTATAGAATTTATTTAGGGAAAAAAATGTATATAATATTAATTTTGGAGATTGTTAAATCCATAATAAATGATTTCTTGATTATATATAATTGCTTTTGCTTTGTACATTGACCTTTGTTGCTATGAATTCAATGTTAATAAGCACTTTTCTAAATCTAATATGCTAGGAATTAAATTATTTTTTTGTGCCTTTGATTTTGGCTTATTTGCTAAAATGAATAAAAATATAATCATACCTTAAAAAAGCAAAACTAGAATCAACTTTATACTATAATCAATGCTCTAAAATAATATTGCACTCGTTAAAAAGGAATCAAACAAGTGCAATGCTCCAAAACAATATTGCACTCATTAAAGAGGAATCAAGTAGGTTCTACCGTCCATCAATAAAATAAAATAAAAAGTAGGTTCTACCATATCGGGAAATAACATCTTCCAAAAAAAAATAAAATCGATTGCAATAAAGTATTCAACCTTAATCAATGCACTATACAATAATCGTTAACTGGACCCTAACATAATTATATAATTCAATCTAGGTTTGCGAAGTACCTTGTAATTGAATTGGTATCTCTTGGCATTTTAGAGAGTTCAAACTTCAAATCCCTCCACTCATTTTTTGTAACTTCAAATCTCACACCCAAATTTACATCTTATTTATGTGTCAACTCATGATTGAATTTCAATATTTTTCATGTGCACTTACGCACTGATTATGGGTTAATATATAAGAGTAATACTAAAGATACACACAACTTGTGTGTCACGAGTCCACTCAGGGGCGGAGCCACATAGTGGCTTGGGGGGGCCCCGGCCCCTGCAAATTTTTTTTTTTTTTTTCCATTAGAGTAGGTAGAAAAAAAATTTTGGGCCCCCCAATATTGGATAGCCGGCCCCCCCAATGCCCAATTCTCAACTATTCTCCCAATCCCAACTCAAATATTCTCCAAAGCCCAGTTTTAGTTTTAGGCCTTATCACCTTATGTACTCCAAATAAAACCCATTGACCCACAGAATCCCTTTATTTACTTCTTATTATTTTGTTTGGTCTTCTTTGATACACTTTCATTTGCACTATATCGTTGCCTACCTACCAGCCCCCAAAACTCCAGTCTTTTATACTCACAGTCCCAAAAAAAAAAAAAAAAATCCTGACCAATTTTTTCTTTCTTCATCAGTTTTAGTTTTGAAACTTGGTGACTACTTGGTGACTGGTGAGTTTTCTTCTCTTTCTTAAGCATTAGACATTCATCTCTTTTTAGTGTCTTTTTTTGATTTTCTCAACTATCTACACCTAAATATTCACATGCTCTTTATATTTTCATAGATTTTTAGAGAAATACATGATTGAAGGCATGGGGAGATTGTTTGTGATGAGTCTTGAAGGGAAGATCTAAAGTTGGAGGCAGTCAGACAGAGGTAGTAGGCATTGCCACACGGGTGACCCATCTTTGCACTTTGTGAAGACAAAGTTTTTAAGGTAAAATTGTCTTGATTTATTACCTATTTTTGATTAGTTAGATATCATGTGACTGTGGGTATTGTTAAATTGTTTGGTTTATGTTGTGTACCAATACTTGTGTGTTTAATTTTTGTTTTTGTTTGAGGGGTTATTATTAATTAAAGTCGTATTAAAAATGGGTTGTATGTTTAAATTATAGTAGAAATTTTGTTTTTTCTTAAGTATGAATAACATCCATATAACTAAGTAAAAATTTCTAATTAAAATTTTATTTTTTAAACTTCTTTTCAGGTTAATTTTTGAGTCATATTCTTAAAGCTAAAAGAATTATGAGCAAACGAAAAAACAATTGATGCATTTTTTAAGAAAAAAGATGTTAACAATTCATAAATTAGGACACCTGTGGCTGTAGAAACAAATGTTGATACTTTAATACCTGATGAACACCCTGACCCCTCCAAATGTTCAAGAATTCAATTTGAAGAAATAGATCGTGATCCAGGATCACGTAAACAAATATGTGAATTTCCTATCAACAAACAAGATGAAATCCGATGAGCTTATCTTAAAGAAGGTTCATATCAACCTAAAAATATAGATTATCCATACAACGATGATACTCATCGTCATCGATTTCAACCTTCATGGTTCAAATCGGCCCCCCCATGTAAAAATTCTTGGCTACGCCCCTGAGTCCACCACATGCAATTTAAGATGATGAAGTCCAATCGATAGTATTACTCAATAATTGGTATATAAACAAAGGTGTGAGAAAGGGCATGTCCTTAGCATTATTTTTGTTTCTCACCAACTCGGTGCACAACCCATTCCTTCTCGACAACCAGAGAAGGCATGTGGCTGGAGTGTGGACACACGCACCTTTCCCGTGGGTGGGTATCGACATCGGTGTGTAGTCCACAAGTTTCACTGCTTTTTAGTGCGTGATTATTGGTACAATTTTAATATGAGTACAGAGAGGAAAATAGAAGAAGCTCATCGGAAATAGTAAAAAGAAGAGAGAGAGAGAGAGAAATATCAAAGTGACCGTATACGGAAGAGGACCATACGGCTTGTCCGACACACTCACGGATACCCCTACTACAGCAACGTGGAACCCACGTGTTTTTGTTTTTCTTCTTAAACACCACGGTTACCAACAATACCCAACAACCTCGCTAGCTCTCTTTTCTCTTCTTCACTTCTGTTTTCTGTTGTAACGCTTCAAATGTACATGGCTGCTTTTTAAAGTTTTTAACTTTACTTCCCCAGCTTTTTCTCTCTTGGACTCAACTACCCCTCTTAACGATTGTCAAAAAGTGGTAGGACCGTATAATTGGCAGTGACAAGAAAGTGTTCAACGTTCACACTTGTATAAGTCAATAAATTGCGAAATTGAATATGCAAGTGATTAGGTATGTCCTTAGATTTATTCTATTATGAAAACTTTGTGTGCTTTCACATATTTTATGAGGTTATATACTGTAAATTCCATTTGATGATATACTTGGTAGCTATAATGGGAGAGAAATGATTTAAAACTTGAATTTCGATGTTGATGAAAATATTAGGAGGTTTTGGTTGAGCTGCTAAGTTCCATGGTTTTTAGACCCGGACCGTTCATTGAATCGTAAAAGGGAGAGGTTCAAGGTTTTTAAGGTCGAACCGTGATGACGTCATAATTAATTTAATAATTATTTTAAATATATATAAAAACATTAAATTAATAAAAAATAGAAAAATTAACTAAAATAGTCTAATTTACTTTCAAGACAGCTAACACACATACACAAATGCATTCACAAGCTGAGAAAAAGGCAAGGCTTAGTAAATTACTAGTTGCCCCAAAGATCTTTTGAATTTCATGGCATGTTACTACGGTGAAGATAAAACCAATCAAACACGCATAGACCCATCAATTTTTGAAATACAGATAGGCAAAGAATCACAACTTCATACACAGTCAAATTAACAAACTAATATACACAAAGTCATAGAGTCAATGAATTACAAGGGAACTCAGCATTAAAAAGAAACAATTACAGTGTACAATGTAGCCACAATCAATAATATAGCATACAAGGGAACTCAGCATTAAACCCAAATTCATCAACAAACACCTAAACCGAGCTAAGAATATAATCAAATAAACGAGTACACTTAAAGAATATAATCAAATCCACGGATAAATCTCAGTAAGCTTAAATACATATCCCTACAATTCCCTCTCTATAGTTGATCAAGCTGAATTCACACTAAAGTTCTCATAATTTCCTATAATTTCCTTTTCCTTTCTTTTTCTGCTCTAACCATAAATTCTTAAATCCAATCACATTAAAAAACCAAGCACAATTTAAAGTAACAAAATTGAGTGTACAAAAAACAACCTTAAAAAACAATCAAAGTACACACACAATCCAATCAAAATCTACAGCTTGTACCTCCAGAACACAACATAAAACAAAATATAGAAAATTTCATTACCTAAATCCAAAGCTTTCTATAAGCTCTAAAACATTTTGCATACAAATACATAACAAATTAACATCTTTTTCCTGATAAATACAGATCAACCTAAGAGAAATATCCAACACATAATTCAAAAAAGAAAGCTAAAAACAAAACAAAAAAAAAAATTGTACCAAACGACGGCGACGAGGGAGAGCTGCGACGGCTGAACGATGAGCGTGAGAGAAATGAGGGAGCTGCGACGGCTGAGCGGCGATGCGTAAGCTGCGATCTGGGCTGCGACGGCTGAGCTGCGATCTAGGATGCGTGAGCTGTGACGGCTGAGCGGCGATGCGTGAGCTGCAACGGCGACGAGGATCGCAGCGGCAATGAGGGAGAGGCAGAGATGAGAGAGTGATTGAGAGAGTGAGGAAGAGGCAGAGAGATTTGAGAGATATTAAGTATCGTTTCAGCCTTCAGGGTCATTAAATCAGAATGCCCAAAACGATGCCGTATTAGGGGAAAAAAAAAAAAAAGGACTGAGCGACGCCGTTTAAGGCCAAAACAGCTCACCCGTTTGAACCGTGAGAACCGGTCACGGTTCACAGAACCGGCCGGTTGGACCGCGGTCTGGACGATTCCATGCTTTTTTCGCATGGAACGGTTCGTAACCTTAAATGGACCGTGAATATGAAGGGTTCACGGGTTTCCTGGTCGGACCGTACGGTCCGGTCCGGGTTTAAAAACCATGCTAAGTTCTTGACAAACACAAAAATAGTGTATGTTGTACTTGTTAGGCTAAAATGGATAAATATTTTTTTTTGAAAATATTTGGCAATCTACCATTGTCTATGAAATAATTAAGGATCTACTACTTTTTTGAAACTCAAGTTTGTGAAACTCGAGTTTGCTGTGTAACTTGAGTTCCAAGAACTCGAGTTTCATGAAAAATAGCCACCGAGTTTACCGCATAACTTGAGTTCCTGGAACTTGAATTCCATAAAAAATAGCACAAAAAATGTGAAGATTACTTTTTTTATAAAACTTGAGTTACACAACAAACTCAAATTTCACAAACTTGAGTTTCAAAAGAATAATACATTTATATATATTTTTTCAAAACAGTGATAGATCGTCAAATATTTTAGCCAATAAGTATATTGGGCTATTTTAGCCATACACTTGTCATACACTAACAACAGTGTCCAATCACAATTTATGACTTATAGAAGTTGTGAAATTTATTGTCTTTTTAAGACTTCTGTATGTGGGCTCTGTAATTCTAGCTAGATGGCAGCTTTCATAGGGTAGATAAAGTATGGTTGTTGGAAGTGAAAGCTAACTAATAACTAGTGATATAATTAACCATGCGTGTTATGCATAGTATTGAGAATATGAGCTAAAGCATTAATATGATTGTAATGTACGTTGAAGTATCTCTGAAGGGAAGTGTGAAATCCAAAGTGATTGTACCCCCAAAAAGCTATTAGTCTTCTAAATCTTATCCAACGCATACCACAAATAATTATGGGCAAAAAAGTTTAATAAAACTTGGAAAGATTGTATTCATCTCTCAATTTTGTGGGATGTAGTATAGGTGATTGATAAATAGTTTTATAGTGAATTTTTATTTGGAGTGACTAATTCATAAACACTTTTTTTTTTTTTGTTTTGATAAGCTACCAATTCATGAACTCAAACGTATAACTTATGGCTTTTTTTATAAAAGGAATTTACCATTGTAAGAGCATCTCCAATGGCTTCTTTAAAGCCAAATTTAGAGTATCAACATCCCCAAAACTTACTCCAAGAGCTTCTCTATCTCTATTTTTTAGAATAGAGTTGCTACAGTGCTTCTCTATAAGTAGAAAACACTGTAGCTTTTACTATTCATCTTTCAAATGTTTTTTTCTATTATAATAATCAAGTATTGAATAAAAAAAAATGTTAAAAGATGTGTAGTTGTTAAAAAAAGAATAAAGAATGAATAAAGAAATAATATTTAAATGAGATAGAGAATGAAATAGAAAATCTGTTGGAAAGTATATTTGAAAAAGTGGGTAGTTAAAGGTAAAAGTCACTGTTCATTCTCCAAATAGTACAAAAATTTGAAGAATCTGCTGGAGATGCTCTAACAAGACCCTAACTCTAAAAGTATAATAAAACCTAACTACATTTAATTCAAACCTAATTCTCATCAATATCAAAGCATCAACCGTATTATTGTTATGACTTATTATTAAAACAAAGACATTATTCATTTTGGCTTCTTTCACAGCTTGCATTCCAATATTTAGTTCATTAAGCCTCTCCTTATAACACCACTTTAGTTGGGAGAGTAAGAATAATGGTGAAACGAAAAAATTCATAATTTTGTAACCATTTAAGTTTTTGAAAAGTGAGTTTCAGTTAGCTCAACTGGTAAAGTATCTGATAGTTGAATAAGAGATCTAATTAGGAGTTCAATCTCTGCTTATACAAAAAACATATTAGTGTCTTGATTTGATGATAAATAGCTAAAACTAGGAGTGGACGCCATAGGCTGAAACTCTCTTTAAAAGAAAAGTTTTTGAAACAAATATTAATTTATCATAATATCAAGATAGGTGATTATTTAGAGCATTCGTATCAATTCATGTAAAATTTTTTTTTGGGTCTATTTTAGCACATGAATCATTTATTTATTTATTTTACACAATAAATTTTCAAAAATATCGACATCAGTTTATTTATTTTACATAACATTTTATTAAAATATTATTTCTTTATCAAATTTTTATTACTCTTTCAAATCATCTCCCTCTTTTTGTGTATTTGAGTAAAGAAGTATCAAAAAATAGAATTCCATGTGAATAGAAATCATCTAATCATCTGTAGTAACAATCTAAATTTACACAAATTTGATGGATAAATGCGCAAAATTTACACTTTGAACTATTATATATGGATATTGATGTGAGTACTCTAAATTCAAAATAATGCTCTAATACCACTGCACACCTTTGGTGCGATGGTCACTTTACAAGTATAAGTATTTGTAAGGTGTGGGGGGCAAGGGTCAAGATTCAAATCTCTAGAATGAAGTTTCACACATATACAATTAGATTAGATTAGAAATTCTATCTCCTAAAAAAAAAAAAAAAAAAAAAAAAACTCTAATATAATAATTTATTATTATGAATATTAAAAAAAAAAAAAAGGGCAAAAGGGGAAAGAAAAAGGTAGCGGTCATTATCGAAGAAGACCCGGTTTGTCTCCTCAGAAGTGGTTCTTCGCACGTTATGAATGTTAATGTATAGAGCAGAGCTTGTGAGTTTTTTGTGTGTCTGTCTAAATAAGAATGAAAAGAGAGCAAAACCGCCAGCTCTTTTGCATTTGCTGCTTTCACTGCTTACCAGAAAACACCTTCTACAACATCCCAACCAACTCTCTTCTCTCTTTGTTTTCATTAATCTTAATCTTAGCTTTAAGTCCTCACAAGCTTTTAACCTCTGTGTCTATGTCTGACTGTGATTATTATGTCATTTATAGCTTTGGCTTGTGAAGATCAGAAACTATGTTTTTTCCAGCTTTGTTTATCCATTCTGTTTCTTTCTTAGTCTGCTTTAGATTCCAGATTTGAACAAAGTGTCACCCTTTCCTTTAGAAACAAGTTGTTTGTACTGAGAAAATGAAAGTTAAGTACTCCATGCGTATTTTACTCCAAGTTTCTTTGCTTTAATTTACAAAAAAAAGTGAGCTTTTTGTTTGTTTGCTTTGATCTTCGTGCGCTTTTAATGTTTGAAAATTTCGAGTTCTGGGTTTCATAGAGGATGTGCTAGCTTGAATTCACTTTGTCAGTAGGAAATTCCGGAATGTAGCGGGAGTAGGGACTGTTTAAAGTCATCAAGTTCAAAATTTTCCCATCTGGGTCTCTTTCAAATCAAGTGTTTAGAAGAGATTTGCTTGTTTTTGGAATCTACATTGGGTTCAAGAGGCTAAAGGGTGTGCAAATTTGATGATTTTGATGAGTTTTAGCTCAGACCCATGAAGAATTTTTACTGGTTTAAGCAGATTGCAAACAATGGGAAATCCGAGAGGAGGCTCTCTCTTGGAGAGTACGAGCGAGCAGTTTCATGGTCCAAGTACTTGGTGTCTTCAGGGGCAGAGATAAAGGGAGAGGGAGAGGAGGAGTGGAGCGCAGATATGTCACAGTTATTCATTGGGAACAAATTTGCATCAGGAAGGCATAGTAGGATCTATAGAGGGATATATAAGCAAAGGGATGTGGCTATTAAGCTAATAAGCCAGCCTGAGGAGGATGAGAACTTGGCTTCTATGCTTGAGAATCAGTTTATTTCAGAAGTTGCTTTGCTTTTTCGGTTGAGGCATCCGAATATCATTACCGTAAGTTTTTTTTTTTGAATAAATTGTTTTTCTTACTTGCCTGTATTCTAAGTTCTATGGAATAATTCAGGTTGTGGTCCTGCACCAATGTAATTTGTGATATGAACTTTTTACATTGCTGCTACTCTGTTTGGCTTTTGAATGGAATATTACGGTATGAACCCGAGATTTAGTGCTATAGTATCTAGTTTGTAGTGTTATTGTCATGGCCCCATTGATAATGTTACCTTGTAAAACTTTTTTTTTTTTTTTTTTAAATTTTATATTCAACAACACTGATATGCACTTCTTGCTGGATTTCATATCCCAACTTTTCTTATATGGTGTCAAGAATGAGGTTTTTGTGCAAGAAAAAGGCAAACTTTAATCCTATACCCACTTGCTTATTATTGTTCTTTTCCTTATACGCTCTATCATTTATATTTTGGCTGTTGTTTTCTTAGCAGCAGGATGTTGAGCTAAAATCAGTATTTACTTAAATCACTTCAAATTTATGCCGGTAAGGAAGGAGATTTAACCCGAGCTCATAACAGCAAGTTTCAGCATCCTTCCATACTTTTCTCTGAATCAGTAACTAAGAGTAAGACAAACAAGGTGGAACCTTTGCAGTAATCAAGAATCTTTAATTAAGTAAACTATGTGTGCAGTGAAATGTTTCCATACTGCAGTCTGGATAGGGATTTGAATACTAATTCCTTGTGAGAGTGTTATTCATTATCTAATGAAATACTATAGTAGATCGGGCATGTCTTATTGGATTTTGGGCGCGGTTCATTTAGGTGGTGAAACTATTTGTAGCTTCATCCAAATGGTATAATCAACCAATACACTTTACATTATTGGATTCTGTTGTTGGAGACAAGCAACCAGTTGGTCATGAATTTTTAAACAGCTGAATCTTGGTAGGATTTTATCACTCTTTCTGACCATTTATATCTTTTCTGCTTTCTTAATGCAGTTTTTTGCAGCTTGTAAGAAAGCTCCTGTGTTCTGTATCATCACCGAGTATTTGGCTGGGGGTTCATTAAGGAAGTACCTCCATCATCAGGAACCACATTCTGTTCCACTCAACCTAGTTCTGAAATTAGCCCTTGACATTGCCCACGGGATGCAATATCTTCATTCTCAAGGGATACTTCACAGGGATCTGAAATCAGAAAATCTATTGCTAGGGGAAGATATGTGTGTGAAGGTAGCAGATTTTGGTATTTCATGCTTAGAGTCTCAGTGTGGTAGTACAAAGGGTTTCACAGGCACATACCGTTGGATGGCTCCTGAAATGATCAAAGAAAAACACCATACAAAGAAAGTTGATGTTTACAGTTTTGGCATTGTTCTGTGGGAGCTTTTAACTGCATTGATACCATTTGACAATATGACTCCAGAACAGGCTGCGTTTGCAGTCTCCCAGAAGGTATGTACATGGTGAATTCATTTCTTTATTATCATACCAGTGAGGCCTGAGATAAATGAAAGGAATTTAAACATCCATATCCGTGATTGGAACCTAGGTTGTGAAAATTTCATGAAACTATATGTGAAGGCTGTATCTCACATATGCATCAAAAGATTATTTAAAAAAAAAAGAACAGGAATAATGATACCATTGATTATATCACCCAGCCTGTGCTGCAGATCAGGATTAAATCACATATGGAGAAATCATATATGTTTTTTACTGAAATCATTATGCACTTGTCATTTTGGAAAATTTGGTAGAAATACATTTTTATTTTTCCAAAATCGTCTACTATTCGAAAGGCTAGTAAATCTTTCATGAATAGATAGACTTGGTATATTCTTGAGACCCCACATTGTCAACAGTTGACAATATTGTTCTAGTTGATAAAACAAATGAGGGAACTCCATGTTAGAAATGATTTTTATGATGAAGAGGATTAAAATTGTATGGAATGTAACATTTTATAGGTATGAATGAGTGAAATACGGGCACAATGAAAGTGTTTGAGAGGGAAGACTGATCATTTATTTTCTTATCTTCTTTGATTGATTTTTTTTGGAATGATGGAAGAGGACAATATAATTTGAGCAAGATACTGGTTTGGAGACGTGTTTATGGCCAGTTGTCTGATCAATTACACCTATGAAAATAAGTCAGAAGTTGATGTCAGGTATTAGAACTAAAGAGTTATTGAAAGTGGGGTAAGCATGCATTTCATTTGTTCTGAAATGGGTCATGCGTCTTTGCATTTTCCATATACCATTTATTTCATTAGAAGTGCTCTACTAAAAAAAAATTTATTACTTGTGTCATTCTTCTTTATTTACTTTTCATTTAACCATTCTTAGAGTGGTTTTCGCTCATTGGCTGGTAATTGATAATATGAAATTCGATTGTATTCATATTGAAGTTGCTTACATATATACATATATAGAGTTGGGATGCTGAGCTGAGAAGAAGATAATATCACAAGATAGGGCTACTAACTAAAGCAACCAATATCCTATGCACCGTTGAGTTTTAATACACTTACACAAAAGCATGATAGCAATCAATGGGAGACTTTGCTGCCAGATTTTTCGAGTTTCCTCAATGCATCGGCAAGAGGGAACCACTCTTAACTAACCTCATCACTCACACATGAATATTCTAACAATTTATACAAACTTAAGACACTTAGTTAAGAAGGTGTGCTGCACGTTAATTAAGAGTTTGTTTGAATACCGCTTATTGCTGAAAACTGAAAACACAGAAGCAAAATAATTTTTAAATGTGTAAATAGTGTCGTGGGACCCAGGTTAGAAGTTATAATTGTTGAAAGACTTGTGGGTCCCACCCAAGGAAACGCATACGCGGATAGCAATGCAAACGCATTGCTATCCAAACCCACTCTAAGTTGGATAGCTCAAGTACAACAATTTTCTGCTATTCTTGCTATATGCTCACATACTTTTAGTCATCTAGTTTTCATTTCAGTTATTGCAATTCTTGTTATTACAATCCAAATATTAAATGAAGAGATAATATTTCGTGAAGTTTTATATAAACACACAGGATATTAAACAATTATAGAAATCTGATTGGATCATTATGATTGATTACAGCCTTCGTAGATTTTGTCTTCAAGATGCATCCACAAACACATGCATGATGGGTTGTCATATGCTTGCCCTTGAGTTTTGTCTAGTCATGTGGGACTGTCTGTTTGATCCATTCTTATCCATGCCAGACATGACATCTCCAAATTGTAGTAAGAATAATATAATATGATATAATGTTATCCACATTCTAGAAGCATGAGTATGATCCTTGCACTTTTAACTGTGAAGGTCTGAAGGCAATTCCTTTCTTCTTATTATAAATTCAATGGATACCTTTCTCTGTCACACATACACATGCCCACACACATATCTGGCAGATGGCATAGATAATTGAATTTAATGTTTATCTGATAATAACTTGCAATTGGAGAAATTATAAGCAAGTCCTTATCATCTTCCTAAATCAAAACAAAGACATGGTAACATCTTACATATCTGTTTTAGCTTTGCTAGTTCCCTCTTGCATTGATTACAACTTTACAAGTGTCTATGGAGCAAATGCAGATTATGATTCCAACAAGCCATAAAAGGTAGAAAAATCCACATTTGGAAGTCATAAAAACCGGTTATATGGTTAGATATCAGAAAGCTTCAGAGTTTTATAGATCAGTAAGTGCTCCTTGTTCTGAAGTCTGGACCACTTGCCTTGTGGTCCAAAGGCATCTCTGCTAGAAAATTTATAGTTTTCATTTTAATGAGGATGTTTTCCTTTTGCTGGCCATACTCTCCTGAGTAATTTTTTGGGGTCATGGACTCCGTGTTTGCCTGGAGGTAATTACCAACTACATGAAAATACTATTATTATCTGAAAACCTTTGCCTCTTTTCTGGCTTTGCATTTAAAAAGTTTGTAGTTGAGCTACAGATTTAGCATATCATGGAAGTTGAACACTTTTTATAGTTGATCATAACTGTATTAATGCCGTAGTTCTTTTTTTTTTGTCCTTGAGTCTCTGTGGTTTCATTTTTATGTCCTGAAGTTTCGGGGAAGTATTTATGCATTGGATAGTTTGAAACTTGAATTCAATTCATCAAGAAGAGGTATCTTTCAAGTATGCAAACTTCTTTAGTTTCTTATGTATTGAATCTACTTGGTGTTTTGCAGAATGCAAGGCCGCCATTGCCACCTGCATGTCCTATGGCACTTAGTCATCTCATCAACAGATGCTGGTCAAGCAATCCAGATAAACGGCCGCATTTTGACGAGATAGTTTCATTGTTGGAGAGTTACGCTGAGTCAATTGAGCGGGATCCAGAATTTTTCTCATCCTTCAAACCTCCCTCTGATCACACTTTTTTGCTATGCTTCCCAAAATGTATTGCTCGCCATAGATCTGCTTCTATAAAAGCTTAGATCCTCCTCTATAACTACCTATGATGCAAGAATGTACCATATATTTGTCTAGGCTTGTAAGGTTCAATTTTTATTATGAACATTTTAAAGCCTTTTTTTTTAGTGTTCAATATTTTGGAACTTAATGCAGTTCCTTTCAATGGTATTATAGTACTTCTATCTATACTTTCCTTCTCACTTGTCTCCAAAGATCATCTTAATATGAAACAAAAAATTGGGACCCATTCTCTGCCAGCACTACAAATGCTCTGTGCATCCGCTAGAAAGACTTAACAACATGGCTACTAGAGCTTGGGACAATACTGGCTGGAGCATAAGAAAACACTGATCTTTCAGGCAAAATTCGCAGAAAAGCATCTATTTGGAAAAAAACTAGCAAAAAAGCATGCGGTTGATAAATTTAAATTTTAGTAAGTTAAACTGTTTTTTTTATTAAAAAAAAAAAAAACGTGGAACTCGAGTCTATGGAACTCGAGTTCTAAGATTTTTCACAAGGAACTTGAGTTTACGAAACTCGAGTTCTGTTCAAATGGAAGTCGACTTTCCTAGACTCGATTTCCACGTTTGTTTTTTTTGGGTCCATCTTAGACTTCACGCAAGAGGGAATTGGGTTGGAAATCAAGTTTGTTAAACTCGACTTCCAAAAACAGTTCAACTTACTAATATATTTCATCCGCATGCTATGCACCAATTTTTTTTCTAAAAAGCTACTATTTGGCAAATTTTGCCGATCTTTCATGTATTGTAGAAGAGTGGACAATGGAGAAGGTTTATGGGCCTCATTTCCAACGGGATGAATAAGAAGTTAATGCATCATTTCAAAGTTAAACATAATGCAATTGTTGGGGGAGCGAAACACCTTGTGGAGACTCCAATTAAGTAGTTAATATAATATATAGCGATGCATTTAACCTAAAAGGCCTAAGTCTAATATGTATGAGTTCTACTATATTGTATTAACCATTCAATGCAGGACTTCACTACTTAACCAACCACACTATTCACATGTGAATATTCCAACAATAATGATTTCGTTTTGTTATTTGTTGACAATTGTTCATAATGAATTGAATATAAACAATTGTTAACAAATCTAGAACAAGAGAAGAAAAGGTGGGAACAATGTTGTGGTCAATGGTTAGTATTTTAAAAATCATAGTGGAATCTAACTTAAGGATTACATTCCTTTAGTCCAAATTCCAGACCATGGAGAGTACATGTAGAACTACCCATAATTCAGTTGATGGTGCAATCTAGGAGGTGCAGAGAAAAACCACTATATCTATAACACTATTATTTGTGTAGAGTAAGATGAAGAGTGGGATTAGGAGTAACCATTGGAAGATGGATTAGGCCTCTTTACTAAAGCTCCGTGTGAAGTTTGTGTATTTTGCTTTAAATAAATTAATTAAAAGCACATAAGCAACAAGGCGACAGTTTGGCCGAGTGGTCTAAGGCGCCAGATTTAGGCTCTGGTCCGAAAGGGCGTGGGTTCAAATCCCACAGCTGTCAATATTTTGTTTTCTTTTTTCTTCTGCTCTATCAGTATGGGCCTTATACGCAATTATTGGAGCCCATTGATTTTTTTTTTCCTTTTTTTGGGCACATGGTTTTATTATTGGAGCCCATTGATTTTCTGTTTATTTTTGGGCACATGGTTCTGAAACTTTGAACCCAACCCATGTTTTTTTTTTTTTTTTTTTTTAATTGGGGTCATTTATCTCCTTATGTATTTTTTTAGTTATAGATTTTAAGATAAAGTGGTTGATTCATATATATTACAAGTAAAAGATATTTTTACACTCTAAATTATTGGGTTATTTGACTTTAAAGTATAGCTGTTATTGTTGAAACTTGATGTTAAATTTGAGACTTTTTAACATGTAAATTATGTAATTATTAATGGTGATATAGACATTTTAAAGTTAAGGGGAATCACCTTGTAGTTTAGACCAGAAAAATATAATTTACCTTAGATATTATGTGAATTTATCTTTTATATATTATTGATTTCATGTCATGTGGTTGATATTATGTGAATTTACCTTTTAACAATCTCCATTTTAGTAAACTGTTTGTCAATTGAATCTTGCTCTTTTCATAGGGCAATTTAATTATAGTTTAACCTATTATACATTTTAGAAAATATCAACTTAACCCACGATTTTAAATATTTAATTTAAAAAAAAAAAAAAATTTAAGTCAGCATGAATATTACAACATTGGTCTCAATGTAGTCCAACCAGACAACAAAGTTAACAAACTAAAATTGCTTAAAATCCCCTGCACAAGCTGCTTTGCACCGATGGGACTTTTTAATTTTAATTTTTTAATTTTTTTTAATGAGTTGCTAAGATGTTCCTTTTCTTCGTTGTACCACACTATTGCATTACATGGTCATAAACAACTAAGGTTGGTGACCAAAATTATAACATAAGGAAATACAACTAGTCCTAATAGTTGAATAGTTGCTGAAATAAATAAATAAAAGGAGTGGTGCTTACAACCTAGCCCAAAATAATAATTAAGAATAATAAGAATAGTGCTTACTTATGGGGTATGAGTGTCTTTGCCTCTTGTAGAAGGTATTGTACGTGGGGGTGTTATTTTATTCATTCTTGAGCCTAGAGCTATCAAAGGGAGGATCCTCGTTAATTCAATTATAGATTATAGTATTATCATTTTCTAAGTACTAATATCATTGGATACCACAACCTTGATCATTGCAATGCAAAAACTCACTTACTCCAATAATTATTCAAAAAAGGACTTGAAACGGATGTCTCTATAATTATTCAAAAAAGTCTTGATATGGATGTCTTTAGTATATTTGTTAATGGACCATTTTATGAAAATGAGTGTTATGTCTACAATATTTTTATAATATTTTCACAACAAATCATAAGTAGTAAGTTGTTGTTGCTTCTAATTTGAACTTACTAATATAAAGAATTGTCAAAAAAATTAGTTATTTCTTTATTTTCCCATAAAAAAGTTTTATAAAATAGCTTCTAAACATTTTTTTTTTTTTGAGAAAAAAAAAAAGCTTCTAAACTAATGTCATTAAGACATCCATTAATCTTTTCCTTCAAAAAAAAGTTAGGCATCTTTACTTACTTCCATCTACTTAAAGTATGGTTAATGTATTCGCTTAGTTCATTTGTTAATGAACTATTTTATGAAAATTTTGATACTACTTTCATGAGAAATATTAAAATTTGTCAAAAAAATTAGTTTTATTTTTCCCATAAAAAGTTTATAAAAATATTTCTTAAACAAATATTATTACAGCATCCGTTAACTTTTTTCATTAATTAAATTAGTTTTGGCTATTAAGAACTATGTAGCTTAATTGATTCACACCTCTTTATATTTTAAAAAAAAAACATTTAAAGTTGAAATTCTCCCTCTTCAACTATAGAATCATTAAAAAAAAAAAAAATTTAGTATATCTTAAATTCCATAAACCACCATGCTTTCACTCACTGCAATTTAGTTAAAATTATTTTTGAAATCCGAACTTGTTGGATCACTTTAACCATGTTAAAAAGTTTTTTTTTGGAAAAAAAGTTTAAAAGTTATCGATGGTTGTATGTGCACTTTTCTTTTTTTTTTTTTTTTTGAAAATGTAGGTACTAGTACAAATTGTACAATAAAGTTTCCTTTGTTCATATTATCAAAAAAGGGTTTCCTTTATTCAGCAAAAAAAAAAAAGTTTCCTTTTTCGTTTTTACCTCCCCTTTTTCCATCTTCAGGCGATTTAACTTTTAGGGCCCATCGTACTATCGTCGTTGGTGAAGTCTGAACCAATTTTTATTCATTGGCAGAGACTAGGGAAGGTAAGAGGCACGGAATTTTCAATAAATAGATTGATGTATAGGTGGTAAGGGAATGCAATATAATTATTGCTTCATGTGACTTTGCTGTGTCTATTAAATACAAAGGAACCAACAGTTTCTAGTTTTTAATTTTTTATGATGCTAATGTTTTGGAATATTAGTTTAGGAAATTATTTGTGTAAGAGCATTAGCATTGGTGGAGGCAAATTACTAAAATACTAAATTTATTAATTAATATAACAAAAGTGGACTGCATTAGTGGAGGAAAAGCTAAAAGTTTTTGCTGTTAAGTTACAGTACATAACCATCTTTGTGTGTGCACGGTAGCTCAGATGTTAAGAAAAAAACAATATTTTATTAGTTCCTCCACCGTTGCTCAAATTATTAAATGATTATTATTATTATTATTATTTTCATTGCACCTCCTCTCTATTCTCATCACTCTTCACTTCTCTCACCCTCTCCTCTTAGATATTTTTTTCTCTTCCTCTACCTCGCCAACCCATATTGCCTGCCTAGTCGTCGACCGAGCCATTTCTCCTGCCCAGCTTCGATCCACCTCTTCCTCCACTCACCGCCGACCCAAGTTAGTGCCCTTCTCTTCTCTATTTCATTTTTTTTTTCTTTCTTCCTCCACTCCTCGCCAGCCCAACTTCCTTACCCAAACGCCGATCCATCTTTCTTCCTCCACTCGCCAGTGACCCAAGCCCCAAGCCCTAAGCTCCAAGCTGACCCATCTCTGCCTAAATCGCCGACCCATCTTGCCCTCTCTTCTCTCTTTGGATTTGAGTTTTGTTTGGTTTTGGATTAGGGATTCATTTTGGTGGTGGTTGTGGTTGTTGTTTATTGTAGTGGATATATTATTTTATTGTGTTATTTATATTATTTTATTATGTTGAATGCTAAAATAAAACCACTGATGTTGAGTGTTTTGTAAAGTGAGGTGGTAAAATAGATAAATTAGTTTTTTTGTGGTGCCAAAAACTAAAATTTTTGGCACCACCAATGCTAACGCTTTAATTTGTGTATTACACTTTTCTTATATATAAAAATAAATTCCACGTGTCATGAAATTTATGAAATTATTCAACATATAAGATGTTTTATACATTTCTTTTATATAAAAAAAGATGAGTTCCACGTGTAGATCGACACATGAGGCCTGAATTTGTGTGAAAGAGAGGTATAATCGTATACTAGTATAGCATATTGGATATATGAAATAACTTTACACAATAGGATAATCTCTCACTCTCTCTCTCTAAAATCTTTATAATAAAGTCAAGAAATTTTATCAATGAATGTGTATTACTATTCTATTACTATTCATCCACATGTTGCGTAGAAAGTAGAAACAAGTGAATGTAACCTCTGTGTTTGTGTGTTGTATTCATACTATATCCTAGCTATTAGCCTATTACTAACAAACGCTGTATAGTCCATGCTTGTCGTGTGCTTAAACATAACAAGAAGGAAAGTAATCAAGCTTAATAAAGAAGACTAACAGAAGGAAAGTAACTTCAAGACTTGGACCCTTCGTCCATAAAACCTAACAATCCCACCAAAGAGTCGAAGTAAAACTAAAATCAAGTATACAACCCCAACAATGAAAAAGACCCGCATATATAATATGTTATTAATAGAAAAATAAATATCCCAAGGCCATATTTGTCATTTTCTTAAAATGTTAGATTTTAAAATGTTAGAAAAATAAAGAAAAAAATGAGAAATGAAGATTGGAATAGATCAACATATGGTGGCCACCAAATGACCTAAGTCCACAAAACCAAAACCCAAGAGATTACACGCATATTTTGAATTTGGATTTCATATCAATATAATTGATTGCTTCATTTTCAATTTATGGAATGTGCCATACTTTCCAACAACAAGAGCAATGTTAGACAAAAAAATTCACAATTTTTTTTAGAATTTGTTAAGTTGGTAAGTTCTGACTAGAGTATTACTTTATATGGATCTATCTCTAACAATTTTGTTATACATTAATCATAACATGACATGTTAACATTTATGTTGAATTTTGGGTATCCCCTAATCTATTGTTTTAAAAAACAATAACTCTAAAGTCACAATCATTTTCATAAAATATTTAACAACTGTGGAAATGACAAGATATTAATGGTAAATAAGAAAGTGATGTTAGCTGTGAATTTATATAAAATCAAGTAAAAATATGTCAACTCAACTATTGTGAAAATTATTGTATATGCAGTCGCATTGCTTTTTAAAAATTGAGAAAGTTTGTGAAAACAATTTTGTGCCACAACTCTGACATATACAATTGTAAATGGTGGAAAGAAGAAGAAGAATAATGCTACGTCTACAACATTTTTCATAACAAATCTTAGGTGATAAGTTATCGCTGATTCTAATTTGAGCCTATTAATAAAAATACTTTTTTTGCCCACCAGTAATAGTTAGTAAAAACTTATCACCTAAAATTTGTAGTGATAATATTGTGCATGTAGATTTTTAAAGAAAAAACATAATGGATCCATATGAAAGTGGCGATTTACTAATTACAATCGCACGTGTTATTAAGTTGTGACAAATCCTAGATGAATCGAGAAAGAAAAAGAAAAAGAAAAATGGAAAAGTAAAAAAAAAAAAAACAAAATAGAGAACTGCTAAACTTATACCGGTTTTAATTCAAACCCGCAACTGAAAAATATTGTTTTACTCATTACTAACCGCTAGTAACAATCTGTCACTTAAAATTTGTTGTGAAAGTATCGTGAAAATATTGATGCCATTTCATGTTATCTAAAAATTACAACCCATAATCTCAAATCCAATGCCAGGTGGCAAATTACAGACACAGCAAAAAAGAGAAAAAACAACAAAAGTAAAACAAAAAGACAAGACAAATCAGGAGTTGTAAAAGCCGCGCCCTCGCGCGGGTGGGTTGGGTTGGGAGAGAGAGAAGAAAAGAAGAGAGGCGAAGTCACCTTCTGACCTTTCTTTTTTCCCCTCTCCTGACATTCCAACTCTGCAAAATACCCACCTTTTTATTTATTTATTTTTATTTTTCTATTTTCAACCTTTTATTCTCTAAATCTCAAGCTTTTTGTTTATATTATTTCATCTTTACTTACCTATTTTGTCCCTATTCTTTTGTCAAAATCCCTCCTTCTTTGTCTCCTTTCAACATCCCAGGCTTATATATATCCCACCAACAAAAGTTCAGATTTTTTCTGTGTATAAGGTATCTCTGTCTTTGTGTAGCACCCCATAGAGCACCACCCAAGTTTTAATTTTTAAGGTATGTCTTTTCATTTCTATGTTCATGTATAGTTGAACCCAGTTTCTTTGTTCTTCTTGTGTTATTTATTTGGTTTCTTATACCCTTTTCCATTTATAGTTGACTCAACTGCATATTCTGTTTCTCTGGTTTATGTTTTTTGGGATTTTGTTTTTTTAATGTGATGTGTTTATGCTTTGTGATTTTGTTTATGGGTTTGTGTTTTTTTAGTGATTTTGTTTCATGGGTTTTTTTGTAATTGTCATGTTTCAATTTGTTATGAGTTGATATTTTGATAAGTTTGTACTGGTTTTGTGAAGATCTGATGAGAAAACTTTGGTGGATTGTAAAAACAAAACAAAAATAGAAAAAAGAAAGAGGAAAGTTTGAATTTTGTTATAGTTGCTTGATTTTTGGTTCTTATATATGTCGGGGTGGACATAGAACTAGAAGTTTCACCAGCGGCTTGTTTGTAAGTTGAAGTCTTTGATGTTGTATTGCATTAGTGCTTTGTGTTTAATTCACTTTTTGTCTTTTTCTAACATATGTTAAGTTAAATGTTGATTGAATATTTGGAATTTATTGAAGAGTTTGTATTCTCAAATGGAGAGTTTTGTAAAAGTATTTGTTTTTCTTGGTTGGATCTGCTGTGACACCTGTTGATAAAATGTGTTCTTTATGTTGGAACGTTTGTTGTAGATAATTGATTTGGTACCGGAGTTTTTATCGTTTTGGGTACATTAAAATGCCCGGCATTGTTATGGATGAAATTCATGAAGAAGGGGTTGTGAATGAGCTGAATGGGAATTCTACACCTATCAAGGAAAATTTAGTTGAAAATAAGTCGCCGAAGAAAACAAGTCCACAAAGCCCTGGGATTGCGGCTGCTGATTCTCCTGCTAATGAGGTTGTTGATACCTCGATTGAGCAGCTTTATGAAAATGTTTGTGACTTGCAAAGTTCAGATCAGTCTCCCTCTAGGCGTAGCTTTGGATCTGATGGTGAAGAGTCTAGGATTGATTCAGAGTTGCGCCATCTTGTAGGAGGGGAGATGAAGGAGGTGGAGATAATGGAAGAAGAAGTAGTCGATAAGCCTGTATATGATTCTCATAGTGACTCAAGCTCTAAGAAGGGAAGTTCATCCACTAATAAGAAGTCAGTGAAGGTGGACAAGACTCAATCTCTAAGTTCAAAATCTGTTTCTCCAAGAAAATCAAAGAAACCTTCTCACTTGCAGTTGGACTCTGAAGAATCATTGAAATCAAGTCCTAAGGGCAAAAGTCCTCCTGAGAAGCCTTCTATGGGTAGGCGGAATGATAAGAGTTTGAAAAAACAAAACTCTGGTGCCTCTCTTGTGAAGAAGCATAAAAATTCTCCTTTGGGAGGGTCTAAGTTACAGGATGGATCTCAGGATCCTGCCGAATCAGAGTTAGCCAATCCAGATCTGGGACCCTTTTTACTTAAGCAAGCAAGGGATTTGATTTCTTCTGGGGATAATTCTCAGAAAGCACTTGAATTAGCTCTCCGAGCAGCAAAATCGTTTGAAATATGTGCAAATGGGAAGCCCAGTTTAGAACTGGTCATGTGTTTGCATGTTATAGCAGCAATATACTGCAGCTTAGGCCAGTACAGTGAGGCAATTCCAATTCTTAATCGTTCGATTGAGATTCCATCTATTGAGGAAGGTCAAGAGCATGCCCTTGCTAAATTTGCCGGACACATGCAACTGGGTGATTCTTATGCTATGCTGGGCCAGCTTGAGAATTCAATAAGGTGTTATACAACAGGATTGGAGATCCAAAGACAAGTTCTGGGAGAAACTGACCCAAGAGTTGGTGAGACTTGTAGGTATTTGGCTGAAGCTCAAGTTCAAGCATTGCAATTTGATGAGGCTGAAAAGCTTTGTCAGATGGCACTAGACATTCATAAAGAGAATGGTTCACCTGCATCTCTTGAAGAGGCAGCGGATAGGAGGCTCATGGGTCTTATATGTGAAACAAAAGGAGATCATGAAGCTGCCCTTGAGCACCTTGTTTTAGCCAGCATGGCTATGGTGGCAAATGGCCAGGAAGTGGAGGTGGCTTCTGTTGATTGCGGCATTGGTGATACATACTTATCTTTGTCTAGATATGATGAAGCTGTTTTTGCTTATCAGAAAGCACTCACAGTTTTCAAGACCACCAAAGGAGAGAATCATCCAGCTGTTGGTTCAGTCTTTGTCCGTCTGGCTGATTTGTATAACAAGACAGGTAAATTAAAGGAATCAAAATCATACTGTGAAAATGCCCTTCGGATGTATGAAAAGCCTATGCCTGGGGTCCAACCAGAGGAGATTGCAAGTGGACTCACTGATGTTTCTGTTATCTACGAATCAATGAATGAGCTTGAGCAGGCAATCAAATTGCTCCAGAAGGCATTAAAGATATATAATGATGCCCCTGGTCAGCAAAGCACAATAGCCGGAATTGAAGCCCAGATGGGGGTCTTGTATTACATGTTGGGGGATTATTCCGAATCTTACAATTCCTTAAATAATGCCGTCTCAAAGCTCCGTGCAAGTGGAGAGAAGAAATCTGCCTTTTTTGGAATTGCTCTTAATCAAATGGGCCTTGCTTGTGTGCAGCGTTATGCTATAAATGAGGCTTTAGCATTATTTGAAGAAGCTAGGAGTGTTTTGGAACAAGAGTGTGGACCATATCACCCTGACACACTTGGGGTGTATAGCAATCTTGCTGGAACCTATGATGCGGTTGGCAGGTATGGACCCTTTTTCATTCTTGTATTGTTCGTTTCCTTGTTAGAAAACTTTACCCTTGCATAATTTTCTTGTTCTTTTTTACTTATATATATATATAAAAAAAAAAATAGTCCTCTTCTTTTTGTTTTCCCTTTTTGCAAAGTGCATCTGAGTTGTAATTGATGAGGCCGTGTTATGTAGCACAGAAATGAAAGTGAAAGAAGTGGCTGGGATTTCTTTACTTTCTTCCTTTAACACTAAAACTCGTGGCAAATGAAATATCAATGCTAGACAAGGGCTTGTGATAGGCACATTTTTTGATCCCTCACTTAACCTTTTGTTGTTATATATATTAAATTTAGTGTTTCTGGCCATTGCTTTGTTAAAAAATGTCTTGGATGAGATCAAGAGGTGACTAATTAGGTTTGAACTGTGAATTCTGCTGACCAGGGAAAAAAAAAAAAAAAACTGAAATCAGGAAATGAATTGTCTGATAAATTTTTTTTTGGTTAATAATTGCATCTTAGGAAAAGATTAGTAGGACCTTAATGTTAATGCTAGTTGTGAATGCTGGGAAATAAATTATTCATTTTTACAGTCATGCCTTTTGTTCTGTTGTACAGGTTGAATGATGCGATTGAAATTCTGGAGCATGTTGTTGGAGCGAGGGAGGAAAAGCTTGGGACAGCAAATCCTGATGTAAATGATGAGAAGAATAGGTTGTCTGAGTTATTAAAAGAAGCGGGCAGAGCTCGTAACAGAAAAAACAGATCACTAGAGAATCTCCTTGACGCCAACTCTCATAGTATAAACAATGATGGCATCCAGGTATTATAAGGATGTTTTATAGATTCAGGAACGAGTCTGATGTATTATAGGACATATTTATGTAAAAAGGAAAGGAAAGAAAGATAAAGAAGAAGACAGGGAAAATGGGGGAGGAGGGTGTTGATTAGTTTTTTGTTGCGGGGGTCAACGAAATAATTGCCGGGCGGGATTGGTTGTTTTATTAATTTATATGATTATATTGGTTGAAGGATATTTTATTTTGTAATATTCTGTTGACGTAATTATGTTAAAGCTTTAATAACATTTTCCTCATTTGTTTTTCATTATTCAAGAATTATAGGTTTGCTTACTCTCTGCCTAGCTTTGTTTATAATATCAGGATATTTGGAAACTAAAGTCCATTATGGTTCGTTTGTGTAGAGCTATTGAAAGAGAGTGATTTGGAGTGCAATTTTTAGCTTAAATGATTTGAATAGTATGGAAGGACACATTTTTGTCTATTGTTGAAATTGAAGGATTTGAATTTTATTAATGTGTATTGAAATAAATAGTTGTAAAATATCATTTCAAATCCATAATGGTATTACAAATTTGCAATGTTTTGTTTAAGTAAAATCTTTAAAGTTCTTATCAAAAAAGTAAAATCTTTAAAGTTTATGTCATCATGTATTTAAACTAACAATTGGTCTTCTAATTCTTTGATTTTAAATGCTCAAATCCAGACTGTAGCTGTGTTCAAATCTCATTGTGACTAACCTTATTTTGTACACTGAAAATTTGAATTGGGTGGTTTAGTTTGGTAGTCCACTTCTTTATGTGGGTTTTAATCAATGCCATAGCAATCTTGAGGATAATTTATTTATTGACAGGTGGAAGTAGGAAGGATGGTTCAAACTTTACATCTGAACATTTATATGACCATTTATTAATGTATATGCTAATGATGATTTGAATATTGATTTACTTGAAGTGAAGAACTGCCAACTGCAACCCTATCTACCATAGAAAGAGGCCACAAGAGGATCACATTGCAATTGAAAGCCGCAACATTACTTTAGTTTTATATTTCGTTATTTGAAAGAGTCGGTAACAACTAACAATCGGGACTTCCCAAGGTTTTAAATGCCCTTCCATTCCGTAGTATTGTCTAGTACAGCTGGTATTTTTCGTACTTCTACCAAAATCAATATTGGCTAATAAAATAGTCTTGTACTGTTGATATTGAGTCGAGAATTAAAAATTCATACTTGGTTAACTTTATTTTGAATATGAACGGAGTTAAAGCTCATCACCAAACAAAATTACATGTTTAAGTTCGGTTTATTTCTTGTCGAACAAGCTCGAGTTATTTGATTAATTTTTTTTCCCCCTATGTATGGTAAAATTATGATTAAAATGTTTTACTTATTCACAAATTTATGAATTTATGAATTTTTTATTATTATCACAAATGGATTCTTTATGTTATAAATAAATTACAAATAATAATTTTATATCAAATGAACTAATTTATTATACAATCCAATTTCAAGTCTATATAAATAATTTTTAGACGAGTATACATATAAAATTATAGTACTCTATAATCTATATAGTTTATTCAAACTTTCACGTTTATGAGCTTATTCATAAACACATTATTATGTTTGAGCTTGACTTGTTTAATAATTAAGCCTAAAGTTGGACTTGAGCTTGACTTGTTTACTAAATAAACGAACATAAGCATGTTTTTTCTCAAACCAAACTCGGGCTATTTATAAACAACTTGATTCATTTATAGTCGTACTTCCAAAATTAGTATAAAAACCCCAACACAAGGTGTACAAGTTAAATGGTCCTTTATATATAATGTTAACCTTCTCTCATATTTGGTCGAAGTATTTATTTATTTTACATGAACAAATTAAATAGAACATTTTAAAGAGTAACGGTACAAACGTAACAATTTTACAAATACTAAGTTGGTAGTTTGTTATTGAACCGTTAATACTTAATAACTTGTAACTTTAACAATTATGAAATTTATTGTGAATTATATTATGTCGGTGAACTTATTTCATTTTGAAACTTTGCTTCTTAGTCCCATATAGAACCAGATTTACCTAACATAGGTCCCATGTAAACATTGGACACTTACAAGTACAACACCCCAACTGTCCAAATGGCGTCTTAATCATGATGGGATGCAATGGTCTGTTTATGAGGACATCACCGACACTTGAAGAAGTGTTGAAGTGTCACCTACCTTGTCAGTCGTCAAATTAAGAAAACATCAAGAACCAACCCAGAGGTGATTGCTTGCTGAATTGTCATTATGCAACAGCAGAAAAATCTGAAATGAGATCCTTTCTGGGAAGAATTGCAAGACTAGACCACAAAGAGATAGAGAGAGAGAGAGAGAGGGTTTGGCCCAAATGTGATATTCACAGGAATTAAAATTTATCATTGCTTGAACAAAAGAGGCTTGGAAAAAGGCATTAATTCTCTCGCACTTGTAAGCGTAGATTGTTCGTACACATCACTCATTTCATATTTAAAATATAGACATTAATAAAAAATGAGTTTATCGTGTGTGAAATTATGGACGTTGTATGTATATAGATAATTTTCGAAAGAAACAAGCCGAAACACTCTACTACTTAACAAATTTGACCTTTTAAAATTGCTTCAAAACTAACTTTCAACGATCCATTCTCACAAGATAAAATCAAATTAAAGACATCCAATATATTGAATCCATCACTTGCCCTAATACTCTTTGACATTTGCTGATTTTTTTTTTTTTTCACTGCAACTTTCAATCTTCAAAAACTCTAATTAATATAAGAGTCTCGGACTATTAATGACCGCATCTTTTTCAATCTCTGCAATCATTATACAGAAATGATTGAATAGATAAGTTTTGGTTAATCACAAATTCACAATACAAAGTCGTATTAAGTTTAGAACTATGATTTTCCTTATTCTTGGGTTTCATGAGCTACACTTATGTATTAAGTAATAATATTTTTAAAAATAATTAATTTAAATTTTTATATTGTAAGACAAATAAACAAGACATTACGTTTTATTATTATTATTATTATTGCAAAACTACAAGACAAATAGTATGTTAGTCGTATTTAGGACCTTGGGCCATTGCCTAAATGGCCTAATAGTTGAGCCACCCCTACTCCCATGATCCCATTCTATACATAAATATGTTGTTTTAGTTTTCTCAAACTCCATTCTTCTTCAGCTTAGGAAGAAAATCTTCATCCACAAACACAAACTGAAAACTATAGAGAAAGCTATGGAAATATGGAGTTCTATTATTCGTTGATCTTTACAAAAGAATGGTCTCCTATATATAGAAAAAATGGACTATAAGAAAACTTAAAATGAATCACCTGAAACTTTCTTAGCTGCAGTTAAAGTACAAGTATTTATTCAAACTTCTCATACTTATCTCCAAATGTATGGCAATTTGTGTCCCTAATAGACATTTACAAGGTCTCAATAAATATCTATTAACAAGGGATTAAGTAAAAAAGGGAAAAAAAAGTCCCAACAAAAACAAATGTTAGAAAGTCATGCTTAGACTTATTTCATAAATTCTCGAAGAGGAGAATCAAGATATGTTAATAAGCGCAACATATGCGTCATTAATAATCCCCCCATTGGCATCCAAATTGTTACCAAGTATTATCTCATTTCTCAATCACTAAAGAGTAAAGAGATAGCCCTACTGATGATAACAGCAGCCAGCATTAACAGACACTCTTGTTATATAGCAAATCAATGTTTTTACTTGAATTTATCCCTTCCACATTAGACTCATCAGATCCAATAACATTTTGTGTTCGAGAGTTATAACCTACCCTTTGCATCTCTGTAGTTAAACTTTCTATTGCACCATAGATTTCTTCAGACTGATGGTGTGAATGATCACCCGAAATAAATGAATGAATTTTGTGATCAACTTCAATCCAACTGCATCCAGGCTGCTTTTTGAGTCTCAGATCTTTAATTTCTGATCTAACTCTAGTAACTTCATTCTGTTTCCCAAAGCCTTCATATATGTTTGAAAGGAGGACACGGTAACTTATGCATGTAGGATCAAGTTCGAAAATGTGTTTAGACACAAGTTCTGCCAGCTTTTCATTGCCGTGAGTTTTGCATGATCCAAGCAATGAACCCCATATGAGATCATCTGGGACACAGGGCATGGTCATTATCAGATCATAAGCCTGCTTTAGATGGCCAGCTCGGCCCAAAAGATCAACAATGCAAGTATACTGCTCAACTCGAGGCTCAAGTTTGTGATCTTCAACCATGCTTTTAAAACATTTCAATCCCATATCAACCCTGCCTGTGTGACTGCATGCAGAAAGAAGAGCTGTAAAAGTTGCATGGTCGGGCTTCATGCCTGTTTCTGTCATCTTTTCGAACAAAACAAACATTTCATCTGTACGGCCATGCATTCCAAATCCTAAAATAATTGAATTCCAGGATACTTTATCTCTTTCGAGCATTTTCTCAAATAGAGTTATTGAGCTGTCTATGTCTCCACATTTGGCATAGGTAGCTATTAGAGAATTGCTCACTGAAACATTAGATTCAATCCCACGCCGTAATAAGTAACAATGTATTTCCTTGCACAGGATCATGACTGAAAACCTAGCACATACAGAGAGAATACATGAGGCTGTGACACTATTGGGTGCAATTTGTTCAGATTGCATTTCACAAAAAGCCTTCAATGCTTTATCTGCACACTCATTCTGGGCATAACCAGATATTAAGGAATTCCACAATACCAAATCCCTTGTTGGTAATCTCTGGAAAACCTTTTGAGCAGATTCAATATCTTGGCATTTTGCATACATATCAACAAGTGCACCACCAATAAACATATCGTCATCAAACCCCGTTTTTATTGCCAAGCCATGGATTTCCATGCCTCTTGAATTAAGAGTCAAGAATGAACATGCTCGCAACACAGCCAGAAGCATGACAGAGTCAGCAAAGCCATACTTTGATAAGAATGTATAGAATAATTCCAATGCCTCAGCAGCACAACCACCCTGAGCACAATTTGAAATTACTGCACCCCACATGACCAAGTTACGATTTTGAGAACTCCTGAAAATTTTCAAACCAGTTTCAGGATCACCACATTTAAAGTACATGTCTATGAGAGCTGTTTCAACTCTTACATTGTAATCTAGCCCAAAGCTGACAATGCATCCATGCATTTGCTTTCCTACTGCTAAATCTGACAACTGGGAGCACAAAACTAAAACAGCCACCAAAGTAGAAGAATCTGGTTTAGTCCCCATTGCCAACATATCAAGGAACAAGTCCAATGCTTGCAATAAACACCCATTCGAGACATAGCCCAAAATCATCACATTCCATATCACCGCATTTCCTCGGCTTGATTCATTGTCAAGAATTCCCTTGAATACATGTTCTGCAGTCCTTACATCTCCACATTTCATGTACATTTCAATCAATCCGCTGACCAAAAACTCTTCAACACTCAACCCACTTTTCACAACAAACCCATGAATCTCTCGCCCATGAATCAAAGACTTAATTGAAGAACACGAAGAGAGAGCTGAAAGGCAAGCTACCCGATTTGGGTACACACCATATTCCCAAATCATCATGCTAAAAGTTATCAATGCACCCATGTAATCCCCAGATTGGTAAAACCCAGATATCATCGAGTTCCAAGAAACCGGATCCCTCTCACCCATTTCCTCAAACATCTGCACTGCATCCTCAACTGCACCGCATTTCAAATACACACTCAAAAGCGAATTCCCAACAGAAACATCATTCAAAACTCCTAACTTCAACACATGCCCATGAACTTGTTTAACCTTGTCTACATCACAAAGCCCACCAAAAGCCTTAATTAAACATGGAAAGAACCTAAATTTCTCAGCCTGAAAACCATCACATTCAAACGTCTTAAGATAAACCCTGATTGCATTTTCAAACAATCCATCATCTACACACTCCTTAATCAACTTACTAGCTGAAGAAACACTATTAGAAGGCTGGTTATGCAAAAGGTGAGTCTTAACTATTGATTTCTGAGATGGGTTTTCTTGGAACTGTATGGAAGTGCTACAATTCTGAAACTTTGTGCTATAACACAGTGAAGAAGCTCTTTTGCTACAAAGGGCATGGCTGAGTGTGTAGTGGGTTACCTTAAATGGTCTTAGAGGGTAGCTTTGTTCCGTGCAGTGACCGTTAGGTGAGCCCAGTGGTGTCAAGATTGCCATTGTTGCAAAGGCAGAATCCTCACAAACCAAAACCCATCTGATCTTGGTCGGTCAAGTACATGGAAAACACTGTCGATAGAACAGAGGCACAAACACATCGAGCAGAAACGACTATTCTTTGATTTTCGTAAAGTAACTTATAAAATGGTGTCGTTTTTGCAGTTTTGTTGGAAAATACTAAAGTACCCAGTCTTCTTCTTTACCGCGACTATGGTGTAAACGAGTTATGCCGAGTTCTGTTTGTTTGAGCTTGACTCATGTATAAAAATTAAGCGTAAATGCATTTTTGGTTCTTACATTTTAGGGTTATTTTTAGTCTTTATATTTCTATTTTATCACTTTTAGTCCCTAAACCAATTAACGCTTGTTATTTTAGTCATTTCCATCAGCCAACAGACGAAAATAGCTGAGGTGACTAACGGACTGATTAAAATATTATTAAAAATCCAGCGTGTCACTCATCACCCATGCCACGTCAGAATTTTAAATATTAAAAAAAGTCTTGTTAGAAAAACAATTAAAATAAAATTCTAAACTTGATTTTAAAAAATAAAATAAAATAATTAAAATAAAATATTCTTTTCTTTCATTAATATTTCGGAAATGTTCATGTTCTTCTTCCCAAAACGTGACTGTTCATGTTCTTCATTTTCTTAGCAAATTAATCCATGTTTTATTTTCTTTTCTCTGTTTTTCTTGTATTTTCTTTAGAATTAAAATTCTTTTCTCCGTTCTTCTTGTATTTTCTTGTTTTTTCTTGTTCTTTATGTTCGCATATTAAAATTCAAAATTCAGTTTAAACAATAATCAACCAATATCAATAGATCTATATGTTAGGTCACAATCTGAATGACCCCTTGTGATAAACCCTAATTAATTAATTAATTAGCCAAGTTGTTAATTAATCAATTAAGCATGCAATTGCGTGGAAGCACAAACAAATCACCAAATACTAAATATGCAGCGGAAAATAAATAACACGGTGATTTGTTTACGAATGGAGAAAAACCCTAACGGCAAAAACCCCACCGGGTGATTTTCAGGTCACCACTCCCGAAACTCCACTATTATCAAATCAAGCGGTTACAAGAAAGGAATCCCAAGTACCTTACCAACCTACAGTTGAACCCTTACCCCAATACCCAATTGGACTTGATCTGTAGTGACAATTTCCACCTTTGATGCACGGCTCCCAAGTACGTGACTAACCAATGCGCGGATCCCAGTACGCGACTTCAGAATACCAACTTGAGGAAGAATGGTTGGCTGCAAAGTTCTTCAGTTCATCCACGTGATGAATAGCAGGAAGATGCTTGGTTACAAAACCCTATGGTGCAAAGACACAGCAACTTCTTGATGAAAGATGAACTAGGTCAAGAACTTCGTCTGTTGAGCACAATTTGCATAAACAGAGATTGCTCAATGATAATACAACTTGTGTCACCCAAAACGGCTCTTAAAATAATCCTTTTATATGTTTAGGGTTAGAAGAAAAGAAGTCCCAAAAACATATTCACGGATCCCAAGAAAATCAGATTTGGAATTCTGACTTTTTAAATCTCGACAGATAGCAGGTGTCGAGGTAGCTATCGAGAGGTGTCGAGCTTTAAAAATTCTGCACTTCAACTTGCTTTCTCTTGGACAGACTTGATGACTTCAACACTTGACCTTGAAACATTGTTCGTTGAAGTATCAAAAACATCTAGATCTACCCAATTACAAGTAGAGTGCGTTTTGTCAAAGGATTAGCCAATTTACATAAATAAGTAAGACATATGTTCTTAGCATGTGAAACACATATGTCCTAACAATCTCCCCCTTTGGCAATCCGTGACAAAACCACAACAAACAAATGAGCATATGAGAGAAGTCATAAATCACTCAACTCATATTCACTTGTTGAATACAATAAAATCTATCCTAACATAAACTCTTGAAAAACTTTGCAAGAAGAGAGCTTATGATAAGTAGACTTTGACAACCTGTATTTCTGAAACACTTTAAACAAAACTCATCAAGGCATCCTGTGTGAAACAGAAATAAATAGATTGCATACAAGTAAAGAACATGTGTATAAAGATAGAAAAGAAACAACACATGAAGAGAGAGGTGAAAGAAACATACATCCACATAAATAAAGAATAAGTACCATGTATGTAAAACTGGTCACAAGACCTCATATACAAGAACAATGTATCTAAAAAGATAAGAAAAGAAAAGATACATCAACCCTTACTACATCCCTCAAAAATATCAACACTCCCCCTATCAAAAATGTCCCAAAAATGTCCTATACTAACTCTCCCCCTAAGATGACTACTCTCATAACCCAAAACTACTCCCCCTTTTTGTCACGAGTGACAAAGGGTAGAGTGTCATGTAGACATCTCATCGGCAGAGCTAGCATCTCCATCATCATCATCATTAACATCATCATCATCATCATCCTCAGAATCTGAAGCTACTAGAGTAGGTGTAGCCTCTGGAGCAAAACCACCCATGGTCGCCTGCCGTCGTGCAATACGACCCACACGAACATTCACTTGATACAACTCAGCAGAGAGTGTATCAAGACGAGTGTCCATGCGCTGCAGCTGCGCCATGATATCACCAAGGGATACATCGCTCGAAGAGGAAGAAGGAGCAGATGTAGATGGAGCTGATCTGGATGGTGCAGAACGGGAGGGAGGAGTGGCACCAGGCTGTCTCGACCTAAACTGTGCCTCACTACGTTTTACGGTAGCGGCATCTATGGCAGATATGTGTGTGAAGTGGTCGGACACAGGAAAGGGAACGGAAAAATGGTGTAGAATCCGCGTGATAGCAGAAGGAAAGATGAGCTTATCACGGGACGCCGAATCAAGATAAACATCTATGATAGACCGGATGAAGTGAGAAGGGAAGTCTATGGTCAAATGCTCAAGTAGAGAGAGCAAAAATCGAGCACGAGGCTCTGTGATAGAGTTATAGTGAGACAGAGGATGGAGAACAAAAGTCATCACCATGTTCATGAATCTAGGACCTTTAGCAAAAGGCCTACATGATGTGAACTGATGCTCACCCCAATCAGCAGGACGCTGACAGAAGGGAGAGATGAGCTCTTCTTTGGACACAGTCCTCAGACGCTCACAAGAGGGGTAATCAGGAAACTCTATCCTAGGTACCCTAAGCACATCCGCAACAAGTTGCGGTGTGACAGGAATGCACATACCTCGAACGCGAGTGGAAAAATGAGGTACTGAAAGATCAATCCCGTGGATATTGGAGTAGAACTCCTGTATCAGCACGAGAGGGCAAGTGACCGGGATGTCACACAGTGACCCCCATCCCCTACTGTGAATGACAGAAGGAAGGTCAGTATCGGCGAAGTCCGCCAGAATGACTTGGCGTTCCGAATGAACACCTCGTCTAGAAAAGTTCTCAGTAAATGCCTTTGAGGCATCTCCATCACGGAACCGAATGTTAAAAGGAGCAGAATCAGAAGATGAAGATGCTCTAGAACGCAGAGGGTTCCGAGCAGGAGTAGATTTACGTTTGGGTGCCATAGACACTACTAACGTAAACAAATGAGAAAGAGATAGAGAGGGAGACAAACAGAAAAGTCCCAAATCAGTTCAAATATGACAGATATATGAACAAAGAGTACGTATGCATGGGAATGCATGAACATGTGACATGCAAAACAGAAATATCATCATGGGCTCAGCCCAATCCATTCCTAACAGCATATAAACAAAGTACTCACATCTAAATGCATGAAAATATCATTATAATGCACATGAAATGCAATGTATGACATTTTGAAATCATTTAAGTCCAAACCCAACCCAAAATTTCAATAAAAACTCAGCAATTTTGAAAAACCCCAAATTTTTTTATGAAAAATCCCAAAACTAGGTTTTCAAAACATGAAATGCATGAAAAAGGAAGAGAAAAGAGATCTTACCAAGGATTTGAGCAAGAAATGAGCAAGATCCAAGAGGGTTGGAGGATTTGAGTGAAAGGAGAGTGAAAGGGAGATGAACAGCCACAGAGAGATCGAGTGAAATGAAGAAAAATCGCGATCTGCACATAAATAGGCACCTTAGTAATTCTCGACAGCTGAGGTGTCGAGAGGTTTCGAGGTATCTGTCGAGACAGGTATCGAGGAATAAGCCTTCGACAGATGCAGGTATCGAGAGGTATCGAGATGCAAGGAGAATTTCAGATACGCGAATCTCGATCGATCCAACAGGTGTCGAGAATCTATCGAGAGGACAGAGACTTTCTCGATCGATCCACCAAGTGTCGAGGGAAGTGTCGAGATTGCGATAAGAAAAGCTTGAGAGGCTCGACAGATGACCAGGTATCGAGAAGGTGTCGAGGAAGGTGTCGAGACACAGAAAAAGAGCAGTTTTTCGAGAAGGGAAAAACACAGACATGAATGCAATCCAACACACATCTCTATCAAGGATCCACTCAACATATAAACCTCTCAAAACATCTCTCAACTAGAAATTAAGCACAAAGATCATGCAAAACACACACACACACACTAAACAAGTCTAACCAATTTTATATTTCAAAAACAAGTTATGACAGTTTAGTGAGCATACATTAGCATATGTAAACACTTGTGATGGCCAGATCACATTGTACCTGCACATGTATCAATAGTAGCAAAGAATGTTGCGTGTTGTGTGTGAAAAACATCGCAAGATTGCATATGTGTATAGATGTTATGACGATCTGAGATATGAGTAAATAACTTTTAACTCACACACAATCATAACTGTTTGATGGAGACTATCACCTTCAAGGTACATCCTATAACTCCCACATCTCCTAGAAAACACGCTTGCAATCATATTTAAAGCATCTTTAATCTTTTTGCTTTATATTTTCTTTGCATTTTTTCTTTTAAGCACATCATGCATGGGCATAAAAAGAGAGAAAAGAAATACCCAAGATGTTAAGCATTTGACACCGCATTTTTGCTATGCCGAAGCATACGAATGTCTTTGACACTGCACTTTTGCTATGCCGAAGCATACAGGTGTCTATGACACTGCACTTTTGCTATGCCGAAGCATACAGGTGTCATACTATGATTGGCGGGCAACAGTGGTGAGATGGTTATTTATGCCTTTCTCTTAGGATTTTCTAGTCCTACCCGTCAAAAAGAGTGATATGAGTGTGAAGTTTAAGAGATAACTTAATCTTACTCATCACAAACAAGAGCCACAAAGCTCACTTGCTTAGTTGTGCATAGAGATGCTCATCTAAGCTACAAAAGATACAAAGTTTAGAAACTTTGTTTCATTGGCCATCCAAGGTACACAAATACCAAAGTACACAAAACACACACTGTTTTTGTATTTTTCTGATTTTTCAATTTTTTATTTTTTTTATTTTTTTTTATTTTTATATTAAAAACAAAATGAACAAAAACTGTAAATAAACAAACAAAAACATGTTAAGCAAAGCAAAGCAAAACCTAGACTGACTCAGCAAAAAAGTAAAACACACAAGCAATGCAACAAACTAGAAAAACAAGAAGGGAGAAGAAAGTGATGAAATCACTTAGAGTCCTTTTTCTTCCATGCCTTGGAAAAACCTTTCCTTTGATTGAATCCTTGAACAGGTGGTGAGGGGGAAGAATTTAGACCGTTCAAGTTCGAAAGGAACATGAGGGCTTTCAGAAGATCTCCAAGAGGAGCAAGAGAGGATTGAAGCTGAGATTGGCTTCCAGATGCTATCATGCCATTGCTCTGTTGAGTGGCTAGCCACTTATAGCAATTTGGTCGAGTGTGACCGGCAGCTCCACAATAATGACAAAGATGCTGCTTCTTTTGTTTGGGCTTTTGAGAGTTAGCCTTCTTAGCCCTAGGGTTCTTAGCATCTTTCTTGTCTAGCTTAGGGGGTGCTCCTAAGATAGATTTTCCCTTGTCTAAGTTCTCACTAGCTAATTCAGTTTTAACATTAGTGTTCTCAATTTCAATGTTATTAGCAGCAGGAACAAAAACAGTATTGCTAGTAGAAGCAGTATTAGAGAAAGAAATACCATACCCCAAACCAGTTCGATCCGAAGCAGGTTTTTGATTGCTAAGCATCTCATCAAGCTTTGCACTTGAGGTCCTCTCCAGTTGAGCTCTGACTTGAAACAGCTCCACTTCAAGCTTCTTGGTCTTCTCAGCCAAAAAATTGTTCTCAAATCTCAGTGCTCCAATAGTTTGATTCGCCTCATCAAACTTTGTGGACAGCTCTTCACGATCGAGTTCCACTTCACTGAGCTTCTTGGTGGCCAGCCTATACAATTTCTCATGCTTTTCAGATAGCTTGTAAAGCTTCTCATAGGCTGAATGGATGTCATCTTGATCATCCATCTTCTCAAATTTTGACTCCACCAATTCTTCTTCATCCACTTCTTCAACAATCCCTTCAGTAGGATTGACTGTGGCAGTGAAGGCATTTAAGATTCCGTCATCCTCAGTGTCGGAATCATCTTCAGGCTCAGTGTCACTTAGGGTTGCAGCAAGGGCCTTGCTTTTCCCAATGCTCTTCAGATATGTAGGACACTCATGTTTCATGTGTCCGAACCCATGACAACCAAAGCACTTTGGTCCTGCGGGAACAGTATACTGTCCGGCCTCCCTAGCATCCTTCTTCCCTTTGTCTTGGCTTTTGAACTGAGAAGAACTGAACTGCCTGCGGTCCTTGTCGAAGCTCCTTCCATTGGCATTCTTCATGAACTTTTTGAACTGCCGAGTAATGTAGGACTTCATTTTAGAATCTTCATCATCAGAAGATTCATCTGTATCACTGCTCTTCGCCTTCAAGGCCATGCTTTTGCCTTTATTGGTCTTGCCAATCCTAGATAAACCTATCTCATAGGTCTGCAAGTTTCCAACCAGCTCAGTCAAAGGAATCTTGTCTATATCCTTTGATTCCTCAATTGCCGTAATCTTGGCATGAAATCTCTCAGGTAGAGATCTGAGCACCTTTCTTACAATCTTGGGTTCAGGGATGGTTTCCCCAAGATTGAAGGCAGAGTTCACTATGTCCTTGAGCTTGGCATAGAACTCATCAAATGACTCATCCTCCTCCATCTTTATTTCTTCAAAGCTTGTTGTCAGCCTTTGAAGCTTTGAGTCTTTGACAGCCTTTGTGCCTTCATAGGTTGTCTGGAGAATGGTCCAAGCCTCCTTAGCAGTTTCAGTTGAGAATATCTTCTTGAACTCCTCATTGTTGACTGCGCTAAAAAGAGCATTCAGCGCTCTGCTGTTGAAGTTGGCCGCCTTGATCTTAGCATCATCCCACTCGGCCGGTTGTTCTGTTGGCTTAGTCCAGCCAATCTCTACAGCTTGCCACACTTTTTCATCTAAAGACTGCAAGAAAGCTCTCATGCGTACTTTCCAGTATGCATAGTTAGTGCCATCAAATAAAGGAGGTATAATTAAGGATTGTCCTCTATCCATGACAAACAGGGGTCAATGGATCAACACAGCAAAGATTAAATCCTAATCAGAGTGTGCCTGCTCTGATACCACTTGTTAGGTCACAATCTGAATGACCCCTTGTGATAAACCCTAATTAATTAATTAATTAGCCAAGTTGTTAATTAATCAATTAAGCATGCAATTGCATGGAAGCATAAACAAATCACCAAATACTAAATATGCAGCGGAAAATAAATAACACGGTGATTTGTTTACGAATGGGGAAAAACCCTAACGGCAAAAACCCCACCGGGTGATTTTTAGGTCACCACTCCCGAAACTCCACTATTATCAAATCAAGCGGTTACAAGAAAGGAATCCCAAGTACCTTACCAACCTACAGTTGAACCCTTACCCCAATACCCAATTGGACTTGATCTTTAGTGACAATTTCCACCTTTGATGCACGGCTCCCAAGTACGTGACTAACCAATGCGCGGATCCCAGTACGCAACTTCAGAATACCAACTTGAGGAAGAATGGTTGGCTGCAAAGTTCTTCAGTTCATTCACGTGATGAATAGAAGGAAGATGCTTGGTTACAAAACCCTATGGTGCAAAGACACAACAACTTCTTGATGAAAGATGAACTAGGTCAAGAACTTCGTCTGTTGAGCACAATTTGCATAAACAGAGATTGCTCAATGATAATACAACTTGTGTCACCCAAAACGGCTCTTAAAATAATCCTTTTATATGTTTAGGGTTAGAAGAAAAGAAGTCCCAAAAACATATTCACGGATCCCAAGAAAATCAGATTTGGAATTCTGACTTTTTAAATCTCGACAGATAGCAGGTGTCGAGGTAGCTATCGAGAGGTGTCGAGCTTTAAAAATTCTGCACTTCAACTTGCTTTCTCTTGGACAGACTTGATGACTTCAACACTTGACCTTGAAACATTGTTCCTTGAAGTATCAAAAACACCTAGATCTACCCAATTACAAGTAGAGTGCGTTTTGTCAAAGGATTAGCCAATTTACATAAATAAGTAAGACATATGTTCTTAGCATGTGAAACACATATGTCCTAACACTATATATCTGAAATTGAACCTAGAAACCGAACCTAGAAATTGAACACATAAATTTGAACCCAGAAATTTGAACCCAACGGACACCAATCAAAATCAACAGACCTGCATCCTCTTTGTTCACAAACCCAGAAAATCAAACACTCAAAAAGGCAGAAATAACCTACAAACAACCATCCACATTCCACACTAACAACAAACCCAGAATCTTAAAAGAAACCAGCTGACCACAACTATCCTCACCAACACCAAACCAAATTTCAAGCACAAACCCAGAAAATCAAAAACAAGAACACAAGAAAATCAAACCCAGAACACACTAGCACAAACCCAGAAAATCAAACACAACTCACACCCAAATTTGAACAAAATACCCACAAAACCATTAACCCAGCACACCTCAAACTCTTTCTGTTAGAAAATCCCCTTGATCGAACCTTAAGCCATGGCATCTCTTCCGATTTCAACCCATCCCCTCCTCTTCTCTTCCCTCCTCCTACTTCCACTCATCTTCTTCACCATCACAAACAACCCCAACCCTCTTTTCTTCACCAATCTCTGTCTCAACAACAATTGTTCTTACAACAACAAATACAACAACAACAACAACAACAACATCAGCATCATCATCATCATCATCAAAAGAAAAATGACCCTCTTGCCCCTCTGTCTCCATCTCCATCTTCTTCCTCGTCTTCCACGCCATACAAGCGAGCGACCCTTGTGACCCACTCGTCCTCTCTCTCCAAATCTCCCACCATTTACCAATTCCACTCGAACCCACCTCCGCAATTCGCCAACTCGCAAAACCCATCTTTTTTCTCTCTCTCTCTCGCCGTAAAAACGATTTCATCATTTAATGGAAGGGTCGGATGGAAGGGTTGGGTACTTTCATCGAATTTGACGGGGACACCTACTGCGGGTCGTGGAGCTCCGATCGGAAGCATGGAAGGCCTGATAGTAGTTGCTATGTTGGTAGTTGGAACAAGGACCTCAAGATTCAACAAATAAGTAAATAAAATTTTCTGGGCAACGAAGAACATGATTGCTCATGTTCTAGTGAAGAACACATCTTCCAAAAATATAATAAAAAGAAAAGAAATTAAAAAAAAAAAAATCCTCATAAGTTTATTTTAATTATTTTAATTTATTTTTTCTGATGTGGTTTCTGACGTGGCATGGGTGATGAGTGCCACACTGGATTTTTAATAATATTTTAATAAGTCCGTTTGTCACGTCAGCTATTTCTGTCTGTTGGCTAACGGAAAGAACTAAAATAACAAGCATTAATTGGTTTAAGGGCTAAAAGTGGTAAAATAGAAATGTAGGGACTAAAATAGAAATGACCCCAAAATGTAGGGACCAAAAGTGCATTTACGCCTAAAAATTAAATGCTTAAGTTTGGTTCAAGTTTGAGACGAGTCTAAAAACAATATTTAAACTTGAACTCATGAGAATGCCAAAAAGTTTAAGCTCGGCTTGATTAATTAGTCAAGCCAAGCTCGAGCTTAATATCAAGCTTAAAGTCGAGTCCAAGTCAAGCTTTTTAGCTTGAAATCCAAAAAAATTGCATCATCAAATGCTTATATCACCAAAAATCAAATAAACAAAAAATAAAAACAAAATAAAATAATATACTCATTTTATTGTGCTTTTAATTTCACTTGTGACTAGAAATTATTTAAATTATAACTTTACATAATTAAATCCATCTATTCATCATTCATTGTCTATAGCTTGAGTAATTGTTCGAAATACAATTTTTACATCCACATTTTTCATCTGTGCAACTATAATTTTCACAAATCTAAATAAATTAACATTTCAAAACATATATGAATATACAAGTTATAAATTAACATTCCAAAATATGTGTAATGTCATAATAATGAGTTTATTTAATAAACATATATCAAGCTATAAACAAGCCTAAACTCGGCATTTTTTTATCGAGCCCTATTGTTCATGAACAATTTTTTTTTTTGCTTGGGTTAGGCTTGTTTGATAAACAAGTCTAAAACTAAGCTTATTTATAAACAAACAAACATGAAAGAGCTTTTTATTGAGTCGAGCTTAAGTTGTTCATGAACGACTTGGTTTGTTTACGGCCCTAACCTTGAAATTATTTATCCGAGAGAGAAGAATATATATAAATTTATTTTAAGAGATGCAATATATCGTTTTTTTCCCCCTTTCCGTATTACTGCCTACTAAGGTTAACCTCTGCCATTGGAGGATCCTTGACAATCCTACTTGCAAAGCTTGCAGTTTGGAGGTTAAGATCTAGCGCCCATGTGTTTTGGCATAGTGAAAAGGCACAGGAGATAGGGCAGCTATCTGGATTTCAGTTGATACCAGTGTGGGACTTACTACCATGAGTTTGTAGAACTACTGTGGCACCTAAAATTTGTTCAGCATGTGGACAATGAACTCTTGAGCTTGATAGTTACCATTTCATGGAGCATGTGGTTCAACAGAAATGCTGTTAGACAAGGACAGCCCAGGCAACATGCATCATTCGTGCTGCACAAATGCAGGAGCTTGTTTGCAAAGTTCCAGTTAATTAGCAAACTCTACTCCAACACGGCAGTTAGTGACCGAGGACCTCACCTGGACACCTCCACAGGAACCGATTTACAAGATCAATGTTGATGGGGCTGTCTTTGCTCAACTAAACGCATCAGGTGTGGGAGTGGTTATTAGGACCCCTGGAGATGGAAGCTGTGGTGTTGGCAGAAGGAGTTCGTTTTGCCTGGGAGGTGGCTATATGTGATGTAGTGTTTGAGAGTGATTCCAGAATAGTCTCAAATGCAGTTTTAGGCAATACAACTCCACCTGTAGCTATTGCTAACGTTATTATGGGGATCCAACAGCAATTGAAGGTGTTTCGAATGGCACAAGTTTCATATGTAAAAAGACAGGGAAATAAGTCTGCTCGTATCTTGGCCTAGTTTGCTAAGGGTATTAATAGTTTTATAGTTTAGATAGAGCAAAATCCGTCTATGATTGTGTCCTAGTTGGCTCAAAATGTAATGAGTCTCTCTTTTTGTTAATATAAGTGCTATTTTCTTATCATTTATTTATTTATTTATTTGTAAAATAGTTTATGGTTGAAGCTTTTTGGATGGGTGATAATGTATATTAGCCTAATATTTTCTTGATATCTTTCCATATTTTACACGCATGTTTGCTTTTTCTCTACGTATGACTTTTTAATTTTTAATTTTTTTTTTGAAGCCATGTGACTTTTTAAATTTTAGTTTGTTAATTACTCATACTTTCTTTTAAATCAATTTTTTTTTAGTATGATGCCGCGCGTCCAAGATAATTCAAAATTACAAACTAGTATTTTCTAGAAGTACCCTCCAAATTACCAATGAATGGCACTTTTCTTTGATACAAAATATACTGCCAAAATAGTTTTTTTTTTATTTTTTTTTTATACAAGATAGAATTCTACTCTAGCCTAATCTAAGTGTATATGTGTGTGAAGCTCCCTCCTGGAGACTTGAACCTCAGCCCTTGCCCCCCATACTCCACAAGCACTTATATATGGATCTATTACTGTTTGTGAAATAATTAAGGATTTACCACTTTTTAAAAAATCAAGTTTGTGATACTTGAGTTCCATGAAATTTTTTTGATGGAACTCAAGTTCCATAAAAAGTGCACGACAAATTTGAAAGTTATTTTTTTAAAGAACTCGAGTTACACGGTAAACTTGAGTTTAAAAAAGGTGGTATAGATTGTTAAATATTTCACAAATAATGGTATATTACTAAATATTTTGCCAAACAGTAATATATGATCATTTTGGCCCAAAATACACCCTATTTTCCAAAAAAAAAAAAAAAAAAAAAACACCCCATTTTCACTTGCACCAAACAGCCTCTAGCAACTTGACCGTTTGATATCATGATATACCACTGTACATTGTTCATGTTTTATTTTATGATATTTCTTCCTAATAAAATCACTAGCCGGTATCTTTAAAAAAAATTATAATTATAATAAAAAAAAACCAGCCAATGAACATTATAATAAAATTTTGAACTTTTTCAAATTTCGTAATTTTTTGTAGAGTAAATTATTGATAATAACTTTTTTTAATTAAAAGATAGAAATATTTTTTTGAGAAACGATTAAAAGCTAGAAATTGATAATAGAAATCAAGCAATCCTAAACTGTCTTAATAAATAAATAATAAAAATTGAAACTTTTTATAAGGTTTTCTTTTTTGATAACAGAGTTTTAGTTGAAATAGAATTTTAAAATTCTTGAAATTTAAGTAATAATATTTATAGAGAGTAAACTATTTTTACTCAAAAACAAATTAAATTCTTTTTAGAGAAAAAAATATAGCTTAAACTATTGATAATAGTTTTTATATGATATTATTAGATTATTTAGTATTATTATTAATTATATTATTATTTTACAGCCACCGAAAAATTCAATCTCAATCTACTCCTATAATTTCTAAGTTGATAAAATTTTAATTTGACTACAATTCAAATTCTTCATCTAATCCTTTTATTATTAATTTATCTATAATTCTAAGTTACTAAAAATCTTAATATTACGATCCAAATTCTTTACTATTTAGTTTTACTTAAATTATATTACTACACAAGTATACGGTTCATTAGAAAAAGAAAAAAGAAGAAGCAACAACCCAAGTCCGTTATATATTCATTCTGATTTACCAAACTATTTTTTGGATAAAGTAAAAAAAAAAAAATTTGTAAATAACGTATGTACATCAACGTTTTCTTATTTCTATTTGTTTGAACTTTTTTTATTCCACTTTTTTATGGGATAGCAACAAAACACATTGATTAGAAATCTTAATCCAATAGGATTTAAATTCTATATCAAGTGGAACTCTACCTATATATATCTGGAGTGAAGTTTACTCCTTCATGTGAATGCCTAAATTTTATGACAATTGACAACGCAGGTATGCATTCTTTCTTTATTATTATTTTTTCATTTTGTTTAAGCTTTTTTTTTTTTTTTTTTTCACTTTAAAAAAATTAATAAAAACTTCTCTCACACGTACTACTTAAATTCATGAATTTGGCTCATTTGTTCTTTTCTACAATAATTGGTTCAAGATTTTGTTACATACTCACACTTTCATCTCTCAAAGTAATAGAGGAAACAAACAGGTACATTCTTTGTTCTTTTTCTACATTTATATCTTAATTTATGATTTGTATTAGTTTCTTAATTTTAGATTATGAATAATTTTGATTATATTCCTAATATTAAATTTAAATTATTATTTATAGGTTTTTAGTTGTGTTATATTCTTCTAAAAAAAAAAAATCGTGTTATGTTTATATGTGGCTAGAGGATGTCTCCCTAATAATTTGAAACTAGGTTCTTGAATTAACATTTTTTTGTATTTAATTTTATTATACTTTGTAAGGCGTTGATTTTATTGCATGTGTTTTTTGATAAAGTTTATGATAATTATTTTGTTTTTTTGAGGTTTAGATATGGTATTTCACTGTGATTATCAATATTTATTTTGAGAGTTTTAATCAGTAACATATATTCTTTGATGAATATAAATTAAAGAGAAATTTTTTAGAATAAAAGAAATAGTAAAATTGAAGAACCAAGCTGGTTGACTATTTGAAGCTCACCTTGAAGAAGTAAAATTAGTAACTTTTTTTGTTGGGTTAAGATAATTAAACTTTTTTATTATTTTAAAATAACAATTTCAAAATTATATATAAGAAAAAAAATCTTATTCATGATATAAACATATTTACCAATATATATATATATATATATATATATAACTTATTAAAAGAGTGCAATAAATATGTTTGTATTTAGAATGCATAAGATGGTTAAATTTTTTTTTTCCGTATATTATTTTTTGCCAATATCATGAAAACAATATTTGTAAGCTTTGCTTTAAACTTACGTGGAGTTGAATTTGTCATTAATTTTTTTTGCAAAATTTTTCATTATTTTAAATTTTTAGTAATTTAGATTGGTCTTAATTATTTAATTGAGGTTTCCACTTAAATTTGATTCTAATTATTGTTTTGGATAGTTTTTAATTATTAAATTTAAGGTTTTTCTATTTAAATATACTTTGGTGATTAATTGAGCCTTAAAGCTCAATATGTATATGTGTGTGTGTGTGTGTTTTAAAATACTAAGTATTTTAACACACACACACACATGGGGAGAGGGGAGAAGGTCTTAAAGAAACTGATAATGGTGTATATCCAAAATGACTTAACTCTTGGATACATAGTACGAAGTTTATAATACTTAAAAGTAATATATATGCATTTTATAATTGATGTAGAACAGACAGCACATGCCTTCGTGGAGCAGCAGGGGCGCAGGAAGTCATAACGCAAGATCAAAGGGGAGTGCCAATAGGGGCCAATAGGGGTAATAGTATCGGAATTGTATGAAATTTGGCAGGTTGAAGGGAAACGGTGTTCTGATCCAGACTCATAGTTATGAACGTCGCCAAAAATTAGGCAAATTCCTTCATTAAGGCCCCGAAAACAGTGTTTTTGCTATTTATAGTAATATTTGTTTTTCCTTAATAACTTTTAGTTTAAAAGTCAAAATAAGGTCCCGTCTGTTTTAGGACGACCCTTAAGGTTAGTAGTTTATAATTCTGCATTTAACTCAATTTTGCCATTTTTGGTAAAATTCGGTAATTTTGTCACCTTATCACTTAATTAGTGCGAATTAGGGTTTTAAACGTTTTTTTTCTCAGTATTTATATGTTTTGTAGCCGTCAAAGGCAAATGAGACTATTATCAATAAATACAGACGTTTTGTCAAATTTTCTTCTGGTGGATTCTAGTTTTATCTCTTTGTGGATTCAGGGAAACCCCTCGTGGATTCGAGATTTACTACCAGAAACTAACAGTTTAGTTTCTGTCCCATCAAGAGAGCATCGTGTGTGCTTTTCTTCAGGTTTCTGCGACATCAGTTGGTATCAGAGCCTTGACCTACCCTAGTCTGATGGCTAACCGGCAAGACAGTGACCACCACAACAATGACGGCGGTGACGACGTCAACAACCCAGTCCTCACTAGGGCTGAGTTCCTTGATTTTCGTGATGAAAACCAACAATTTCGTGATTCAACCCAGCAGACTCTGGACCAGATTCAAGAGGCGCTTGCCACCTTGCTTAATCGACACCCTAATCGCGATGACGAAGAGCGACATGATAACCGAGCGCGTGGCCCTCCCCATCGTGGTCAAAACTGGAATAGGCAGCAAGACTACAATGAAGAAGACAGTGAAGACGAGGAGTATGCAGAGAGAGTCCTTGGAAATCATCGTGGTCTCGCGAGGGATAATGGCCCAGATTATCAGGAGCAGAGGGACTATCGGATGAAAGTAGAGTTACCATCCTTTAATGGTAATGTCTCCATTGAAGAGTATCTGGATTGGGTCAGTGAGGTGGAAAAGTTTTTCGATTATATGGGTACAGCAGATGACAAACAGGTGTGTTTGGTGGCCTATAAATTGAAGGGAGGAGCATCTACCTGGTGGGATTATGTTCAATTAAACCGTACCCGTGAACGAAAGCTTCCAATATGATCATGGAGGAGAATGAAAAGATTAATGGCAGATCGGTTCTTACCACCAGATTACCAGCAGGAGTTGTTCATATAGTACCAGGATTGCAGGTAGGGTACTTGAACAGTTAATGAGTACATAGAGGAGTTTGACAGGTTGGCGAATCGCAATGATTTGGAGGAAACTGAAGATCAATGGATATCCAGATTTGTACATGGGTTGCGAGTTTCCATATGAGATTAGGTATCCTTACAAACCCTATATACTTTGAATGAGGCTGTAACCCTATCCAAGAAAATAGAATATCAGCATCTCAGGGCAGGTTCGAAGTTTTCCAACCGTAGTTCGGAGTCCTCTAGTTCCACTGCCAACAAAGGTAAACAGCCCATGTTTACACCATGATCACAACCCGTGGTTAGGGAGAATAGTGGTGTCAACCAATCTACAGTGGCATTAGCAGGTTCCGCAGCCCGCAGCCCAGTTGACAGCGAACGCCAACCCCTATGCTAGGCCAACTGGGAATAAGTGCTACAGGTGCGGAGAACCAGGACATCGATCTAGTACTTGCCCTAAGCGAGCCGCAGTGAATCTGGTGGTGGTAGAAGAAGGCGAGGTAGAAGGTGAACAAAAGGGTGAAGAGGTGTATAATGATGCTGATCCGTATGCCTATGATCCCAATAAGGTCCAAGAGGATGAGGAAGGTGTGCCATTAGGGCGGTCTTTGGTGATTCAGAGGTTGTTGCTCACACCAAAGGTGGAATACGGTGATCAGCGAAATGGGATCTTCCGAGCACGATGCACCATCAGTAAGAGGGTCTGTGATTTAATCATTGACAGTGGCAGTGTAGAGAACATTGCGTCGAAGAGTTTGGTTACCAAGCTGGGACTGAAAACAGAAAAGCATCCCTCTCCGTACAAGATAGGTTGGATCAAGAAAGGTACGGAAACTCTTGTTACTCAACAATGTCATGTTACTTTTTCTATGGGTAAATGTTATGTAGATGAAGTAGTTTGTGATGTTGTTGAAATGGATGCATGTCATTTAATATTGGGTAGACCTTGGCAGTATGATGTAGATGCTACTCATAAGTGTAAGGATAATGTGTATGTGTTTTTTAAGAATGGCAGAAAAATTGTCCTTGGTCCAATTAAGGAAGGCAATAAACCCAAAGCTTCTAAAGTGGAGGGGAAGCCAGCACTCCTCATAGTGAACAATGAAGATGAGTTTGACCGGGAGTGTAAGGAGTTGAAACAGGTATACGCTGTAGTGGTGACGGATGGTGAGCCAAAGAAGGTTACTGAGATACCTGAGGCGATTCAACCATTGATTAAGGAGTTTGAAGAACTTTTTCCAAAAGAGCTGCTTGCAGGTTTACCATCAATGCGTGACATCCAGCATTGCATTGATTTAGCTCTTGGAGCTAGTCTACCAAATCTACCACATTATAGGATGAATCCTCAAGAGGGTCAGATTCTACAGGGCAGGTGGATGAGCTTTTGAGCAAGGGAAAAATCGTGGAGAGTATGAGTCCATGTGCAGTACCGGCATTATTAACACCAAAGAAGGATGGGAGCTGGCGTATGTGTGTGGATAGTCGAGTCATCAACAAGATCACAGTTAGGTATCGATTTCCTATTCCCCGACTAGATGACATGTTTGATATGCTTAGTGGGTCCAAGTGTTACACCAAGCTGGATCTCAAGAGTGGGTATCACCAGATTCGGATCCGACCTGGAGATGAGTGGAAGACAGCTTTTAAGACAAATGAGGGGTTGTATGAGTAGATGGTAATGCCTTTTGGATTGTCCAATACTCCCAACACTTTCATGAGACTTATGAATCAGGTATTGAAACCATTTATTGGAAAGTTTGTGGTAGTTTATTTTGACGATATCCTGATTTACAGTAAGACAGAAGCAGCCCACTATAATAATGTACGAGAAGTATTGGCGGTGTTGCAGGCCAATGAGTTGTATATCAACTTGAAGAAGTGCAGCTTCTTGACAGATAAGTTGCTATTCTTAGGGTATGTGGTCAGTGCGGATGGGATTCATGTTGATGAGGACAAGGTCCGTGCAGTCAAAGAATGGCCAACCCCAAAGATAGTGAGTGATGTGCGAAGCTTCCATGGGCTAGCAACCTTCTATTAGAGGTTTGTTTAAGATTTTAGTAGCATAGTAGCCTCTATCATTGAGTGTCTAAAGAAGGGGAGGTTCTTATGAGGAAAGGAGGCAGAACAAAGCTTTGCCTTGATTAAGGAAAAGTTGAGCACAACCCCGGTTTTGGCATTACCCAACTTCGATAAGGTGTTTCAGGTGGAGTGTGATGCATCTGTGGTCGGGATAGGCGCTGTTCTTTCACAAGACAACAGACCAGTAGCATTCTTCAGTGAGAAAGTTTGTGAAGCTCGAAGTAAATGGTTGGCCTATGAACTAGAGTTCTTTGCTGTAGTACAGACTCTTAAGCATTGGGAGCACTACTTGATTCAGAGGGAGTTTGTATTATATACGGATCATCAGGCATTAAAGCACATCAACAGTCAAGTTAGCATTAATAGGATGCATGCTCGGTGGGTAGCTTATATATAGCGCTTTCATTTCACATTGAAGCACAAGTCTGGTGTCACCAATAAGGTGGCTGATGCACTCAGCAGGCGAGCATTGCTGTTGACCACCCTACGTATCGAAGTTGTAGGGTTTGATTGCCTTAAGGAGCTATATGAGAATGACGAGGATTTTGGTGATATTTGGGGTAAGTGTCAACAAACTCATACTGTTGTCAATAGTATGTACATCCAGGATGGTTTCCTCTTTCGGGGTAACCAATTATGCATCCCTAAAAGTTCATTAAGGGAGCAGATTATTAGGGAGCTGCATGGTGGAGGTTTGGGTGGACATATGGGCAGAGATAAGACTATAGCATTGGTGGAGGAAAGGTATTATTGGCCACAACTCAAGAGGGATGTTGGCAATCATGTGAGGAAGTGTCCAATCTGCCAAACTGCTAAGGGTTAATCTCAGAATACTGGTTTATACATGCCTTTGCCAGTTCCACAAGCACCATGGAAGGATCTGTCTATGGGTTTATACTGGGTCTTCCTTAAACCCAGCTAGGTATGGATTCTGTTTTTGTTGTGGTTGACAGGTACTCAAAGATGTCCCATTTCATAGCATGCAAGAAGACTTCAGATGCTACTCGAGTGGCCAATCTGTTCTTTAAAGAAGTTGTGCGTTTGCATGGAGTGCCAAAGTCCATCACCTCTGATCGGGATACCAAGTTCATTAGTCACTTCTGGCGGACTTAGTGGAAGCATTTTGACACTTCCTTGAATTACAGCAACACTAGTCATCCACAGACTGATGGCCAGACAGAAGTTGTTAATCGCACTTTGGGAAATCTGATCCGGTGTATCTCAAGCGAGAAGCCTAAGCAGTGGGATCTTGCATTGTCCTAAGCAAAGTTTGCCTACAATAGCTCAGTCAATAGAAGCATTGGTAAGTCTCCATTTGCCATCGTCTACTGCGTGCCCCCAAAAAGAAGTATGGGCCATTTCAGATTACTAAGAATATCAACAATAATGCTTATGTGGTTGCTCTTCCTCCAAACATGAGCATTTCTTCTACCTTCAATGTTGCTGACTTGTATGATTATCATCCTCCTGATGAACCAAATAGTGGGAACTCGAGGTCGAGTTCTTTTCAAGTGAGGTGGACTGATGTAGAACAGACAGTACATGCCTTCGTGGAGCAACAGGGGCGCAGGAAGTCACAATGCAAGATCAAAGGGGGGTGCCAGTAGGGACCAACAGGGGTAACAGTGTCGGAATTGCATGAAATTTGACAAGTTAAAGGGAAACAGCGTTCTAATCTAGATTCATGATAACCATGAATGTCGCCAAAAATTAGGCAAATTCCTTCATTAAGGCCCCGAAAACAGTGTTTTTACTATTTATAGTAATATTTATTTTTTCTTAATAACTTTTAGTTTAAAAGTCAAAATAAGGTCCTGTCTGTTTTGGGACGACCCTTAAGGTCAGTAGTTTATGATTTTGCATTTAACTCAATTTTGCCATTTTTGGTAAAATTCGGTATTTTTGTCACCTAATCGCTTAATTAGTGTGAATTAGGGTTTTAAAATTTGTTTTTCTCAGTATTTATATGTTTTGTAGCCGTCAGAGGCAAATGAGACTATTATCAATAAACACAGACGTTTTGTCAAATTTTCTTCTGGTGGATTCTAGTTTTATCTCCTTGTGGATTCAGGGAAACCCCTCGTGAATTCGAGATTTATTACTAGAAACTAACAGTTTAGTTTCTGTTCCATCAAGAGAGCATCGTGTGTGCTTTTCTTCAGGCTTCCGCGACATCAATAATACCTTAGTTTCACACAATATGCATTCATTATATTACTTAAAAGTAAAATATTCATTTATTTTTATTATCAAATTTTAAGTAAATTAATAAAAAAAACTATTTACATATGAATTTTGATTAAGTCGTGCATCGCATGAGCAGAATGCTAGTATATATATAAAATCTACTCCTACTCGGAAAATGAAAACAAATTCTTTCACCTAAGAGGTCGGTGTTGTTTTCCCTTTATTTATACTAACTAAACTCATCTAATCTTAATTATCCCTTTCTCTTCTTTCTTTTCTCTCTCCTCTGTGTTTTAATTACTTGTATTACTCATCTTCGGTGACTCGAGAGGAAAATTCAAATTCTAGGATACATGGAGAAGAAAGTTCTGCCTCTACCTTCCAACAAGGTAAATCATATCTTTCAGGAAAAAAAAAAAAAAAAGTTACCTCTTTTTGTGTTTTTGGTATTCCCAAACTCGTAAAAAAAATTCTAGGGCAAGTGGAAGGACGAGAATTTGGAGGATCAGATAATTTGCAGTTATTAAAATTATGGAGAATCCTAAGCGTATTGATTAGTCTAAATCAAATTCTAAACTAACTAAAACAAGGGCTATTGAGAAAATTAAACCAAATTTGAAAAAATAAATTATAGTTCATGTTTATAATTTTGTATGGTAATTGTAGTTGTTTACAATTATTTGTTTATTTTGTTATCATATTGATCATGTTTTTAGGTTTTTTATTTTTTAAAATCGTCTTTAAACCTTGCCCCCTTCAACTAAATTTCTGGTTCTCTTACTATTTTTAATAAAGTAAAATTGCTTCATTGCCTTTTGAAAGAAACAATATTTCAAGCAATCAATTCCTTAATTTAAGTTAAAAAAGAGAGTTTAATTTAGAATCTAATTGAATTTTTGAGAAACATTCTAAATCTAAGCTAAATTGGGATTTCCTAATCCTAGTTTAATTAGAATTGGGATAGGGATTGGGATTGGTATTGAGGTTTCCTAATCCTAACTTCATTGGATTTGAAATTAGGGTTTTTTTTTTGATAAACAATTGAAATTAGGGTATCCTATTACTAATTGAAATCGTATTGGAATTTGGACCAATTGGTTTCGGCTCACTGCTCACCGACCCAAGGTTATAATATACAAATATAAAAAACCAACTACTCCCTAGCTTATCTATCAAAGTCAATCAATTAAATAGTCTTGGATGTGGACACGTTGGAACACTCACATAGCTCTAGCTATCATGCTCTTCACTCACACGTATTTCTACAAAATTTAAACAACGTTACTAAAAATTTCTTATTAAACGAATTCTAATTTTTCAAAGAAATCAGAAACGATAGTTGTTACTACTTTTGGCAATTCTAGTTAAATAAATATATATATATATATATTGTAATCTATTTCCAATTATATAATCAGTTTTAAGGGGAGGGAATTCTTCTGTTGCTCAATATAAGTTACCTCTTTTAGTTTTCACTTTTTTTTAGTGGTATTTCAGGGGCAAGGTAATCTTTCAAATTTCTTATATATCCTTTTATTGAATATGAATTTTGAAAATATTAGATTGCATATTTTTTATGTACATAATATGCATGTCAAATTTCATTAAAATCGAATGTTATTTTTATTCAATCAATAACTTATATTTTTATGAATAATTTTATACTACAAAAATTTGAAATTCAAAAATTTGATTGAGATGACATAATTATTGATCGTTGATCTTCTTGAAATTTTACAAGCATGAAATATATAATATAAACATGTAATCTAATGGTTAGATTTTCAAATTTTACATTCAATAAAAAAAATGTAAGAGGAGTATGACGGAGAGTAACTTTTTTAGTAAATTCCAAACTCGTAAAAAACAATCCCCTCTAAGCATTGCTCAGTGACCCTTTTCAATTTGTGCACTCTAATATTAGAACAAATAGTTTCTATAGTTTCTGAAGTTAAATCCTTTGTTCTGCTTTGCTGATTATTATTATTTTTTCTTGTGCATATTTGGTGTTTGAAATCTCTAGTGCAAGTGGAAGGATGAGAATTTGGAAGATCGGATAAGTGAGTTGCCAGATGACACACTCATCTCTATTATGTCTTCCTTGACATTGAAAGAAGCAATCAGAACTTGTGTTCTTTCGCATAGATGGAAACTTCTGTGGCCATTCTTTATTGGTAGTTTGAACTTTGAAGATCCAAATACAATGTGGGACATCGAGGACGAAAAGAAAACATTGATATTCGAAAGGAATAAGTTTGTTAAAAAGGTGAATCGTATTCTAAAATTACATCAAGGCTCACCTATAGACGAGTTGAGAGTTTGTTTTGACTCAAACAAACATTCTAAACGTTTCATTGATGGATGGATTGACCTTGCAATGTCAAACGAATTAAGAGACTTGATTGGACTTCACACCAACATTGACAAGCCCAAGTGAAATGGCTTATACATTTCCACATGCATGGGCGGCGCTAGATGTATTTCAGGGGGTTCAAATGAACCCCCTGACTTTTTATTAAAAAAATATTTTATATATATAAAATATTTTTTACCTGTTTAATTTATCATTAAAAATATATATGCACACTTTGGCTTAAATCTTGCACACCCTGATCACATATTCACTTTTTTTTTTTTTTCCTCAAATCACTAACTTTATAACTAAAAATTATTATAACATAATAACAATACACATACATGAATCAAACCCTCAGTATTTCCTGATTATTAAATTATATTAAGTTATATTATATTTACATTATACATGCACATATTCACACACATCACAATTCACACAAATTACTTTATAACAAAAAAAAATAATAATAATGCACATATTAGACACATACGCACAACTAACAAACACTCACTCTTTACTCTTAGAATCAAAGATATCGAGATAGTCAAATAGAGAATAGAGATGAGATGAGATTCATGAGAGAGATTCAAGCATTTGATTAGTTAAGTAGACACTTAGTGTATTATTGATGTATGGATGTGTGTGGTTGTGTGAGTCAATAATTCATATTAAAAGCATCGAGTCCTTGACTTCCCTCACTCTAAAATACGTACATGTAACCAGCTCGAGCACTTCCTTTCCAATTGTCCCTTGCTAGAAAGATTACATGTTGATAGTTCTGAAGATCTAGGGAATCTGAAGATTTGCGGTTCATCACTGAAGTTGAAGTACTTACACATATCGCATTGTTATAAATTTAAAAGTACTGAGATTTCTGCTCCAAATCTTGAGTATTTTGGCCATCTTGGTCATAGACTTGAATTGCATATTAACTATGCACCCCGTTTTCTAGATGTACGTATTGGTGGACATTCTAGCGTACCGCTGAGTTATGCATTGTGCCCTCTGTTAAGTTACCTTCCTCGGCTAGTGAGTTTGAGTCTCGACATTTGCCTCTATGTAAGCACTCTCAATTCTTTTGCAATCTCTTGCGTTTATGTTATATGGTTTTCAGCATTGTTCTCTCATCGCTAGTTTGTTCTTTTCAGGATAACTTAGAAGTCCCAAAATTTCAAACTTTAACCAATCTTAGATACCTTAAATGGAGAATTGCTATACTGATCGAGAAAGCCTCGTTGGATTAATATCTATTGTTAAATATTAGCATTGATACACCATGTTGAATATGCTAGTATGGATGCGGAAGCGAAAATATAAAGTATAAAGTATAGAACACAATAACACACGGGTTACGTGGTTGAGCCTAATGGCTTACATCCACGAAAGAAACCCTAAAGGGCTACATCAATAATATATTATAGTGTAGTACAAATTCTATGTTACAATGAATCATAACATGTGTATATATAATAAACTAAACCCTATACTAATAGACTTCTAGTACAAGTAGGAGACTTGGCTTGCACACAAAGTTGAATTAGGCTTGGGCCTATGCTAATGGACTAATATATCTCTAACACCCCCTCTCAAACTCAAGATGGAAGCTTGATGAAATCTTGAGATTTGATAAGGTTGAGAAGATCCCTTGAATGAAGTTTGGCTCTGTGACGGTAGTTTGAAGAAGGCAATGGTCTTGCAGTGTTGATGCGACTTCTAGCGGTAGCATGACTATACCGAAGAGTTTTGACAGTAGTAGTAGGAAGCCAAAGAAGATCGCAACAAAAAAATACTGAGGAAGACAAAGATTGCTCTTAAATATACAATAAGGACAGAAAACCATGGCCATAAGAAGGTAGCTCTCATACCATGTTAAATATTAGCATTGATACACCATGTTGAATATGCTAGTATGGATACGGAAGCGAAAACATAAAGTATAGAACACAGTAACACATGAGAGTTACGTGGTTCAGTAAGCCCTTTCAGTGCTCTCTCTCGACTACTCCACTGTTGTTAGAGGTCCTCAGGGTTGAATCTTCGCCGCTAGAAGCTCTTTCTCTGCCGCCAAGACCACTGCCATCGTCGGATCTGTCACCTTTGACCTCCGATTACGACACAAGATATAGAATCGTGTAGTCCGTCAACCGACCTACTCAAATCCGCCAAAAACTTCCACATTTGAGCCTCCATGCGCCGCTCAAAGTTTCAGCGAGACGAACCACGCGCCTCACGCGCCGTCACTCTTCTTCACGCGCCGTCACGCGCTTACATGCGCCAAATCTGCTCCTACTGATGTCAGCCCTAGGTGATCTCATTACTGCCACGTCATCTGCTAATGTCACCAGCCACATTAGCTGCCGTCATCGTTGACCAGCATTGACTTTGACTATTGACCAGCGTTGACTTTGATCGAGGTTGACTTTGACTGTTGACTTTTCTCCAGGGTTGACTTTTGCAGTCCAGGTGCTCCTTATCCAGTTTTTTGCATAGATTTCATTTTTGCAGTCCGTTTTTGTATATTTTGCTTCTAAATGAAGAATAAGGATATGTCTTCTTCTTGTTGCAATAATTGTCGCTGACAATCCAGCAAATGTTTTTGCAATTTTTGCAAACGTTTTGGCCACAATATTGAGACTTGCTATCTTCACAGCAAATCAGTTGTTTCAATTTCTTCTCCTACTGTTGCTAACACTGAGAGTATCCAGCCAATGGCTCTCGTCTTTGCACAGTCTAAATCTTCAGGATGCACTTTCACCATGTCCACAGATGACCTTAAAAACATCATCGCCAATGTCATTCGTATAGTTGGTAATGCATCTTATTCCTCTTCTCTCTCAGATTTATCTGGTATGTCTCCTTCCTCTTGGCTTATGGATTCTGCTTGTTGCAATCACATGACACCTCACTCGTCCTTATTTTCAGAACTCAAACCTGCACCACACCCTCTTAATATTCGCACAGCAAATGGTTCCACAATGTCTGGTCATAATATAGGTTCTGTTTCAACCTCTAACCTCTCTATTCCTTGGGTCTTTAATGTTCCTGGCCTTTCTTTCAATTTATTTTCTGTGGGACAATTAGCTGAGTTGGGTTATTGCATTATATTTGATTATTCTGGGTGTATTGTGCAGGATCCGAGAACGGGACAGGAGCTTGGGACCGGTCCCAGAGTTGGGCGTATGTTTCCCGTGGACAACCTTCATCTTCCACTTGTTGCTTCTGTTTCTGTTGCTGTTGCTACAGTTTCTTCAATTCCTTCCCTTGCACTTTGGCATGCTCGACTTGGTCACGCATCTTCCTCTCAAGTACAACAATTGGCTTCTAGAGGTTTGTTAGGTTCAGTGTCTATAGAAAATTTTGATTGTGTTTCATGTCAGTTAGGAAAACAACCATCTTTGCCTTTCAATACTAGTGAATCAATATCCACCGATATCTTTGACCTTATTCATTCTGATGTTTGGGGGTCTTTCTCTGTCTCTAGTATTGGTAGGTCTCGATATTTTGTTGTCTTTGTTGATGATTACTCTCACTATAGCTGGATTTTTAATATGAAACATCATTCTGAGTTATTGCAAGTATATTCTAATTTTGCAAAAATGGTTGAAACTCAGTTTTCCAAACACATCAAAATTTTTCGATCTAATAATGCTCTTGAATACACTCAATATTCTTTCCAAGCTGTTTTGCATTCCTATGGCACTGTTCATCAACTAACTTTTCCAGGTACCTCTCAGCAAAATGATAGAGCCAAACTAAAACTTCGTCATATTCTTGACACTGTTTGTGCTCTCCTTCTTTCTGCCAAAGTCCCTGCTCCTTTTTAGGGCAAAGCTGCTCTTCATGCTGTTCGTGCTATTAATCACATTCCAAGTCCTGTTATCCAAAATAAAACTCCAAATGAGCGCCTTTTTGGGTCACTTCCAGACTATCACCACCTTCGCTCCTTCGGTTTTGCTTGTTTCGTTCTTCTTCAGCCACAAGAGCATAACAAACTTGAGCCTTGGTCAAGGCTTTGTTGTTTTCCTGGCTATGGTGAAACTCAAAAGGGGTATCGGTGTTATGATCATGTCTCTCATTGTCTTCGTATCTCCCACAATGTTATCTTTTGGGAACATCGCCTCTTTGTCGAGTTCTCTTACTTCCGTGCCTCCCTATCTTCCTCCTCTGTCTTAGATCTTTTTCCAAATGAGGCACATATTCCTTCTGTAGCTGCTCCTGATCCTCCTATAGTTGCTCCTGATTTTCCTGTAGACTTCTCTGTCCAACCACCAGATATCATTGATCACTTTCCTAGTTCACCCTTTAATGAATAGGTGGAAGATGAACAGGTCGAAGACGAGCTACTCAACCCCAACCCTGAGCTTGGGTCCCCTGCTCCTGCTTCGCCTGAAGATCTTGCACAAGACATTCCACCTCGTCACTCAACTGGGTAAGATCCATTCCTACACATTTACTTGACTATCATTGTTACACTGCCCTTGCTACACTACACGAGCCTCACACCTATCGTGAGGTTTTCACTGACCCTTTATGGCAGATTGCAATGAAAGGAGAACTTGATGCATTATCTAGAAACCATACTTAGGATTTGGTGACGCTCCCTCCTAGGAAATTTGTGGTTGGTTGTAAATGGATCTACAAGATTAAGACTCGCTCTGATGGGTCCATTAAGTGCTACAAAGCTCACCTTGTTGCAAAAGGTTTTACACAGGAGTATGAGATTGATTATGAAGAGACCTTTGCTCCGATTACTCGTATCTCATCTGTTCGTGCCCTCTTAGTTGTTGCTGCTGCTAGTAAATGGGACCTTTTTCATATGGATGTCAAAAATGCATTCCTTAATGGGGATTTAAGTGAAGAAGTTTATATGCAACCTCCTCCTGGTCTCTTTGTTGACTCAAACAAGGTTTGTCATCTTCGACGTGCACTTTATGGCCTTAAACAAGCTCCACGAGCTTGGTTTGCCAAATTCAACTCTAGCATCTCTCGCTTGGGTTACATGGTCAGTCATTATGATTCTGCTTTATTTCTTCATCGCACTGACAAAGACACTATTTTGTTTCTCCTATATGTGGATGATATGATCATAACTGGTGATGACCTCAGTAGCATTCAAGAACTCAAGGATTCTCTCAGTCAGTAGTTTGAGATAAAAGATCTTAGACATCTCAGCTACTTCTTGGGTCTCGAATCACTCATTCTACAGATGGACTTTATATTACTCAAGCCAAGTATGCCTCTGAACTCTTGTCTCAAGCTAGACTCATTGATAGCAAGACTGTTGACACTTCAGTTGAGCTTAATGCGCATCTGACTCCCTTAGGGGGGAAACCATTATCTAATCCCTCTCTTTATAGACGCTTGGTTGGCAGCCTAGTTTATCTCACTATCACTCGTCTAGACATTTCCTATGCTGTTCACCAGGTGAGCCAGTATTTGTCTGCTCCACGATCGACTCACTATGCTGCTGTTCTGCACATTCTTCGATACCTAAAGGGCACTCTCTTCCATGATCTTTTCTACTATACTCAGTCTCCTCTTATTCTTCATGCATTTTCTGATGCTTATTGGGCAGGAGATCCCACTGATCGCAGGTCCACCACTGGTTATTGCTTTCTTCTTAGTTCTTCTCTGATTTCTTGGCGAAGCAAGAAACAAACTCATGTGGCTCGCTCTAGTACTGAAGCAGAATATCGTGCCCTTGCTGATACCACATTTGAGCTCCGTTGGCTACAATGGCTTCTCAAAGACTTAAGTGTGTCTACATCCACTGCAAAAAACACGCTTTGGAGCTGCGTTTTTTTAAAACACAGTTTCAAGATAGTGTTTGAGCTGCGTTTTACAAAAACGCAACTACACCACTGGACGTATAGCTATGTTTACTAAACACGGCTATAGACTAGCTTTGAAGCCGCGTTTTGTGACGTTCAAGTTGCGTTCAACTAGGTAGGACTGAAGCTGCGTTTTTTAAAATGTAGCTTTAGACCCATCTTGGAAATTTTTTTTTTTAATATATCCCAAAACTGCGTTTAAAAAACGCAGCTTAAAACCCTTATAGAGCCGCGTTTGAATAAACGCAGCTCAACCATGTTTGGAGTTGCGTTTAATTAAATGCAGCTCTAGGTTTGCTATAAATTGAAAAATACCATAAATTTCAACACAATTGAAAAAACCCTAAATTGAAAAACACTCTCAGCCTACTCTCAACCTAGCTCCCGATTCCAAACTCACCGCCGTGCTCTCAACCTCTCCCGGTTTGAGCTGCGTTTTTAAAAACGCAACTCTAGGTCCCGCAGGGGGCTATAGTCGCACAGGATAGGCCGTGTTTGGAAACGCGGCTATAAAAACGCAGCTATAGCCTATAGCTGCGTTTTTAGGGTCTATAGCTGCGTTTTTCAAATGCGGCTATGGCCCTTTTTTTTTTGTAGTGATCCTCTGCTACTCCTCTTTATTATGATAACCAGAGTGCCATTCATATTGCTCACAATGATGTCTTCCATGAACGGACTAAACACATTGAGATCGATTGTCATTTTATCCGTTATCATCTTGTCCATGGTGCTCTCAAGCTGATCTCAGTCTCCTCTAAAGATCAACTTGCAGATATCTTCACCAAGTCACATCCTAAGGGACGCCTTCATACTTTGGTTGACAACCTCAAGTTGGTCTCACATCCACCTTGAGTTTGAGGGAGACTATTAACGTGTATAGTGTTGGGGGTTTTAGACCCAACTAGATTACTTGTATTGCACACAAAGTAGAAATAGGCTTGGGTCTATACTAATGGGCTAATATATCTCTAACATCTATGATAGAAGCGGCACTAATGTTACATAAATTTACCTTGGAGGTGATTGTTCTAACTTCTCACTTTCATGTCTTGCCACTTGAGCATACTAATAGCTTTTATTCTTTAATTTAGGTGATGCAATTTGCACATTAACTGTTGGATCATGGGATTCTTTTTTTTTTTCCTGATAGGCCAAGAATGTATTGACCCCTTAGGTAAATTAACCAATTAATTAACCAAGCGAATTAATTAAGTCAACTAACATGCAATATGCATGGTAGCACAAACAAATCACCAAATAATTAAATGTAGTAGAAATTAAATTTGATACGGGTGATTTGTTTACGAATGGGAAAAACCACCGAGGCAAAACCCCACCGGGTGAATTTAAGGTCACCACTCCCGAGAATCCACTATTATCAAAACAAGCGATTACAAGTAAAGGAATCTCAGTACCTTATACTAACCTACAGTTGAACCCTTACCCCAATACACAATTGGACTTGTAATGTAGTGACAATCTCTCCTTTCAATACACGGCTCCAAGTACGTGACTAACCAATCGATGCATGAATCCCAGTACGTGACTAACACACCAACTTGAGAAGGATGTTGGCTGCAAAGTTTTTCAGTTCATCCACACGATGAAGATCAAGAAGTTCCTTGGTTACAAAACATTACGGCGTACAAACGCATCAGCTTCTTCAAGAGAAAGATGAACTAGGGCAATTTTTGTCTCCGGTCACAATGTGAGTGCAACAACAATTGCAACAACCTTTGCATCAACTGAGACGGTCCTTAAAATAATCTTTATATATGTCTAGGGTTGTGAGAAAGAAACCCTACACAAATCACTTGGATATGCGTGAAAAACAGATTTGAAAATCTGAATTTCGTAATTCTCGATAGATACATTTGTCGAGTTATCTGTCGAGCTTCAAATATTAAATCTCGATAGATACATTCGTCGAGCTATCTGTCGAGCTTTAATGAACATCACTTCTCACTTGATTCTTGGACAGATTTGCATGGTTTCAATACTTGGACTTGAACTCTTGTTTCTTGAAGTATTAAACACATCCTAGATCTACCCAATTACAAGTAAAGTGCGTTTTGTCAAAGGATTAGCCAATTCTATATGACATATGTTCTTAACATGTTCCACATATGTCCTAACATTTTCATCTTCTAAATATTGTCTGAACTCGACTTGTTATTTTCCATAGATCTATTGGAGGCATCATCTTATTTGTTTTATTTATTTATTTATTTATTTTGGTTTAAGTGTTGAAATAAATGCCAAGTCCTTTTGGGGATCACTCTTTTAAGGTTTAGCCGTTTCTTGCACTAGAGAATCATATATATGCTTTTTAAAATTGAAGTAGCCTATGTAGAATATGAAACTCTTAACTTACGAGTTTTGTGCAATTGTATAATGATTCAATCTTAAAAGATAATCGGTTCGAATTAAGTGGGAGGTTTGTGCATTGGGATTATTAGGCATACTTAGTGTGCGTTTGCGTAGCATACGCGGCAGACATTTTACATTTTTCCGTGGGTCCTGCGCACTCTTCACAGACTAGCAAGTATGAAAAAACGCAAATGTAACTTTAAAACTAGGTCCCACAGGGACTATTCATAGTTTAAAAATTATTTTACTACAGTGTTTTCAGCAATAAGTTTTCAGTTTTCAGTAATAAGCGGTATCCAGTTTGATAAACTTGGCTTATAATATCTAGTTTAACATGCTCTTTGGCATGCATGATATGTTTCTTATTTTCTTTTTCCCCACTGCAGATGATATGGGTTGGACCCAAGATAGAACGAGAGTTAAGGAAGGTGATGAAATATCCCAATGAGCACCTCAAAGAGGTGGAAATAGTGGGATTTGTTGGGCGTGCAATAGACATTGAACTTGTTGTTTACTTACTCGAAAGTTCTACCAAGCTTCAGAAGATTATTATTAATCTTTGTCCTCCATTGGTTTTCGGAGCCCCTTGGGAGTCTGAGAGTCTGAGACTGAGAATAATAATGCCGGTACTAGAAAGCGCGCTCGAGAATGTGCCAAGCAGCTAAAGAAGAATCTACCCCTAGGAGCTGAGTTACTTATAATGTGATCATATATCTATATGTAGAGAGTTTAAATTGTTTTTAATTATATATATATGTATAATTATAACATAACTTGGATAATTTAGTATTTATTATAATATATGTATATATTTTTTACTTTTTTTCTTTCCCATACTATTTTCTCTCATATTTTCTCTTCAAAAGTAGTTACTTTCTCTCATTTTTTTTTTCTTTTTTGTAACTTTACTTTATATTGATGAATCATTATGATTTTTAAAACTCAATTTTAGGTTCATACGTTTTGCTGTTGTATTTTTAGTTCCCCATTACAAGTAGTATAACTCTCTCTTTATAGTTTTGGTTAGTATGATTTTGTTTGAGTTAATACTTGATTATTTTGGAAGTAAGAATTTGAGTTTATATCAAAACACAATCTTGGCTATGCTAATAACATATCAGCATTCGGTCCACTTCATCAATTCAGTACGGTTTAGTCTACTTCAGTCCACTTCGATCAATTTTGGTCCAATACGGTTTATTCGGTCGATTTTGGTCCATTAAGTCCAATTCGGTCTACTTTAGTCCAATTTGGCCCACTTAGTTAGTTCAATCCACTTCGATCTATTCGGTCCATACAGTCCACTTAGGTCTATTCGGTCAAATTTGGTTCATTCGGCCACTTCGGTCTATTCGGTCCATTTCAAACCACTTCGGTGTACCTACTTAAGAATGGCAAAATACAAGTTTGGGTTGAAAGTACTATTAATTATTTGAGTAATATCAATTGTAATTATATGATAAGTTTTGGTTATCATAATAATTTCCTAAAGAGAATGAGAATTTGAATAATAATTTTGAAACTTAAAATTTTTAATTGTACCAAAAGAAATTATGAAAATATAATGCATAATAAAAATGTTTAGAAGAATATGATTGTTAGGGTACATTTTTTTTACACCTAATTTTATTTAAATACCACCTATTTATTTTCAAACACCACTAATAAGTTATTGGGCTTTCCCAAATATTTTTTGTCCAGTTATTATGTTAACTACAAATATTTCATATATTATTTTTTAAATTGGGTCACGATATAAACTATCACAAAAAGCCCAAAAAACTCATATCTTATCTAATTTTAGTATCATTATTTAGCTGAGCCCAAAACTGGCCCTACGAGCCCAATTCACACATCACATTCTTTTCTAAAGCCCAAGGCTACTTATGCTTGGCAATATTTCAAAAACCCAATTTTCATTAGTGTACGGGGTTGGGCCCCAGGCCCCACAGCCCTTGGGCCCAAGCCTCACAACACATTATATGACCCTGTCCCTGTTCTTGGACCTTTAACCTCGATCCGGACGCCTCAAGGCCCAATTTGGGTCCAAGAACTGAAATAAGACTACGCTGGCTTGAATACCCCAAGCAACCCCTCTCGATCGTCTTTAATATGGTTGGGGATATCATTGCTCGGGGACACCCTATACTCGGCTGCTCGGTAGTGCCTTCGGGAATATCGCTGCCGAGCGAGCTTTTGAAGGTGGGAATCAGTTCCAATGCCACTACCATCTTTCCACCAGAAAGCCCACCTAAAGATGATGGAATTGGACCCCCATTCACACTAGTAAGGGGAAGTAATCATAACACCTCCACTTATCTAAGGCTATAAATAGGAGGATTAAAGGGAGAAGTGGAGGTTGGCAACTCTAGAGAGAAAACTGAGAGAAAGGAGTGACCAAACTAAGAGAGAAAGGGGAGCGACTTTGTGAGAGAAGGGTTTGTAGAAACAGGAGTGTATTTGGGTCATCGAGCATAGGACCACCCATAGTAGGAAATCTAAAGCCCACAATACAAATAGATTGTGAGCCCAAGTAGAGGTTGAGCCCAATAACCATATTTTGGGTACGCACAGTACCAACTGACAATATTCTTGAACAACTTACATAAATGACTCTTCGAAAATTCAAGCTACAATACCATGTTAAAGAATGCCATGGATAGATAGAACTTAGCTGAGAGAGGACTTATGGGGACATAATGCTATAACAATCTCTTAACCTTTTTATTTTAATTTAATTAAAATAGCAGTAGTTGTATTAAGGAACTAGACTACTAGTTCTTGTTGTACAAATGTTTGAAGAAGTCAAAGCCTTCCTCTAGCCAGACATGAAACTCATTTACTCTACCAGCCCAGTCTGCCAACTGAGTTGCCACTCTATTACATTTTGCACAAGTATAGCTGACAGACCCTCCCATTACAGCAAATTTTATTTATTTATTTATGTATTTATTATTATATTTTTTTAATCTTATTTATTTGGTGGTGGTGGCCCTGGTGGGGGAGAATAATAGTAAAGCATTTGTGGGTATTGAAATAGGAGGAAATTCCAAATCAACTTTCGAAACAAAGTTAACAAACAACACCCATATCTCCTATCAAAATAATAAAAATAAAAACCCAAATCAATTACTAGCATTAGGTAGGGATTACTAACGGGTTGATAGCCAAAGAAACTTTAATAATCTGTATATTAGTAGTAAAATCAATTTAGTTTGAGAGAAAGAGAGAGAAAGAGAATGACCCTTACCCCAAAATATTAAATGAATGGTTCAAATCAAAATATTATTAAATTAATGGTTTGGATTTAAGTGGGTACCATACCCAAAAAAGAGGGGTATGTTAGAATGACCCTTACAGGATAAAAAAACTCTCCAAAAAAAAAAAAAAAAAAAAAAGCAAAAGAAAAAACCCTTCTTCAACACATTGACCCCATCCCACCCACTGTCCACTGCTATTGCCACCACTGGTGCCACCCCGACCACAGAAATGTCGAGCCTCCTCTGCGAATTTCGTGCACTCTACGAAAAGCTAAATCAGACTCAAACACTTCTGCAACAAACTGAGGAAGACTTGCAGAGCAAAGTCACAAGATTAATTGACGTTCCACTTTATACATCTCCTCAAAAGAGGATGTTATGGCGGTGTAACTCTTAGAAAGGGAGTTTGACTTTTCATGCAATTGCAAAATTGCTCCTGGACTTACCAAAGAGGAAGGACGGAAACTCCAACATCTCATGGGGAGGATGGGACTCCAAAAATTATTGCGTTAATTTATAAAGGTAAGCAATAATTTTCTTTATACATTATTTGTTGTTGGGTTTATTTTCAGAGTAATTTGAATTTCGTAACCTTTATGATAAACGAGAGCACACTCGAACCCGTCTTCAACCAATAGTGGACGACTTGAACCGCAAAAGTACAAAAATCAATCAACACTCCATTTTAGAGAAGGAATTTGAGTGTTCTTGTTCATGCAAGATTGCACCGAGAATTGGCAAAGAGAAGAGCCGGTAGCTTCATCATCTTATGAGATCCAAAAATTCTAACGATGTGCGGTGCAATTTATTATTAGTTTTCTTTAATATTTCAATAATTTTTACCAAAAATCTTGTAGTTCAACTAGTTGCACCTAATAATATTTCCGACAGAGACATTCAAAGTTTAAATCCTCACCCCCAACTATCGATGAATAAAAAAAAAATTATTTCAATAATTTCCTTGTAAAAAATTGTAATATTTGGTTTTTTATAGACAAAAAAAAAAAAAAAATTAAGAGTAGTATAGTAATTTGATCATACTATATATGTGTTTACAAATTGAAAATTGCATGATATAATGGCTAATATTGATAGGCATGTTTCATGCCGGCTAAAAAACATGCAAATATCCTTCAATTATTATTATTGTTGTTGTTGTTGTTATTGTTATTATTTACATTCTTGATTGTGTGTTACTAAATTTATTTTTACTTTTCCTTTTTGTTGGACATTGTTTCAATGTTGTAAAAACAAATAAATTTGAGTAAGAATACCAAATTTCAAATAAATTGTTTCTCACATAAAAAATTAAAAAAAAAAGAATTGTTTCTCATATAAATCTTAGAAAATGATATTAAAATTTCATTATACTTAAAATAATTAATATAACAAAATAAACATATTTATTCTATTAGTAATCTTTCTAATTACAAAAATAAATTTTACAATGTTTGTTCCCCACCCACACCACACACACATAAATGTCTTGAAGTGTAACAAGGCAAGTAGTTCCAATTGCTAGCTTACTCATTTCGAATTTCTTAACATCCTTGTAAAGTTGTAATTGTCACAATTGTTTACATGGGTATTGACTAATTAGGCTTTTTTAATTGCCTTTTACTTGGTGTGGTAATTCATTCATCATGAAGTTGCTTTTCAGCAATCTAACATAATATCAAATACGATCTATTTGAGAGGACTAATCAAATTGAACAATCTCCATGTGCACTTGCTACCAATAGGATTAGACTCTAGGAAGTACGAGTGCGGATTTGGGTTTGGGTGTGGGTGCAATGCAGCGACATGGCAATTTTTAAAAAAGTAGAACACGGGTGCGGTGGAATACGTTTATTAATTGATTATTAAATATATTTTTATTTTTATTTTCTATATATTACTAAGCATATTTTTCCATATAATGGTAAATATATCAATTTAAGAGTAATAGTAGACAGTAAAATACATATATAACCATTACATGAAAAGTTTGAAATTAACTTTTTTTTTTTTTTTTTTTAATATTTCAGCCCATATCGGGTCCTATTTTGGACCACTTTGGATTGAATTGGACTCATATTAGATCATTTCGGACCGAATTGGACTGAATCGAACTGTATCAAGCCACATTGAAAAAGAAAATCGTCAAGGGAAGCGTGTGCAGTTGCGTCCAAGCCGCATGGCGTGTCCCATCGAGTTCGACACAGGTGCGCCAACCAAAACGGCGCACCCATACTTTCTTGATTAGACTATTCTTGCTCCAGTAAAACTACAAGAAACTTTCAAGTGGAGGATGAACAAAACTATTGCAAAGACCATAAATTGGACACATAGCAGTTAACTTATCCTCAAGAATTCCCTAAAGCTCAAGAATTCCCAATGCATTAGGATGGGCAAATACCTATCAATTTGGAGAAATGTTCAACATGGAACCAAGAAAACCAACCCTTAGTCTCACTTGATCTAATCACTAAATTCTGATTGCAGACTTGTTGATGTTTGAAGCCAGCACAAGTTAATTACTTTTGATGCTGAAGGAGAAACTATGCACAGGGATACTTGATCAAGAATGCTAAGAAGTTCAATATTTGAAATATCAATACTAGAAATCACAATATCTATGTCTTTTGTAAAGAATGGGAATGCTAAAAAGAGAGAAGAATGAAGACAGTTAAATAAAGAGAATGACACAAAAGTTAAGGAAACCATAATCATTTAAAAAAAAAATTGACAAAGATTAAACTTGGATAAATTAAAAGTTGAACGCAAGCAAGAAATTTTAGATTCTGGAGAATGCCAGAAATTCAATATCTTGTCTAAAATATAATTTTGCTCATGCCAAGATGTTCATGCATACTCAAGTTCAAAAAGATTCAGGACGCATAAAATTTTACCACAGTAAGAATTAACTTGTATAATAGAATTTTAGCCTAAGGTACCTCCTCTATACCATTAACTATCCATTTCTCCAATTCTACAAGACTAGATTTCACACATTTTCCATTTGAAAATGTGCAACATTCACATCGTAGCAGAAGACTACCCAAACTACACCTCAAAAAAATAAATCTTCACTCAAAGTGCTTTTCTTTTAAATCACATTGTTGTCTTGAGTAATTCTTTATCCGTGTTACAAGATTCAACCTTGTGTTATGCCTTTTAAATTAAACTTTCAAATGAACCTTGAAATCTTTGAACATTTGAAAGCTAAGGTTGAAAGCCTTGATTGGACTCTGCCTACAAACTTCCTACTTAACATTTGTTCACTTTTAGGTTAATAAGAGTTCCGTTAAAAGAACCTAAAGCACTAACATCAACCATTATTATTATTAATTTTTTTTTTTTTGATAGGACATCTGCCATTTAGTAGTTCTTAAAAATACAAGCTAAACGTAATAGGTGCTTTAAAAAAATACTACTGCTTGTATTATATGTTGTAATTTTCATGTCCTTTTTTCTTAACTTCTGCAAAATCATATTGATTTTTTCCATTTTCCAATAATTTATGATTTTCTTATAATTAAAAAAAAAAAATTGAAATAACATTACAAGAGAAAACAATGTTACAACTAAAATTGAAAAGGGAAGCCACATATGCATGACTGAACTGTCATTAGAGAATAGGGGGTTTTATCATTTCACACCAATTAATGATGTGTCTTTACCCTTATTAGATTAACTTAAGGCCAGAGATTTTAATTCAAACTTTAACGGAATAACATTAAACTAAAGTCATTAACCATGGTCGCTGATTTGGTTTCCTATAAAGTGATGTCAGCATTTTATGTGAGTTGTTCTATTTTTATTGGTTCCGAGTAGCTGACCTTGTAGTCCTAGAGCATTTAAGAATTTCCCTAAAAACCTCTAAAATACCACGAAGTCCCTAAGATGTTCAAAATACACTTGAATCCACAAAAATTACTAAAATGCACGAAGAATGCTCAAATACCCTTAAAACCTCCAAAACGACCACAATACCCCTAAAGCCTTTAAAATGATTTAAAAAACTCACAACCTAAAAAATAACCAATATACCTCTAAAATGTTTAAAATGTCAAAAAATACCCAGGAACTCTAAAAATACCAAAATATCCACGAAACCTCTAAAATTAACAAAATAGCCCCAATCCTAAAAAATTACTAAAATAACCTCGAAACCTTTAAAATGACTAAAATACATTTGAAACTTCTAAAATGACTAAAATGAGCAAAAATATGTTGAAACCTCTACAATGAAAAAAAAAATTGCATTGAAACATCTAAATGACCAAAATACACACATACCTCAAAAATTACCAAAATAAACTCAAAACCTTTCAAATAACCAAAATACCATTGAAGCCTCTAAATTGACCAAAATATCACTGAAACCCTAAAATGAAAAAAAATACCTCAAAAACCTCTAAAACAACAACAACAACAACAACAAAAACCTCTGAAATTCTTAAAATAACCAAAATACTCCTAAAACCACTAGAATTACCAAAATATTCTTGAAACCACTAGAATTACCAAAATACACTCGAAACTACTAGAATGATTAAAATACTCTTGAAACCTCTAAAATGACTAAAAATACCTTGAAACCTCTAATATGACCATTGTGGCGGACCTTTTTGTGTCTTGGGCTGGATCGCTCCTGCCATACTACGACCCTATGATTCTAGGGTAGGAGAGTGGGGACTGGCCTAACTGAAATACACCTTAGGCCAGCTTGTGCACAAGTTAGAGCCCTGGTAGGAATCTTGAGCGTGTCGTGTGCCCATAGCAGGAAATATTGTTACAAAACGTTATATCAAGAAAAACACAATATAACAGGATAACTAAAATATTCCTACTGACAACAATAATACTTGGATAGTTCCACAAAGGAGGAGTATGGTAACATGATTACATCAGGAATAGATTAATAGCAAAAAGAAGTTATGCTAGTAAATTAGCCATGGCAAAACAAAAGAAGATTAGTCTGCTAAAGGAATGGGTTTGACCCTCTGGTAGATTCAAGTCCAAGAAGGGAACCAACCTCTAATGTGGGTAACCTTAGAGGGGAATTCTACTGTAGAGGTTACTCACTTTGGAAAATGGACCTAAGTAGCTTGATCTCAGATTCTTGAGTTACTAGAGAGTGGGCTATTGAGAGGGAGAGAAGTAGGTGGTCTATTGGTGCATGCTTTTACTCCTATCACTCATATTTTTCTTCCTTACTCTCGGTTTCCTTGTTTTCTTTGTTTCCTTACTTGTTTTTCTTGTTTTTGTTGGAAAATTTAGACCCTGGTTGATAGAATTAACAAGTTTTAAATCTTAGTTGTTAATTAGATTTATTATGAATAAACTTGTTAAAACAAGCAAACATCAATATCATGTCAAAATCATGTAGCAAAAAAAAAAAAATAAGACAAGATATGATAACCCAGGAAAACCAATGAAACAAACTAGTTTCACAGTAAAAAAATCTGGGGGGAAACCTTTCCAAAAAGCAATCCACTATAGTAAAGAGAAGTTCCAGATCTAGTACAAAACCTTTGTCCCTAGACTCTACAATCCTCGTAGATGAACTCACAACAGAAACCTTCTATCGCTTCAGAACCTCTGAACTCTTCAATATATGAACGTCACCCTTTTTGATGCACGGATCCCAGTACGTGACTAACCAAAGATGCATAACTCCCAGTAAGTGACTAACACACCAACTTGAAGAAGATTGTTGGCTGCAAAGTTCTTCACTTCATCAACAATGAAGATCAAGAAGCACTTGGTTACAAAACCCTAAGGCGCAAAGATGCAGTAGCTTATTTCAGAGAGAATAAGGCATCGGTCACCTTTTGCATATGTTCTCCTTGTATTCTCTTATGTGACGGCCTCTAAATATAATCCTTATATAGGTCTAGGGTTGTGAGAAAAAAAACCCTACACATACATGTCAACATGGGCCGAAAATCAAATCTGGAAATCTGAATTTCGTAAAGCTCAGTAATTTTCGATCGATCGAGGAGGTGTCGAGCCTATCTGTTGCGAGCTATCGAGGAGCTATCGAGGGGACAGAACTTTGCTCGATCGATCGACCTAGCTATCAAGAGGTATCGAGATTGCGATAAAAAGAAGCTGAAGATCTCAATAGATAGCCTAGCTGTCGAGAGGTGTCGAGCAACTATTGAGCTTTAAAATCCAGCACTTTCTAACTTGATTCTTGGACAGACTTGCATGGCTTTAACACCTGAACTTGAAACAAGGTTTCTTGAAGTATTAAACACATCCTAGATCTACCCAATTACAAGTAAAATGCGTTTTGTCAAAGGATTAGCCAATTACATAAAATATTGACATATGTTCCTAACATAATCCACATATGTCCTAACAGTTATTCTTTCTTTTCCATTGTTATTCCTTATCCTTCTCTGCTGTTCCCACTATGTTGTTGTTTACTGTGCAAGTCTATGGCCTTTTATACTGCCTGCTATGACAAAATTTACCATTTTTACCCCTCAACTACTTTTGGCATGTTGTGGGTGTCCTTCCAAGACTGCCCACTAATCTGCCGGCTGTTCAGCCCCCACCACTACACTGTGTTGGCAGTGCCACGCCTCATACCCAAACAAAAGTAGGTTTTTTTTTTTTTTTTTTTTTTTTTTTTTTTTTTAAACTTCCTTTGGCGCTCCCATCCGGATAAGGACTATGTTTCTCTCTTATCAACCTTTATAACATGCACCTAGTGATTCCAACAGGACATTTCCTCCAAAAGAGCTTAAGCGAGAGCCCTAAAATAGGCATCATCTTCTCCCTACTGTCAGACCACACCCTCTCTTACCTCTGACCCATTGTCCACCTCTCCTGTATTGGCTGGGTACAAGTAGGTGGTGCTTGAGCCTTGTGTGCGTGCTCTACTCCCATATGAGTTCATTGTTGTTATGACATTCATGCGTTTGCCATTGCCTACAGGTTTGTCTGACTCTACTACACGCTCTGGGGCTTGTTTAACTCTTGTAGCGTGGGTGAGCTCTTGGGGTCTTTATTCTTTGTATCTCATTCCTTCTTCGGGCTGGACATTGCTTGAGTGTGGGCTTTCTCTTCTTTAATTCGATCCATCTCTCTTTTCATCCCTTGTCCGTGGGCTAGCTGTGCTCCTGCCACGCCACTACATTACTTTTGCCATGATATCGTTTAACCTTGTTTACTGTACTACTTCTGGGCTTGCGAGCTAAAGTGCCTACCATCCCAGCTTCATATGTTATTCCTCCCTTTAGTTTCTACTGCCTAACATTCCTGCTAGGCCAGTTTACACAATATCTTAGGCTTCCCCGCCCATTTTATTCCTCAGGCCTCCTCAACCCGTTTCATTCTTTGGGTGTCCTCAACCTATTCATTCTTTCCTACTTTTTTACATTCCCATGGGCTTTTGCTAAATCCTTTGGGCTTTCTTGGCCTAATTGTCACATTCTTTTCCTTTGGGTTTATTGGTCTTCGAACCAATCCCATTTACCAATTCCTTTCTTTAGGCTCCTTCGGCCCCTTTTTTGCTTTCTTTTTATTTCTCATGATTCTCATGGGTTTACTACTTCATTCTTTAAGGTTTCCTTGGTCTGTTTGCTTTCTTTGGAGGCACTTTATTAATTTGTGGGTTTATAAATCATTATTCCTGCCATTCTAGCCCAATGGTCTTTACTTTGCTATTTACTTTGCCATTGGGCCATTTTGCCAAAAAATGGGCGTCAACAACCATAATATCCCAAAACCTCTAAACAATTTAAATACCTCTAAAATGGCTAAAATGACCAAAATGCCCTCAAATCCTCTAGAATGAGCAAAAATGCTCTGAAATATCTAAAATGGCCAAAATACCCACCAAAACCGCTAAGATGGCCAAAAAACAGATTGTTTTGGAGTATTTTTGGTCATCTTAGAGGTTTTAGAGATATTTTGGTTATTTGAGAGGTTTTAGTATATTTTTTGTGATTTTAGAGGTTAAGGAATATTTTGGTCATTTTAGAAATTTTAGGATATTATGGTCATTTTAAAATATTCAAGACTATTTGGGTCATTTTAGAGGTTTGGGGGTATATTGATTATTTTAGAAATTTTTGGGAGGTATTTTGGTCAATTTTTTAGATTTTAGGGGCATTGGGGTCATTTTTTAAGTTTGGGGTTTTTTTTTATTTATTTATTTATTTATTTATTTATTTATTTATTTATTGGAAGTTTGGGGTATTTTGATCATCTTAAACGTTTTATTTATTTATTTTTTATTATTATTTGATAAAACATCTTAAACGTTTTAAATTAGGGGTTTTAATAAAAAAAATAAAGATAATAATAATTAGGGTTTAAATATATGTTGCCATTTTAATTATTTTTATTTTTTCTTTCCCGCGATTTCCCCCGTCTTTATGCTCTCTGAACAGCGCCGCAAGCTTCTAATCACCGACTCTTCTTGAAAATCAAACTCGCAAGCTTTCTCTAAAATCACGTAATGGAAAACAAACCGTCCGGTACGCCGACGAGCCTAGTCGACCAATTCGTCGTGAGTATATATACTCTCTGTCTCTCTAGTTCGATTATGTGCATTGCTTACAATTAGTATTGGATTATTAAGTAAGCTTATAAATTATAATTATCATATGGGTCATTGTTTAGATACCAGGTGATGGGGGTCTCGATCTCTCAACCATGTCTAACCAGACCATTAAGCTCGGCAGCAGTCTCCGTCAGGTCTGTGCTTAGCCTATGGTTTTTACTTCTTACTTCTTTTTTCAAATAGACCCTGAAAATACAAAGAGTTCTTGTATAGACATTTTAACAAACAGGTAGAGTTCATTTTGAGAAATTTATGATAAACATGGATAATGAGGTTTATTTAGATGATTTTGAGAACTGGGTTTTTGCCCATTTTGTGTTTGAAGATTATTATGCATACTATGAAAAAAAAAAAAAGCACCATTGGATCAAATTGACTGCGAAAATATAAAGAGTCCTTATATTGACATTTTAACAAACAGAAAGAGTGCATTTTGGGAAATTATGGTAAATATTGATAATGAGGCCTATCTGAAATAGTGAAACTCTGCCACCATCACAAGTTCACAACCCAACATTTTAATTGTTGTCTTGTCCTTCTACTACCAGAATCATGGTGTACTATTACTATTCACGGTATGTGCTGAAGTGAGTACCCGATTGTGTTTTTGTTCCCGTCGATTATCTGTGGCTGTAGAGCCCTGAAATGTGATAGAAAAGTGAAATGGGCACGGGGCTTTATTATTTTTGTTCTTCTTATATGCGTGAACAATTGTTAAAAAACATTGTAGCAGTTTTTTTTTTTTTTCCTGATTCATTTTGGTTGATTAGTGGTTCATCGTAATTGACATTGGGTAAATTTCCAGGACGGTGATGTTCTTTCTGTCATGAAAGCTGGGACATTTAAATTCTCAAAGCCAAACAAATATTGGGTTGAGAGCTCACAGAAAAGGGTGAGTAAGGCACTATAAAGTATGCTGGATATAAAATAATATATGCACTTTTTCATTCTTGGTTGATAGTGATCTGTGAATTTGCTTTTCGAAGTGTATGGTCATGACTCATGACTACTATGCTACGCCATAGAAGTCAGATACCTTACCTAGTGTGCACATCAATCTGAATATGCTTATGATAGCAAAGTGAATTGCAATGTATTATAGTAGGCAGCAGTGTTGAAGCAGCAAGTGATGGGGTTTATATATTTTATGCCACAATGCCTTCTGGAATATGTTTTTATTATAAGGTGTTGTTACTGCCCCAAATAGTTGCAGTTTTTTTTTTTGGTGGTAAGGGGGAGGGGAGGGGAGAGGAGTAGATTAGATTACTTTTGAGGCATTTGTTTTACATTATGTGCTAATTGGTGATTATTTTGACCATGTATTGAATTGGACCTCTCTTTCTATTTTGTGTTTTATACTTCAGCGGTGTTTCTATTCTTTTAGCTACATTGGGAGAAATTGATCGCTAAAGTGTTCATATGTTTTAGTTATTTCACATGGATTCCAATTGTTTAATTTTTCTTATTTTTCCTTTTCTTTTGATGTTGTAATTTGTTGTTTTGTACAGTATGAGCCTCATGCAGGGGATTCTGTTCTTGGAATTGTGGTGGACTCTAAAGCAGATGTAAGAAACTTCACTTGATTACATCATTGAATCTGGTGTCATTAATTCTCTAATGCTAGTAGTAACTTCTTTCTGTTTTAGATTAGTTTCTTTTTAAAATCAAGCAGCCATTTTGTCCCTTAATTGTTACCCATGTGAAGAAGAAGAATTGCCCAATCTTCAACTTGAAATGACCAATTTGGAAGAGTACTATCACTTGGGAGGTGATAATACCTGTATTTATCCATTTTTTTTTGTAGGCATTTAATGTGTTGTGGAGATATTGATGCTAGGGATTTTATCCCTTAGGAATTAATGTCTCCCGTGGATGTTCTGCCATGGTCTCCTTCCAAGTGACATACTCTCTTTTTATGTAAATTACCAGCCTTTTGCTTTCAATTTCTTTGAAGTATGCAATGTCAAAAAGTTCTTTCTGCTTTAATGAATTTATGAATACCTTTCTATGATCCTTTTGTCTTTCATTTACAGAACTTTCTTGTGGACATAAAAGGACCTGCATTGGCATTTTTGCCCGTGCTTGCATTTGAAGGAGGAACTAGGAGAAACATACCAAAGTTTGAGGTGTGTACTCTATGCATGTTGTGTGGGAAGTAGGTTCTTTGTGTGTTCAACATTATTGTTATTATTTCTGTCTTAGTTGTAACACTTGGGAGAGAAAGATGGAAGGTGTTATAAACTCAATGCTGCTTTCTCCCTAGTTTCTAGAGGCCTTTTAATTGGAGAATAAAGCAAGAAAACTAATATTTCTCACTTAGCACGAATGGCAATTTGAATAGTTGGTCTTGATTTTGCTGCCAGTGAATTCTGGCTCAAATGGTACTTCTTAATCCATAAGAATGAGATGCAGGGTGGGGTTGTGGGCTTAAATGCAGTGCCCCTTCTTAATGTAGAAATCAAAGCTTTTAAATAACTTAGGAGCTAGTAAGGAATATACTACACTTTCTGGATGATGTTTATGAGTTAAATAGTATGAACCTTTTCTTTTCTTTTCTTATTTGAATGCTCTGAGTGTCGGTTGTAGACCATAGTGAGTTCTTTGTTCTGAATTAAAAGATGTGGGCTTTCAAAATTTTATAATTTAGAAGAAATTTGATCATAGTATTGAAATCACCAACAGTTTCTAATCTTGAACGCTGGTTGTTCATTCCAATATTTTCTTTCTTTTGCTTTATATGTAGGTAAGAAGTGATGGTTAATTCATATAGTTATTTGCTTGATGTGTATTATGTTTCTGAAATATTTTCTTTTTGTTAATGTATTGTGTTGCAGGCAGGTACTTTGATCTATGTTCGGGTTGTCAAGGCAAACCCTGGCATGAATCCAGAGCTTTCATGCACTGACGGTTAGTTTTTATTGAAAAAAAATTGTGATTGATGTGCGCCATAAATATGTCATGGTTCTGACCCTTTGTTAGTTTCATTTCTTGTTAATTTGATATTTTTGGCAATCTCCTGACTTTTTTGTTATCTTGTTTTTCATTTTACAGCCAGTGGGAAAGCAGCAGAATTTGGCCAACTTAAAGATGGTTATATGTTTGAATCTTCAACTGGCCTGTCAAGACTGTGAGAATTTAGCTCCCCCTTAATTCATATTTAACGCTTGATAGATCTCTTAAAACACTCTTGTGCCTGAACACACGGTTGCTGTAAGGCACATCTTTTTTTGGGTAAATTTTACTTTGTGATCCTGGAATATATGGTATGTTCGATTTTGCTTCCCCATATTTTTGAAAGGTGAAATTTAAATCCCTACTAATTTTTTGCACATGACTAATGGCATGTTGAAAAGACTGCTGATGCAGACTTTTTTTTTGTTGATGTGGCACTAGCCACCCACCCACCCAATTTTTTTTGTCTTGTCTCTTCACTTTCTTCTTTTCTTCTCCTGCCATCTCCAGCCACCATGAACTCCCAAAGCCCCTCACCTAAAATTGCCACTGGCAAGACAAAGCTCACCACCACCACCACCACTCTAAACCCTCACCATGGGAAGCACACATGCAATGGTGTGTGGCTCATTGCGGGGATCATCATAGTAGCTCATTTAAAAAGAAAAATGCCAATTTCATTGCCAAGAAGAAAACCAAAAATTTACAGAGAAGGTACTATCACAAGAACAAGCAGTAAGCAGCTGCAAACAAGAACAATATCACATCAACCTATGAGCCATTAAAGGAGAGAATTAATCATCACCTTAAGAGAAAAATTGAGTGGGAATTGTTGGGTTGGAAAAAAAAAATTTTGAAAGGAGGAAGGTTGACACTCCTGAACTCTTGAGTTTACAAATGTACCATGCTTTTTTGTTTGCCATTCCTTCTTATGTGGGAAATAGGTTGGAAAGGTTGCTGGGGAATATGTTATGGAGTGGTCCAGGAGATAAGTTCAAATTTCCTTTAGTGGATTGGAATACAATGTGTTCCCCAATTTCCAATGGGAATATGGGTGTGCATAAGTTAGGCACTGTTGCCTTTGGGGTTTTGGAAAGGAAGAGACCCACTTGTAACAATAAAGTATGGGGTGGATTGGGGAGGGTGGACAACAAAGCAAGTGTGAAGAACTCATGGATGTAGCTTATGGAAGAGAATCCGGGTGGGGTGGGCTAGGTTTTTCAACCCATAAAGTCTCTTTTGTTTGTTTGAAATCTTTAGGCTATCTTGTGGCAGTCTTTCCTTCAATAAATTAAATTATATATATATATATAAAATTGAGGGACCAATGTTGAACCTCTTAAATTTGAGGGACCAAAATCAAACTTACTTTATGTCTCAGATACCTAAAGTACAATTTACCTTTCATTTATTTCTTTTTTATTCCTTGATTTGATAGGGAAACATAACTTATGCAGCCCACATATATCATGGTTATAAAGCTTGAAATTTTCTTTCTGTTGTAACGATATGTCTCTTGTCTTGTCTCTAGGCTCCTGAGCTCTCCAACATGTCCAGTTCTTGATGCATTAGGGAAGAAGCTTTCATTTGAGATAGCGGTTGGCTTAAATGGTCGTGTTTGGGTATACTTCTTCAGAAACTACTTTATTGTAGTTGGGTTAAACAGTTCCCTGTTTCCAATGTGTGTGTGTCTTTTAAATTTTTATTCCACCCTAACCTTCTCATGTTTAATATTGTATGCTGCAACCTTGTTTTCAGAAACTTCTTCCTGATACTATCTTGTAAAAATCTTATTGACTTGTAGGTCAATGCCACTTCTCCATCTACAGTCATTGTTGTTGCTAATGGAATTATGAACTCAGAATTTAAGAGTGGGGTACAGCAGAGAGGGATGGTGGAGAAATTGCTTCAGAATTTAAAGTTGTCAAGTCAGTCCTTCTCCTATACATATATGATTCCGACCTCTACATTTATTGGATGCTTGTTATTAACTCATTTTCTACAACTTACAAATGTGAAACAAACTTCTTTAATGTTTTCTTTGCAGCTTGATAATTAAAAAGTGCATGCTTTGGAGCTGTTAGCTGTTGTCAAATTTCCCTTTTGCAGAGCATGGTTATGTGGGGGTTATAAAGACAACAAATTTCTACACACGCTAATGCCCTTTTTTCATTCTGCTGTCATAGAATCTTATATGAAATGAGTTTGTGTATACCATTGCAGTTTTATTTTATATTTTGATCATCTTTTGGACTTGGAAGTCATTAAATTTTGCATATTTTAGGTTATCTTTGGAATTGGTGAGGAGTTATATTGTAACTTTTAATTTCAAGCATGGAAACTTTGTGATTTTTTTACATTTTTGGAATTGGTGAGGACTTTTATTTTACAACTTGTTATTAATGAAAACTTTGTTCATTTCTTTGTTTTTTAATGACCCTAATAAATTGAACATTAAGGCACAAAAATTGGTAACAAGTTGAAATACAAGAAACTGGCAGACTAATTGAGAAAGGCATGTTAGTGTAATGTAGTGATTTACTATAATGCTCATAGGATGTTAGTGTAATGTAGTGATGTGGGTTCCAGTTAGCTGTGAGCACCTTCCTCGGACTAATTGCTTCATCGGTCAACTCTTCCTTTCGGTTTACCGAGGCCACTTTAGTTTAATGTGTTGATGGTTGGGCCTTTTAAGTTCCTCGGCTCAAGCCCAATGGGATCAAGCTTTCTGGCCTCCCACAGTGACTAATAGGAAAAATTTTACCTTATGCCTATATTTAATGGGTGAATTGGTGATAACAAATTCGTAATTCTATAGGGGAAATAAATGGTAATTCTAATGGGAAAAATCCAATGGAATATACTAGTGATGATTTTAGTCAATCGGCCAGAAAATGGGGGTATGCCATACGTCATCCCATTATTTTATGCGTAAAATAAAACCATTAACATATGTAAAACGTAAATGGTGAGCTGTTCATGAAAATGACAAATATGTATATTCATAAAATGTGTTTTCATATTAAATAATAGTAAGTATTTTACAATTAATAGTTTACCTGTAAAATAGTATGATAATTGTTAAATGTCAAATTTAAAACTTCAAGAGGTTTCACGTTTTTTGTTAAAAACATTGATAATTTGATAGTAACCTCAGCTTATCCTGAATGCCATTAATAAATGTGGATGAAAGTTGGTATTAAATTACCCTCAAACCTAAGGTTGAAATTAACTAATATCCTCTCCAATATTGCAGGTGGTATCTTGTGAAAACATGTGATTTATATATAATAATGGTAGCGGGTATAAGTAAAAGTGATATTATACTAATCACCAATTTCCAGAAGTAAAAAACTGTCTCTAGTGTACTAAAAAGATAAAATTATATATAAACAAAGATTAAAAACATGTAAAAGGAGAAAATTATGTGATATCATATTTTTATCTACTATATGTGAAACTCTCTAAAAAAAATTGTAATATAGTGATTTAAAACATAACGCTTTGTTTATTTTGGCGATAATATTATCTAGAAAATGAGTTATTTTTTTAAAAATATTTTCTATAAAACTATCGCATTTTTCTATGTTTGATGGCAATCTTAAAGATATTTTTCATTTGGCCTTTTTTTTTTTTTTTTTTTTTTTGCTACCAAACACTAGAAAACACTGATTTGGTATCAAAATTAGCGACTTTTTCTGATACTTATAATACTTGCACATTGGGTATCAAAATCAGTGATTGGACTATTTTGTAATTTTTGAAAAATAAAGTAACAATAATAGAAGATAATCTAGTAAATACTTATCAGTTATCATACAAGCCCAAATTTAAAATAGATGATAAAGTAAGAGGAGTCTTTTTTTTTTTTTTTTTTTGAGAAGAATAAATTAAGAGGAGTCAGATAGCAATACTTTTTTTTTTTTTGAGAGGGAAACACATCAAGCTTTATTAAGAAAAACCAACAATGTCATCTTGAACAACAGAGCGTATGGGTGGTGGAACATCCTCCATCCACACCGAAAAATCTGAAATACAAAGAGCATGTCTTGCCAACTTATGCGCAACCTTATTACCTTCTCTCTTTACATGAGAGTAAAGTAATTGATTAAAAAAAGTAGCATTAAATCTAATATCCTCCATTAGCAAACCATCCGTGGAGAGGTAGGGGCTGTTCTTGATCAACGCCGTAGTCAACACCATCGAATTAGACTCCAAGATGCCGCTGTGAAATCCCACCTGTGTTGCAAAGGTCAAAGCTTTTGAAGCTGCCATGGTTTCAATCTCTAAAGCTATGTATAGCTGAGGAACCTGTTCAGCCATTGAAGCCAAAACCATACCATTCTCGTCTTGGATCACCACGCCAATACCCGATTTATTCTGGTCTTTGCAAGTAGCGCCGTCACAATTGATCTTCACCAATCCTTGTGAAGGAGGACGCCATCTGGTTTGGGAGGGAGTGGCTGTTACCCGTGGAACTGGAGAGAGTGGTCTAGGATTAATCTGCACAAACTCAGCTATTCGCTCTCATGTCGTTGCAACAATCTGATGAGAGCCAATGGTAGCTTTGTTCAGACATATCAGGTTCCTTTGAGTCCATATAAGCCAGGCCGAGGTGAAGAAGAACTCCAGGTCTTGCTGGTTGGTAATGAGCCATGATAATAACTCTTTGAAGTCCACAAAGTTATGGGTTCTTCTGCATTGCCACTGCATATCATCCTCCCAAACCACATCTAATTCTCTACAAGACCATAGAGCATGCAGCGCAGATTCTGAAGCTTGTTTGCAACGATCACAAATTGGGCTTTCAATGACCGTTCGACGCACAAGGTTCTCCTTTGTGGGCAGAGAGCTACGGCATGCCCTCCACACCAGGTTTTTTATTTTATTAGGCACGTGGACAGACCAGATTGTCCTCCACAGGTGACTCTCCTGCTCCCTTTGCTCCTCTTCAACTTCGGATTGCACTTCAGCTTTCAAGAACCTATACCCTGACTTGGAGGTGTAGATGCCATTGTTTGTGAAGGGCCAAAACAAGCTATCCTCTGCCTCACACCGTGACAATGGAATGGCTTTGATCAGCTCTGCCTCCAATGGGGTGAAAATACCATCAATCATCTCATGGTTCCATTGCCTAGAGGTTTCCTCAATCAAAGTTGCCACTTTAGCATCGGCCAATGTATCAATTATAGGTGAGAGAACCTGTGGTGGATGCTTCCTTGGCAACCGATGGTGTTGCCAAATGCTCACTGCCTTGCCATTCCCAATCCTCCAACGGCAACCCCTAAGTAAGACATCTCTTCCATGTAAGATGCTATTCCAAGCATGTGAACCCCCACTAGTGTGTTTAGCCTCCATTATTGTACAATTTGGGAAGGAGCGAGCCTTAAAAACTTTGTAAAATAAGGACTCGGGATTTTTCAAGAGTCTCCAAGCTTATTTTGCCAACAAGGAGTCATTGAACATGGCAATGTCTCTAAAACCCATACCCCCCTCCAATTTTGTTTTAGTTAGCTCATCCCACTTCAACCAATGTATCTTCCTTCTATCCCCCCTTTGGCCCCACCAAAATTTCTTGATCAAGGTCTCGATTTCATGGCAAAGACCTAATGGGAGTTTAAAGCATCCCATAGCATATGTTGGTATGGCTTGGATGACTGCTTTTATGAGGATCTCCCGTCTGGCCTAAGATAAGAGCTTTCCTTCCCAACCTTGTAACTTACGCCATACTTTTTCTTTAATAAAATTGAACCCTTCCTTCTTCCTCCTTCCCACCAAAGATGGCAGCCCAAGATATTGCTCAAAGTGTACAATTTCTTGTATTCCCAATGCAGCCTTGATTTCTTGTTTGGTTGCTTCATCGGTTGATTTGCTAAAAAATATGGCCGTTTTGTTTTTGTTCACCTTTTGCCCCGATTCTTCTTCATAAGTCCCAAGGATATCAATGATTTTTCTGCATTCATCTCCCGTTGCCCTACAAAAAAGGAGGCTATCATCTACAAACAAAAGATGGGTTAGTGCTGGACCCCTCCGGCAAAGAGAGAAGCCTTTTATCTCCCCCACATCTGCTGCATGTTGGATGAGACCATGGAGACCTTCCGTGCAAAGAAGGAAGAGGAAATGAGGTAAAGGGTCTCCTTGGCGAATTCCTCTAGTTGGATGGATTAATCCTTGGGGTTCACCGTTGACCATGATGGAGTAAGTGACTGTTTTCACACATACCATGATCAAACCAATCCATCTCTCATTGAAGCCCATTTTTCTCATGACATTTTCAAGATACCCCCATTCCACCCGGTCATAAGCCTTGCTCATATCAAGCTTAATGGCCATATAAGCTGTTTTTCCTGTACTCAAATTTTTCATGCTATTAAGTGTCTCAAATGCAACAAGTATATTGTCCAAAATCAACCTATTCTTGGCAAAGGCAGATTGGTGTTCAGTGATGATGGTGGGTAAAATTTTCTTAAGTCTATTTGCAAGAACTTTAGAGAAAATTTTATAAAGGACGTTACACAAGCTAATGGGACGGTATTGAGTGACATATTCAGGGTTATTTGTTTTGGGAATGAGCGTAATGAAGGTATGATTTAGAGGGTATGGGAGAGTACCTGAATTTAGCCATGAAAGTACCGAACTCGTCACATCACTGTCAACTAAACCCCAAAAATGCTGATAGAACAATGGTGGCATGCCATCGGGTCCAGGTGCTTTAAGAGGGGTCATTTGCTTAAAAGCTTCTTTGACTTCATCACCATGAAAAGGAGCAATTAGGGCTGTATTCATTTGCTCTGTAATGACCGGTTGGATATGTGACAAGGCTTCCCCTTGTGTGTTCGGGTAGGAGGAGGTGAAGAGTTCGTTGTGATAGTTGATCAAGTGAGCTGCAATCTCATCCGGTTCGACTCTCCAATTATTTGCTCCATCCATGATTCCACGGATTAGATTTTTTTAAATCTTTTAGTGGCTCGGCAGTGAAAAAATTTGGTGTTATTATCTCCATTTTTCAACCAAAGTGTGCATGATCGTTGGCTCCACATGCGTGCTTCCTTGTCTAAGAGAGAGTTAATCTCCTCTTTGAGAGCCCTAACCCGTGCATTCTGCCCATGTACTTGTGCCTCATCTTCGGCAATTTTCAACATCTCTTTCTTTTTTGTCAATTCCTTCCTAACATTGCCAAAAACATTATGGTTCCACCATGCAAGGTCTCTACCACATCTTTCCACTTTTTTAATGATTGCACCGTCCCCATACCCATGGGAGAAGGATGACCATGAAGCCTCCACCAATTCGGCACACCCAACATCTGAAAGCCACATCTCCTCGAATCTAAACACCTTTTTCCTTGGTGGGATTATTAAGCCTGACAGATTAATACATAGAGGCAGGTGATCGGATGAATTACAGTGAAGGTGGTAAACAGTTGTACCTGGAAATTTTAGGAACCAATTAGCATTTGCCACACCCCGGTCAAGTCTTTCCCAAATAGAATGTCCATCAGTGAAGTGTTTACTCCATGTGAACCTACTACCCTCAAAACCAAGATCAAGGAATCCACACTCATCCAACACATCCTGGAATAGTTGCATCTGCCCTTGGTGCCGAATTGCTCCACCAAGTTTTTCTTCCTGGCGAATTATTTCATTGAAATCACCTGCACACAACCATGGCACCTCCGGATGATGGTTCAAAGTTCTCAAGCTATCCCATGCTTCTCTCCGTTTTGAAGTATCTAGTTCGCCATAAAAACTAGTGAACCTCCACTCCTTATCAGTGCCTTTGTCAATCCAAGTATCAATGTAATAATTGGATGAGTCCATCACTACCAAATTCATCGACGACCTCCAAAAAAGTACTAATCCACCTCCATGCCCGACCCTTGGTACCACCCACTTGTGTTCGAAGTCTAAATTTGCTTGAATCATGTCTAGCCTTGCATCATCTGCCAGTGTTTCGGCAATGAACACTACAGAGGGATCTTTAGCCCGGATAATATCACCAAGCTCTTTCCCTGTACGCAGGTTCCCAAGCCCGCGACAGCTCCACACTAAGCAATTCATGGCGACTGGCAAGGCTGAATCTCAGCCTCCGCCAATATGGTATAATCATCTTCCTCGCTCCTTGAAACCTGACAACATTTGTTGGGTAACTTGGAGTGATCATCATTGAGAATAAAGGGTCTTTTCCCATAATTCAGATTACCTTGGGACACTTCTTCCTTTGGTGTTGAAAAGACATGGCAAACCCTAATCCATCGTGGCTTGGGTGCAAGCGTAGAAGCCCTAGGACTTTGGTTGTCACGTGCAGAGTTAATTGCCTCATGCGTGTTTAATTCTGGGTGTAAACCGGAATTTAATGCTGCTGAGCCATTGCCTATTGAGGCTGGAATTGTGGTGTTATACTTCACGGATGCATGTGGACTAGATTCCGTAAAAGGAAGGGTTGAATGGGTACCAATATGGGAGGAATCCTTTTTGGGATCAAACTCATTTAATGCCCTGCCAATCTCATTAAGATGGAATTCAGTGCTTTGCGAAATTAAGGGAGCAGAATTAATTCCCTTATATGGATGTAGACCGTTTGACCTTGCTGCCGTTGGAGAGTTATTACATGTAACGGATTGCAATGAATGTTGGCGCTCCTCCAACGTAACAGTCTCACTTCGACTCTGTCTCTCCGCCCCAGACTCACGGTTGTTTAGTGGTGGTGCTTGTGGTACCTCCGCCTGATTCCTGCTATCCCCGTCTCCCTTGCTCCCATCAGGTCCCTTGTTCATTGAACCTGGAACGTGACTCGATCTAGTCTTGTAGAAACTAGGGACAGCTATGACCTGTTTACTTAAGTGTGAGAAGGGAGCAGCCCTTAAGCTTGATCCAAACTGTTTCATTTTCGGAGTAAGTGAACCTTCGCTATTCAACCAAATCTCGCAATCCTTGTCATCGTGGTCAAAGCAACCACACCAATAGCAAATGTTTGGAAGTCTCTCATACTTAAAACTTATCCAAATCTGTTTCTCACTCCCTACTGACACCAAGCGTCCGCGGCAAAGAGGGCTCGTTATATCCATTGCAACACGAACTCGAATAAAATTCCCTCCTTCCGAGTCAGACGGGTTTGTGATAGGTATGACCGTTCCAAGGACCTCACAAATCTTCTCAGCTGCCTTCACATTCATGAACTTTATGGGAAGACCGTGCACTTGCACCCAAAAAGTAGTCTTGTCCAATGTGAGATCATCAAGGGACGAAGTAGTATCATACCTCTCCATAACTATCAAATGCTTATCAAACGTCCATGGTTCACTATGGATTACTTTGTCAACCTCTGCTTTGTTATCAAATACAAATAGTACCTTATGATCACCTAAATTACGCACCCTGAACCCGTTTTTAGAGCGCCAGAGAGGGGTGAACGTTTTTGCAATAGCATCAATGTTCAGTGCTCTCTTTGTGAGGAATTTTGTAGCAATGATGAACTCCGGAGAGCTTAGTTCCTCGTCCAAGGAACAACTTGGACCTTCTTTGTCTGACAAAGTAAGGCGATTCCAATTAGTGGTCAAATCCTCCATGATAGTGAGATACAAAGAGTAAGGATCGAAAAAAACCTACACTGTTTCCCAACAACCCCTGAAAGAATCCCAACAAGCCTTAGAATAATAGTGTTATCCCAAGGAATACTATCACTCCTTCACAAGGAAGGGACAACTATTCTACTGTATAAGAGAGCTATAGTGAGAGCTTTCTTAGGTACAGAGGAACATCATATAGCAATACTTGATCCAAGAATTTAAAATTGAAAAAATAATGAGGCAAAACTTTAATGGTTCGTTTGGATTAAGGGGGAAGGAGGGGGAGTAGAGTAGAGTAGAGTAGAATTGATCCAAAATTAGCCTATTTTTAGCCAACTCTATTGTACTCTACTCCCTTCCACTCCCCTTCCCTTTCCCCTCAATCCAAACAAGCCCTAACTGACATTAGGATACAGTGGCTCAGCATAATAATCAAACTAGTACGGGGCAAGAAAGAACGAAGAAACAAAAGGATAGGCTTTTGAAGAAAAATCAAAAAAAAAAAAAAAAAACCCATTTAAATAAATTAATGAGCAGAGTCTTGACAAGGATATCAAGTGTTGAAGTTGCCTCGAGTGTTCTTTTACTAGAGGCTTATCACAAAAAGAGTAGAATTGGGTTTGAAGTTGCGAAGACTTGAGGCTTCAATTGGGTTATTACAGTTGGACATGTCGTGTACATAGTTCATGCGCAAGATAGCCTAAAAATTACATAAAAAGAATTACAAACAAACAAACAAACAAAAAAGGCTTTATGGGCTGGCAAACCTACGTAGCCCACCCTACCTAAACTCTCTTCCGTAAGCTACAGCCATGAGTTCTTAGCACTTGCTTCGTTGTCTATCCACCCTATACTTTATTGCTACAACCCGTCTCTACAACTGGTTTTAATGTGGCAGACGTATGAGACGCGTGTCTCGCTGATATATGGGTACCCCACATGCGTCTCATAAGGCACAGGAGTTCTATGCATATTTTAAGTAATCAAATTACATGTTTAAATTTATAGATTTAATTAATCTATTGAATTTCTTTATTTCAATCTTGTTCTTAATTATGCTTTTTCTAAACTGAAATCCTAGCTCTGCCATTGCTCGATGGCAAGCCATTTTCTGGTTCCACTAATTCGACTTTTAGCCTCCATTCTTTTTTTTTTTCTTTTTTTTTGAGAAAGATTAGCCTCCATTCTCTGGTTTCACTAATTTGACCTTTAGCCTTCTTGATACTTACAATGTGTTGTGTACCTTTACCAAAAGGTAGCCTTTATTGTTTGGCTAAAGCTTTGCATTGTTGCTATATTTTTGAATCTACATATTGCATCATCCAGGAGCTTAACCACCGGAAGCATCATCTAGTTCCTGTACTCTTGCTGTTTCTAGTATCTCTTCATATGTAAATATGCATAATAAAACTGTTCATGGTGCTCACAATGTTGCTTTTGATATGTGGCACTATAGATTAGGTCACCCATCTTATTCTAAACTCAATGCTATCTGTAACAAAGTACCTAGCTAACATAGATTCTACAAACCAGTTGTGTGATGTGTGTCCTTTAGCCAAACAATAAAGGCTATCTTTTCATCTTTAGCATGTCTCTAGTTCTGTTTTTGACTCGATTCATTGTGATGTATGGAAGCCACTTTCCTATGGTACAGACCACAAGGTTCCTTATAATATTTTGGAATAGTGTTAATTAGTTAATTACACACACCAACTTGCACACGCGTCCGTACAATTGGGTAAAAAATGATTGAAATCATGCATTGAAGACATGATTTTAGTTGTTTTTCAACTGTGTATATGGACATTGGACATATGTGCAATAGATTTTACCGTGATATTTTTAGGTATATATATTTTTGGTAAAAAAAGTAACAAATAGAAGATAATCTATATCATACATGTCAACAGGGTCCAAATTTAAAACAGATGATAAAGTAGTAGGAATCACATACTCACATAGCAATATAATACTTTATCTTTATCTTAATTCTACACCTTTTATTTGAAGTCTCAATTCTCTAGTTGCCTGTGTTCATGTGTTTGTGTAATTGTGTTCTCTACGGATACCCTTATCTGAACCTACACCTTCCTGACCACCCACCCTCCTTCCTCAATCCCTTTCTTGGTAGTGACTCTTTTGTGTATCTTTGTAATCATGTGTCCTTGTATGGTACCCAATGCTATATTGGAAAATGATAGCCATTATGACCCTGCTTAATAAGATATAAGTTCCTAATTAACAATTTAACAAAGTTATTATCATATGTAATCTTACTATTGCTAGTTAAAACTAAGCAAAAAAAAAAAAAGAGGAGTTTTCACGTAACGTAGTGCAATTAATTTATAGGATTTGTTAATTGTTATTGCAGTTTTATACTTTTATGTGATGTGAGTTTCTAATATATATTGATAAAGTTACTATATGTCACGATTAACCCTACCACTCTTATGATAGGGTATTAGATGCTTAAATCAGTGAAGTAATCTATATCTTTAGTTTTATTTCTACAGTGAATATGATGAACAAGCATATATATAGTGGAATTTATTTATTGAATTTATAAATTTCAGTTAGTTATAAGAAATGATCGATTAATCAATTGAATAGTCTAAATTATATAAAAAAAATCACTATTATTTGTAAAAATAAAGGATATGGCCCCATTAATTTTGATGAGTAGCCACCTTAGAGCATCCGCACTGGAAAGGCCAAATGCCAAATGCAAAGAAAATATGGCATTTCAAGCCCAAAAACCTCAGCAGCTAGAATTGTAAAAGCCAACAATTGCAAAAGAAAATATTAACATTTTATCTCTGTCTCTCTCATCTCTGTCTCTCATCTCTCATCTCTGTCTCTCCATCGAGCTTCACCAGAAGCAACCCACAGCACAGCCAACCCAGCACCACAGATCAGACACCGACCAAACCCAGCACCACAACCATGACCCATGACCCACGACCAAACCTAGCACCACAACCACGACCCATAACCCACGGCCAAGCTGACAGTGACACCCACAACCCACGGCCAAACCGACGGCGACGCCATCGAGCATGGCCAAACCCACAAATCTGACCCCCATAACTAACAAAAACCCACCGAAGCACAATCAACAAAAACCCATCGCCGAAGCACAGACCCACAATCCACAACCGAAGCACAGACCGGAGCACAATCAAACCCAGATAAGTAACAGAGAAGTGAGACAGGGGAGAGAGAGAGAGGAAGGAATGAAAAAAATGAGAGAGGAGGAATAAAAAAAATGTTTTTTATGTTTGTCTTCTGAACTTAAAAAAATAAAATTTTAATAAAATGGTAAAATAATAGAGTTTTGGGATGCTGGAGGTATTATAAAATAGTATGTTATAAGTGATAAAGTGGTTTTTTGAGATGGTAAAATAGAGTAAGATTAGAATTTCGAATGCGGATGCTCTTATCATATTGTAATCTCAAGAGAGTTACAATTATTACAATTGAATCGACTATTGAGTAATCAATCATCCTTAGATATTTGAACTTAGAATTTCGAATGCGGATGCTCTTATCATATTGTAATCTCAAGAGAGTTACAATTATTACAATTGAATCGACTATTGAGTAATCAATCATCCTTGGATATTTGAACTGATTTAAACTCTCTCTCTCTCTCTCTCTCTCTAATAAAAAAATTTGATAAAATTCTATTACACTCTCAGACGTTCCCATACTGTCAAGTTCACAACAATTACACAAAGTTTTAACTATTTGGGGTAGAAGTGAAGAACACCAATAACATTTTTCTTTTCAGGGTCAGTCAAACCCTGGGTTCAGGGTAAGAAAAAAAGGCAAATTAATATAATTATATCTATCGCTGTGACAATGTTCCCCTCTTAGCAGAACGCCAGAACCTATATGTTTATGCCATGCACATGCATGCATTTAATGTTTTTGTTTTCGTTGATTGTCAGCTACTCTCCAATCAACCAACATGCATGAACAATCTCTACAGACCTTTGTCTCTTTTTTTGTTTTTTTCTTCTTCTTTTCAAAACATTTTTTTCATAAGAATTAATAGAACTTAGATACAATTCAGCACGTGGACATAGACCAAGCCAAAATTTCGAGTTAAGAGCGACAGATAATTTATGGAAGAGGTCAAGATTTTGGAGAAGGAGGGGGCTGAGTTTTATTTTTCTTTGGCCCAATTCGAATTATGCTCTAATATATATTTTTACAATATTATTTTTCTTCTGCAACTCGGGCTAAGTCCCCCTTAGGTCCTGGTATGGTCTGCATATGGATTGCATTTAGGGCTGTCCACGGGTCGGTCCGAGTCGGGTTTGTGCCCAACCCAGAACCGATCCGACGGAATCGAATTTTGGAAAAGCTCACCCGTCGCCGACTGGCAGAGTAAACAGGTCAGGCAGATCAGACTTCAACAGGTGGCGGACGGGTCGGTCGGCGTCAACGATCTGAGAAAACGAAGAGAAAACGGCAAGGAAACTGCGAAAAATTGGTTTTCTTATTCCCACATAAACTGTACATATGGTTTATATCATGGTGGTCTAACTGCAAGTCGAACATCTGATTCAACCTACTTACACAACTAACTACCCGGTAAAAGTTGGGGGGAAGTTGGTCGGGGCACAGCCCATAGTACCTAAGAGTATTAAGTAAGAGAGGGTCCACGAAAAATCTAACCCCGCCCTCCAAAATCGCCATTAAAGGAAAGAAAGCAGTATTACTCCCTCTGTGCAAAGCAATTTCGCTCTCGTGGCAATACGCCACATCCACATCATTAGGGATGTTAAAACCCTGCCTAAAGGTAGCCAAGGATGCCTCTGTATCTAGAAGGAAGGCGTACCCCATCTGAGACTCTAAAAACTGAAGGAAGAGATGGAAATAAAGAAAAGAGGCAGATGACTTACTTTGGGCTCTAGGAAAAGGAGAAATTTTGGGCTGGAGGATAAGCGTGCAGATGAATGCACGACAGAGAGGAAACTCAGGGAGTAGAGAGTGAAAAAGTGAAGGAATGACTTGGGAAAAACTATTTATAGGAGCCAAGAAGGAGTAAGTAACGCTTCGTTAACAATAATGAGTCTTAATTAACAATAATGAGGCAGAAAACCTTACGAATATCTATGCTAACAGACACGTGCGTCGCCTCGGTTCACGAACCATCAGATAATGATAACAGTAAAGCCAAACGACCAGGTACAACACGCCTTTTGAGAGCACATTAATGAGCTTTTGAATCGTCCAATACTCGCCCTTTGAACTTCCCGAATGGCTGTTGTTTCTCGGAGTCCTTGATTCGTCCTAAAGGGCCGGGCACGAATCAAGGGGGGGCTAATGTATGGCACTGAGATACCCAGTCGCACTTGGGACTTGGGCCTTAACTCCACAGTGTAGCCCAAAGACCTCAAACCCTCTCTACCTAGGGCCCAAGCCCGAGCCCCTAAGTAGCTATAGACTCAAACCTCACGCTATCTCAAAACTCAACGGGCAAATGATCTTAGTTGGCATGGACCTGGCTTCGCCACCCGAACCTTGCTCGGTAAACCTTCTCCCCGAGCAATAAGACAATTGCTCGGCATATTGATTTTCGGGTGCATGGTAGTGCCCTAGGAGATATCGCTGCCAAACACACATGCAAAAGTGGGAACAAATTCCAATGCCACTTTTGCCACTCTCCACTACCAACTAAACTCCCACTTAAGTTTAACGACATTGGACCCCCCTCTCCCACTAACAATGAGAATAATCATAACCCCCCACGAACTTGTGGGTTATAAATAGAAGAAGCAAAGGAGGGGAGAAGGTTGTTGAAAGGTTTTGAATGTGGTATAGAGGTGAGAGAGGTAGAGTCACCAAAGAGAGAGAGTGAAGGAGTGCTAAGTTGAGTAAGAGAGGATCAAGTCTTTGGGTTAGAATCACCCAAGGTAGGAAATCCAAAGCTCACATTACAAATAGATTGTGAGCCCAAGAGAGTCTAATTGGCAATCTTGCTTTGGGTGCGCACAGTATTTATTAATACAATCGATAATTTAATTGAAAACCAAGGTAAAACATTTAAGAAATTGTTCCTAGGTTTTGGCCTGTGAAAAATATATGTAGATAAATGGTTTAGTTGCATGTTGGTTGGTTTTCATTTTGTCCTGTGGCCTTTGAGTTATGATAAGGGCATTCATGTTAGTTTGTGCAAAAAATTCTGTCTACTTTAATATAAAAATCTACTTTTTTTTTATTTTATATACTCGTTTTTCAAAAAACCTCACATCAAGTTATTTATTTCGCACTACATTACATTAACATATCAATTTTTATTGATTTTTTTTAATACACAATAATCATCGTCCACTCTTTTTCTTTAATCTAGAGATACATAAAGAAAAATTAAAAAAAAAAATACGCAAAGTGAATAATATTGATCAATGTAAATTTACACAATTACTACTGCAAACTTACACATTTTTAATTTGAGTGATGTGGGTAATTTTAGGAGTTGAAGGCATAAAATTGACACATTTTCCTATTTTGCTCCAGTAGTTATGCAGTGTACTTATACTACTGAATATATTGCATGTGAAATTTTGAGTAGTTATGCAGTGTACTTATACATATTGCATGTGAAACTTCGATTAATTAGTTCTGCAAAAGTAGGGGACCAGTCCTTGACTCCTTTATCGTAGCAGTGAAATACAACAATATTAATCAGCTTACCAAAAAGAAAGAAATACAATAATCATAAGGATAATAATTGGTTGTGTACGAAAAAATTATTGTACATTGTCTTATTGCGTCAGAGCATTGAATTTTACTTTTACTATTTGTAAAAGAAAGAGGTATAAACCAATTATAAACATTAATCTTACTATTATTCCACAAATGAGCCAATAACCTCTTGTGAGGAGATCAAGTTCTAAATGCAACACTTTTATGTTTTATTATTTGAGATTGAATTATGACTGATCATACTTGTGCAAAAGAAAACTTTGAGAAGCAAATTAATCGTGCCAAACCTCGTTTCTAATAAATAATTTAAAAAAAAAAATTATGCCAAACCTTTTCAACTAAGTGACATTATTTAAGTCTCAATGGAGCTTGATTCTGTATTGTCACTAATAATTTTTAAAAATGTTATGATGACTCATCACAACATATATATAATTGTACAGTTTACATCATTTGTATCTTTTTCGTCTTTAAAGTTTAAATCCCCTCTTACTACTTTTTGCCTTAACTTTTATGTAATATTTCCATCAACGTCAATATCAACAAAAGTGACAAATCTAGGAGAGTTGAGTGAAAGATATCTCTTAAATCTTAATACTTTTCTCCTGCAATAGTTGTTTTAAGTCATGTCAATTCAACCTAAATAAGCTAACTGTTGGATATATATTAATGATAATTATTAAAATTATTATTATTATTATTAAAGGGGGTTGGCACGTGAAAAAACTAATGAGTTTAATTTTGGTGACATAGATATTCGTACTCTAAAGTCTCACCCTTTAATTTTATAATTTTCTTAACAATAATGAACATTATAATTATTAAATTATATAAACAGCTAAGTCAGATATTAATTCTCAATATTATTAACTAGTCTAATAAGCCTAAATAAGAGAACTGTGTTACTTCAGAGGAGTTTTGGACTATTATATAATGTAGAATTAGCTTAAAACATATATTATTTAGTTGGACTGTTGTATCATAAAGAGTAAAGGTCAAATTAAAAGGTTTACTGCACCATTTTGTGGACTTTGTCAACCATATGGGGATTGAATCTAGTAACAAGATTTTCATACTTTGATGTTGCTAAGGTGTACATTCAATTCACCAACTCAACAAAACCGATCCAAATTGACCCAATCTAACTAAACATGATGCCTCAGGTTGGTAGGTAATTAGGTTTGATTAAAATTTAATTTTGAGTTTCAAGTCAGGTTGGATTTGGGTTGATAGTTTTTTCAACCCATCTAACCAAACTCGATCCATCTTATATATAAGTTTATTTTATTAACTTTATTATTAATTTTTTTAGTTCGATTTTTTTTGGTATTTTAAGAATTAGTTTTGATGAATTTGAAACTTTGCAATATAGTTTAGTCATATTATGTGAATTGTAATACTTTATTAAAAAAAAGTAATTAAATAATTCATGAAAGTCCAAATTTTTATAAGACATGAAATATGTAAGCACAACCTACCAATCAAACCCAATATGTTTTAAGTTGATTTTTACACATGTGATGGGTTGGGTTGAAAAAAACCTTCCAAACCAACCCATACACACCTCTAAATGTTGTATTTTAATTTTGAATTTCTTGTTTCTTTCCCCAAATGACTTAATATGAATAAAAATTTTCTATTCTTAGGATTTTTGTTTGCTCACTATATGTGTGTATTACACGTTAAATTATTGTATTTACACATTGGAAAAATAATTTTTAATAAAGTAAATATAATATATTTTTTCTTTTACAAGTAATAGTTTTATTTAAACAAATTTTCTATGGGAATACTACAGTATAAGGTAAATTTTTTGACTCGAAGCACAAATGAAAATATCTTGTCTACCAATTGTATTGGCCTAGACTAGTTCTTATCTAGGCTTCCCACTTATCCAATGAGTACTGTCCTGTTCATTTGTTCATTTTCGTTTCTTACATAGCACAATATTCCCATTGCAGTGAGGGATATGAGTAGGACTATATGAGTAGGAGTCCTACTCATATCCCTCGCTGCAATGGGAATATTCTTCAAAACATGTTGCACATGGTAAGAGTGATTTGGGACACATTATTTAAAACACCAAAAAAAACAAACACGAATAGAAAAAAATTAATTAATATTTCGAAAGTAATAATTTTTCTGCCCAAAATACTGAATAATTACTCGGAAGACAATGGCAACCAAGAGAACTGCACTCATTTACATCCTAAATGGGAAAATTACTGTCCCTAACTAGTGAACTCTCTCACAAGTGTTTGTTGTTTCTTCTTTTTCTTATAAGATCAATTAATTCCTGCACCCCCTAATTAGAGAAAAAAAAAATCAAATAATTCTAGTGGTGGTCACCAAAAATATAGTACTCACAAACTTCCAACAATATTCACTGCCTTTATGAAGAATCTAACGGCAACCATATTCACTGCCTTGCATTGAGATTTGTGACAGCAATCATGTAGAGAATACTGAATACATAGAAACACAAAATCCAAAATCTCTCTTGCAAATTGACTGTACATATCAAAGGAAATAAAAACGAAGGAGTTCTTGTTGTCAATAATATATATAGAGTCAGAAAACACTACAAAATCATAGGAAAGGGACTGATCATGCAACATTTTTATGAAAACAAACTTACCAAGGAGGAGCAAAACAATGTGTTAACAGACACTGTGTACTGTCCTAGCTAGCTAGGTTAGCATGCCCAGCAACGTTATTTATGAGAGGACTGTTATTTTTCCAATGCGTAACATTGGCACCAGAGGACCGTACCTTGATCATTGCAACATTGGTTAATGTTCATTCTTTTTCTCCCTCACTAACCTTCATTTTCATTGATTTCTGAACTAATTTCCAACGGTATCAACCTCTTCAAATTGAAGTTTGTCAAGAACTATGCCACAGTTTGTATATGTTTATGAAGGTCCTAACATTTTAAACAATGGTATATACACGGACAATCAGACAAAAACCAGGAAAAGTGATATGTTGTAGAAGGAATAAGAGACTGCATGCCAGCCAAACTTAATTTGTCTTTCCAGAGTAAGAGAATTAACATCCAGCTCTTTAAAACTTAAACAAGTTTTGTTTTGTTCCTCAAGTTGAAAAGCAACATAACCAAGAATCATCAAATAATATTCTACAATTGACTCTTTAATTACACTATTTAACTTTTTGCAAAACGTTTAAGTTTTATTTGGTTGGGGATGGGAAAGTGGGGAGATAGAATGTGATAATTAAGGGATAGAAAAGTTGAAGGATAAAAGAAATTCAGTTTTCCTTTATGCGTATTTGGTTCGATGATGGAAAAGTAGAAAGATTGAATACTCTTTTGTTTGGTTGAGAATAAAAATATATATGAGGAAAAAAAAATATAATTTATATAAATTTATTCTCATGCCTTGTGACATAAAAAATAAATAGTTTATAAGGAGAAAAAAAAAACTGAACATAAAAGTTTGGAAAAAGAAAAAAGAAACCAAAGTTAAGGAGGGAGGAGAGGGGCTGATGGGTAAGTTCCCATCAAAGCCTCTCTCCCTCGCCCATTTTCTCCCTAATTAGGGGAGAAAATAAAACACCCCAAAATGGTGGGGTTTGGGGAGAAAACATTCAGACCCTACCAAATTATTCTCCCTTCTAGCCAAACAACCCAACTATTCAAAATCCCCCTATTTTCTTCTTTCCGTTTTCCATCCCCTTAAAAATCACCCCATCCAAACACACACTTAGTGTATGTTTGGAATCCCATAGTTTTTTGGTAGTTTATTTGTTAAGGGAAAAGTTAATAGATTTTTTAAATGCTTGGTTTAAGAAATATTTTTAGAAAATTTTTATGAAAAAAGAAAAAAAAATTGATTTTTTCACAACTTTTTATATCTTCTATGAAAATGGTATCAAAATTTTTCTTAAATGGATATTAACAAATGCCTTAAGAGCACCCATTAACATGAGTTATTTGTTAAATATGAGACAAAATATATAACTTTTGGTAGCTTATATGTTAAAAGTATGCCAAAAGGCCAAAAGTTAACATATTTCAAATAAATAAATAAAGTTTTGTTAAAATTTATTTAAAAAAAATAAGTTGAGACAAAATGCAAACGGATGCTATAAGTTTTGAGAGCATGGTAATATTTTGCAAAACTTTTCTTCTATTTGTATATTCAAACACACACTCTCTCTCAAAAAAAAAAAAAAAAAAAAGAAGAAGAAGAAGAATTTATAATAATATTTTTTTTTAATTGGATGTATAAGAGCATAAAGAGTGTGATATGTAGGTTGTATTTAAAAATTGAGATAGCTAAAATAGAGGAAAATTTAATTTTTTATTTTTAAATTTAACTTAAGTTTGAAAAACTGGATGGAATGTTCTAATACAAAAAATTTCATAGAGGCCTAATTAATATTTTATAAGATACACATCATTTGTAAACCGAGACACTTATTTTCCTAGTTTTCTTTCACAAATATTTATGTAATGTAACGCCCCTTGAATTTTTATTTTAAAATTTTGCTAAATTTTGTAAATTCGGATGTGAATGTTACAATACAAAATTTTTCATAGAGGACTAATTAATATTTAGGTAGATTACCATTTTCTTTGAGATTTTTTGAAATGACAGTACTCCCCAAACGTTTGTATAATTAATGACACTTTCCTTTGAAGTTTGTGTAAATATAACTGTTGAGTCATAAGTGCATACTCTCTCAAACCATAATTCCGCTAACTAAATATTCATTTGTGGTTGGTGGATACATGATGCCCCTGAAATATGTATAATGAAAATGATTTTCTTAAAAAAAAAAAAAAAAAAATATGCCGTAACGGAAAACTTAATTGCATTTATACAAACCTCAAGAAGAGAAGTTTCATTTCATAAAACGTTTGGGAGGAGCGTAATTTCAGAAGATGTCAAAAAGGTTGATATTTTATAAGATTAGATGATTTGTAAAACCAAGACATTTCATTTTCTACTTTCCCTTGTAGGGTTATTCATATGTATGGACAAAAAGTTTGTGATGTAACAGGCTCTAGCTAATGTGAGTTCCAGCTGGGATGTTAAAGGTATATTCATATAGCTTGAAAGTGATATACATATCTTACTTTCCTAAAGCAAAATTTTAGTGGTGCTTTAACCTCGCAGGCTCATTAAGCTTGAGTCTATATGATCATCATCATCGTAATGCGTTTATGTTTCCACACGCGCATTCCAACAGAAACACACACACACAGACAGGCCTGACAATGATAGGGGCCGATCTTGAAATGGTATATGTACATTGGGGTAAAATACAAAGCCATCGGTTCAATTCTTGATGATGATGATATGTGACCATCAGAGTGACAAACAAATTCCATATACTTTTGTCAGATACCTTTACCTTTCAATAATAGAATATCATTTTTCTCGTGCATATTAGTAAATGATACCGCGAGCATAGTTTTTTGGTAAAATGTTGGGTATATATGTGTGAGTGAAGTCTTATATTGAATAATTATGAGAAAAGTGTGATTAATGTAGTATAGTTGGGACCAAACTTTATAGGCGTAAGATTTACATGGACATGAAAGTATAAGGTTCTCATGGATTGTGAGTGGTTGACACATGGTTCCCATAAAATGTATACATGTGTGAGTAAAATCCCACATTAGATAATGACGATAAGATCGAGTAGTTAATATAACATAGTTAGGTCCAAAGTCATAAATTGCGTTCTCCCAACATACATAAAGTTTTTTTAAGGGTTTTCACATATTGCCTAAAAACATTTTTTTTTTTAAATGATGATTCAATAATTTGGGAAGATGAGATTTGAACCCTAGATGTTTAGGTTGGAAACAAGAAGAAGTGCCAATTGCCAACCAGTTGAGCTATATTAATTGTCGCGTGCTCATTTGTGAGATGTAACATAAGTCAATCTAAATGGTTATTTATCTTTGGTAAGTGTGGTTGAAAGAAATCCAACTTGCATGCACCCTCCATTATCAAGTAAGTCTAGTTCCACCACTATTTTCACAACTTTGTCACAAATTTGCTACGTGGCGACTTGTGAGTTGTAGAATTATAGACTCACATAGACCTACTATTTTATTTTCACTACTTACAACTTGATTGCCATATAGGCAAGTTGTGGCAAAAGTAGTGAAAATTGTTGTGGTATTGGACTTACTCATTATCAAATGGGGACATGTTAATTTATGAATTAAGCACATGTGTAATCAGGAGAATTGCTGATTCTCCAAAATTTTAAAAACTTAGTTGTTTTGGAAAAATTATTAAGAATTACAATGCCCATCAATGTTACAGATCTCATAAATTCAAAATTTCTAATTCTAACTCCTACCATTTTAAGGAAGAACATATAAACTCCCATATCTTTATTTGTTAAAATTACTATTTTGATACTTAAATCCAAGTTTTAACTAAAATGTAATTATATAGAACTAATGTTTCTTTCAAAAAATATGTTATCAACGTTGTTTATGAGTTCTTTATGTATAAAAAGAGATCCATAATGATAAAATTATTAGTTTTTTTGTTTTAAATAATCAAATCACATATTTAATCTAGTGTTTGTTTAAAATATGATATAATATACAACCAATAATAAAATGTGTTGCCTTTTCCTGTGATAGTGGTACCACAACTATTATAATAGCACTCATTCTCGCTCTTCTAGAAATGTATTTCTAGAATAATAATAAATTAGTTTGGTTCAAAGAAAATTGGAGAAAGGAGAGAAAAAAAAACAAAAGAGTGGAGAGGTAAGACCATATGAGATACTTCCGTCTATTTTAGAATTTTTAAATATTTTTATTTGGTTGAAAGGGGAAAGAATTTGAAGGGTTGATAGCAATGTATTACCAATTCCTTTATATCGGAAGAATTTTGAAAAGAAAATTTTAATTTTTTGACTTTCCTTTTTACCTTTAATATTTTTTCATAGTCTTAAAGTGAGGACTAATCTCTCTATTTGATGGTGATAATTGTAGGTTGCAATTAGCTCAACTAGTAAAAACTTTTATCATTATACAAGAGATTTGGGGTGACGTCACATGTTAAAACTATCTCTAAAATAAATGGAAATGATTTTTTTTTAATAAAAAAATTAGTTTTTCATACATAATAAGGTTGTACAGACTACAAAGTGCCACTGCCATGTCTAACTGATTTTAAATAATATTACACTATATTTATTTTAGATTACTGATATATTGATAAAATCTACATTTTATGAAATGGAATCTCTCATTTCAAACCAGATAGAGAGAGAGAGAGAGTATCTTTGCAAAGATGTAAAGAATAAGATGAAAGACAACAGAAAATCTGAGAAGATGAACAAATTTGAAATAGATAGTAAAAGTTTCTCTAAATTTTGACCATCGATTTCGAGCCACATATTTTGGATGAAAATATCACTCTAAAAAACTCTATGGTTTCTAGTGATCTTGTTCTCTCTCTCTGAAAAATTCTTATTATTTGGTTGGTGCACCTAATTTATACTTGGTATAATCCACCAACAATTCGCTAATGGTTTTTGACTTTTGTCAAAAGTACTAAAATAGTGAAGGGTATTTTTCCCTTCTTTTCTTTAACTTTTTTTTCCACTTAATTGAAATTGTTAATTTTGCCCTTATGATGTCAATTTTGTTGAAAGAACTAAGATGCCAAAGTTTTTATTATTATTATTATTATTATTATTATTACAATAAAGGGTGGGAAGCATAAGTTCTTCTTATAAAAAGACTTGGGCAATACGTATAAGATGATTAAACTACGAGACTTTGGGCACTAAAATACCAAAGTTATTTTGCATGATTTTATGAGGAAGTGGTTGTAGATTATAGACGTACCAAATTGGATCCGTGCTACGTTAATTTTTTTTTTTTTTTTTTTTGAGAATGTTAATTAATTTGATTAGATACGTTATCCTTTCTTTCTTATTTTTCTTTTTTTTGGCTCGACTTACAACAAGTGTAGGTGGGGAATCAAAGCCATGTTCTTTTCTGGGGGAGAACTAGGTAATACCACTATATTACAAGACTATTGGCCTATTGGTTTTGCTCTAAAATGGTCTAAATTTGATAGCCTTCACATAACATATCAGTAAACAAATTAATCCAAAAATGTTAAATTTATAGGCCTTGATTTAATTATGTTAAATTAATTTCTCATGTTTTTCATTTTAATTCTTTTATATGAAACTTCAATCAACACATGTATGCCTAATAAAAAGGATATACTTTTCATTTTATACTATGCATTGTCATTTTCCTTCCCACTTTGCAACCAAAAAATTTAGAAGTAATTTTTCCCTCTTTTTATTTTTTAAAGCATACACATAATCATTACTTCTCACCTCTATTTTTCTCCTATTAGCCTTCTTAACCTCTTCCTTCCATCTTGCTTTCAAACATAAAACAAAAGAATTTCAACTATATATACATCACCGTAGTTGAGTGGACTCCCCAAAGTCCCAAACCCCAAGCCCAACTATAGAACTTCAAAACTCTCTCTCTCTCTCTCTCTCTCGCTCAAATCCCAAGGCAAACTATAGAACTTCAACTCTCTCTCTCTCTCTCTCTCTCTCTCTCTCTCTCTCTCTCTCTCTGAGTTCTACTTTTGCAACAAGAATGGAAGCTAGGAATGAACACAGAAAAGGGTTGTGGACAGTGGAGGAGGACAGAATTCTAATGGATTACATAAGGGTGCATGGAAAAGGGAAGTGGAATCGCATAGCTAAAATGACAGGTTTGTAGCTTTTTTCCATAGTAGGAAAGCATGTGTGACACTCTTTTAAGTTTAACACTTGAAGATCTTAGTTCCATATTCGTTACTTGATTAGTAAAAAGCTCTGGTGCAGGTTTGAAGAGGTGTGGCAAAAGTTGCAGATTAAGGTGGATTAATTATCTAAGTCCTAGTGTAAAGCGTGGTGATTTCTCAGAGGAAGAAGAAGACCTCATAATTCGGCTTCATAACCTCATTGGAAACAGGTCTATTTTCTAGTACAGATCTTTTCTTTCCTTTTCTATATGTATGGTTTTCCATTATTTTTCCAAAAAAAAAAATCAAACAAAGTTGAGTTCAGTAGAACGGAATTACTAGTTTTTATCATATTTTTTATAATATTAATATTTTCTTTAATTTTATGGTACATACATAGCTTCATCATCAGTAATCCTAGCTGTGATGATTGTGTCTTGTCCTTTCAATGCTTGCTATATTTTTTTTTACCTCTTTGTAAATATTCCATATTTGTTTGCATTCAAATCAACTTCAAACTAGCCACTGATTTTCACTTTACCAGTGCTAAAATTGCCATGAGCATTGTTGAAAGTATCACTATATATGGTAGTAATTATTGCATAGCTTTTGCTACAGTACCACGCTATACTACTAGACCTTTTATTGCCAAGATGTTGTTACTATGCCAAAACTCTAAATTGGGAGAGCTTATATTTTTAGGTGGTCTTTGATTGCTGGGCGAGTACCTGGGAGAACTGACAATCAAGTGAAGAACCATTGGAACACTCATTTGAGCAAAAAACTCGGAATCAAGAAGGGAAAAACTAAAACCAATGCTTCTTTAACTTCACTTTCTAGAAAATCAGGGAAGAATCCAAGTGATCCCATGGAGTCAAATTCTGAGCCACCTTCGGATTGTACTTGTGAGACTGGAGGCAAGACAATGGTTGAAGATGGCTCTCAAAGTACATTCAAGTTTGCTAGCACACAAGAAATCACAGAGGATAACAACTGTGGCAGTTCTTTGTGGTTCTCTAATGATGATTTAAATCTACTTACTCCTTACTTAATGGAGCCTCTAGATGGATATTCTCTTGATTTTGTTTTGGATGGTTTGTAGTTAAACTTTCATTCATGTAGTCTCAATGACAGTTTAATATTAAATGTTATGTTTGGGTTTATTTTGTACTTACAAGTTGGAATAAAGTGAATTCAACCCAAGTTCTCCTCCATTGGATTACCAGATTTCACTGAATTACCAAACCCGTAACTTATATGTTCCTTTTTGTCATATAATTAATAATTTGTACATACCAACAATTCAGTGGCGGAGCCACACACAAGGGTGGGGGGCCTAAAGTTTTAAAAAATTATTTTTAGTATTTATGTTATTTACATTTTTAAAAATGTAGCACGTAAAAATTGAAGTTGACCCCCCTCAAATTTTGAGTCATTTCAATGGTACTCTTAAAAGAAAGAGAAATTATATTAAAATTATATTATTTAAGAGGTTTGACCAGTTAAACTATGTAAAAAATGATAATTTTTTGTACATGTCTAATAGAAGAAATACATGACTTTTGTATGCTTATTAAAATTTAAAAGATGATAAATTCTCTTAGTAAATTAATTTTTATGTGTGTGTAGAGTTTTGTCTTAACTAATATATTAACATTACAATTTGGCCTCCCCAAACCAAAATTTCTGGCTCCGCCCCTGACCAACATATATATATATATATATATATATATAGACACACACATATTACACATGCATGCATATATGTGTGTATATATTATAAAAGAGATGGGTTCAAGTTACATCTGGTGTAACTCTTTAGAGTTACACCTATTTTAAACCATTAGATTTAAGTAAATCCAACGGTAAAAAAAAAGACCCTCATTAATGCTAATATTCTAATTAATCTCCTTTATTATCCCTTATTTAATACATTTCATACCTATCTCTAATTCCAAAAAAAAATAATAATAATTCTACGTCTCTCTCCTCTCCTCCATAATTTTCTCTGCTCTCTCTTTCTCCTCCATTGCTTTTCTCCAACTCAACTCCATTGCCTTTCTCTTAATTCCAATCTCACCACCATGCTCCTTGCCTCATCAACATGAACACTCCAGATCTTGTCTCATGATCATGAAGGTTGTTTTTCAACAAGAATCCACTACAAACAAGTATTAGTTGCTTTACTCAACAGTCTCAACTCATTAAACGGAAAATTATTCCTCAGACAACTATATATTTTAAAGTATCTGGCATATAAACAATAAAGACCCAAATTTTTTTATTTAATTATAAACCTAAATAATAGCGCAAGAAAATTCTTTTGAAGAATAAAAAACATAGAATAGAACAAGCTCTCTCAAAATCAAATACCCCCAGAAGGAAAAAGAAAAAAAAATTTATTAACATAAATTTAAAAAGAATCAAAATAGAATTATATTATAAAAAAAAAAAAACGAAAAATAATTTCAGGGCCTGTGTGTTTGTTAGAAGGCTCGATTAATTGATTAATAAACAGAAAGTATAAAAATTTATTAAAAGAAAGAAAAGCAAGAGAGAAAACCTCTTGAAGATGAACCGAAAAAGAAAGAGGATTTTCTTTTTCTGATCAGAACTGAATGAAGCTCGTGGGTTTTGTTTGGTTAAGCAAATTGAAACAGATACGGCTTTTGCTTAGTGCTTCAACTATTTATATTCTACTACTAATATTATCCAATACTTGATAGCCAATTCATTAATACTTAATTAATTAAAAATTTAAAAAATAAGTGAGAAAGTTTCAAGCTCACAGGTCTTTACAGACGTGGGGAACAATATTTTTGATAAATTTTTTAATTAATAGTAATTCTCTTTAAAGCAACTAATACTTGTTTGTAGTGGGTTCTTGTTGAAAAACAACCTTCATGATCATGAGACAAGATCTGGAGTGTTCATGTTGATGAGGCAAGGAGCATGGTGGTGAGATCAGAATTAAGAGAAAGGCAATGGAATTGAGTTGGAGAAAAGCGATGGAGAGAAAGAGAGAGCAGAGAAAATTATGGAGGAGAGAGAGACGTAGGCTTTTTTTTTTGGGTTTAGAGATAGGTATGAAATGTATTAAATAAGGGATAATAAATGAGATCAATTAAAATATTAGCATTAATGAGGGTCTTTTTTTGACCGTTGGATCTACTTAAATCCAATGGTTTAAAAAAGGTGTAACTCTTTAGAGTTACACCAGGTGTAACTTGAACCCATCTCATTATAAAAATGACAATAATTAAGCTGTAACAAATTTTAAATGCAACATATATTCAGGGAAAACAAGGTTGCATATATGTCCAAGAATATTTTGTACGAAGGGATCATAATTGTTATTAGCATATATGTTCTAGGCTTCTAGCCAACTAAATTAATGGTGTGAAATTAATGATACAGGGATATATAGACAATAGAAATGCCAACCCATTCGAATGTCTTTTGGGGCTCCCTTGCCTGATATTAATTGACGGTTTAATTTTTTTCGTCCTTTTTTTTTTTTTTAATTTTTGGGTAAACTGGATAAATTCATAAACTAAGAAACAGAAACAGAACCAACAAGGGCAGGACAGAGCCCGGTACAAAAATCACCACAGAGGTCCGAAAAGAAAATGTCCAGCAAAGATGGGGGAGGGGAATTATAAAATAAAACATCAGTATCTTGTTGAGTTCCCAGTCTAGCAAGGCCATCAACGCAGCGATTGGCTTCCCGGTAGCAGTGAGTCACCTTGACTTAGGGAACTTGGGAAATCAAGCGCCTGCAATCAGTAGCACAATAGAAAGTCTTTTCCATTTTTTTCGTCTTTTGTTGAGGGTAGGGGGGGCCTGTGATTTTTTAGTTCCATCATTCTCCAATATTCTTTGCCTCAAAAAGTCAGAAACCAAAAGTAAATCCAATATCCCCATACCTTAAAAGAGCTTAAATTTTGTTTTTGATGACCAATTTCCAGTTTCCACTCAATGGTACCTAACCCTATAGCTAGATTTTGTAAGATGTCAGCTAAGTTGTGTGAACAATTTTACTTTCTAAAGGTACCTTGGCCTAAGGAAATGGAAGGGACTTTCTATTGTGCAAGTAATTCCATTGCTTAAATATTATTATTATACCTGAAAAGTACCTTATGTAATCCTTGGGAAAAATAGTGTATGCGCCAGGCGCATGAGATACTATCTCGTAATCCATGAAATTTTGGATTTAGATCTTTTCAATATAATACTTTAGGGTCATTCCTTATAGATTTTTCTTTGCAATTTTTCTCGTAATCCATAAAATTTTGGATTTAGGTCTTTTCAATATAATACTTTAAGGTCATTCCTTATAGATTTTTCTTTGCAATTTTTTAGTTTATGTGGAAGTTGAAGGGACTATTCATCCAAAGGATTGATCAAGTGTTTTAAAATTCTCGACAGTTGACACCCATATATTACTAAATAGAAATTATATTTATTGATCACCGCGCACCCTTGGTGCGGTGGTCACTCCACAAGTATAAATGCTTGTGGAGTGTGGGGGCAAGGACCGAGGTTCAAGTCTCTAGGAGGGAGCTTCACACACATATACGCTTAGATTAGGCTAGAATAGAAATTTTATCTTGTATAAAAAATATATATATTTATTGGTAAGTAAATGCTAGAAATTAGTTACTCAAGCACCCATGCATATTAAGACCAAAAAAAAAAGTATTATTGGCAAGTAAATGACATAAATCAGTGTGTGGCAAATGGCTTTATGATCTAATACTGTTCAGTGTTCTCATGATGCATGCAATATGGTGGAAGACTACAGAATCAAGTGCCATCATCAAGAAGTAGAGCATGTGAAAGGAATATTGCAGCAAGCTCATCAAATTTTTAGTCCTTCTCATTCTGTTTAAGATTGACTAGCTACAAATACAATAATGAATATGCTGAAAAGGGTCACTGCATCTAGACTAATTATAATTTGGTATTTAAATAAACGTGGGAAAATCACAGGCCAATAATGTTTTCTTTGTCATATTGGCCATAGAGCTGGAAGATTCTCTTCATTTTGTTTAAGACAATGAGAAACCTGGAAAGTTTCAGAAAATGGGTCATGGATAGAAGTCTGTTTAGTAACGACTTAGTTTAGATGGAACTTTGTTTGGGAGTACTATTAGAAATTTAGAACTATGTCAGTTCCCTTTGTACAAGCCTCAGTCAGTACGTAGTACGTACCTGCTATGTCATGCTGTAGTACTTTAGAATCTCAATGACAATTATTTATGATTTTCAACAAAGGTTCTCAAGTGACTATACTAGTTTCTAGTGACAATAAAACAAGAGATATATAGTGGAGAATATTTGTCATAGCATGATTATCAAAAAAGGAACATGTTGGCGAGTTTTAATTAGCTCAACTAGTAAAATCTTTAGTGGTTGAATAAGAGATCTTGAATTCAATTTTCGCCTACACAAAAAATTATTGATGTCTTAGTTTGATGATAAAAAAACTATCATCAAAAGCAAACACTATAAGTTGAAATTCTCTTAAAAAAAAAAAAAAAAAGGAACATATTGTTATGTGGGTGTCTGTGTGTTTTATTTTTATTTTTATTATAAACATTTTGATAGATATAATGGAGAAATGGAATTTGAAATCTGAATATCTTCATTAAAAATACAAAGAGATGAAACCCCCCATCAAGATCTACCAACCCTTCAACATCAATAAGGGCCAAAAAGGGGCACAACTTTTTTCATTATTTATTAAAAATCTAAGTGTGATTGAGACAATGTCATTTTTATACAAATTACCAAAGACACTAATCTATAAAATGCCAATTATAATAGGTCACAATTATTATTTTTTATTTAAAAGACACAACATGTCACATAGACTATATGAAAAAATATATATAAAGATTTTTGCAAAATAATATTAATTCTAAAAGGCATTACATTCCAATGATAAAGTCCTCTAAAAGTACAATAATGTTTTTTTTTTTTTTTTGATAACTAGAAGAACAATAATGTTTGTTCTGGATTCTTCTGTTAATTTTATTTATCAAAATCTTAAATTACATTTTAATTGACTAAATATATTTGATTCTTTAGTTTGATTAACCAAAACATCAAAACATCTTTCCAAGGGTACTGAATTCTTAGGGTTACCTATGGCCCCCAACTGATCAATAAATTTTATTTTTATTTTATCTTCAAACATTCATCATTGATATCTCTACTCTCTGATTGTGATTATTTTAAAAAGTCAGAAAAGAGAAGTGGGGTAATAGATAGGAAATATTTGGGGTATCAAAATCATTGTTCTTATTAATAGTTAATCCTGAAAATTTTCCTAGGAAGAGGCCCATCAAGGGCACATTAAAAAATGGCCTGAATCTATTCCTCTCATTACCAAAAAGCAAAACATAAGCAGTTTGACCTTGTCATCTTGTACCCTGTTTCGGAATAGTACTTGGATGGTAGTGACTAGTGAGTGATTGTGTTGCCCAGAAATAATTACCCTTTTGAATCTCATAAAAGGTGCCTTTTCCCATCTCTCATTTCCATCTTCTTGTGTTTGTTTTGGGTTCCATTTCAAAGACAAACTCATTTTACATTGAGAAATCAAGTATGAAAAAAGTGTTTTGTTTCTTGCTGCATAACTTTCCGTTCACATGTCGGTTTGGATTATCTCCAAGAACGATTCTCTCCATTATACTTGTTTGATTCTCTCCATTATACTTGTTTACTTTAACTTTCTCAAATTCTTCATCAAACCTTTTTAATTGTCTGGATGAATAGTTAGAGAAAAGGAATCTTAGAATTTTCAATACAAAAGGAATTAAAGTCCTATCAATTTAAATTCTTATTACCTGATGAATATGTTTCAATGATAACAAGTTAATTAAAGTAGTTGGGTAACAACAATAATAATAACAATAACATTATTTACCTTTATTTTGAGACGGTTATAGTTTATCAACACGGTTTAAAAAGTATCATTTTGCTCACCTAAGAATAATTCAATTATGAAGCTATAACCCATCTTCTTCTTTTTTGACACGTAAACTGTAACCCATCTTTGAACTTTTATGTATATGTCTTATTGTGTTCCTTTAAGGGCTCCTAAGACATTTATTAATTGAAAATTTTGATACAGTTTTTATAAAAAATATAAAGATTTATCAAAAAATCAAAATTTTTTTTTTTGCCTATAACAAATTTCTAGAAATATTTCATAAAATAATGCATCTTTAACTTTTCCTTTCTTTTAATAATGGACACAAAGATGGATTATGTAATGAGTTTAATCTCAAATAGGCAAAGTAATACTTTTTTTAAAATTATTGATGGGCAAAATACCGACCCAACCTAAAAGTCGGTGAGGTCTCTGTAGTCACTTTAACCATTCTTCCAACTTCCAAAACCATTCCCTCTGATGCCATGAAATAGTAATAGCAGGTATCGTCATTACAACCAAAAAAAAAAAAAAAAGAGAAATAGTTGTTATAATAGTGCTCGTTTGGTCACCACGTTTTGGGGGGGGGGGGGGGGGGGGAATCACCTTTATGATTTCAAAACGTGTTTGGTAAAATTTACAAATCATGGGTTTTAGATGCAATAATGTGATTTTTCTGCGTTTACGCCGGGGCGGCGCTAGCTAGCCGTAGCCCAGGGGTTCAAATGAACCCCTTGATTTGGCCAAAATATATATATATATATATATATATATAATATTTTTATTTTGTTTTGACCCTCTTAAAATAAAATTTTGAATACTCTGACTCTAATTTTTTTTTTTTTTTTATAATCACAACTAAAATAGCCTTGAATATGATTTTCTTACCAATATCTTGGCATTTTTAAACAAATGAAAAAGCCCAACAACAACCAATTCAAACTAAAACCTTGAAAATAAAAATTAGTTATTGAATCTGAATGTGCTTTTAATGTGTTATTTATTGATTGGTACTGATGGCATGGGGCAGACCAAGAGTGATTGAGTGAAAACAAAAGAAAATGTTAATACAACAAAAAATTTCTTAGTGTCCATTTGAAAATAGCTTATCTAATTTTTTAGCTAGAAGTATAAAATAAGTAGGAATCCATATGAGACACATGAATAGTAGGAAAAAAGAAGAAATAATAAGCTAGCTTATAATCAAGACCTAAACACACACTAAATACAATTACAAAGAATAATAGTTGTCAAAGTTGAGTTGAATTGTTAAATAAAAGTATTGTAAAAAGTAAAGACAAACTAATAGATAAAAGAATTCTAAGAAATAATAATTAAAGTTTATTTAACAATAATAATTAATATGTCTACAGTAATTAGAAACAATAGATGATTTTCAAGATTTTATCTTAGTAACAATAATTAGTATGTTCATTATATTATGAAACAATATGTCAAATGAACTAATAGTTTATTTTTTATTATCTTATTAGCTAGTATTATTGACAAATGTGTAATAAAGAAACCTTATAGACCACAAGATTTATCTTTTCATTGACTCTCTAGAAAAAAATTCAGGAGCAGCCACTGGTTTTCGCATTGGGACAAAGTAAGTAGTAATAGCAAAAAAAATTGCTTTTTCAAAAAAAGACAATTTCAAAAAGCTCCAACACATGTAAATGCTAATGATACATTAACAGCCATAGCAGAATGGCATGATACATCTTTAAATGCTAATGAATCAAATCTCTTATCCTTGATCCTAATTAGTGTCCTTCCCATTGTCTTACTCTTGATTTCCCTAATGATAATGTACTGCCATATATATATTTGATATATCTGGCAATTCATTATTAGCAGGACATGATCTAGGTTATCATTGTGGTCCAATACAATCTTTTTTTTTTTCTTTTTTCTTTTTTTATGAGACCAATACAATCATTTTGCTGATTATTACTTTTCCCACTCGTATAAAAAGATTGAGAAAAACGACATCACACATGCTTCATCTATGTTAAGCTCTTTTCCTTTCGGGGCTGCATGTGCTTGAGAGTTTAGTGCACTATTAGCTGTACGTAACTTGGGCCTAGCAAAACGGTAATTGAGTAAAGGCCTTGGAAAGGCAATGGCCTTTAATGATTTCTTTGCTAAGGAAAGAACCTGCATTCTCATTATAGCAATTACTTTTTCTATGTAATTGCGGCTACCAATAAGTAAAGTAAAGCACCCATTAAAAAGTTTGTATTAGATACATTGGTATTAGTGGGTTTAAGTTAGCTTAACTGTTTGTATCAATTTATATTTCTCATAAAAGTGATATAAAATTTTTATAAAATAGTTTATTAAAAAATTCCCTACAAACATCCAATAATTGGGAGGAAAAAAAATGTAACACTAACATTGGATTGATTTTTTTTTTTCTTTTCATTTTATATAAATATGATAGAAGTTCAACTTATGATGTCTACTCTATGATTATGATATTTTTATCATTAGGCCCAAGAAACCAACTGATTTTTGGTATATAAACAAGTTCAAATTCCAGATATTCTATTCAACAACAAAAGACTTTACCAATTGAGTTAATTGGAATCCACGATATAGATTGATTTTATTACGCAAACTATCTAAAATCTTGAGGATATATAGGATAGAACATAATTATTATTGCACAGCAGCACAAGTTTGCACTTGGGATTTGGAGGATGAGAAAGATCCACATGCGAAAGCGAGCATACAAGGAGCCTACTTTATTTAGTGGATATTCATGTTATGCTGCATGAAGGAAAAACTACAATAGTGCATAAGTGTAATAGAGCAAGCAAAATAGCAATAGGAAGACACAATTGAGACTCATGTAGAGAAAAGATGTGAAAAGCGAGGCTCAAAACTCCATGAGCTCAAAAGTTCCATTATATTCAAAAGCCACCCATCAACCTCAACTTCTTATGTGCCAGCCCCATTTGAAGATATGGATAAGTTTGTAAGTTAATCAGTGAAAAGTTCATTGTCTCCTGCATAACGATACATTCACACAAATTTGACCAGCTTCAAACAAGTTTTGGTAAAATTTCTGTACAATTAAAGTTAAAATACAGCCTCAAGATCCAAGACATATATAATCCAAAAGCTTGAAGCTGTCAAAGTTGAAGACTGGATTGAAAAATTGATCCTAAAGCTTTGAAGGGATAAAAATCTATCATGTATCGGATAAATGCATCTACCTTCTCACATGAAGGTGGAACGCACTAGTGTGGGACTCACCTCATGTGAGAGGGTGGATCGTATACATGTAATACCACACTTTTGAAGGATCTAGTTGATAAAGCCATGCACAAGTTAGAGACAAAGACCAGTCACGCAAAATTCATAAACGCACTCTATAATTGGTCCCAGGAAAAAGTTGATGATGTTCCATACCATCCAGACAATATTAGTTTTGACTTTCGAGTCTAAATCGGACACAAAAACGAATTTTGAGTCATCTGAGTCCAAGTTTTGCGATTATTTCGTTTTTTATGATTTCAATGTGAACATTTCTATTTCCAAGAAATTCAAGTATAACTTCAATTATGTCCTGGCTTTAAATAATTTCATTGATGAGCTTAAGGCTCTTAAAACTTAAAAGTTGTAATGAAAATCCTAAACTTGTACAATAAGTGAAGGCACAACCTCAATCTATAAATTTCGTTTTTTATGATTTCAATGTGAACATTTCTATTTCCAAGAAATTCAAGTATAACTTCAATTATGTCCTTGCTTTAAATAATTTCACTGATGAGCTTAAGGCTCTTAAAACTTAAAAGTTGTAATGAAAATCCTAAACTTGTACAATAAGTGAAGGCACAACCTCAATCTATAAAAGAAGAAATTGAACGCAATAATTTAGCAAAGAATAATGAACTATAGATTATTCAAATTGGTAATACCATGCCCGCAAATGAGAAGGAAGAATTTGTGGCCTTGTTTATGGTGTTTTCAAGAAGTATTTGCATGGTCATATGAAGATATGCCTAGAATTGATACCAACATACAAGATACCAACCTATCTAGACATAAAGCCTGTCAAGCAAAAATTTATAAGAATGAAACCCAAATAGACCCTAAAAATTAAGGAAGAGAAAGAATACAATGTTGGATTCCTTAAAGTGGTAAACTATCTCGAATTGTTAGCCAATATGGTCACAATACCTAAGAAAGATGGGAAAGTCAACATTTGAATTGACTTCAAACATTTAAGCAAAGTTTGTGCCAAAGATGACTTCACATTAACCCATATTTGGTGGATAATATGGTAGGTCATGCACTACTCTCATTTATGGATGGGTTTTTCAAGCTAAAATAGATCAACTGTTATAAGGACATGGAGAAAACTTTCTTCTTTATTCTATAAGGCAAACTGTTATAAGGTTTACCCTTCATGCTAAATAATAAGCCATATACCAACGAGCAACTACTGCTCTTTTGTATGATAAGATACACAAGAAAGTAGAAATGTATGTGGACGACATGATTGATACACCATATGAGCACTCCTAGCTTAGTTTATGGAATAATCCGAGAAAGAAATGAAGTTTAATATACCAATCAGAAGATGATTGTAAATGAAGTGAAGTATACCCTCTTAGAGAAAACATGTGTAGCATTAGTTTGGGTCACCTAAAAGTTTAGACACTACATGCTCACATTTTAGGTCCAATTGATTACTTATATGTATCCATTGAAGTATCTAATGGAAAATTTGATGATAGATTCAAAGACTGCATAATGGTTACTACTCTTGACTAAGTTTGTTAGAGAACAAGTGATTCTAAAAGATTTATAGTGCCAATTCGACTCTACTAAGGATTAGCTTGAAGACCTCTTTACCCAAAGGCCTTGCTTTGCGAATATTTATTCGCTTATAGGTGAAACTCATGTTCCTTCACTGATCATTTATTTGGGGGGATGTTATTGAATCCTCCAATTTTTATTTAGATGTTAAGAGTTAAGATGTGGGAGACCGTTTCTCTGAAAAAGCAATTTTGGGAATGTGAAACTCCATAACCTCTCTGCTCTTTAGAATTTTTCTTAATGAATTTTAGGATGAGTTTTGTCTGTCACTTTAAAGGCAACGGCCTTCAATGATTTCTTTGCTAAAAGAAAGAACTTGCATTCTTAAAATAGAGACAACAACTTAAACTAGTTATGGGATTTGGACTTTTTATATACTTTTTCTATGTAATTGTGGCTACCAATAAGTGAAGCACTCATCAAAGAGTTTGTATTAGATACATTGGCATCAAATTGATTTTATTACACAAACAATCTAATATCTTAAGCATATGTAGGAAAAAAACATAATTATTATTGCACAAGCTAGCACTCGGAATTTAAAGGGTAACAAAGATCAACATGCGAAAGCAAGCACACAAAGAGCTGCTCTGCTTTTATTTGGTGCATGTTGATATTATTATCCATAAAGGGAAATACAGTAGTGCATATATGTGAAATAGAGTAAGGAAAATAGTATCAAATTTTCTTGAAACAATTGACACTGATCATGTGGAGAAGAGATGGCGAAAGCAAGGCTTAAACTCCAAGAGTTCAAATTTTCCATGAACAAAATCATAGTAGCCACCCATCAACCTCAGCTTCTTGTTTGCCAGCCCCATTTGAACATATGGATAAGTTTCTAAGTTACACAATGATAACTTCACTGATTCCTGCATAACAACATATACACACAATATATGATTATCTTCAAACATGTTTAGGTAAACCTTCTGTAAAATTAAAGTCAATATTTCTTCTGTTCTTTTTCTCTCTTTTGAATCATGATTAGAGTTGAAACAACATGGTAAAATAGAGCTAACCTTTTCACATTGTTTACATTGATCCTCCAATGGCAAGTCACCAAACTCTGCTTGGACCTTGACCTTTGCAGGTAATCCAATTTTGACCCACTCATCTATGAAGTCACTGCACATCAATTGGATAGATGAGATATGTGAATTAGAATTCTAGCTTAATTTCATTGCCCTATTTATTTTAGACCCAATTGGTTGGTTGATTAAATTGAGTGTATGTCAAAGAAAGTACTTTAATTTTGCTAGATATAAAACTGTATGTAGAAAGCCTCTTACAAAGGAGTAGAATTGTCCTCAGGATGAGTCATAAGCCTCTTTATCCCACCACATCGACTGTGTCCAATGACCAGGATATTTTGTACCTATAGAATTTTATTTCTTGTAACACTCAGATATCCTAGTTACAAAATTGAAAAAAGAAACATAGAAAAATTGTATAAACAAAACAAGAAATTATGGAGAAATAAATTAATTCACCTCAAGTACTGAGATAGCATATTCAATGGTTGCACCAACTCCAGAGTATTTCAGCTATACAATATCAAATATATTAGCATTTTAAAAAGTTGGTAAAATATTTAATGTTAAATTGAACAAGAATTTGCATGTTGAATTTAACAAAATTGATTATTAGGAAGGATTAAATGGGAAACCTTGTCAAATGCAGGAACCATGTTAGCAATGTTACGGACCATGAAGGCTTCCCCGGGTTGAAAGTCCAGGATATGAGAGGGACACACCCTAGAGTCTGAGCATGCAAATACCAAAAACTACACCAAAAATTAAGAATTTTAATCAGTCATAAATCATAGACATAAATTAAGTTTGTTTTTATTGTTTCTATTTTTATAATCACAATAGAATTGCACATTAATTCTTTGATATCTTCTAACCAGGTTGGAAAAGTAGTAATGATAAGTAGTGATGTCTAGTGGTACCTTGGGCCACTGGCCTTCAGCAAGTTTCTCGTACAATTTAGGATGCTTGCTGCAAAGAGCAAACCAAAGAAAATTATAAAAATTAAAAGAGGGGTTCAATTAACAAGTGCCCTTAGGGCATCCATTAATGAACTATTTTAGGGAATTTTTTATAGGAAAATGAAAAAGTAAATGATTTTTTAATAGCTTTTTTAATTTACAATAAAAATTTTCTAAAATGGTTCATTAATAGATGCCTTTAGAGCATCTGTTAGTAATATCTGTAAAAGAGGTATAGTAAGTATATAATGATGAGTCATATTAATTATAGCATTTCAAGAGTACAATTAATACATACTACTCTCACATAATGATGAGTCATATTAATTAAATTCATAGTAGAACTCGCAATTCATGTGAGATGAGAGAATACTTTTTATTATACTTTCAAAAAATACAATAATTTTCTATAAATTTCAGCATTTTGTATATCGGTAACAGCTTAAGGGGCATATAAGAGCATTCTCATCAAAGCTTTTAAAAATTTTAGCTTTTAATATCTCAAAAACCTACTTTATCTATTTTAACATTCCATTTTAAAATACACTCAATATCAAAGGTTCTATTTTTTATAGCACTTCATTTAAATATACTTTCTTTATTAATTCTTTTTTCTTTTCTTTTCTTTTTTAATTCTTGTTCTCTCATCTTTCTCCATCTCTTTCTCCTTTCCACCCACACTTGTTGCATCTCTTCTCTGCCGCTCACCCACTGCCACCAACCACCACCACCAGTTAAAAAAATATCAAACAAGAACTCACAACCCACTGCCAGCAACCACCACCACCATCGGAAAAAAATAAAATAAAAAACCCACAAAATCCATCACAAAACCACACCCACAACCACAACAGCCACCACATAAAAAACACAATCAAAGCCAACAAAACCCATCACCACCACACCCACAACCAGCCACAAAACCCATCACAACAACACCACAACCAGCCACAAAACCCATTACTACCACACCCATAACCAGCCAAAAGCCCATCACCACCACAAAAGAGAGAAAAAAAATTGAAAGAAAGAAAAAAATAAAAGAAATAGAAAGAGGTATTTTCGGCCATAGCTTAAGAAATCAAAAAAAAAAAAAATAGAAGAAAGGAAGAGGAGTTAGGCAAGATTTGGAGAATAAGAGATGAGAAGCTAGAGAGAAAAAAAGAGAGAAATGGATGGTCAAAGAAGAAAGAGAGAAAAATAATTTTTTAAAGAGAAGTGGAGAGAGAACTCATTGTAGCTCAATTGCTATTTTTTTTTTTTTTTTAAGTTTAGCATCTTTGTTGTAACTTGCCTTTTGGTGTTTTAGTTGCTATAGCATTTATACCACCTTTGATAAGAATGCTCTAAGTGCAAAAGAATTCATATATATGATAAAGGTATCATATGCTTGTATTTTGAAAGTACTTTTCTAGTGCCATAACAAGTGGCATCATACTCAAATTTGTTGATCTTGAAGTGTTGAAACCCTTCTAAAATCCTTTTAACTGGGTCAAATTCATTGTGATCTGTCTCTTGCAATCCAGTTATCAACTTCTCAATTTGTGCAACCGCCACATCATCCTTGTTACTGCAGCCAAGTAATAGAGTTTAGTCAACAATCTCATGGATTGTTAGGTATGGTTAGAAAGCATAACATTAATTTTTGCTTCTCTAATTGGTAGCAATCTTTCCATTTCAACAATACATATGGAATTGTAAACATGCCAAAGTTCTGAGTCAACAAATAATAATGTCCTGTGAATGCTTTTTCCACATGAAGGAACTTGTTATGCATAGATTTTCTTTGTAATTTGTGAATGTTGTTTTGTTGAGACAATGAAAAAGGTTGTATTTCTATTGTTATCCCTTGACCCGAAACAAAATTATCACACTATAAAGGGATGATATTTCTACACTAGAAAACAATTATTTACACATCATTACATGAGAGAAGGAGGTAAAAAGGAAAAAATTAACATTTTCCAATGTTAAAATATCATTTCTCCATCTCAAATAATAAATATTGAAAGCCTAAATGATTTTCTAAAAGGAAAATATCAACAATTTTAATACAGAAAACTTTAAAATAATATAACAATAAAGGTAATCGGTGCTGCATAAACAGTATAATAAATAAAAATTTTAATTACTTTTCTATTTTAAATTTAAAAGTTAACACGTCAATTCGTAAGATATATGATCAAGGTCATATATGTAGTAGTCATAGAATCACTTTTTTTAAACTTTTTTTTTTTTTTTGGGGTGTGGTGTTAGAAGAAGTTTAGGTTTATATTTTAACTTCTTACACCAACATTTCATATCACCTAGTGGAAACGTTAGTAATGCTATCTAAACCTCTTTAAAAACTTCTTATATTTACACCTATATGACAAACAAAGGGTTTCTGAACAAGTGGCAAACCTGAGAAACTTCTTCAATCCTTCAATGGCTTCCTCCAATGAACCCATAGGTAAAACTTCTTTCTGCAAGTTAAGGAAATGTAAATTATACAGAATTAATCGTATTGTAATTTAAACAAGCTTCATTTTTCTGACTTTAAATTGGCTTTAAAAATTAAACGAACTGACATTTAAAAAAATAAAAAAAACCATCATGAAATTGGCAGTATATACTTAATAGTTGATTGTTTCTAAAGAAGAAAGTTGTTCTCTGAAATTCAAAATTATATTTAACAAAAAAGAAAAAAGGAACCACAAGATATACTGGTGTCCAAAATAAGAAAGTTTATAGTAGAGCTCCATGCATTAGAAACTTGGAAAATTTTATAAGAAGAAAAGAAAATTATCTAAAATGGCAATCAAAGTTAAAAGTCCTATGAAATGAAACCTATAATAATTAGGAACAAAATATGATCTTGTTTGAAAAACATAAGTTAAACTTGGAAAATTTTATTATAAGAAGAAAAGAACAATGTTAAATATAATGAAAATGTAACCTAGTTAGAATAATTAGTACCAAAGTATGATGCAGTTTGAAAGCATAAGTTCCATGCACTGGAAACTCATAAAAAAAATAAAATGAAAAAAATTCTCTAAAATGGTAATCAAGGCTAAATAATGTATAAAATTATAATGGAAATATAACCTAGAATAATTAGGACCAAAGTGTGTGTGTGTGTGTGTGTGTATGATCTTGTTTGAAAAACATAAATGGTGAAGCACATATTAGTATTCAGAAAATGTAAGAATTAACAGACCGAATTCTAAGGATTACACTTTGAAATTCTGAAGAACTTGCTGCCTAATGTAAACCAAGTACACTTGCACACATCTTGCACTGACTGAAGGTCTCTATTTATAAGCCAAGTCTCTATGCTTACAATGAACATGCTCATCTTATCTTCATATCAGAAACGTTTTTCACAGGAAAAACAACTGGACCACATTTGATTGTCTCGTCAACATAAAAGACACGGGAAAAAAATAATTTTCTTAATTTCACATAGTAAAACAAACACGTCTCTATATGTATAGCTTGTTTTTATACTATGTCTTAGCTTTGAAACCATGTTCCTATCTACCACGTACAACTGCAACGTTTAAAACATCCCATTTGCATTGTCCAATTGTCTCCTATCTTCTTTTTTGCATGAATAACATTTTTTAAGTCATACAGTTGCTCCTTCTATTACACTTACAAAAGTCTTGTATGTAATTGATGTTTCTTCATGAAAAAAAATACTTCAGTTTAAGAAGAAAATTGTTCAAATTACGAAATTAACAGTATATTATAACCATTAATAAAAAAGCATGTTACATCGATCATTTGCAATAAATTGGAGGATAAACATGAGTTTAATTAAATTTGCTATTTTTTTTTTAATAAAGTTAGAGGAGTAAGTACTGTTTTTTGGTGCAGAAACAAAAATGTCTGCTTCAGTTAGGTGTAGGGGTGGACATATGTTTAGCATGCAAAAGATTATCTTTTCAATTTTTTCTAAGTCTTGGGAATCTAAAGTTTGAAATATTAAGGTAAAAAAATAGTTTTTTATTCGTTAGGTAAGAGCATCAATGCATGTGATTTAATTTTAACGACTTCTGGGTAACCTCCCAGGCAACATGCAGGAAGTCTAAGTTTTTATGGACACAGCCATAAGCCATGTTTCATTTATGTATTTTATACAACTGGACCACATTTGATTGTCTCGTCAACATAAAAGACACGGCAAAAAATAATTTTCTTAATTTCACATAGTAAAACTGATGATGCCGAAAATCTCACCAGTGAGTTACACAATGCTTGTACGCTTGGAACTACACCTGCACAACAAAAAAGGAGAAGACCTAACAGAGAGCACCGGTGTGGTGCCGGCCAAATACCCTCCGAAGGTCAAGTTAGGGCTTGTTTCAACTCTAGAGTGCTAGAGAGGGGTTAATTGTGCGTATCTTGATTTGTGAGGGTATTGGGGCTTTTATAGTAGTAGAAGGTTGACATTTCTTCCTTGGAGCGGAAGTTTTTTCCATATAGGAATCCATGTGAGCGTAGATCGCGGAGCCCTTTCCTTATAGGACTCTATCATTGGGCGTGGTGGCCAAGCAAAGGATTTTCTGGAACCGTCGGCCTCTTAACCGTCGGCTTCCCTTGTTCACTACAACAATGAAGGGCCGTCAACCTTTGGAACATAGTCAGCCCTTCGAGCCTGACCAGGGATGTCATTTCTGTCAGCACGTATTTTTCCGTCAGCTTTTAGGGTTATCCGTCGCTATTTGAACCGTCAGCCTAATTATAGGCTGACGGGTTAAGCCTATGGTACTGATGAACCGTCAGCTCGAGTATAGGCTGACGGGTTAAGCCTATGGTACTATGATTATTCCTTATCAGTTGCCCCCTACTCCATATCTCCGTCGGCCATAACTGACGGGTTATGGAGTTTTCATTCGTCCTTACCTGCTGCTTTGACCAGGAGAGAGAAAATAATTAAAAGCTGACACCCTAACATTAAATGCTAGGACACATGGCGTGCTCGGGTTGGCTCCGTGTCTGGTTGAGGGCGTCGCTTCGTCTTCCGTGCATTTCCCTTATATATATATATGACCCACCTCTCCCCATTTTCACTATTTCACTTTCACCGATTCCTGGAGAGCATATCCGTCGCTTATCTTCCGTCAGCACTTGCCAACATTCCTCTCGTCACTTCTTCGGCCGTTACTTTCGAGGAATTTGTAAGTTCTCTCTTTTTCCTTTTGTACCTGCTTTATTTCTTTTGATTGATTTCTTTTTAAGCCGGGTCGTCATCCTAGGTGCTTAGATTACACCCGTCACTTGTAGGTAGTCAGATGTCGAGTGACGCGTCGAGTGACCGGTCGTCGGTCCGCGATGGAGCGGGCTACGACGAGGTATTTGGTTCAGGTAGTGAGTCAGGGAGCTCGTCCTGGTCTTCAGAGAGGGAGACGTCGGCCCAAACTCCTATCGAGGAGGTAGGTCACAGAGACAATGGTCAGGAAAGGGTAGTAGGTGACGGGAGTGACGAAGTGGAAGGAGAAAGATATAGTGACGGGGATGAAGGTGGTGACGGGTCTAGTGAAGGGACTTCCGTGAGTCCTGGAGGCAACCGTCCCTTCATCCTTCCCAAAGAGTGGGCTGTAAATAAATTTCAACTAAAAATGACCGAAAATTTTTTTAGAGAGTTGCGTGTCCGCTTCCAAATCCCCGACCATATTCCTATCCGTCTCCCTGAGGAAGGCGAGAAATGTTATACAGGAAGGACGGCAGACGTTGGCATGTATGATGCCATGTTTGCTGCCGATCTGAGACTGCCCCTGACGGCCTTACACCGTCAGTTGGCTGACTTTCTTGGGTTATCCGTCAGCCAAGTCGCTCCGAATTCTTGGAGGATTTTTATAGGCGCCGAGGTACTGTGGGGTCGTTTGAGTGGAGGGAACCGTCAGCTTTCTTTGGACGAATTCTTTTATTGTTATAGACCTCGGCACCTTTCTTCTTCCAAAGGGATGTACCATTTTGCCGTCAGGGAGAAAGATCTTAGGTTGGTGTCTGAGACGCCGGATTCGAATAGAGCCTGGAAGAGTAAGTTCTTTTTCGTTGAAGGGACGGACTGGGTGTGCCGTCAGGAAGAATGGGAAACGATACCCCACGGCTACTTTGACAATACTTGGGCGTTTATAAAAGAGTCAGGTTATAGTCGTCAGCTTTTGACTTTAATTTAAGCAAGTAATAATTTCGATTTTTCAGTGGTTCTAACGCCGTCGGTTTGTTTGCATTTTTCAGCCCTCATTCGCCCTTCCATAACTGGTGAGCAGGAGGACTTCATCCGTCGGGTTTTGGAGATTCTCTTAGAGGAGCGGTCGTGTCGAGACTTAATCACCCTCGACTACCTTCACACTTTCTGTGGTGGTCCTGAACCGACGCCTGAGGCTCGCAGGCTAGAAGAATTCTCCCGTCACCGTGAGTACCTTACCCTTATCTTCGAAATTATCCTTGTATTGTCGTCGGTTTTGCTAATGTGTTTCTTTCGTAGAGATGGACGTGGCCAAGCAACGAATAAGGGCTGCCGCTGCCCGTTTAAAGGAAGAGAAGAAGGCAAAGGAGGAGACGGCACCCTCGTCGACCCCCAAGATCGCCAAGGGTTCTTCCAAAAGGAAAACTGACGGGGATAATAGCCGTCCACCTAAGAAGGCAGCCGTCGGTTCCGGGAGTGAGCCCCCAGAGAAGCCGTCGCCTAAGCCAAGTCATGGGGCAGGGAAAGGTGTAATGACCTCTTCCGGTCCCGTCCTGCAGGGGCCCCGTTGCCTGCTAACTCACAAGGATTTTGCTGTTGAGGCAGTAGAGTCACTCATAAAGCCCGCTGACATAGATCCTTGTGATTTGTTGGCGACGGATGAGTTGGGGTCGTCAGCTTTGTTTGACCTCACTCGGGTAAGCCATCTCTTCTGGATGGTTCTTTCCTTATTATTGTTATTTATCATTATTATTGTTTTTAAAAATGACTGACGGTTGTATCATTTTCTAGGCCCTGGTTCGTGTAAAGGCGCTTCAGGACAGGTGCGTGGCTAAGGAGGGGGTCGTCGCTCGCGTGAATAAGCACAATGCCAACATGCGAAACCAGCAGGCTCAATATAAGGAGGCAATGCGTCTTCTTAACGTTGAGCTGAAGGAAGTGAAGGAGAAGTTAGAGGAGGCGGGTCGTCAGAAAGGCGAACTGGAGCAAGAGCTGACAACTCTCCGCGATCAGGTGGAGACAGCAGGGGCTGACGCGGTCAAGAATTTCAAGGCGTCAGACTCCGTTATTGATTCCTGTGGCAGATACTATGGCACGGGATTTAATGATTGCCTCAGACAGGTGGCGTCAGCTTTTCCTGAGTTGGATCTTTCTGGTATCTCCCTGGATGACGCCCAGCCTATGACGCCTGCTACTGATTCCGTCACCGCTGGTGTTGATGACTTAGTGGATTCTCCCCATGGAGGTAGTGGAGTCGTCCTAGCCTAGCCTGCTGTGAACCTTCCAACAACTACCGCGACCCCTCCTGTGGTGCTGCTTGACGGAGAGGACCCTTCTGTTAAAAAGTAGAGAATTTTTGGAGTGACGACTTTGCAGCTCATGTTTTTCCCTTCTTTTTATCTGTCTAGCAAACAACTTTATCGAGTGCCCCTTGGGCCCCTATTTGTAATATTTTAACAGCTTTTTTAATGCCTTTTTGGGCTTTTGATTTGTTTACAACGTCGCTGCTCTTGATTGTATGTAATTACTTTTGTTTTACTCGTATGTTTTGATTTGGAAGATCGAAATCAGGGTTGTGGACCCTTTTAGTTTAGTGTACCGTCAGTTTTACTGCTTTGTCCGTCTTGTGGACTCCATTTTTATGTCGTTAGCTGTTTGGTTTGTACGATCAGGGGCCTTGGTTATTTTAGACGTCGGCCATTTGGCTTGTCCACTTTGTGGACTTGGTCATTTTAGACCGTTCATCTATTTGGCTCGTCCACTTTGTGGACTTGGTCATTTTTAGGCCGTCAGCCTTTTGGCTCGTCCACTTTGTGGACTGTCATTTTTAGACCGTCAGCCTTTTGGCTTGTCCACTTTGTGGACTTGGTCATTTTTAGGCCGTCAGCCTTTTGGCTCGTCCACTTTGTGGACTGTCATTTTTAGACCGTCAGCCTTTTGGCTTATCCACTTTGTGGACTTGGTCATTTTTAGACCGTAAGCCTTTTATCTAGGCCGTCAGCTTAATAGCTGAATTGTGGACTTAGCCACTTTTCGTCAGCCTTCTATCTAGGCCGTCAGCTTAATGGCTGATTTGTGGACTTAGCCACTTTTCGTCGGTCTTTTACTAACTTTCATTTGTAAGTAGAAACTTCAGTAGTTCTAAATAAATTCCTCTTATTGTCATGCATCTGTATAAAAAGTATCTCAAAAAAGGAAAAACCAAGGGTGGCCATATGCTCGGCTGAAGCGGCTTTGGCTAGGCGATCGGCTTGCTCGTTTTCTCCTCGAGGTATCTGTGTAATTTCAGCCTTCAGCTCACTGACCCTCCATCTCGCTTGGTCCAGATATTTTTTCATCCGTTCGCCTTTGCACTCATAATCCCCATTTATCTGGTTGACCACGACTTGAGAATCGCAGTGAATGATCACTCTTTCGGCTCCTACAGCTTTGGCGAGGTCAAGCCCCGCTATCAGAGCTTCGTATTCCGCCTCGTTGTTGGTGGTAGGGAAATCAAGGCGGATCATACACTCGACCATGTCTCCTTCGGGTGAGTGTAGTACGATGCCGGCTCCCCCAGCCTGCCTGTTGGAGGACCCGTCTACATGTATGCTCCATTGGGGAGATTCTTCTGCCCCCTTGTCTTCGCCATTTGTAAACTCAGCTATGAAATCTGCAACGACCTGTCCTTTAATGGCGGTTCGTGGGCGATACTGGATGTCAAACTCGCTTAATTCTATAGCCCATAGTGCCAATCGCCCTGCAGCTTCAGGGTTGCTCATTGCCCGTCGCAAAGGCTTATCGGTTAGGACGATCATTGTGTGGGCTTGAAAGTACGGCTTTAGTTTGCGTGCTGCTGTGACCAGCGCAAATGCGAGTTTTTCCATGGGCGGATATCTTTCTTCGGCTCCGCGTAGCGCTCAACTGGTGTAGTACACAGGTTTCTGCACTCTCTCTTCTTCTCTGATTAAGGCGGCGCTGACGGCGGCTGGGGAGACGGCAAGATAGAGAAAAAGTTCTTCACCCGGTTGTGAGGGACTCAGCAACGGGGGGGAAGAGAGATAAGTTTTCAATTCTTCGAACGCTTGCTGGCACTCGGCAGTCCACTCGAAAGATCTCTTCAATGTTCGAAAGAAGGGTAAGCACTTGTCCGTTGCCCTTGACACGAACCTATTTAGCGCTGCTATCTTGCCGTTAAGGCTCTGCACTTCCTTCACATTTTTTGGTGGTGCCATCTCTATTATAGCTCGGATCTTGTCCGGATTGGCTTCGATGCCCCTTTGGGAAACCATGAATCCTAGGAATTTTCCTGCCGTCACCCCGAAGGCGCACTTTCCTGGATTCAGCTTCATGTTGTAAGAGCGAAAAGTGTCGAACGTTTCCCTGAGGTCTTCCAAGTGATCTTCATCCCTTCGGCTCTTCACCAGCATATCATCTACGTAGACTTGGACATTTCTCCCGATTTGCGGTGCGAACATTTTGTTCATAAGCCTCTGGTATGTTGCGCCCGCATTTTTTAAACCAAACGGCATTACTCTGTAACAGAAGAGGCCTTGGCTGGTCACGAATGAAGTTTTCTCTTGATCGGCTTCGTGCATCTTGATTTGGTTGTAACCGGAGAAAGTGTCCATGAAGCTTAAAAGCTGGTGCTGAGCTGTAGAGTCTACTAGAGTGTCGATCCTCGGGAGGGGGTAGCTATCTTTGGGGCATGCTTTGTTTAGATCGGTGAAGTCTACGCACATCCTCCACTTCCCGCTAGCTTTCTTGACCATCACTACGTTGGCTAGCCAGTCGGGGTAGTAAACTTCTCTAATAAAGTTTGCTTCCTGTAGCTTGCAGATTTTTTCAGCTATGGCTCGATCCCGTTCGGGGGCAAACACCCGCTTCTTTTGCCAGACGGGTGGAAAGGATGGTGATACATTCAGCTTATGCACCATGACTGAAGGGTCTATCCCTGGCATGTCTTCGTGACTCCATGCGAACACATCCCGATTTTCTTTGAGAAAGGCTGCAAGTGTTTGTCGGATCATGGGACTTGCAAGGGTCCCAATCTTTGTTGTTTGGTCAGGTCTGGAGTCGTCAAGGGATATTTCTTCAAGCTTCTCGACGGGTTCCGTCGTACTTCGATGTTCTTCTATGCTCATGGCTTGGAGTTGATCATCCATTTCCATCATAGCCACGTAGCATTCGCGTGCGACCACCTGATTTCCACGTAGTTCACCTGTCCCGTACTCGGTAGGGAACTTGATCATTAAGTGATAAGTCGAGGTTGCCGCCTTCCATGAATTGAGGGTGGGTCGCCCCAAGATAGCATTGTAGGCTGACGAACAGTCGACCACGAGGAACGTTACGTCCTTTGTGATCTGCTGCGGATAGTCGCCTGCCGTTACCGACAGTGTGACCGCACCCAGGGGAAACACCCTCGTTCCTCCGAAACCGACGAGTGGGGCATTCGTCGGAATCAATTGTTCTCTGCTGATTCCCATCTGCTGGAATGCGGGGTAATATAGGATGTCCGTCGAGCTCCCATTGTCAACCAACACCCGGTGCAAGTTGTAGTCCCCCACTTGCAAACTGATAACAAGCGCATCGTCGTGCGAGTGGTGAAGACGTCGCGCATCTTCTTCGGAGGACCCAATGACGGGGCTTTCTCTCCGTGCTATTTTTGGTACTGAGCCCGTCAGCTAGACATTTTGGACCATCCTGAGGTACGTCTTCCGAGCCTTTTTGGATGACCCGGCAGCCGTCTCTCCTACAATCATCCTGATGTCGCCAATGGGCGGTCTAGATTGTCCCGTCGGGGGGGCTGTTCATGAGGTGGTGGATCCATTCTTTCCTTGCTTACAAACTTTTGCAATTTCCCTTGTCTTATGAGGGCCCCAATTTGCTACTTCAAGTCGTAACAATCGGCTGTGTCATGGCCGTGATCCCGATGGAAGCGGCAGTATTTGTCTCTAGAACGCCTGCTAGGATCTCCCTTCAGCTTTCCAGGGAAGGCCAGAGCCCCTTCGTCCTTGATCTGCATTAGGACTTGATCTATCGGGGTGGTTAGCGGGGTGAAGCTTGTAAACCTTCCTCCCGGAGGTTTAGAACGCCTCTCGTCCCTTCGATCTCCTATCCTTGGCCTCTTCCGCCCTTGATCTTGTCGAGCATCTTCCTGCCTCTCCCTTTTTCTTGGTTTCTCTTCTCGGGCCTGCAGCGCGTCCTCAGCATTCATATACTTAGTGGCCCTGTAGAGTACTTCCGACATGGTCTTCGGGTCGTTTTTGTATAGGGAGAACAAAAACTTACCCTTTCGCAACCCATTTGTGAAGGCTGCTACAAGTATTTTGTCGTCGGCCTCGTCAATTGATAGCGCTTCCTTATTGAAGCGTGTTATGTAGGATCTCAGCGTCTCGTCCTCCCGTTGCTTGATACTCATCAAGCATGCCGTGGACTTCTTATACCTGTGTCCCCCAATGAAGTGTGTGGTGAACTGAGCGCTTAGTTCCTTGAAGGTGTGGATGGAGTTGGGCGTCAGTCGGCTGAACCATACCCTCGCGGAGCCTTTGAGTGTTGTGGGGAAGGCCCTGCACATGATCTCGTCTGCTACCCCCTGAAGATGCATTAGGGTTTTGAAGGTTTCTAGATGGTCCAGAGGATCCTTCACTCCGTCATAGCTGTCGATATGCGGCATGCGAAATTTGTGGGGTAAGGGGAAAGAGTTCACGGCCACAGTGAAGGGCGAGTCGGTGCGGTTGACTAGATCGTCAAGATCGCTGGACACTCGTCCCTTAAGTGCGTTCATCATAACCTCCATCTGTTCCCTCATCGCCTGCATCTCTGCAATAATATGCGGTGGAGTTGCATCCGTGAGGGATGGCATGCTCAAGTTCTGCCTCTCTGGTTTGCTTGGGGCGTGGCTGCCTTCAGGTTTCTCCTGATTTTTCTTTGGAGTGTTGTTCCCCTCTTGATCCTCTTGTCGGTCGTTCAGTGCTGCATTCTTCTGGCGCAGCTGCTCCTCCAAGTCGTGGTTTTGTTTGGTGAGGCGCTCCACGGCGGCACCAAGAGTCCGTACTTGTCTCTCGAGGGCAGTCGTGGGTGGCTCCTCTTCTTGAACGTCGTTAGTAGTTGCCATTGAGCGAGTGAGTACCATGCAACTCTTTATTCCGTGAAACGATAGTATGGCTTACAGCGTTCTTTCCCACAGACGGCGCCAACTGATGATGCCGAAAATCTCACCAGTGAGTTGCACAATACTTGTACGCTCGGAACTACACCTGCACAACAAAAAAGGAGAAGACCTAACAGAGAGCACCGGTGTGGTGCCGGCCAAATACCCTCCGAAGGTCAAGTTAGGGCTTGTTTCAACTCTAGAGTGCTAGAGAGGGGTTAATTGTGCGTACCTTGATTTGTGAGGGTATTGGGGCTTTTATAGTAGTAGAGGGTTGACCTTTCTTCCTTGGAGCGGAAGTTTTTTCCATATAGGAATCCATGTGAGCGTAGATCGCGGAGCCCTTTCCTTATAGGACTCTATCATTGGGCGTGGTGGCCAAGCAAAGGATTTTCTGGAACCGTCGGCCTCTTAACCGTCGGCTTCCCTTGTTCACTACAACAATGAAGGGTCGTCAGCCTTTTGAACATAGTCAGCCCTTCGAGCCTGACCAGGGATGTCATTTCTGTCAGCACGTATTTTTCCGTCAGCTTTTAGGGTTATCCGTCGCTATTTGAACCGTCAGCCTGATTATAGGCTGACGGGTTAAGCCTATGGTACTGATGAACCGTCAGCCCGAGTATAGGCTGACGGGTTAAGCCTATGGTACTATGATTATTCCTTATCAAAAACAAACACGTCTCTATATGTATAGCTTGTTTTTATACTATGTCTTAGCTTTGAAACCATGTTCCTATCTACCACGTACAACTGCAACGTTTAAAACATCCCATTTGCATTGTCCAATTGTCTCCTATCTTCTTTTTTGCATGAATAACATTTTTTAAGTCATACAGTTGCTCCTTCTATTACACTTACAAAATTCTTGTATGTAATTGATGTTTCTTCATGAAAAAAATACTTCAGTTTAAGAAGAAAATGGTTCAAATTACGAAATTAACAATATATTATAACCATTAATAAAAAAGCATGTTACATCGATCATTTGCAATAAATTGGAGGATAAACATGAGTTTAATTAAATTTGCTATTTTTTTTTTTTTTAATAAAGTTAGAGGAGTAAGTACTGTTTTTTGGTGCAGAAACAAAAATGTCTGCTTCAGTTAGGTGTAGGGGTGGACATATGTTTAGCATGCAAAAGATTATCTTTTCAATTTTTTCTAAGTCTTGGGAATCTAAAGTTTGAAATATTAAGGTAAAAAAATAGTTTTTTATTCGTTAGGTAAGAGCATCAATGCATGTGATTACCTCCCAGGCAACATGTAGGAAGTCTAAGTTTTTATGGACACAGCCATAAGCCATGTTTCATTTATGTATTTTATACAAGGAACCTAGGGACAAATCTCACCGCAAAGAAATACTCCCTCCGTCCCAATTTTTTTGTCCTGTTTGAAAAGTCAAACTTTTTAAGGGAACATCATTTATTGTCTTGTCTACCTTTTAAAAATGTATAAGTTTCCAAAACTATCCTTAAAAAAATTTATTAAAAAATTGAATTAGTAAATTAATAGGGGTATAATAGGAACATTAGTAAATTAATGACTTTTATTTTTAGAAATATGACAATATTTTGGGACATCTCAAAATGGAATAGAGGACAAAAAAAATGGGACGGATGGAGTATATATTAATGTCTTAGTACGATTATAAAAAGTAATTATCGTGAAATTCATACCATAAGTTCAAATCATATGGTATTTATTAAAAAAAAATATGTCATTTTGGTCCTTATATTTTAGATTCGCAATTAATTTATTGCATGAAGATTCATGAACCTTGTTTCATTCTTAAAGTTTAATATGGAATCTAGGAACAAATCTCATATATACCGCAAAGAAATATATTGATGTCCTAGCATGATTGTAAAAAGTAATTATCATGAAATGCATACCATAAGTTCAAATCATATGATATTTATTATTAAAAAAAAAACAAAAATATCATTTTGATTTTTACATTTTGGAGTCAAAGTCAATTTTCTATGTAAAGCTTTATGAGCCTTGTTTCATTCTTATATTTTAATAAGGGATCTAGGAACAAATCACAAACACACACACACACACATACATATATATATATATATATATATATATATATTTTTTTTTTTTTTTTTTTTTTTTGATAAGACATAAAGAAATATATTGATGTCTTAGCATGATTGTAAAAAGTAATTATCATGAAATATATGCATACCATAACTTAAGTTCAAATCATATGGTATTTATTATATAAAAAAAGAAAGAATTATAATGAACATAAACCTCGAGAAAGTTTCCAAAAAAAAAAAAAAACCTAGATGAGAGTTAAGTTCCTTCCTAGTATGATTTGTTTGATTATTGGGGGATTAAATGAATCGCTCATTTTTTAATGGATTATATCTTTATCAAATTACATTAATAATTATAACTAAGATAGGTTCAAGTTATACCTTTTTTATACCATAGATTTATAAGTGATCTAACGACTAAAAAATATTATTAAATGTTATTACTTTCCATTTCATTCATAATTAATACTAGCATTTTCTCTCTCTCTCTCTCTCTCTCTCTCTCTCTTTATTTATTGTTTTTCACTTGATTAAAGGGCATACTGCCATTTTTAGCAACTTGCATTTCTATACTTTAAAAAAAATAAACTATACAAGAAAAATATCTGAGATAGATAATCGGTGAAAAATAGAATGGTCAAGTAACTTCAGTTAAGTGCTTGGAAATAGTAGTTCATGTTCTTTTTTTATTTGATTGAGAAGAACAAGTTCATTTTCAATTAGTACTGTTATGATCCGAAGCAGTTGCAACTCTGTGAAAAGTATGAGCTTATTCTCCATTATAGTTGCTTCCTTATGTAGATCCATATAAGACTTGTGAGGCTGTGCTTTGACACAATATGTTATTGTTTTCCTATGGACATCTATTATTAGTACTTAATTGTTTGGTTCACAAAACTTCCACACCAAAATATGAAGGCAAAAACACAACAATAGAGATAGAGGCACTGACCTAATTACGTGAAAAGGAGCCTCCAGATATTTGTCTCACATGGTTTTTTTTTCCAAGTATAGAAATGAAAGTTGTTAAAAATGGCAGTGTACCCTTAATCAAGTGAAAAATAAATAAATAAGGAAAGAGAAAATGCTAGTATTAATTACGAATGAGGTGGAAACCAATAGCATTTAATGATATTTTTTTAGCCATTAGATCTCTTATGAATCTATAGTGTAAAAAATGTGCAACTTTACAAGAGTTATACCAGGTGTAACTTGAACTCATTTTAAGGTGTAACTTGAACCCATCTTATTATTAATATATGGAAACTAAGTGAAACTATGTTATAATTCATGTTTACACATGAAAACATTCAACAATAGTGATAGTAAGGTAGTCTTATTTAGATGAGTGAGGTGGTCATTATAACTTTTACACTAAGTTTTATGAATGAGTCACTTGACACCAAAATTAAGAAATTTTAATGGACACTTAGTGCAAAATTATATATATTGCAATTAAAAGCTTATTTGGATTTAATTACCTTTTTTTTTGTTTGGCATACAATGAGGAAGAAGGAGGTAGGATTTGAACCACATACATGAGAATATGAGACACCATAAACAATATTATTACCAATAATCTATCACTTGAACACCCAATGCAATTACTTTTGGAGTTATTCTAGAACCACAACATTTACTATAATCATCCCATGTGAAAAACTATAACTAATTGGCTGTTGCTTTCAAATGTACTTACCACTTATTTTTCACCGCTCACAATTAGCCACATAAGACAATTGTGGAAAAGGGTTTGTTTTTAGAATTATTGTTACATTTGGTCATTCCAACTTTGAGACTCGAAATTCAAACTATCTTGACAAATAATCATAACTCTAATGAAGATCTAATTAATTTGATTTAATCGATCCGTTTTTTTATTGTTTTTATAAAAATTGCTTGTTCGATATAAGAAATATCAAACCAAAAAACCAATCAATTTAGACAATTCAACCTCTTAATTGATTTCATCCTATAAATGGTTTTCTCTCATCTCATCTCATCCCTCCCAAATGCTAAAGATCAGTTCTCAAGTCAACTTGCTTCCAGATGAACAAATAAATTATAGAAAACATTAAAGCTTTTGTCTTAAATTCTATGGGTTTCAGGGTCTAACCCATAAGTTGGTTGTATGTTTGCAGCGACCGAATGAACTCCTTCAAGGGCTGGCCCAAACATTTGGGCTTTATCAACTTAACCTTAAAAGAGTGTTATAAATTTATAATGGCCACATATTGGACTTCCTAAATATGTGTGTTCAGCCCACAATGCAAAATACATTGTACTAGGCCACTAGCTTGTAGCTACACTATGGAATGGACTATGGAACCTCAAAAAAAAAAATTGTCTATGGAGCCTCAATTTTCTTTTTCTTTTTTTGGATAAATTGAAAGACTGTATTTTTTATAAATGAGCCTCAATTTTCTTTTTGTCCAATTGATATTTCCTTCCATGTTATCTTTTCCATATTCACATATAGCAAGCATGACTGCATGAAGCAACCCTCAATATATCAGCTTTATATTTATTTATTTATTTAGTTATGAGAAAACAACCCATATTTCTCCAACTTTTAACGTCCCCTAAAAGCGATGCTGCAACTATTACAAATTTCATTATATTAAATGTAAAAAAATAATGTGTCAACTTTTACCTACAAAATAAAAATGATTAAAAAAATTTATTTGTTGTGTTGTTGATTTAACTCCACTCACATATATTGTCATGGCAATTTGAAAGTCTTTTTTTAATAAAATTTATATATATATATACACACACGTGCACGCGCACACAAATAATAAAGCACAAAAAGTTGTCTTAAAATGGATCGAAAGAGGCGAAGAGCTCAACTAACATCTCATCGCCTTTTTAACAAAACGTAGTCTCTATTTTCCACATATAACCATGGAATAAAAAAATTTTAAAAAATAAAAAACTGACTACATTAACGGTTTGTAAAAATGTTGTAAAATAGTTTGTAGTTATAGCATTACTCAAATAGTAATGGTACATGCACAAAGTATTTTACAACATTTTTACAAACTATTGATGTAACAAATTCTTATTGGTTCTCATCTGAGTCTACCACTAACATTCTTTTTTTACTTACAAATATTCACCACATCAATAGTTTGTAAAATAACTTGTGACTTTAGCATTTTCCATACTAAGATCTATTTAATTTGATTTAATCAATCGGTTTTTTTTTTTTTTCCTTAAAATTGCTTGTTCGATACCAAAAAAAAAAAAAAAATCAAACCAAAAAACCAATAGAATTAGACTGTTCAACCTCTTAATTGATTTCATCCTATAAATATTTTTCTCTCGTCTCATCCCTCCCAGTTACTAAAGATCAATTCTCAATTCAAATTGCCTCTTTTGATGATTAAATAAATTATAGAAAACATTTAGAGTTTTTGTCTTAAATTCAATGAAACGTTATTTTTGGGCTGTATTCCTTCCCATGTAGTGTGGGTTTCAGGGCCTAACCCATAAGTTGGTTCCGTTCGCAGCGGCCGAATGAACTCCTTCAAGGGCCGGCCCAAACATTTGGGCTAATCAACTTAACCTTAAAAAGAATGTTATAATGGCCACATATTGGACTTCCTAAATATATGTGTTCAGCCCACAATGCAAAAAACATTGTACTAGGCCACTAGCTTGTAACTGCACTATGGAATGGACTATGGAGCCTCAATTTTCTTTTTCTTTTTTTTGGATAAATTGAAAGTTTTTTTTTTTTTAAATGAGACTCAGTTTTCTTTTGTCCAACTAATATTTCCTTTCATATTATCTTTTCCAAATTCACATATAGCAAGAATGACAAAATGAAGCAACCCTTAATATATCAGCTTTATTTATAATTTTTATAATTAAAAAAAATCATAAAACAACCTATATTTCTCCAACTTTTACGTCCCTTAAAAGTGATACTACAACTATTACAAATTTCATTATATTAAATGTAAAATAATGATGTGTCAACTTTTAACTATAAAATAGAATAAAAAAAATTTATTTGTCGTGCTCTGTTGATTTAACACCGTTCACATATATTGTCATGGTAATTTTGGAAATCTTTTTGTAATAAAATTGATATACATATATATACACACACACACAAATAATAAAGCACAAAAGGTTATCTTAAAATGGATCGAAAAGGGCCAAGAGTTCAACTAACATCTCCTGATCTTTTTAACGAAAACGTCCAAGATTTAAATCTCTATTATTTGCTTATAACTATAGAATAAAAAACAAAAAAGAAAAATGGAACCGAGAGTAGTTGGTAGGCTATACTAGAACAATTGTGAAAGGCCCAATTTAGCCCAAAAAGAGATTTATATGTAAAGTGCATACTAGTAAAAGCAATCTAGCACAGCCAAAAATGACAAATAGACAATAAAGTCTATGCAATCAATCAATAAGAGATTGGCCCGCCTATACCAAAAAAAAAAATGATTGGTGTTGTACTGCCATTGTCTTACTCTTGATTTCCCTAATGATGTTCGTACTGCCATATATATATTTGATATATTTGGCACTTCATTATTAGTAGGACATGATCGAGGTTATCATTGTGGTCCAATACAATCATTTTGCTGATTATTACTCTTCCCACTCGTATAAAAAGATTGAGAAAAACGACACCACACATGCTTCATCTATGCTAAGCTCTTTTCCTTTCGGGGCTCCATGTGCTTGAGAGTTTAGTGCACTATTAGCTGTAAGTAACTTGGGCCTAGCAAAACGGTAATGGAGTAAAGGCCTTGGAAAGGCAATGGCCTTTAATGATTTCTTTTTTCTTTTCTTTTTTGATTGGATTCTTTGCTAAAGAAAGAACCTGCATTCTCATTATAGCCACTCCAACTCCAATCAGTTATGAGATTTGGACTTTTTTTTATATACTTTTTCTATGTAATTGCGGCCACCAATAAGTAAAAAGCACCCATTAAAAAGTTTGTATTAGATACATTGGTATTGGTTTCTCACCCAAAAAAAAAAAATTGTTAATAGATGCATTGAGAGCATTAATTTAAAAAATATTTGTAGAAACCTTTTATGGGGAAAGAAAAAAAAATTGACAGTTTTTTATATTTTTCATAAAAATAGTATTAAAGTTTTCATAAAAGGAAAATGTTAACGAGTGCCGTTGGGGCATTGGTTAAGAATTCATTTTAAGAAAGTTTTGATATCACTTTTATGGGAAATGAAAAAAGTTGTCAAAACATTAATTGTTTTTTTTTTTCTCATAAAAACTTTTTTTAATTGGATTGTTAACCAATGCCCTACGGCACTCGTTAACATGACCCTTCATAAAATGGTTTATTAAAAGAATATCATAATGGTTCTTACTGATTCCTAAAATAAATAAAAAATAGCCCTATGTGCACCCACTGATTGGACCCAAAAAAAAAAAAAAAAAACAACAACAACACTGACATTGGATTTTTTTTTTCCCCCATTTTTATATAGATATGATAAATTTTCATTCTATGATGTTCACTCTATATTTATTGTGCTTTATCATTAGGCCCAAGAAACCAATTAATTTTTGGTACAGACGGGTTTCAAATTCCAAATATTCTATTTGACAACAAGATATTTTACCAATTGAGTTAATTGGAATTCACGACGTAAATTGATTTTATTATGCAAACTATCAAAAATCTTGAGAATATATAGGACAAAACATAATTATTATTGCACAGCAACACAAGTTTGCACTTGGGATTTGGAGGGTGACAAAGATCAACATGCGAAAGCGAGCATACAAGCGCCTACTTTATTTAGTGGATATTCATGTTATGGTGCATAAAGGGAAAATTACAGTGGTGCATATGTGAAAGAGAGCAAGCAAAATAGCAATAGGAAGATACAATTGAGACTCATGTAGAAAGAAAAATGTGAAAAGCGAGGCTCAAAACTCCATGAGCTCAAAAGTTCCATCAGATTCAAAAGCCACCCATCAACCTTAGCTTCTTATGTGCCAGCCCCATTTGAAAATATGGATAAGTTTGTAAGTTAATCAGTGAAAAGTTCACTGTCTCCTGCATAACAATATATTCACACAAATTTGATTAGCTTCAAACAAGTTTAGGTAAACTTTCTGTACAATTAAAGTTAAAATACAGCCTCGAGATCCAAGACATACACAATCCAAAAGCTTGAAGCTATCAAAGTTGAAGACTGGATTGAAAAATTGATCCTGAAGCTTTGAAGGGATAAAAATCTATCATAAATCAGATAAATGCATCTACCTTCTCACATGAAGGTGGAACGCAAGTGTGAGACTCACCTCATGTGAAAGGGTGGATCGGATACATATAATACCACACTTTTGAAGGATCTGGTTGATAAAGTCATGCACAAGTTAGAGACAAAGACAAGTTCTGCAAAATTCATAGACGCACTCCATAATTGGTCCTAGGAAAAAGTTGATGATGTTCCATACTATCCGAACACTATTAGTTTTGACTTTCGAGTCTGAATCTGACACAGAAACGAATTTTGAGTCATTTGAGTCCAAGTCTAGCGAGTAATTCGTTTTTTATGATTTCAATGCAAACATATCTATTTCCAAGAAATTCAAGTATAACTTTGATTATGTCTTGCCTTTAAATAATTTCATTAATGAGCTTAAGGCGCTCAAAACTTAAAAGTTGTAATGAAAATCCTAAACTTGCTCAACAAGTGAAGGCACAACCTTAATCTTTAAAAGAAGAAATTGAACGCATTAATTTAGCAAAGAATAATGAACTATAGATTATTCAAATTGGTAATACCATGTCTGTGAATGAGAATGAAGAATTTGTGACCTTGTTTAAGGTGTTTTCAAGAAGTATTTGCATGGTCATGTGAAGATATGCCTAGAATTGATACCAACATACAAGATACTGACCTATCTAGACATAAAGCTTGTCAAGCAAAAACTTATAAGAATGAAACCCAAATAGACCCTAAAAATTAAGGAAGAGAAGAATACAATGTCCGATTCCTTAAAGTGGTCAACTATCTCGAATTGTTAGTAAATATGGTCACAATACTTAAGAAAGATCGAAAAGTCTGCATGTGCGTCAACTTCAGACATTTAAGCAAAGTTTGTGCCAAAAATGGCTTCACATTAACCCATATTTGGTAGATAATACGGTAGGTCATGCACTGCTCTCGTTTATGGATGGTTTTTCAAGCTAAAACAGATCAACTGTCATAAGGACATGGAGAAAACTTTCTTCTTTACTTTATAGGGCACAACTGTTATAAGGTAATACCCTTTATACAAAATAATATGTCATATACCAACGAGCAATTACTGCTTTTTTGCATGATAAGATACACAAGAAAGTAGAAATGTATGTGGACGACATGACTGATACATCATATGAGCACTTCTAACTTAGTTTATGGAAGAATTCAAGAAAGAAATGAAGTTTAATACATCAATAAAAAGATGATTGAATATAAAGTGAAGTATACTCCCTTAGAGAAAACATGTGTAGCATTAATTTGGGTCACCCAAAAGCTTAGACACTACATGCTCACATTTTAGGTCCTATTGATTACTTATATGGATTCATTGAAGTATCTAATGGAAAATTCAATACTAGATTGAAAGACTGCAAAATGGTTACTACTCTTGACTAAGCTTGTTAGAGAACAAGTGATTCTAAAAGATTTACAATGCCAATTACTCTACTAAGGATTAGTTTGAAGACCTCTTTACCAAAAGGCCTTGCTTCCCCCATATTTCTTCGCTTATAGGCCAAACTCGTGTTCCTTCACTGATAATTCATTTGGGGGGATGTTATTGAATCCTCCAATCTCCTCCAATTTGTATCTAAATGTTAAGAGTTAAGACATAGGGGACCTATTTCTCTAAAAAAGCAATTTTAGGAATGTGAAACTCCATAAATCCTCTACTCTTCAGAATTTTCTTCATGAATTTTAGGATGAGTTTTGTCTGTGTCACTTTAAAGGCAATGGCCTTCAATGATTTCTTTGCTAAAGAAAGAACTTGCACTCTCAAAATAGAGACAGCAACTTGAACCAGTTATGGGATTTGGACTTCTTATATACTTTTTCTATGTAATTGTGGATACCAATAAGTGAAGCACTCATCAAAGACTTTGTATTAGATACACTGGCATCCAATTGATTTTATTACACAATCTAAAATCTTAAGCATATGTAGGAAAGAACATAATTATTATTGCACAAGTTGGCACTTGGAATTTAAAGGGTAAAAAAGATCAACTTGCGAAAGCGAGCATACAAAGAGCTACTCTGCTTTACTTAGTACATATTCACACTATTGTCCATAAAGGGAAATACAGTAGTGCATATATGTGAAGTAGAGCAAGGAAAATAGTATCAAATTTTCTTGATACAATTGAGACTGATCATGTGGAGAAGAGATGGCGAAAGCGAGGCTCAAACTCCAAGAGCTCAAATTTTCCATGAACAAAATCATAGTAGCCACCCATCAACCTCAGCTTCTTGTTTGCCAACCCCATTTGAACATATGGATAAGTTTCTAAGTTACACAGTGATAACTTCACTGATTCCTGCATAATAACATATACTCACAATATATGATTATTTTCAAACATGTTTAGGTAAACCTTCTATATAATTAATGTCAATATTTCTTCTGTTCTTTTTCTCTCTTTTGAATCATGATTAGAGTTGAAACAACATGGTAAAATAGAGCTAACCTTTTCACAATGTTTACATTGATCCTCCAATGGCAAGTCACCAAATTTTGCTTGGACCTTGACCTTTGCAGGTAATCCAATTTTGACCCACTCATCTATGAAGTCACTGCACATCAATTGGATAGATGAGATATGTGAATTAGAATTCTAGCTTAACTTCATTGCCCTATTTGTTTTAGACCCAATTGGTTGGTTGATTAAATTGAGTGTATGTCAAAGAAAGTACTTGAATTTCTAGATATAAAATTGTATGTAGAAATCCTCTTACAAAGGAGCAGAATTGTCCTCAGGATGAGTCATAAGCCTCTTTATCCCACCACATCGACTGTGTCCAATGATCAGGATATTTTGTACCTACATAATTTTATTTCTTGTAACACTCAGATATCCTAGTTACAAAATTGAAAAAAGAAACATGGAAAAATTGTATAAACAAAACAAGAAATTTTGGTGAAATAAATGAATTCACCTTAAGTACTGAGACAGCATATTCAATGGCTGCACCAACTCCAGAGTATTTCAGCTATATAATATCAAATATATTAGCATTTTAAAAAGTTGGTAAAATATTTAATGTTAAATTGAACAAGAATTTGCATGTTGAATTTAACAAAATTGATTATTAGGAAGGATGAAATGGGAAACCTTGTCAAATGCAGGAACCATGTTAGCAATGTTGCGGACCATGAAGGCTTCCCCGGGTTGAAAGTCTAGGATATGAGAGGGACACACCCTAGAGTCTGAGCATGCGAATACCAGAAACTACACCAAAAATTAAGAATTTTAATCATTCATAAATCATAGACATAAATTAAGTTTGTTTTTATTGTTTCTATTTTTATAATCACAAAAGAATTGCACATTAACTCTTTGATATCTTCTAACCAGGTTGGAAAAGTAGTAATGATAATTAGTGATGTCTAGATGGTACCTTGGGCCACTGGCCTTCAGCAAGTTTCTCGTACAATTCAGGATGCTTGCTGCAAAGAGCAAACCAAAGAAAATTATAAAAATTAAAAAAGTGGTTCAGTTAACGGGTGCCCTTAGGGCATCCATTAATGAACCATTTTAGGGAATTTTTTATAAGAAAATGAAAAAGTAAATGATTTTTTAATAGCTTTTTTCATTTACAATAAAAAGTTTTTAAAAATGGTTCATTAATAGATGCCTTTAGAGCATCTATTAGTAATATTTGTAAAAGAGAAATAGTAAATTTATAATGATGAGTCATATTAATTATAGCATTTCAAGAGTAATACGCACTCCTCTCACATAATGATGAGTCATATTAATTAAATTCATAGTAGAACTTGCAATTCATGTGAGATGAGAGAATACTTTTTATTATACTTTCAAAAAATACAATAATTTTCCATAAATTTCAACCTTTTGTATACCAATAATAGCTTAAAGGGCTTAAAAATTTTAGCTTTTAACATCTCAAAAACTTACTTTATCTATTTTAACATTCCATTTTAAAATACACCCAATATCAAATGTTCTATTTTTTATAGCATTTCATTTAAATATACTTTCTTTATTATTTCTTTATTTATTTATTTTTTCTTGTTCTCTCATCTTTCTCCATCTCCTTCTCCATCTCTTTCTCCTCTCCACCCACACCTACTGCATCTCTTCTCTACCGCCCACCCACTGCCACCAACCACCACTACTAGTTAAAAAAATATCAAACAAGAACTCACAACCCACTGCTAGCCACCACCACCACCAGAAGAAAAAAAAAAAAAAAACCCCACAAAACCACACCCACAACCACAACTGGCCACAACAGCCACCACGTAAAAAACACAATCAAAGCCAACAAAACCCATCACCACTACACCCACAACCAAAACCAAAGGCAACAAAACCCGTCACCACCACATCCACAACCAAAACCAAACCAACAAAACCATCACCACCACACCCACAGCCAAAGCCAACAAAATCCATCACCACCACATCCACAACCAGCCACAGAACCCATCACAACAACACCCACAACCGGCCACAAAACCCATTACTACCACACCCACCACCGGCCATAAAGCTCATCACCACCACAAAAGAGAGAAAAAAATAATTGAAAAAAAAATAAATAAAAGAAATAGAGAGAGGTATTTTTGACCATAACTTAAAAAATTTAAAAAAAAAAAATTAAAAAAAAAAAAAAAAAAAAAAGAAGAAGAAGAAGAAGAAGAAGAAAGGAAGAGGAGGTAGCCAACACCTGGAGAATAAGAGATGAGAAGCTAGAGAGAAAAAAATATTATTTAAAGAGAAGTGGAGAGAGAAAGGAATAAAATATATATATATATATATATATATATTTATAAAATTGGAGCTGCAGTGAGATGTTATCTTTGACATCTCACTGTAGCTCAATTGCTATTTTTTTAAGTTTAGCATCTTTGTTATAGCTTGTCTTTTAATGTTTTAGTTGCTAAAATAACATTATAGTATTTATACCATCTTTTATGAGAATGCTCTAAGTGCAAGAGAATTCATATATATGATAAAGGTATCATATGCTTGTATTTTGGAAGTACTTTTCTAGTTGCATAACAAGTGGTATCGTACTCAAATTTGTTGATCTTGAAGTGTTGAAACCCTTCTAAAATCCTTTTAACTGGGTCAAATTCATTGTGATCTGTCTCTTGCAATCCAGTTATCAACTTCTCAATTTGTGCAACCGCCACATCATCCTTGTTACTGCAGCCAAGTAATAGAGTTTAGTCAACAATCTCATGGATTGTTAGGTATGGTTAGAAAGCGTAACATTAATTGTTGCTTCTCTAATTGGTAGCAATCTTTTCATTTCAACAATATATATGGAATTGTAAACACGCCAAAGTTCTGAGTCAACAAATAATAATGTCCTGAAAATGCTTTTTCCACATGACGGAACTTGTTATGCATAGATTTTCTTTGTAGTTTTAAATGTTGTGTTTGTTGAGACAATGACAAAGGTTGTATTTCTATTGTTATCCCTTGACCCGAATCAAAATTATCACACTATAAAGGGATGATATTTCTACACTAAAAAACAATTATTTACACATCATCACATGAGAGGAGGTAAAAAGGAAAAAATTAGCATTTTCCAATGTTAAAATATCATTTCTCCATCTCGAATAATAAATATCAAAAGCCTTAATGATTTTCTAAAAAGAAAATATCACCAATTTTATTACAAAAAAGTTAAAAATAATATAATAATAAAGGTAATCGGTGCTACATAAATAATATAATAAATAAAATTTTAATTACTTTTCTGTTTTATATTTAGAAGTTAACACGTCAATTGGTAAGATATATGATCAAGGTCATATTTGTAGTAGTTATAGAATCACTTTTTTAAAAACTTTTTTTTTTTTGGGTGTGGTGTTAGAAGAAGTTTAGGTTTATATTTTAACTTCTTACACCAAAATTTCATATCGCCTAGTGGAAGGTTTTTTTTTTTTTTTTTTTTTGTTGAGAATACACCTAGTGGAAAGGTTAGTAATGCTATCTAAACCTCTTTAAAAATTTCTTATATTTACACCTATATGACAAACAAAGGGTTTCTGAACAAGTGGTAAAACCTGAGAAACTTCTTCAATCCTTCAATGGCTTCCTCCAATGACCCCATAGGTAAAACTTCTTTCTGCAATTTAAGGAAATGTAAATTATAAAGTGAAGCATATACAGAATTAATCGTATTGTAAAAATAAAAAATAAAAGCTTCATTTTTCTGAAAAAAACATCATGAAATTGGCAGTATATACTTAATAGTTGATTGTTTCTAAAGAAGAAAGTTGTTCTCTGAAATTCAAAATTATATTTAACAAAAAAGAAAAAAGGAACCACGAGATATACTTGTGTCCAAAAAAAAAAATTAATAATAATAATAATAATAAAATAAGAAAGTTTATAGTAGAGCTCCATGCATTAGAAATTTGGAAAATTTTATAAGAAGAAAAGAAAACTATCTAAAATGGCAATCAAAGTTAAAAGTCCTATGAAATGTAACCTATAATAATTGGGAACAAAATATGATTTTGTTTGAAAAATATAAGCTAAACTTGGAAAATTTTATGAGAAGAAGTAAAATATAATGACTAAGTAACCTAGCCAGAATAATTAGGACCAAATTAAGTACGATGCTGTTTGAAAACATGAGTTCCATGCACTGGAAACTCGTAAAAATCAATAAGAAATGAAGGAAAATCTCTAAAATGGCAATCAAGCTTAAAACAATTATAAAATTCTAATGGAATTTTAACCTAGAATAATTAGGACCAAAGTATGTATATATATATATATATATATATATGATCTTGTTTGAAAAACAAAGACGATGAAGCACATATTAGTATTCAGAAAATATAAGAATTAACAGACCGAATTCTAAGGATTTGACTTTGAAATTTTGAAGAACTTGCTGCCTAATGTAAACCAAGTACACTTGCACACATATCTTGCACTGAGTGAAGGTCTCTATTTATAAGCCAAGTCTCTATGCTTACAATGAACCATCTTATCTTCATATCAGAAACGTTTGTCACAGGAAAAACAAGGACCACATTTGATTGTCTCGTCAACATAAAAGTCAAGGGAAAAAAAATAATTTTCTTAATTTCACATAGTAAAACAAACACGTCTCTATATGTATATCCTTGTTTTTATACTATATCTTAGCTATGAAACCGCGTTCCCATTGTCCAATTGTCTCCTATCTTCTTTTTTGCATGAATAACATGTAATGTTTTCCTTCTCCTTGATGAAAATGAAATTAATCAATGTTTCCGAGTTAATGACATATGAATAACATTTTTTAAGTCATACAATTGCCCCTTCTATTACACTTACAAAAACCTTGTAATTTAATTAACACTTATTCATAAAAGAAATACTTCAAAAATTAAGAGAAAAATAGTTCAAACTACGAGGTTAACAGCATAATATAACCATTAAAAAAAACATGTTACATCAATCATTTGCAATAAATTAGAGGATAAAGATGAGTATGTTTGAGGTTGCCAACTAGTACATTAGTAAAATCTCCAAATAGTTATAATTAAATTTGCTATTACTTTTTTTTTTTTTTTTAATAAAGTTAGAGGAGTAAGTACTGTTTTTTGGGTCCGGCTTTTGTCCAGTGGAAGTTTCCACTGGACACGTTGGATGGTGGACACGTGTCCACTTTCCACTAGACACGTTCGGATTCGGACACGTGTCCAAGAGTGGACACGTGTCCACCATCCAACGTGTCCAATGGAAATTTCCACTGGACACAAGCCACACCCCTATTTTTTTGGTTTAGAAACAAAAATGTCTACTTCAGTTAGGTATGATTATGACCGTATGAGGGATGAACATATGATTAGCATGCAAAAGATTATCTTCTCAATTTTTTCTAAGTCTTGGGAATCTAAAGTTTGAAATATTAAGGTAAAAAAATCATGGTTTTAAAAACTAATATGGTGAAAGAACCGAAAAATGGACTGGTTTTCAGTTTTCTGGTCGAACCAGTGACGTCATAAATAATTTAATTAATAATTTTAAAAATAAATAAATAAATAATTTTATAACTGGTCATTTTAACTAAAAAATTAAATAATAACCCACAAGCCCACTAAAAAATATTTTAATTATTTTTTAACCTTTCTAATAATAAAAAGTAAATGCACCAATGGGTAACAATATCATTGCCCACTTGATCTTTTTTCCCTCCAAACATTCTACTAAGTGCACCAATGGGTAACAATATCATTGCCCACTTGATATTGTTTTCCCTCCACACATTCTACACGTTAATATCCCAACTACCACACAATTTAAAAACCAAACATCCACACAATTGATTCATCAATACATTTCAGTTTAGCCAGCGAAACGATATATTTCGGTACTGATCAATATCGGTGTACCATTTCGGATTTACTACTATTTTATATATTTAATATATATATATATATATATATATGTGTGTGTGTGTGTGTGTGCTACGTCCACAATATTTTCTCAACACTTTTACAACAAATCATATGTGGTTATTTTCTATTGGTTCTAATTTGAACCTACCACTAAAATAACTTTTTTGCCCTACCAATAAAAACTCATAACAAATTAAAACCTAAAACTTATTGTGAAAATATTGTAAAAATATTGTAAATATTTTTTTTTTGTTTGGGTACACGTATGACGTATCTCAATTTTCAATCGCCCTCTGACAACAAATTGCTTTTAATAACTCACTTTTTTTTCACTTCCACTCATTCTCTTTTACTTTTACAATTTATCTTTCTTTATTTTTATTTTTATTTTATCTCCTCCACATGTTTACCTCCACTGAGTCTTTTCTCATTTCAAATTTCAAAAAGCTAGTCTTAGAGCATCACAGCAGTGGAGCTAAATTTTTAGCTTTTTAGCACCACAAAAAGTCACTTTATCTATTTTACCTTCTCATATCCTACAGCAGTGGTTTTATTTTAGCTTTTAACACAACATAATAATATAAACACTACAATAAAATAATATTTCATTCAACCATCAACACACAACCACAACCCCGCCATGCCCATCAAAACCAGTGAAGAAGAACAAAAAAAGAAAGCAGAAAAATCAGCACAACCAAACCGAAACCCAAGCTCAAAACAAAAACCCGAAACACAAGCTGAAACGCCGAAAATAGAGAAGAGAGGCCGAGATGGGTTAGGTCGATGCCCGAGCATGGGCAGCGATGGGTCTGTGGCGGCTGGGCTCATGCAGATCGACGATGGGTCTGTGGAGGAAGAAAGAAGAGATGGAGAGGCAGTGAGGAGAGAGACATGGGGAAAGGAGAATGAAATGTAGAAAGAATAAAAAATAAAAAAAAAGTAGTGTGAACGCAAAATAAATTTTTTTTTTTTTTTTTAGCTCTCAGCTACAATGCACAGCCATATATAGCTGTGCACTGTAGCAATGAAGGTAAAAATTTTACCTTTAGCTCCACTACTGTAGTATGGATTTTTGTATTTTTGTGAAGCTAAAATAGCTATTTAGCTTCACTGATGTGAGTGCTCTTATCTCCTTACCTTTGGTTAGTCATCACGTGGGCACCTAAAGCAAAACTCTTTGAGAAACAGTAAAGACATAAAAAAGCGAAGTCATCACGTGGGCACCCAAAGCGAAGTCATCACGTAAGCAGAAAAGAGACCGAGATACAAGAGAGATGCATCAGATCTTGAAATTTGTTGAGAAATTATCTTAGGTGAGTAAAAAATTACAAAAAATCTGTGTACTGTTTGTTCGATTTAAATGCACCAGTTTCCGGTTATGCCGGTTAAACCGGCGGTTTGTACTGTTTGTCCGATTTTTCTTTTATTTTCGGTTTTAACTAATAACTGGACCGGATTAAGATCCGGTTCCCTGTTGAACCGTTGGTTCGGTCTGTTTTTTAAAACCATGAAAAAAATAGTTTTTTATTTGTTAGGTAGGAGCATCAATGCATGTGATTTTAACAACTTCTGGGTAACCTCCCAGTCAAGAGGTAGGGGGTCTAAGTTTTTATGGACAAAAATTTCCTGCATAAATCATTAAAGCTTCATGAGCCTTGTTTCATTCTTATAGTTTAACTAGTCGCTAACCCGTGCGATGCACGGGAAAGTTATTGAGTATAATATCAAATTTAATCTTGGTTTATTTTACTACAACACCAGAATTGAATTTGTAAAATAAAATCATGTAACTAAAACATTTGCTAACAGCTATACATTTCAGACATTTATTAACACCCACAAAGAAAAACCAATAGGTGAAATGAGAAATAATGAATTTTTAAGTCCAAGAACCATCTAAAAGTGACAACGTTGTCTCAAAATATACAAATATGAAAACTGATTTCTTGGTGTTCTAGTTTTCTGCCGTGATTGTTTTTGTAAATTTCTTTTGATTTTTGAACCTATATTTCTTTACATCAAGTGCCGTGTCATGCTTTTATATGCATCAAGAATTCGTATGCATTAAGTTTTGATTTTTTTTTTTTTTTTTTTTTTTATAAATTCTATTGAATCCTATATCATCATTACAAATCGGCACTGTCATAAATGAATCCTATATTAAATATGGGCCATTTGATCCTATGTATTCATGAATACAGATTCAATCCCAAAGATAAATTTTGGGCAGGGTTAACAAACCATGGGCTAAAGCAATATAAGCCCACAGTAAAAGGTTTTTTTTTTTTCTTTTTTTGTGAGAAAGGTTGAATGTTTCAGTAAAGCAGACCATGAAAGCTTCCACAAGTAAAATCAATACAACACGTAGACTATCATGAGAAATCAACAGGTGGACTATCATGCATCCATCAAATAAAACCAACACAACAGGTGGACAATCATGCAAAACCAGTAAATTGCCAAAAACATGAGAAAACAACAGGTGGACCATCATTTATACATCAAATAAAACCAATACAACAGGTGGACAACATGCATCCATCAAATAAAACCAATACACACGTAGACAAAACCGTTAACATCAAATTCTCAGAATATTTAACACCACCTACTCCTTCGTTACCTATTTTGTAAGGTCATTTATCTATTCCCAACAGATAGCAGAACACCTTCTAATGGTGATTGCATTATTGTAAGAAAAGTTGAAATAATTTGTAACATAAGCTTCAACAGATTAAAGGAGTTTTTGTTTCCTCTTCCTCTTTTGTCGATTTGCAATAGGTGTGAGGTGTACATTACTTGCATCATTTGTAGGATTAGCATCTTTTTCACTTGATAAGTTGTTGTCAGAATCATTTGTAGCATCGCTCATATAATACTGTTAAAAGAATATGGTGTAAATTTTATTATGATATCAATAAGTAACATTAAAAATATCTAATTTTTTTATTTAAATTTAATATAAAAGTACTCACATCAGTTATTTGATCAAGTTTAACTGAATTGTCAGTCTGCAAAACAGGATCAAAAACTTTCTTTACTGTGTAGATCTCCCATCCTTGTTTGAGATTATAATCATTGAGTTCCAATTGGAAGACAAATGTTTTCCCAATAAGGTTTGCTATTTGTATAGGCAGGTCAAACTCTTCAGGTACCTTGTAGAAATAGCAGGACATAAATTGTAAGTTCAATTATACTAAAGAATATATTAAGTACTATTTGTGAATTTCAAATTCTCACCTGTGAACATTTATTTATAAGTTCTTTTGCTGATATATGGAGTAATTTTTCAGCCATAGAATCAAATAAAATGAATGTTGCCAATCCTGTGTCATCTTCAACTTTCAGTTCAATTCTATACCTGAAAGAAGGCATGGTAGATATAATTTTTATTAAATTTTTTTTTTCTCTTTTCTTTATATATATATATATATATATATATATATATTTATACTTTTATATTATACATACCTTGGGATTGGGAAGCCTGCCAGTTTGTTACAACGATCACACCACAAATGTTCACCTCTTGGTTTAACCTTTCTACGACATATTTCGCATGACATAAAGTACCAACCAAAAGCTGTTTCAATTTTTGTAATCTTTCCATGGCAGGTGAAGATAGTCTCCTGGAATTTCAAATTTATTGAATGATTTATTTGTAAAATTTAACATGCCATTGACAATTTCATTTTAGGATTTTTCTTTTGAAGAACTTTTCCCTTACCTTATTTTCAGAGTTCCAGACCATGTTTAATATTTCAATTATGGTTCTTCTGCTATTGTTCATCTCTTCTTCAATTGTTCTCTGTGGCTTAAATTGTCTTGGCAGCTCTTCTATAAGATGATCATTTTTCACTTCCCTACGATTGAAACATCAAGGAGTTAGTATAAGATTGCGTATACTGTAAAATATTATATAACATATATTGCTAAAATGATATAGATTACTTACTGATCCATAAACACAGAAGTCTCTGGAATCTCCAAATTTATATAAATTTTTGTTCCACTTGTAGATGATAAGTTATATTCCCCTACATTTATATGGAGGAATTTTTTAAAATGCACATATAATTTATTAAGGTAGTTATAAATATGCAAATAAAAGAAACAATGTACTGACCTTTAAAAGTTTTCACAATTAGACATGTAGCAACTATAATAAAAGGTCCCAGATTCCTTTTGAAGAGGTTATCATCAATTTCATTTGCAACTGGTCCCCAAAGGGTAAGCTTTATTTTATTTTCTCTGTTCAAATATTGTTATTAATGTACATTTATATTATATATATTCAATGTATTGGAACTTGTAAGAATTAAAACGTACTGTATAGTCATGACAGTTATGTTCCTCATTGCAACATTTGATCCTTTAATGCTAGGATGTTCAATTGGACCGATAGCAACCACTTTTGCAATAATATCTGTGGGGCCAGAATAAGTCAGCAACCCCGGCCCACTCCAAGCCAGGCCCAGAGGCCCATGCCGAGGACGCCCCATGATCCGAGGTCCGAGGACCAAAGTTTAGAGCCCAGGACCCAAGGAGCATTGCCGAGGATGGTTACATCCTCGGTAGTCCGAGGACAGAAAGTGGGCATACGGCACACCTTTAAGGGGAGTCTCCCCAAGCGTCCAAGGAGCAAATAGCAAGAACCAATCACCGGACATTGAAGCATGGCGGAGAAGCAAGTCCCAGGCGAACTGTCACCTCCACATTAAATGCCCTCAACTAACGCTCTGGCCGCATTAATGAGGACAGGACCTCTGAACAGTGCCGTCTTGAGCGCTGCAACCCACTGGAGGTATGGGAATGCGGCTGATGGGACAGACACTCGAGTGGAAACCGGATTGAGCAACAAATGTAGGGCTAGGATCAACTGATTAGGAAGTATATAATGTAAAAACCCCTCTTGTGAAGGGGACGGATGAAAAACCAGAGAAAAAGGAATACTGTAGCAAAGTATTCTCTCTCAACTCTTGTAACCCTTCTGAAAAGAGATAATAAGAATTTCCAGCTCCATAAGGCACGTCCGAGGAGCCACATTGTGTATTCAAACCCACGTTTTAGTTGTTAGCAATCACGTACAACCATGCATGGCCGTTGTCTTCTTTACTGAGGCCTAGCTCTTGAGCCCATACTCTACAAATTTATTGAAGGGTTAGCTGGGCTTGGGCCCACTCTCTCAATCTTCAGAGAGCGCTCGAATCCACCCCCTACAATATCTATGCATCATAAAAATTCTAATGTTAGTTATTTTCATTTATGATAATGATATAATCTACTTTATATAACAACAATATAATGTAAGATTTTCTAACAATAATAGAATGCAAAATTTATATTCAATTAATTTAATACCTGTTAGCTGGACATGGTTGTTAAGTCGTTGAACGATGGTGTTGTAGTCAACAAATTCAAATTTATGATGAGGTATATTGACTTCAGTTTCTGTTAGTTCTTGAATGTTGGTTGTTGGCAAGAATATGATCTTATGCTCACTTTGAATTGGCCTATAGAATTCATTGCAAGTACCAACTTCAAAGTTTGATAATGCATACAGCTGCCCTTCTTTCAGAAAAGGTTTGAGTTTTTTTGAAATATTTTTATGAATGGTTGAATGTATTGCATTATTCTGCAAGCAAAAGATGTTAGTTGAAGGTATATAAAGTGAATAATATATATAATGTATAAGAAATGTTTTGATTTGTTTTTTTTTAAACTTATACAAACCTGATCATCAATAAGAATCATATCTGAACTAATAATTTCTTGATTGTTTCTATTTACAGCATCCCACATTCTTGATACTCTAATTTTGATTTTGGACTTACCACTCTTGTTTGAGAGCTGATTAAGAAAACTGAACTCCATCATCTTTAAGTTTTTGACCTTTGCCTACATACATCATTCAATATGACAGTTAGTGAAATAAAGTGATGGCATTTCGATAGTAATCAAACATTTAATTTATAGTTTCATTTCTTTAGCAGTAACCCGGTAGAATAATAATAAATAAATACACTCAAACACACTGATAAGTCTGTTATTTTTAAAGTTGCGTAATTATTATTTTTTAATTCTAGTAACTATTTAAGTCAAAAGCCATATTGGTTTGAATTTTTTAAATGAATGAGGTCTGTTTCTATTTAATCATCGACCATACAATTGTTATAACAGTTAAAGTTTTTTTTTCGACATGTTAAGTACTACAAATATTATACCATTACAATTGTAAGTTTGAGCTGAAGCTTGAAAGACAATGTATTTTGTATGCCTAAAGAAAGTAAAGACACCGCAACAATTTAAATAAGAACTAAAAAAGAAGAGTTGTACAGATGTATATATGAGCTTTTAACATATAAATTTATTTTACCTTATATGACCAACAACTTAAATAAGTTTGGTGAAAACCTCCTTGTACACAATGTTTTTTGTTTCACAACTTTGATCAGTTTCATCATTAATTATGCGGAACTTCAACCCATTTCTGCTTGTTACTCTAGAAACTGCAATATACAATTGCCCATGACTGAAAACTGGTTTAGGCAAATAAACTCCCACATGTTTCAATAACTGTCCTTGGCTTTTATTTATTGTCATTGCAAAACACACAGAAATTGGGAATTGTCTCCTCTTTAGAACAAAAGGCCATTTCGAATCACTTGGAGATAATGTTATCCTCGGAATGAACACGCATGTGCCTATATTAGTGCCAGTAATAATTTTTGCTTCTATAACCCATGTAGCCAGCTTTGTAATAATCAGCCTTGTTCCATTACAAAGCCCTTCATTCTGGTTTAAGTTTCTAAGCAACATAATAGGTAAGCCTACTTTTAATGTCAACTTATGATTTGGCAATCCTAGAAATCTTAAGCTGTTTAAAAACTCAATAGGGTATAAAATGTCTTGATCAGGAACATTCAAAGAAGCCTTGCAAATAGAATCTGAACTCAAATATTCATGTTCTACTCCATTTATTGATGAGATAATGTAGTCATTTAATTCCTCCACAACTTCATTTGTAGGGCTAAGAATTGCCCTTTCTTGAATGTAACTTGCATCCATGTATTGAGCATCCAAATCAGGGTATGTGCTATTAATAATATCTTCCAATGGATTTTGTGTAGGTTGGATGATTAGATCATGAGGAATTGTAATGTTATTGTCACCATCACCTTCTCCCAAATCACCATTACCTATTTTTAAAATCCATTCACTAAAGTCTTGTATAGATAATTCTTCTACTTCACTCATATTGTTCTGCATAAGTCTCATATTTTGTTGTAGTTTAAACACATGACAATAATTCCATAAGTGTGACTGACAAATTGCAGATAGGACAATATCTTCACGTCTTCCCTTTTTCACAACTGGAAGTATTTGCCGAAAATCACCACCTAAAACCACAACTTTGCCACCAAAAGGTTTTTCCAAATTCGTTGGATCTTCAATTTGCAGTATATCTTGAAGGCTGCCATTAACAGCTTCAAAGCAATTTCTGTTTGCCATTGGTGCCTCATCCCAAAGTATTATACTTGTTTTCAAAAGAAGTTCTGTTGTTTGTGTTTTTTGCTTTATTTCACAAGTTGACTCATCATTGACATTAATCGGGATGTGGAATCGTGAATGTGCTGTCCGTCCACCGGGAAGTAAAAGAGCAGCAATACCTGAAGAAGCAACTGCAAGAGCAATTTTTCCTTTTGATCTTATAGCAGCCAAAATTGTTCTATAAAGGTATGTTTTTCCCGTTCCACCATGACCATAGACAAAAAACATGCCCCCACTTTCAGAAAAAACAGCTTCCATTATAGAATTATAGATGTTTCTTTGTTCATTGTTAAGGCCAGATATCAAGATCTCATGTTCTTTTTGCAAACTTCCTATATTATATGACATTTCTTCTTCAATAAGTCTATTTCCTTTATGAATAAGAATATTTACATTTGGCTGAGGCATTTGAGGATAGTCTTTCAAAGATTTCCCATATTGTTGAAGGATTTGATCAATTTCATACAAGCCATAATTTTTCAATTGACTATCAGATAATATCAAATCATGAAAATGGGAGATATGTCTTTGTCTATTAAGTATATCTTCAGTAAGAATTTTCCAATTAGAATCCCATAAAGTTAAAGGATCAGATACTTCACAAAACATGAGTATGGTAACAAATAGTTGGCGTAATTGCTTGCCACTGGCCCAATGTGCAGCTTCATTTATGCATTCATGCCACTCTTTATCATCATCTAGAAGCCCAAGTGCATAGCATGCATCTTTATAAGTAGGATAAGTAATATTTTTTACAGTCATTATCTCTTTAAAGTTTTTTGGGCCTTTGACAATGTTAAGCAACATTCTCAAGTAAAATCGATCTCCACTTGAAGGGTGAGCATTATATACTCTTCCAATACATTTTCTACCTTTTCTTCGCTTCCATTGCCTAACATTTTGATGCCATACCCATTTTGTAGGAAATTCAGCATAAGTTAACTCACGAGCATCTTCAAAAGCTTCATTAGTTTTCATCCATTCAGTAAATTTTGTGTCTTTGATTCCTAGCTTTTGTAAAATGTTGTCCAAATTTGCATTTTCTGGATATATAATGGGATTTTCATTTTCCAAATGAAAGTTTAATCTTTCAACTGGTGGATTACAAAACTGAATCGAAAATTCAAATATTCTCCAACATGCTTCAGAAGCTGAAATATACCTACAGTCCAAATATGCTTTGGTCTCATCAACAACAATGCTTGGTTGTTGTTCGTCATTATCAGTACCTAGCAGATTTTCTTGTAAAACAATTGTGACTCTATCTGGTCCCTTATTTATGTATTTAAATAAATATTTAATCGATCGAGATCTATTGCACCATTCCACATTCAAATGTGACTGGTACTTTACCAGTAAGTCTACATTATATGGCACAACATACCGATTATCCAAAGTAATTCCATTTTTTACTATTGTCTTCCCATCATTTCTTCTTCTATAAATGGGGAAACCTTCTTCATCGATAGTTGTCTCTTCATTAAATTTTTTTGGAAAATGTTTTGTACATTTATCATTAACCATACAAGGTGATCTTGGGTTTGCATATCCACATGGCCCATGCATCATAAACTGTTTTACATCTTCATAAGCAATTGGATCTTCATGTGGATCTGGTATTTCTGCTGTAATAATACTGTCAATGTCTGCTGGGCTTGGGCGCTTATCTTTTGGATCCAAGAAAAGGAGAATATGTGCATGCGGAAGTCCTCTTTTCTGAAATTCGATTGTGTATACTACTGCAATGACTCTTCCAAAATGGGATTCATGCCTCAAATCATGTAATAATTCATCCAACTTTATTTTAAAAACCCTTGTTACAATATCTGGTCGGTCCTCAACATTTTGGCCTTCTATAAATTCCAAGCACTGTGTGATTTCAAACCATTTTGGATTGCAAGTAAATGTCATAAATAGATCTGGATATCCCATCTTTCTACATATAGCCATTGCATCTTGATAGTTCTGAGCCATGTATCTTGGGCTTCCAGTAAAAGAGGAAGGTAAGATGATCCGTTTTCCTACTGTTTTTGGATTTGGATCACCACGAAGCACAGCATCTTTAAGCCCACCATATAGTTCAGATCTTAATTTCAATTGGTTTTGCCTTACCCATTGTAATCTTTCCTCTTCAATGGAAGTATAGGCATCGACTATGAATTGTTGAAAAAGCCTTCCACCAAGCAACAATGTGTTACCTTCATGAGATCTTTGTTGAAGTCTAAAAGCATAATATTCCCTCATTGTTATTGATTCTCTTTTTTTAGATCTTGTTCCATCAAAATTCTTATAAGGTATATCAGATCTATACCCATCCTCACCGTAAGGAAAAAGCAATGGATATTGTAAAGCCATATAGCTCGGATGACTTCCATATATACGTTGCAATCCCGAACTTTGGTTTTCAACAATAATATCCCTTTCACAATTTTCGGTATTTAAATCTCCAACAATAATAGCAGCAACTTCAGAAGTATCAGGCAAGTCATATTGCCTAGAATCAAAATTGCGACTTCCAATAAGCCGTATCCTTACATCATGCATATCAGACTCATTGAATCTGTCCCTAGCCATCCGGAAGTACTTGACCAATTGATTGCAATTGTCTAACATATTCAATAATCCAATGACAATATCTATGTCCACATCTTTTCTATGATCACCAGATGTAACGGCATCAATTCTGTTTGCTATCTCATTCTTAGTATCATAAATATAAAGCTGTGCAAATTGTGTCTTTTGGCCATCAACAGGAATAAGAGATCCAATTCTGTGATGATTTTGGCCATTTAGACGGAAAACATATGGAGCGGTACCATTATTCACTGATCGATCTATATTACCTCCCAAAGAAGTGAAAGCGAAGATAGAATTATAGATTCTTATCCCCACTCGAAATTTGTTTGATCTCTGATCATTGCTCATGCTGAGCAATCTTTTAAGAAAAGGTGGAGGACCCTTAAAAAACGGAAGTTCAACTCTGCCTTCTGAACAACATAAACTGAATTTAGGCTTCTTAGGCTTTCTAGATTTAATTGTTCTCTCCTCATACCAAAGTTGAGCTCCACAGTGTTCACATACTTGTGTTGGAGGTCCTAAATTCATTGCGTCCATAAATTTTCCTACAAAAAAATTGAAGGATCATTTTTTGGGAACCTAATATTTAAGGTTGGTATTGAGGCCTAAAAATTGTAATACTTACGATGTTTTCGTCTAGGGTCAGAGGTTGAAAGATTATTTGATTCTCTATCAGAGTCATCACAAAAATCATGTTCAGCAACTGTAATATTCATTGTTGAGCTTTCACTCTCATTTGTTCGTTCCAAGTCTAAGATGTAAAAAAAATCAAAAACGAATTCTTCAAAGCAAAAATACTATTTAATATAATAGAACTCTTAATATACCTTCAGCTGCAGCAGATTGAATGCTACCTTCTAGCAAAGGCAATTGTTGCTCAGTTATATTGGTGGTAACACTCCCATCTTCATTCACAATAGTTCTTCCTAATATATTCACTAATGAGTTTCTATTTTCAGCTTCGGGATTATATTGTCTTAGTCAAGTTCTTCTTACAAATGTTTCATCATTGCTTCTAGAATGCAATGATTGTGTTTCATGAATAGTGGTGTGCGACAATACGTTCCAAGAAATTGAGTCTCTTTCTATTGAAACTTCTCCTTGTAAAGCATCACCACAAGATAAGGGACTGGATACACCATCAGAAACATTTTTTTTATTTATTTAATAGCATTCGTCTAGTTACTGAAACATCTGACAGACTTCCGTTTAATGAAGAATTTGTAAATTTGGTAGGTACATTTCTGTTTCTTTTCTGCGATAGAATCAGTTTTCTTCTCGCTCTTGAAAATAAAGTGGACTCCATACTAATATAATAAAAAACATAGTATTTATAGAAGATCAAATCATAACTATTATTGTATAAATAAAAGATAGCAAATAGACGTTAAAAAATGGAATATTCTTTCAAGCATGTATCTATTGTTAATTAGCATTTTTATGCTGTAAATTTTTGTTGAAGATGGCATTAATAATTATTCTGAATGTGTAGAAAAGAAATGCAACATAAACTTTTAAAAAAAATTAGAGCAATTGTTAACAAACCTGGACTTGACACAGTTAACTATGCAGCTCTTTCCCTCAAAAAGTATGCAGCTCTTTCCCTCAAAAAGTATGCACCTCTTTATCCAAAAATGAGAGGACCTGCAAAATAAGTTTTTTTAAAACTTTTTAATTTTAAAATTTACACTATCAATTAGGTTCATAAGCCATGTTCACCCAAATTCTAAGCCATGTTCACCCAAATCCATTCATGTTCATTTGATCTGCTTAGAAACAACCATTTGCTTTCTATCTTTAATGCATTACAGATATGAATGAATATATAGGATCAAATGGCCCATATCCTGTATATGAATGAATATATAGGATTCAACAGAATTTAAAAAAAAAAAAAAAATCAAAACTTAAAGCATACGAATTCTTGATGCATATAAAAAACATGACACGGCACTTGATGCAAAGAAACATAATCATGGCCTACTACGATTAACGTGAATCAATATATATCTCATATATTAAACGTAGCATAGCATATAGGTTCAAAAATCAAAAGAGATTTATGGCTTCAAACCATTGGCAGGAGGAATCACATGTTCCAAAAGAAACTCATTTACGAAGCAGTGGATTTAATACCTTAGAAACAAAGTTCTACCATTGTCTCAACACATACAAACATGATGTATCATCGTACATTATAAATAAAGAAAATTTAGAAAATATATAACATGTGATTGAGTTTTAGAATTAAAGAAAAACTGATTTCTTGGTGTTCTAGTTTTCAAGAGTAAGCAAGGCATTTTATCAAACACATGGTATGCACTAAATTTCAATGTCTTAGTTATTAACATTCGTTATTATTAAGAAAAAAAAAATTAAAACAGAAATACACAACCTGTTGACAAATTGAACAGTTCCTGTAATGCTAGAAATCTAACTCTTCCATGGCTTTTATATCTCTCATCAACATGTCTAACATTTGCTTTTAAATCGCCAAAGCAAACATATTCTATTTACTGTATTCGTTTTACTGTTGCATTGTAAGGTATTCTAAAGTTGTTGTTTGAAAAAGGAATAATATTAGAAAAGAATAAACCAGTTACCGTAATGATTTTGCTGGGTTATTCTGTTTTTTTCTCCACAACCTTTGCTTGGTTTCTTCTCACAGAGGGAAAAAACAAAACAGAAAATGAAAAGTCAACAATGTGGGTTTGAAAGAGTTAGACCAACTAATGCAAGAATAAGCAAGAGCAACTAATGTTTGCGAAGAACCTTCGCTGGCTTTGTTCTCGCAGCGGGGAAAAAAAAACAGAAAACGGGAAAATGGAGAGAAGAAAACAAAAAGCAGACAAAAGGTAGTTACCCAACGTTACTATGTAATCCAACATAAAAATCAATATGACCACCGAAAGTAATATTAACGCAAATATTAATATAAATCGCACAATAACAATATTTCTATCAAATTAGTGGAAGGTTACCGTAATGATTTTGTTGGGTTACTCCGTTTTTTTCTCCACAACCTTTGCTGGGTTTCTTCTCACAGAGGGAAAAACGAAAACAGAAAACCGAAAACGAAAAGTGAACAGTGTTGGTTTGAAAGAGTTAGACCAAGTAATGCAAGAATAAGCAAGAGCAACTAATGTTTGTGAAGAGCCTTCGCTGGGTTTGTTCTGGCAGAGGGGAAAAAAAAAAAAACAGAAAACGGAAAAATGGAGAGAAGAAAACAAAAAGCGAACAAAAGGTAGTTACCCACTAAAAGTAAATAAACAAACGACCGAAAAGATACATTGTTATGTGTTTTTAATGGTAGACGTGGCATTAATTTATGTAACCACGTGGCGGAATGAGGTGCGGTCAACAAAAGGTCAAATGTTTCGGCTATTATTGAGTACAATATAAGATTTAATTTTTGTTTATTTTACTATAACACCAAAATTGAATTTGTAAAATAAAATCATGTAGCTAAAACATTTGCTAATAGCTATACGTTTGAGACATTTATTAAACTATATTATTATTGTTATTATTATTATATCAACACCATCTAAAAGTGACAACATTGTCTCAATACATATAAAAATGATGAATATCTTATTCTTTATTATAAATAATATGACCTATAGGCTACAGCTGCAATCTATAATGGAAGTCAAGAGGGCTGTGAGTTCAAGGACAAAGATTCAGTGCACAAAGTATAGGATCACCAATTCAAATAAACAAATCCAAAGAAAATTTAGAAAATATAAATAAGATTAAACCAGAAGGCATGTAAGTTGCAGGGTTCATATTGAAAATCCCAAAGAGAAATTTTGGGCAGGGTTAACAGACCATGGGCTAAAGCAATACAAACCCACAGTAAAAGGTTTTTTTTTTTTTTTTTTATGAGAAAGGTTGAATGTTTCAGACTTTCAGTAAAGCACCAAGTAATTTTGGTTAGCCCACAGTGAAAAGGTTAACTTAGTGGAACTATCAGTGAAAAAGAAAAAAAGAATCAATGACCAATTAATGAAATGTGAAATGTCGCTGTGAAAAAATAATTAATAAAATGACAAAAACATGTGTAGTTAAGTAGGCTAACGTGTTGCCTAAAGGTGAGTTAAGTAGGGAATAGACTTTGACAAATAGACTCACGTGTTCCAAAAGAAACTCATTTACGAAGCATTGAATTAAATACCTTATAAACAAAGTTCTACCAAACACCTATCTAAATTTGAATGCTTGAAAATTGAAACTAACGTTGACAAATTTATTATAAAAAAATTTGAAAAGAACAACAATTCATCCTTCCATTATTTCTATATCAATTGAAAATCTGGCAATTAAAATCAAATTTACTGATTAAATTGGCTATTTATGCAAGATACACAAAAAGTAGTCAATGACCAATAGCAACTTAAACCAAGATGCACAAACTATAAAGTGGCTACAAACTAATGCAAGAGTAAGTAAGACATTTTGTCAAACACATGGCGTGCACAAAATTTGAATGTCTTAGTTATTAACATTCATTATTATAAAAAAATTTAAAAACAGAAACACACAATCTATTGACAAACTGAACAGTTCCTGTAATGCAACAAATAACACAACAAACAGGTAGAACAAACAAATTGACTAAAGTTGTATAAATCAAAACAGACAATGGAAAAATAATATTTCTATCAAATTAGTGAAAGGTTACCGTAGTGATTTTGCTGGGTTACTTTGTTTTTTCTCCACAACCTTTGCTGGGTTTCTTCTTGCAGAGGAAAAAAAGAGAACAGAAAACCCAAAACAAAAAGAAGAAAACAAAAAGTCAACAGTGTGGGTTTGAAAGAGTTAGACCAACTAATGCAAGAGTAAGCAAGACCAACTAATGCTTGTGTAGAAAAAGAATTACCAAAAGAAGTAGCGTCAAGGGCACTCTGTTTTTTGTCCACAACGTTCGCTGTAAGTAGTTACCCACTGAAACGGTGTGGGTTTGAAAGAGTTAGACCAACTAATGCAAGAGTAAGCAAGACCAACTAATGTCTGTGAAGAAAAGAATTACCAATAGCAGTAGCGTCAAGGGGACTCTGTTTTATGTCCACAACCTTCGCTGGGTTTGTTCTCGCAGCGGGGGAAAAAAAAAAGAAAACTGAAAAACGGAAAGAAGAAAACAAAAAGTAAACAACGTATATAAGTAGTTACCCACTGAAACTAAATAAGCACCACCGAAAAGACACAATTGTTTGCGCAGTGGGGAAAAAAAAAAACAGAAAACGGAAAAACGGAATTAGTTACCCACTGAAACTAAATAAACAAACCACCGAAAAGATACATTGTTCTATGATTAATCTAACCATTTGATTAACAAAATTGCATACAAAAGTAAAGCCTACAAAAAACACCAATAAAGGAAAACCTGAGAAAAACTGAGAGAGAACGGTCTGATACCCATAGTCATGCCCTTGCAAGCTTTCTGCGAAATAGCTTGGGTCTGTGTTTGAGAGAGGGGTAGAAGGTAGAGGTTCTACGCTTAACAGTGGACTGAAAGGGAAAAACAAAAGAAGACAATTTCACCGGCAGCGGTTCCGCTGTGTGACGGCGGCGGACTATCCCTCTTCACAGAGTTTCTTCTCGCAGAGGAAAAATGGACAATGGCAAAATTGAAGTGAAATTGAGAATGTATAAAGAGACAGTTAAAGAACTTACCCACCGAAACGGTGTTTTTTTTTTTTTTTTTTTTTTTTTTTTTTTTTAACAGGAGTAAAATTTTGGTCAACGTGTGTGAGGGCAAGGCTAAAAATATAGAAAGACTTATTTTCTAATGTCACAAATTTAAAGAAGTGTTTTTCTCTTTTCTTTTTTCTTTTTTATTTCTGTAATCTTTACTGTTTAAGAGCAAAACGTTTCACGTAAACCACTAAATGAAAAGGTATAATGTTTTGGTGTTTTAAAATGTAAACGTGGCTTTAATTTGTGTATCCACATGGCGCAATGAGGCAAGGTCAACAAAAAGTCAAACGTTTCGGCTATTAGTTATTATATAGATTATATAGATATATAGATATATAGATATAGATAAGGAATCCAAGAACAATTCTCACATATACAAAAAAGAAATATATTAATGCCTTAGCACTATTATAAAAAGTAATTTTCATGAAATACGTGCCATAATAGAATCTAATGAATATCAACTTAATTAAGTTCCTAGTATGATTAGTTTGATTATTGGGGCATTAGTTGAATCACTCGTTTTTTTTTTAATGGATTATATCTTTATCAAATTACATTGATAATTATACATATGTGGACAAATAAGTGAAACTAGATTGTAATTTGTGTTTACACACGGAAACAATAGCGATAGTGAGGTATCCAGATGAGTAAGGTAGTCATTATAACTTATTAGCTTTTATGCTAACCATAACATTTACTATATCATTTAACACAATTATCCTATGTAACAGATTATGAATGATTGGCTGTCACTTTCATGTGTACCCATAACTTTTTTTCTACAGCTCAGTTAGTCACATAGCACAGTTGTGGGAAAATGTGTGGTTCTAGAATTATTGTTACTTTCGTTCATTCCAACTTTGAGATTCAAATTCAAATCATCTTGAAAAATAGTAATGCTACATCCACAAAGTATCTTATAACATTTTTACAAACTATTAATGTGGCAAATTCTTACTGGTTCTCATTTGGGTCTAATACTAATACAACTTTTTTACTTACCAATAACTACTCACCACATCAGTAATTTGTAAAATAGCTTATGACTTTAACATTTTCCATAACCATAATTCAAATGAAGACCTATTTAATTTGATTTAATCAATCAGTTTTTTTTTTCTTCTTAAAATTGCTTGTTCCATACAATATATATATATATATATATATATATATATATATATCAAACCAAAAAACCAATAGGATTAGACTGTTCAACCTCTTAATTGATTTCATCCTTCTCTCATCTCATCCTTCCCAATTACTAAAGATCAATTCTCAATTCAAATTGCTTCTAGATGAATAAATAAATTACAGAAGACATTTAGAGTTTTTGTCTTAAATTCTATAAAACGTTATTTTTGGGCTGCATTCCTTCCCACGTAGTGTGGGTTTCAGGGTCTAACCCATAAGTTGGTTCTGTTTGCAGCGGCCGAATGAACTCCTCCAAGGGCTGGCCCAAACATTTGGGCTAATCAACTTAACCTTAAAAAGAATGTTATAATGGCCACATGTTGGACTTCCTAAATATATGTGTTCAGCCCACAATGCAAAAAACATTGTACTAGGCCACTAGCTTGTAACTACACTATGGAACGGACTATGGAGCCTCAATTTTCTTTTTCTTTTTTTTTGGATAAATTGAAAGACTATATGTTTTTTATTTTTACAAATGAGACTCAGTTTTCTTTTGTCCAACTAATATTTCCTTTCATATTATCTTTTCCAAATTCACATATAGCAAGCATGACTACATGAAGCAACCCTTAATATATCAGCTTTATTTATAATTTTTATAATAAAAAAAATCATGAAACAACCCATATTTCTCCAACTTTTACATACCTTAAAAGTGATACTACAACTATTACAAATTTCATTATATTAAATGTAAAATAATGATGTGTCAACTTTTAACTATAAAATAGAAGGAAAAACAATTATTTGTCGTGCTCTGTTGATTTAACACCATTCACATATATTGTCATGGTAATTTTGGAAATCTTTTTGTAATAAAATTGATATACATATATATATATATATATATATATATACACAAATAATAAAGCACAAAAGGTTATCTTAAAATGGATCAAAAAGGGCCCAGAGTTCAGCTAACATCTCCTGATATTTTTAACGAAAATGTCCAAGATTTAAATCTCCATTATTTGCTTATAACTATAGAATAAAAAACAAAAAAGAAAAATGGAACCAAGAGTAGTTGGTAAGCTATACTAGAACAATTGTGAAAGGCCCAATTTAGCCCAAAAAGGGATTTATATATAAAGTGTATACTAGTAAAAACAATCTAGCACAGCCAAAAATGACAAATAGACAATATAGCCTATGCAATCAATCTATATAAGAGATTCACCCCACCTACATAAATTAAAAAAAAAAAAAAAAATGATTAGTGTCTTAATCTAACGATAAGATCGATGTAAATTAAAATTATTTTAAAAAATAAAAAATTAATAATATAATTAACAAAAAAAAAAAAAATGATAATATAGTCCTCGGAATGAGCAAGAACCCACCTCTCAGACTCAGAGCCTTACCTCCTTTTCTGTTAAGCACTCTCTCCTCTTTTTATATATAATAATAGTTCCACAATTTCCTCTTTTCTATTTTATTTTTCCCTTTATTCACTTTCGTTCTGTAAAATTCACTGCTGATTATCATGGCGACTCCTCCCAATCCAACGGACGGCAATCCACCCTCCCCCGGTCTGATCTCTCTCTCTCTCTCTCCATTTTTGTTGTTGTTTCTCACTCTTATTGGAAAAAAAAAAAAGAAGAGATGCTACGTAAAATAAAATGAATAAAACAACTTTCACCGATAAGATTTTCTTTGTGTGTGTATTTATGTAATCTGGGTTTTATTCAAACTATGAAAGAAAGAAAGCAGGACAATTTGCTGTGTGTTAAAAGTGCTAAAGTTGGCGTCAAACGAAAAGGCATCATATGATAGAAATGGAAATTTTTTTTTTTTTTAATCCTGAAATTATTCAATGGGTCTAGAGCTATAACAATTTTCGATTTCACAACTGTCGAGGCGGATAGATGATAGAGCGATGTTATTGGTGGGGCCCAGATGAGAACTGGTAAATATATATATATATATTAACTGTTGTGAAAAATGTCAAGAAAATTGTTTTGAGTATGTAGTAGCATTTTGCGCCTGGAATTTGCATTTACGTGGGAGGTGTATGGGACACAATGTATGGATTGTTGTCTATACAATTGAATTGATGATGGAAAACTTGCTGTTATGTTTTTTTTTTTGCCTTGTGGTGATTTTCCTGGTTTCAATTTAATGAGCACTTGTGGTAGAAGCACAAGGGTGTTTTGTAATACTCCTTTCTACTGCAACTGATTTGCGCATGTGCACCTCGGCATGAGCGTAAACTGCTTAGCCCTTAAGGGTGAATGCCCCTGGATTGCCTAGAAACTGGTTTTGGTGGGTCGGGTCAGTTGCTCATAGGTTTTATTAGCTAGAGTGAGTACAAAGGGCTCTTCTTTAGAAAGGTTTGCTACGTGTAAAAATAAATAAAATTTGCGTATATGTTCTAAATTTTTACAAATTATAGATGCTGCAACTTCATGATTAAAGAAAAAAATGTGTTTTTTTCTGAAATCTTCAGCAACAGAACCATCACAACCAACAAATCAGGATCAGCAAGATTCTAAGGTGGAGGCTCCGAGTCAAACTTCTCCAACGTCGGTGTTTGTCAATTCTGAGCCAATGCGAGAGGAACAAGTGCAAAATGCAGTTAAATTTCTTTCACACCCCAAAGTTAGAGGTTCTCCGGTCGTCTACAGAAGATCATTTCTTGAAAAGAAGGGCCTCACAAAGGAGGAGATAGACGAAGCATTTAGACGTGTACCTGTAAGTTGGTTCTTTTATCATGATATATTGATTTGTTGTTAGCTACATCATTCATTTATATGCAGGTCACCCATTTCTGTTATTTTTTTGGTGCCCCACGTTGTTTTGAATTTACAGGACCCGCCACCAAGTGCAACCAATGTTAATCAAGGTATTAATAAATATTAATTCAGATTTGGGTTTAACCAGAGTTTAGTAGCTTATTCTTTATAACTAATGTTCGTATGTAATTTATCAAAATGCTAACAGATGCGCAGGTGAAGACATCATCAAACAGTCAGCCACAGGCCGCGGTACAAACTCTGCAGCCTGCAGCAGCTGCTCCCCCCGGTACCATTTCCTCCATGCGGTCTCGATTCCACTGGTCTCATGCTGTTTTTGCCATAGGACTACTGGCAGTTTCAGGTGCTGGAACAGCTGTGCTAATTAAGGTACCAATGATTGACCCTTCCGAAATCACGCGATCCATAATTCAGATGTTTTTGCATTTGTATGGTTCTCTTACCAAGCTTCACTTATGGCTGACTGGCTGTATGCAGCAGCTTATACTACTTGATATCTCAAGCTTGTTCACATTAATTGATAACACATTCCCTCTTCTAGAAATCTATTGTTCCAAGATTGAAGACTTGGATACGCAAGGTTGTATTGGAGGAAGAAGATGACCTTGTCAAGAAAATAGATTCAAAACCAAGTTTAGCAGAGGAGGCAGCTGCTGCTGCAAAAGCAGCTGCAGCTGCGGCAGCTGATGTGGCAAAAGCAAGTCAAGAAATGTTGAATTCAAGAAATGAAGGTGGGTTTATACTTGAACTTTAGCTTATTTTGTCTCAAAGGATCTCTTTCTATTTTTCTTTGTTGTTTTTTTTTTTTTTCACCTTATTCTATACTTGGCCAGAAAGGAGACATTTTGAAGAATTTACTAATCTCTTGGATGTACAAGTACGAGAAATGAAGTCAATGACTAATGCCATAAGGAAATTGGAAGGTACTGAAAAATTGCTTTCTGAACAAGAAGATATACAAAACTGTTATTCCTGAAAAAGAGTTTGGTTCTTGATTTTCTGCCTTTAGCACTGAATATTAAATTCTTTATTCATTAAGGGTGAGCTTGCTCATCTCATTAGACTTGTTTGCAAAGCATCTCAGTCTATTACAACTCCTGCATTAACGGCTTCTAAGTTGCTAATATATAGGCGTCTAGCCATTAAACATCCAAAAACTTTAGCATTGATACACTTTGATACTAATGGAGAAATTCCCTTTACCTAGGTGAATACGAATTGCTTGCTATGTGTTGTGGAAGTAAGTTTATCTTTCCAAAAAAAAAAAAAGTATCATGCGTGTAATAATTAAAGCAATAAAGTAAAGGAAACACAACTGCACATAAGACATGAGGATTTTTATGTGGAAAACCCAAAACTAGGAAAAATCATGGAACCTCATCCAGCCAAAGATATGCATTATAAAAATAATTATTACAAAGAGTTACCAACTCAAACCTGAGTCCCCTAATGTCAAATCGGCTATCCACCTTACTCTCTCCTTGAATCTTCATTGTGACACATGCTTTATCCTCAAGTTTTGTCTTCAACACGTGTAATCTTTGGTATGAAATCTATTTGCAGATAAGAGATTCCAGAATCTCTCTAGAAGACCTCGATAGACACCACACACCCTAAAATTCTTATAGTCTCTAAACAATTGAACTCTCATAGAAGTTAACATTTGTGGATGTGGTCATTCTCTCACGAAATGAAGTTTTTTGACAAACCACCAGAAAACTCTACAAAGATTTTTCTAACTTAAGAACTAGAGAGACATATAAATAGAAAAAATCATTCAATTGTTAACCTATGGAAACTCTGAGCTTGCTCTAAATCTTGTGTTACAAGATCCTTATAAGGAGAAAAAGACTTTCAGGCCAAGGAATCATTAAAAGTATATATACACACACACGCTTTTAATGATTCTTTGGCCTGAAATTTAGAGCAAATTGTGTCAATGGGAGAGGGTCGTCATTGGAATTCTCAGTTCATCCTGCCTTTCCAGGATTGGGAGTTGGAATTTGTTGATAATTTTTTCAAGGTGCTATATGATAATTTTTCTGCTTTGACTGGTCACAATTGAGCCTTGTGGTTACCATCTAAAAAGGAGTGTTAGAGGTAAGATCGTATTCTAATGCTCTCAAGGGTTCTACAAACAGTTTTTCCCCCCCTTAGAAGAGCATTTGAATGTCTAAGGTTCCAAGAAAGGTGGAATTCTTTGTGTGGATTGCAGATCTTGGGAAAATTCTAACAGTTGAAAATCTTCATAAGAAACACATTTTGATAGTTGATTGGTGTCGTATGTGTAACTTGTAAGTGCAGTGGGGAATCCATTGATCACCTGCTTCTTCATTGCTCTATTGCAACAGATATATTGTCCTTCTTCTTCACTTTGTTTGAGCTGGCTTGGGTGATGCCCAAATCTGGGGTTGAACTGTTGGAATGTTGGCAAGGTCGGTTTCAGAGCCACAGAGGAGCTAAGGTGTGGTGAGCCTTGCCCTTATGTGTCATGTGGATTCTGGGTACAAAAGTAATAATCGGGTCTGTGATGGTCCTGCCTGTCATTAAAGAGCATATATTGGTCGTTGTATAATTGGATACATGCTCTAGGTGGCACCCCCTCCTTGCCTTTTGTTGATTTTATTGTCTCTCTTTTATTTTGAGTTGTTTCTTTCGAAAGGATTTGCACGCATAAATTTTTGTATCATTCTCTTTTCCTTTTCTAATAATTTTTTTTACTTATATATATATATATATATATATATAGAAAGGCATGATGGTACCTACGCCCTCCTTGATCTCCTGTGTTGTTGGTTTGAATTGACTCCCCTCTCTCCTCCCCAAAAAAATTTAAAAAGTTTCAAAACATATTGGTTCGATTGAATGTGTTAAACAGTTGATTGAATGATCCAAGGCTTTTAATTTTAAACCAGATTTTCCTAAATCCTAGATTCTTATCAACCAAATAACCAATTCAGTTGATCAAAAGATTAGAGGAGTTTTACTTGAAGGAAGGTAGATCGATCAAAAAAGTGAATTTTTACTCAAATGAAGTACAAAGGAAGCACCATTTTGTTTTTCAAGAAGTAGAAAAATACACATATTTGACAATTTTTATAACCATTTGGCTAGGAATTTCGGGAAGGAATTTACTTGCCTATTCCTACCAAGGAAAACAGGCCATTTGACAGGGAGATTCTAAACCATGTTCTATGCAAGATGTGGAACCAAAAGTAAAACAGTCTCTAATGTGTGGATTTTGGTCCCTAGATCACTTACTAAGCTTCGAGTCTTTATGATCTTCAACGTGAACTACAAACCAATGTAAACCTTCATCATAGAACCCGGGCTCACATCTTAATCACTATTCCTATAACAATTCCAAACAATTTGTCCTAAGATTTTAGTCATGGGATTTGCCAACTCTAAAATTACGTACAAGATTTCTAAGAAACAATGTTACAGACAATAGTTATTTTATACTTGAAAACTTTTTTATTTTCTTAAATACTGGTGTTTTAAGTCCTGTTATTGTTTTCTTTTTATTGGAAAATTGGTCAGAGGCATCTTATATGTGACCAACTTGCAACAGTGTCACATATATCATGAATGCATGTTATAAAAAAGGTATTCACTCATACTGCTGATCCACATGAATATTTAGTTTGGTGCCTGAGCCAAGCTGAGCAATCTGTCAAGCCATTGTTCTTGGCTGTCAATGCTGTTGCGTAGGTTTTCTTAAGTATTCTGATAAGATGCTAAATAGTCTCTTTGCTTCATTGTTAGCGGTTCAGCTGTGTCCAGAAAATCCTCTTGCTCATTGGGATAATATCTAACATTCTTAATACCATTGTTCTTTGTTAGATCTTCAAGGACATATCTACAAATTACGTCTCACCAATTACTAGCAATATGCCATTCTTATTATTGAATATCCTTTCTTTCTGCCTAATCATCAGGACAATCAAACACCCAAGGGAGAGCCTCTTTTGTTAATCAAGAGGATCATGGAGTTGCTATATCGAATTCAAAGGTAAGCTGAACATAGGCATAATTTGAGAACATTTCATGCTATCTAAAGAAGATTTTAGAGAACTTACTCTCATCGACGTGGTCTCTCTAAGGTTTAACCTGTTATTAATTTAAATTTTCTGCAGCAAATGTATGTAAACAACAAGGTGGACTATGACTTGCGCTCAGGTACACTTCAGGGATCAAGTGGCAGTTCTCTCTTGTGTTTCTTTTAATTAGTTTAAATTTCAATGTTTTATAATTAAAATTTTCTGTACAGTGAGATCTTCCTCACCTCCCACATCTGCAGAACCATCAGTTGCACCTCATCCTAAGTCCTATATGGATGTAAGTAGTTAACCTGATATTTCCATTGATGAGAAACACAACGTAATGTATGACTGTATGCTTGAGTATAGTCCCTCTTTACTTGTCATGTCTAGTAATTATAAGAGTAAATGACATGCATATTAATCACTTAAAAATATAGGGAAGACTATATAATTAATTAGCTAGTTATGAAGTGTTAGATTATCTTTTGAGAGAGTGCTACATCTTTTGGAATTACTCCACCAGAGTCAGTGGTAGAGATGGTTGGGAATGACTACATATTGCAACTGAGAGCATTTGACTACCATCTTTTAATTCTCAGATTTCTGACCATTGTTAGACTTAGTCCATATCTGAGTAGACTTTTTGTCTAACTATATACTTATATTAGTTTGTTATTTGTTATCAAAAGTTTCAGAACAAGCATTAAAGAAGATAATAGCCAAAGAAAAAGGGAAATAATCATCAGATTGAAATGACTATCAAATTTTCATTCTTGTGAATATCTTTCAATTATGTTCAGGCCTGTAACATATTTTGTTATCTGCTTTACTATCTGTTTGCTGTTATCCGTAGTTGATGCTTAATTTAGATCCATGGGTTTTTCTTGACTATAATGATGCACTTCATACTATTATGTGAATGTTGATCTTAGTTATTCTAACTCAGAATCAATTACCATCTGCAAATTGTTCTGATTTTCTTCATTTTTGATTAATTTTAAAGCCAGATACATACTGCCACTGTCCACTGATATGAAATGTTAATATCTTGCTCATGGTGTTGCAGATTATGGCCATGATCCAGAGAGGGGAGAGACCTCCTAATATCAGAGTAAACTATGTGTAAATGTTATGTTGAGATCATCTTGTTAGTGAGGTTGATGCTAATACTGGGTCATTCTAAATTCATATGCAGGACATAAATGATCAACCCCCAAACCCTAATCAGCAACCATCAAATCCTCGTTTAGCACCTAGAGCTAAGGTTTGTTTTTGAGCATTTTTCCTTCTAAGATAGTTTGTTTCTTGTTCAAAAGTAGATTTTGTGGACTATCGGAAAAACTGAAACACTCATAACATTTAACTTATTTAGTGGTTGGGCCATTTTGGAGAAAGAAAAAAAAAGGAATAAAATTGGGGGGGTGGGGGGTGGTGTGGATCAACTATGGATCTTCAATAGATTAGTCAATGTTGGCCACATCTATTCTTTTCTGTCATTCTATTTTGTCCAAAGTCATACTCTTTATTACTTAATTGACATGTCATTTTTTTACTACTACTAATTTTATTTTTGGTTTTCCTTTACCTTTTTTTGTTCCTTCAACTTGAATCAACTCACTTTTTCTCATTGGAGTATTAATCTTTCTCCTCTAAACATGATCAACCATCTCAAGTGACTCTCTCTTATCCCTATTATTAATAGGGAGCAGTGAGCACCTCGATCTTTAAGCGAATTTTCTTATTTCAAATCCTATCTTTTCATGTATTTTCACTAATTCAGCTTAACATTCTTATTTCAGTTACACTTTTATGAATATGCTGCCTCTTAAAAGCCCAACAATCACTACCATGAGCTCTAAATCAAATGGCACCTTCTCCCATACAAGTAGGGTTAAGAGTGAGGTCTTGGGTTCAAAATCCATAGTATGTACATGTGTACTTACCAACTGAAGAAAAAAAAAATCTTATGGCTGTAAATAATTTAGAAATGGCCTAGAGTAGATGCATGCTTTATAAAAATGTAGAGTCATAAAATAGAGAAAAAAAAAAAAAAAAATCCTTCTTCAATTTGTTACTTTAATCACTGTTGAAAAATGTGAAAAAGGAAAATGGTGAATTTCTTGCATTCACACCAAATAAAATTGATTGTTGATTTGCTTGTTTGAAAAGAATGAAACTGATTTTTACTTCATGTACTCCTGAGTAGCCATGGGAGCTTAGTCGGGCCCACAACTCAAGCCAACCACTTCAATCTCAAGTAAGCAACGAAGGCTTGAATTCCAAGGTACAAGACAATGGATTAACCTATCAGTTAAATGGTGACAGTTCAGTACCTTGGTGGCAGCAGAAAAATGTCAAAATCACAGAGATTGAAAATGGAGATGAACTCAAGGCAGGGATTTATGGTCAACGAATCAGTGAGCCACCTGTTCAACCACTTGTTCAACGTTCGTGGGTCCCTCCTCAGCCACCCCCAGTTGCATTGCCAGAAGCAGCTGAAGCCATCCGACGCCCAAAACCAGCAGTTCAGAGAGAACAGTTGGTTGATGATCAGTCAGTCGCAAATCCTTCAGATGCAACTGATGAGTTGCTGAGGATCACAAAAATATCTGAATCTGGAGGTGCGATGGAGGTTAATGGTGGGAGCTCGGTGCTGAACTCAAGTGTGGAGATTAATGGTGGGAGCTCAGTGCTGAACTCAAGTGAGATACAAGAAGATCACAGTTATGAGCGAAGTGTTCATTCAACTTAATCTAAGGTACCCACATGTATACTTTTTCAGTTTGTAGTAGTGGCCCACGGAATGTTTTGGATCAACTTGAATCGAATAATGATCCCATGCTATTGTGTAGTTATAACAGAATTTGAATGCAAGATACGTGGACTTATTTTCATGAGAAAATGAGAGTTATAATCAATAATGAGAGAAAGCCCTTGTGAAACATAAGTGCAAGCATCTATTGTTTGCATTCAGCGTATGCAAGCATTTTTAGCTCCTTTTGTACGGGTTTGTTATGGCCTTCTAAAATTGGCAATGTTTACTGCCAAGCTGCTACGAAATGCAGATCGTATCTATCGCTTCTTCTCTTTATCTGCTTTACAAATGGTTAAAGTTTAGCTAAAGAATAATGCTAGGGACAACTGTTTTTTACAACTTGCTTAGGTCGAAAGTTGCAATTGGAACATCACTTTCACGAGAAATTATAGAGTCCTCTGATGGACCACGTCACTTGTTTATCATTCTACTAAAAAACTTTCACTTGTTTAAAATTGCTGAGTCAGTAATTAATTTCTGTTTAAAAAAAATTTCTAACTAATAATTTTAAACAAGTAACAATTTTTTAGTGGAATGTTGGACCACATCACTTATCCATCGTATGAATCTTATAATTTCTCTACTTTCACATGGCCCATCACTAGTACCACATTTATTATGCATTCAATCACAATATACCGCATCAACAGTTGAGAAAGCAAATTTTGAAAATTTTTGTATCCTTAGACTTATTGTGAGCGGAAATCTAGAGTTTATGCTTTTTTTTCCCGAACAATTCCACATCGCATCGCGAGCACTAGCCTTTTTACCTTGGAATCAGTTTTGAGTATGAATCTTACACCATCTGGAGTCTGATTTCCATTATGTTAGGGATGATGATGAGATAACCTCCAAGTAGCAGTGATTGGTCAAGTCTTCATTTGATTAATGGGGTCTGCTTCATATTTTATGTTAGTTATCTTTCCAAAACTTGCGAGTGCATAATGACATATTGCACACTTGACTTGTTATAGAATCATAATCCGGTTCTCAAAAAAAAAAAAAAAAAGAATCATAATCCTACCTTCTCCTTTTTTTTTTTTTTTTTTGGGCATAATTAAAGAATCCTACCTAGCATGGCCCAATTCAGGTCAGCCAAATCGACAGCCTTCTTTGATTCGTGTGCATCGCATTGCACGCTAGCCCTGTTTTTTTGGGTTTACCCCCATCACTGATGATATGTTCTCAATTCCTGTTTGTTGTTTTGCTTCCTACCATTTGAATTTCTGACTTTCCCTTAGCCTATTTTTTTTGGTATCTATGGGCTTTGTGCATGCCATGCCCACTAATTCATCTTATTAGTTTTTTTCTAAATGACAACCTACCAACATTTCGAGCAAGATAAATATATTTTTTCTTTAAAGACAAAGATCCAATTGTTAAAGGTTTTTTTTTTTTTGGGTGTGTGGATGAAAGAAAATTTTATTTTATGTGTAAAGTATATGTATTTAGAGAAGAGATGATAGTGTGGGTTTGGATACCACATTTTCCAAACCCACGTCTGCGTTTCTGTCCTTTTTTTTTTTTTTTTTCCAGCGCATGAACAATACAATCACATGGATGTACTGTGCGGGAGACAATTTTTACTGTAGCAGCACTGTTCATGTACTGTAACATCACTGTTTATGTATTTAAAAATACTAAAAATGGGTCCCACGGTACTATTTACACATTTTAAAATTATTTTGCTACAGTGTTTTCAGTTTTCAGTTTCAGCTATATCCAAACAGACCCTAAGACTATCTCTAGCTAAAAATTCACTCTTAATTTTTTTTTTAAATTGTGGATTCTAGTTAGCTTAACTGGTAAAGTCTCTGATGATTGAATAAAAAATCAGAAACGAACGTCATAGGTTAAAACTCTCTCAAAAAATGAACGTCAAATCTTTTATTCAACTATTAAAGACTTTACTAGTTGAGTTAACTAAAACTCACAAAGAATGGTTCATTGATATTGTTTGGTTTTTTTTCACAAGGAGAAATTTAATTAATGAGAGAGAGAGATGGTTGAACCTGTTGAAAGCGTGTAGAAGGAAGGAAGGAAGGAGTTTCGTATCGGGAATGTTATGGTATGAATTGGCTAGACAGAGGTGGCCACTGGCCACTGGCCACTTTCTGCCGACCAGAGTTCCTTTCCTCGCACTAAACACGTCAAGTCCACTTTCCCAATTAATCATATCTTTTGTAATAGTAGGAGCAAGTCTTTTCATTGTAGGAGGATTATCGGGAAGAGAAGTGCTACCGACCACAATATTTTCATAATAGTTACAAATTTTTACAATAATTACAAATTTTAAATGGTAAATTGTTAGTGGACGTTCAAAATATTTATAATAAATTTTAAATGGCAAATTGTTATTGATTTTAATTTAAACTCACTATTAAAATTATTTTTCTTCTCACAATAATAGAAAGTAACAATTGCATAAAATTTTTTGTAAAAATTTTGTGATAATATTGTCACAAAGTACTTATCTTATCAGAAATAGTTTCTCGCACTAATATGCTGTATATATATTATGGTCCCAACAATTAACTTGACTTGGTAGTCCTAGTGGAGGTTTTTAATGTTCCAAGATGCACTATGTATTAATTAGTGGTGCATGGTGAGCCCCATCACCAGCACGAGACCTATTCCCATGTAAATCTCCTGTGTTTAATTTATTTAATTTATACTAAACTAGCTTTTATACTTCTTTTTTAATTGAGATGCCCCATTATTTGTTTTTTCTTCTTTCTCTTTTGTCTTTTTATATTTCAAAACAATATTATTCGGCCCTAGATTGGTCCCGCTTCTTTTACTTTGAGGATATGTTAATTTAGCCTATTAATTTTTTTATTTTAAAATGCGATAGTATTTCAAACCTATGATATCCACTTCATAATAATTATTTTTCATTATTAAATTAAGATATCAATCAATTTTTAGTATAGGCAGGAAATTAAACCCCATATCTCTTATTTAATAAGAAAAATATTAATCAGTTGAGCCATCTAGAACCCAAAACATGCTAAATTATATACAAAAGAAGTGTGCAAATACGGACTTTGAAAACTACGTTAATTTTTCACAAAACTTGCATTTATTCATTTTGTGTTAGTTAGGGAGATCATAAAAGAACTCATTAAATGTGAAAAGCATTTGCCAATAGTATATGCACGTGATTTGTCTCACTGATTGTGTACTAGTCTCAAACGTTTTGCACAAGTTCAGTACCTTTCTTCTTCAGTACTTATTTCATTTTTGTTTGTTGCGGATAGTCAAAGAATAAAAACAATGTGTAACAATAGTAAGAATAGAAGGGCCATGATCCCTATTACGTTTAAAAAATGGAAGAATTCAGTGTATGTGTGTTTTCATAAAGATATGATTGGTTCATGATTCCTCGTTGGAGACCTTCTTATATCTTAAAATCTTCATCATCTAGTCCTCACCTTTTAGAGAGAGAGAGAGAATATAATCAATTAATTTTCTCATTTTTAGTATTGTTTGGTAATAATTATAGTATAGTATTGAAAAATAGCCTTTTTATTTTATTTTATAATTTGATTGTCACAACTTAGGGATGATTGAAATCCTAGATGTTATAAACATTTTAAGAGGCGTCAATCAATTGAGATACAAGACTTTTAATGAGTGCCTCACACTCATAATATACACATTTCATACATACAACATATCACTTACAAAGTGTGGATATCAAGTATCCATATCTTTTAATTGGTACTCACATTTTGTGAGTGGTGTGTATGGTGTGTGAAATAAATATTTTCATTTTTTTTGTTTGTTATTGTTATTTTTTTTTTGGATAGAATTTCAACATATGCCTTCTACTTTTGATGATTGGAACCCTAGATGTTATGAACATTCTAGGAGGTGTTAAGTAATTGAGGTACAAGACTCTTAACGATTGTCTCACACTCTTAATATTCACATTTCATACATATCACTTACAAAGTGTGGACATCTAGTATCCATATCTTTTAATTGATACTCACTTTGTGAGTGGGGTGTATGGTGTGTGAAATAAAAATTTTCATTTTTTCATTTGTTATTTATTTTTATTTTTTTATAATAGAATATTAACATATGGCTTCTGCTTATGATGATTGTGCTCTTAATCATCAGACCAAGACACCAATAAGTTTTTGGTGTAGGAGGTGATTGAACTCTAGATCTCTTATTCAACTATGAAAATTTTATCAATTGAGCTAATTGAAACCCACTTTTCGTTTGTTAATTAGATAGTTACAATGGAGGTGAGAGAATTTAGACCCTAGATATCTAGAACATACTAGGAGATGCCAACTATTTGAGTTATAAGGATATTGTCAAATAAGATATGTTTAGAGAGAAAAATGAATTTTGCTTTAAAAAATTGGCTGTACTCAACCAAATAAAACTAATTAAACCTAAACGAACGGATACATGGTCAAACCACTCAAACCTACTCCTAATACCAAAATCTGTACTTCTCTTGTTAAGATTTCATTTTAAGTATATCTCATTGCCAAGGAAATGATTATATGAAACTAGCCTCGTCATGTGTCGTCATGTGTGCTTTGCGCGTGCCTGATGAGATTTTTTTTTTTTTTTTTGGTCTAGTGTCATAATTTTCCATTTATCTCAATTTTTAGATTATGTTATAAAAATAAAATAAAAAAAAGTCTTAAGTTGTCATTTAACGATGTCATCTCAAAATTATTTTTTTTTTCCATTTTTTTGTTACTTATTAGTGCAAAATGAGCAAGATGTTTGAAACTCTTGGCCTAGAATGGTGTTTTAGCAAAATCTAATATAAGTATTAAAAAAGCAAAAAAGAAAAAAAAGAGAAAAAGAAAAAAAAAGGAAAAGAAAAAGAAATTAACAACAAAATGTACCTACCAAAAATCATTATGAACCAACCATGGAACCCTTATCTTCTTTGTGGGAGAGCACCAGTTTGAGAGAGAGAGAGAGAGAGAGAGAGATTAAATGAAAGAAACTGTGAGTCTTGATAAAGTTTTTTTTTTTTTTTTTTTTTTTAAGTTTGGAACGTGGTTTTAAAGGAAATATACAAAGTTGATTGAGAAGTTTTTTTTTTGGATAAGTTTTTTTTGGAGATATGGATTAATAGGAGAGCATTTTATTTTGTAGGCATTTTATGTGGAATTGGAGATATATTTTTACGGGGTTGTTCTAAAGTTTTGTCCATGTTAAGTGTAGGGTCTAGAGGTATTTTTGAATTATATAAAAATTAAATTTAAAGAGGAGAATCCTGTTATAGATAGTTGTAGGGACCGGTTTTGGGCACTTCTACGGGTTGAGAGAGTGGACCCAAGCCCAGATAACCCTGCAATGAATTTATAGAGAGCGGGTTCAAGAACTAGGCCCTAGAAAGGAATGCAGCAGCCATGCATGGTCGTACGTGGGTGCTTGATAACTTAAACGTTAACTGGGATGCACAATAATGCTCCTCGGACTGGCCTTTCAGAGCTCGGAGTTCTTATTATTTCTTTGAAGAATGGTTACAAGGTTTGAGAGAATACAAGTCGCTACAATACTTCCTAATTCTGGTTTCTTCCTCCGTCCCCTCTTCAAGAGGGACTTCTTACATTATATACATCTCTCTCAGTTGATCCTAGCCTTACATTTGTTGATCAGCCAGGCCACCACTTGAGAGCCTGTCCCATCAGCCGCATTCCCATCCCTCCTGTGGGTTGCAGCGCCCAAGACGGCACTGTTCAGGGGTCTTATCCTCATTAATGCGGCCAGAGCGTTAGTTGAGGGCATTAAATGTGGAGGTGACAGTTCATCTGGGACTTGCTCCTCCACCATGCTTCCTTCGCTGGTGCTTGATACTTGCTTTTTGCTCCTTGGATGCTCAGGGAGACTCCCCTTGATGGTGTGCTGCTTGTCCACTTTCTGATCTCAGACGTCCGAGGAAGTTATCATCCTCGGCACTGTTTCCTGGGCAACTGGGTTTTACACTTTCGTCCTCGGACCTTGGACGCATCCTCGGCGTGGGCCTTTGGACCTGGTTCGAAGTGGGCCGGGGTTGCCTGACTCTTTCTAGCCCCACAATAGTATAGATAAATTATAAAATCAAATTAAAAAAAAAAATCTAAAGAAAAAATATTTGTATTATACAAGTTGAAAGCATTGGTAGCACCGTAAGGATAATTTCTATTAAAAATATTTCTATAATAATGATTTAATTTTTTCATGAATTTAATCTATAAGATTTTACACACACACACACACATATATAAATAAGTTACTGTAAAATTAAATATTCATTATATAATGCATTTTATCCGTATATTATTTAATTCCATTTTCACAAAAAGTATATATAATAAAACTTTAAAATATTTAACATTTTGTTAAACTTTTCTAATCTTATCACACAAGCTTTTGAATGCGTATATTTTTTCATGTTACCACTATAATAAGTGTTTTTTAATTTAATTTTTTAAATTATAAATAATGCTAATTTATCATATTTTTAGATAAAGAAACCCAACTGGGTTTGTTTTTCTTGAAACAAATATTGATTAAATTAGATATGTTCAATTTTACAAATTATCTAATACTCTTTTTATTTATTTATACTCATTATATACTTAGTCTAAAATACATATCATAATTATCATTATACTTTTCTGTGTATTAATTATTGTAGGGTCAATTCTAGTAGCCCAAGCCCAATAAGTTCGGATTATGAGCCCAATGAAACCTGAACAATGAATTTGTAGAGAGTGGGTGAAAGAGCTGGGCTAGTAATGAATTAAACAGTAATGAACTATGGTGTTTATGAGTGAATTAACATGCAATCATGCTCGGACAAATGCAAACATGAACGTCCAAAGAGGAGTTTTATTGAATGAACGTTGGTTACAATTCTTAGAGCTACAGTAAAGATATTTTGTTCTCCCCTCTTTCTTTGTTTCGATCCCTTTTTATCAGAGGCATCTCCCCCTTATATAGCACCATCTCCCTTCATCTTCATAGTCCACTTATTCATCATCTAAACACCCACTTGAGTGCGTGTCCCATCATGTATCTTCTTTAACCTTGTGTGAATGGCGGTAGCTGAGATTATACTGTTCAGGGGTCTTCTCCACATTAATGCAGCCAGAAAAGTAGATGCAGTGCATTTAATGTGGTGGTTGAAGTTTGTCTTCTAGATATTTCTCCGTTCCTGTCATCTCCATGCGCACCTGAGGTTCATCTTTATCATTAGAATCGTTAGGAGGATTACTTGAACTTCCCAGACATCTGTTTGACTAAGCTTCTTTGAATCCGAGGACAATGGCCTCTTCGGACAATTGAATATCTCCTCAGACTATGCCCCACGCTCATCTCCAGGTATGTTTCTTTCTCATGGGCTTCTTCTCAAGTACTTTCATCTCTTCGGACAAATAGTAGTCCTCAAATAGGGCCTTAGGCCCAATATATTAGGTTGGGCTTCTCACCCCCCACAATAGCCCCTCAAAATTTTAGTTTTTCTCTCGCACCCGAGGAGAAAAAATAGGATTTTGACTTGTCACGAAATGGCAGTTTGAAACAACAAAAATATCTGAACTTACACGCGTGTGAGCATAGAAGTAGGCGCCTCATAAATGCTGCTGTCGTTTCAGTATTCCCAAAGTATTATCAATTACTCCAGGCGGCGTTTTGTCTTTAGTATCCAACGGTGGGCTATTGATCCAACGGACATGATTTCTCCTCAGGATTTGGGCGCGATGACTCCGGTTCTTTTGCTTGCCCCCATATAAAGTCTCAGAACAAGTCATTCCTCCTTCACTTCGCAAACTCTCAGAGCGCCCAGCAAACTCAAGCACTCGAATCTTTCAAGTTCTTCCAACCACCGATCTTAGCCTTCCTCAGAATCCATAAGAATTTCTGAACGAGTTCGAGGATCAGTCTCCAGTTTAGTTTGAGTAAGTTCTTCTCCACAAAACCTTTCGTTCTCTCTTCGGCCATCCTTCTCGGCTTTCGAATAGTCACCTTTAAGTCACTACGCTTAGTGTTTCCTTCTTCCCAGTTAGTGAAGATGGGTAAATTTGAATATCTGGTAGATAGCCCCCCCCAAATAGAGGAGTTTAGGAGAATGTACCGCATACCTCAAAATGTGGGTTTGAGGTATTGTCCTCCAGAGAGAATACTAACAGATCGAAAGACGGGCGAAGTTGTAATCCCCATCATCGCTTTTTTATAAGGTGGGATGACTATCCCTATGGGTCCCATCACCAGTAATTACCTCCGAAACCATAGGCTTAGTCCTGACCAATGTGCGCCCAACGTTTTTAGAATCTTAGGAGCCATTGACGATCTGAACCGTCTTCTCGGATTAGGGCTCACCTGGCGTGACGTGGTACACATGTACGAGTGTCATAGCCAGCAAGAGGCAGGATATTATCTTAAATCCTGATCCGATGTCGTTAGGCTCCTCTCCTGCCTTCCCAAGTCTAACAAAGGGATGAAAGACGACTACGTGATCATCTCAGGCGCGTGGCATGACGGTCCTCATTGCCGAACCAAGCCAGGAGAGCCAGGTGGGATATGTTAGACTTAGGTTTACTAACAGTGGGCTTAGGATCTTCACCTTCTAACAATTTTTCCTCTTTTGTATCATTATTTTCGAGTTTCTGACTACGTTTTATTGTGATGTTGAACAGATAGAGAACACGTTTCTCCTCGGCTCAGCCTTACAAACACTGCTGCACTCAATTACTTGTTAAGATCAGAGATCTTTGTAAGTGAGGACGGGCAGCTTCGGTCGGTTCCCTTTATTCTCGGTTACAAGTCAAACAAGAAGGATTTCCAGCCGGTCGACAACGCGATAAAACTAGGAGATTATCGTCTCAGCTGTATAGACGTAGCACAGAAAGGCTTTTTGGCTCCGTACGATTTTCTACCCGTGCCACATCCCAATCCACAGGGTGTACCCCTACTCCTTCAGCCGATTCAGCAGGTTCTTCTCGGGACAGCAGAAGCAGGAGAAGGAGTTGCCTCTTTAACCTCTTCACTTGAGGAGCAGATAGACAAGTTCAAGTTCGAAGGAGAGGCTTCAAGAGAGGTTGAAGTGATACCAGTGCCAGACACCGAGGAGGAAGCTGACAGACAGTCTGTTGTACACCCTCCTATTCTAATAACTGCTCTTCCAGAAGACTCTTTGGACGAGGAAGATATGGCAGATTTGAGGAACTTAATGAAGAATAGGGGTAAGAAGGCTGAGCAGAAAGGGACTGGTACGTCCCAACTCGTGGTGAGTCTGCCTCCACCACCATCCCAGGTTCTTGACCCTGGCCTGAAGCCCATGCAAGATCTGAAGAAGAAGAAGCCCCTCCTTGAGACTGAAGAAAGGGAGGCGTTGCCACCCAAAGGGACCAAGTAACAGAAGATGGTGAAAGACCACCGGAACAAGAGGGCCTCGTCTACTGAGAGCCAAGATGAAGTCATCATGGCTGATGTATGCCGAGGAGGACCTCGCATCTGGTCTCCAAGGTTGGAGTTGGATGGCACTTCAATCCCCTGGGACACCTCCCTTAGGAATTACGACGGGGGAAGGGCAGATTATGTTGCTGAGGCCTTACAACAGCCACTCCTCCTCCCACATGACATGGAGTCCTACAGGCGTTTCAACCAACAGGAGCTCTTCCTATCCCTTAAGAGGGATATAGCCATGGTAAGTGAACTTAATCTGCTTAGTTAAATCGCTGAGCCTTTTTACTTTTCCCTTTTTTTTCTGTGCTTTACATTTGAAATTTCCGTCATGTAGGTTACTCAGCAAATCTTTGTGGCCGAAGAGTGGAATAAAAAGTCCTATCTTGAAGCCCAGGCAGCGGCCCAATCTCTGTCCGAGGCAGAGAGGTCTTTGGGCGGCCTGAATGAGGACTACTCTTTGCTGTTCGAGCAGTTAAAGGAGATGAGTAATCAGCGGAACAGTCTGGACGCGGGCCTGAAGAATGCTGAAAAGCAGGCCGAAGAGCAACGCAAGCTGCTACATATGACCGAGATTAACTTGGAAACTGAGAAAGCACTTGTGGGGCAACTTCGAGCTGAACTCCAAAGAGCCAAGGAGACTGCCAAGCTAGCTCAGAAGGATATCCAGCTGGCCAAGGAGGTAGTCGAGGTTGAAAGGAAAGCAGCTTATCAGCTGGGGGTGGAGGAGACCCAACTCAACCTCACTGAGCAATTTGCCGCGCTCAGCCGGGATTGCTGCGACGTAACTTGGGGGAAAGCGTTGGATGCTGTTGGAGTCCCTTCGGACTCTTACTTGAGACTACCTGGGAATGTGTACTATGATCCTGAAATTTGAGAACTCCCAGGGTCTGATCCTTCTCCCCTAACACAACTCCAAAAAGCTCCAGAGCAACCCCTGGCCAGCCAAGTCCCTCCTGCCAACCTTGAGGCCCCCAAGGAGTCTGATTAGCCTGGTGATCAGAGTAAGCCAGTTGAAGCTCCCAAGGTATCTGGTCAGCCCGGTGACCAGAACAAACTAGCTGAGGTTCCCAAGGACAAGGGCGAGGGCTTGGGAAAAAAGAAATCCCTTCCAGAGTCTAAGGACTAGGCCACAGAAGCTGTTGCAGCTCAGTCTAGTAAGGCTGCTGATCCTTTGGTCCCTCAACCGAAGACTTAGACGTAGGGGCTTTTGTTTTGTACTTGTATTAATTTTGTTTTTATATAAGGAATTGTAAACCATTTTCTTTTGATCAATGAAACAGTTTCTCTTTTGTTTCTAGTGTCTTCGTTACATGTCTTATGACTCATCATTGCTGCATATAACTGTACTTTGTAATTACAATAATGCGAATAAACTTGACCACTATATTATACTGATGATATGAATAATCGAAATTGGTACGGAAAAGAACAGTTTGTATAAGAGTTATTAACAAGCAATGAATGCAGCGAGTAATTATGGAAGTTTCACATGTCTTTCCAAATATACAAAGAGAGTGTTATTACCCATCGGCTTTGAATTAAACATAACTAAGGAAGCCAATCATAAGTTAGAGTCAATTTAAACACAATCAAGAATTTCGAGCATGACTCATTTTAACGCTAAGCACCAGTGATAATAGCTATGTGGGGGTGCTGACTAACCTGTGTCATTTGGTTCGAGGACTACAGGAATGAACGTATTTGAGTTTAAACACCTAAGAGAGCCATATTATCTGGTCCGAGGGCTGCAGGCGTGACTAAATTTAAGTTTAAGCACCCTAGAGAACGGCAACAGAGTGTTAACTAACCCAAATCATCTGGTCCGAGGACTACAGGCATGATTGGATTTAAGTTTAAACACTTAGAGAACTGCAACGGAGTGTTAACTAACCCAAATCATCTGGTCCGAGGACTACAGGCATGATTGGATTTAAGTTTAAACACTTAGAGAACTGCAACGGAGTGTTAACTAACCCAAATCATCTGGTCTGAGGACTACAGGCATGATTGGATTTAAGTTTAAACACTTAGAGAACGGCAACGGAGTGTTAACTAACCCAAATCATCTGGTCCGAGGACTACAGGCATGATTGGATTTAAGTTTAAACACTTAGAGAACGGCAACGGAGTGTTAACTAACCCAAATTATCTGGTCCGAGGACTACATGCATGATTGGATTTAAGTTTAAACACTTAGAGAACTGCAACGGAGTGTTAACTAACCCAAATCATCTGGTCCGAGGACTACAGGCATGATTGGATTTAAGTTTAAACACTTAGAGAACTGCAACGGAGTGTTAACTAACCCAAATCATCTGGTCTGAGGACTACAGACATGATTGGATTTAAGTTTAAACACTTAGAGAACGGCAACGGAGTGTTAACTAACCCAAATCATCTGGTCCGAGGACTACAGGCATGATTGGATTTAAGTTTAAACACTTAGAGAACGGCAACGGAGTGTTAACTAACCCAAATCATCTGGTCCGAGGACTACAGCCATGATTGGATTTAAGTTTAAACACTTAGAGAACTGCAACGGAGTGTTAACTAACCCAAATCATCTGGTCCGAGAACTACAGGCATGATTGGATTTAAGTTTAAACACTTAGAGAACGGCAACGGTGTTAACTAACCCAAATCATCTGGTCCGAGAACTATAGACATGATTGGATTTAAGTTTAAACACTTAGGAGAGCGGTAAATGAGTGTTAATTAACCCAAATCATCTGGTCTGAGGACTATAGGCATGATTGGATTTAAGTTTAAACATTTGAGAGAACACTTCACGTAGCGAATTGGCATATCGGCTGAAGAAAAGATTCGATTAATAAAAATACTTCTTGAGGTTATTTACATTCCAAGGACGTGGTATTACATGACCATCTAGGTCTTCTAAGAAATACGCCCCAATGCCAGCTCCCGAAGTGATACGATATGGCCCTTCCCAATTGGGTCCTAATTTTCTCCAAGCTGGGTTCTTTGCAGTGCCCACAACTTTCCTCAGCACCAGATCACCAGGCTCTAAAGGCCTTAGCTTTACGTTAGCATTGTAGCCTTGTCTGAGCTTTTGTTGATAATGTGCCAGCCGAACCATTGCACTTTCCCTCCTTTACTCAATGAGATCCAAACTCTTCTCTAGCTGCTCATTATTGCCGGTCGGATTCAATGAGCCAGTTTTTAATGTTGGGAACCCAGTTTCCAAAGGTATGACAGCTTCAGCCCCATAGGTCATTGAGAAGGGGGCCTCTCTAGTAGATCTGCGAGGCGTAGTTCTGTAAGCCCAAAGTACATGTGGCAATTCCTCCACCCATTTGCCCTTCGCATCATCTAGCCTCTTCTTTAAGCCATTTACTATGACCTTGTTGATAGCTTCTGCTTGCCTATTTCCCTGGGGATAAGCAGGGGTGGAATATCTGTTTTTGATTCCCAACTCACTACAATAACTCCTAAATGCTTTGCTATCGAACTGTAGGCCATTGTCCGAGATAAGAGTATGAGGAACCCCAAACCGAGTGAAAATATTCTTCCACACAAACCTTTGAACATCTATGTCTCTGATATTGGCTAGAGGCTCAGCTTCGACCCACTTGGTGAAATAGTCTGTGCCGACCAGAAGGTATTTCTTGTTTCCTGCAGCTTTAGGGAATGGTCCCACGATATCCAAGCCCCATTGGGCGAAAGGCCATGAGCTAGATAGCGGATTAAGAATTCCCCCTGGTTGATGAATGTTTGGGGCGAATCGCTGACACTGATCACACTTTTTATACTCGTGGGCTTCTTTTTGCATGTTCGGCCACCAATAGCCTTGAGTGAGGACTCGGTGAGCCAAGGATCTGCCCCCAGTGTGGCTCCCACAGATTCCTTCGTGTAGTTCTTCTAGTAGTAGCTCAGACGCTTCAGGATGCATGCATAATAAGTATGGTCCCGAATAGGAGCGTCTGTATAATTTCTGGTCCTCGGATAGCCAGAATCTGGTCGCCTTCCTCCAAATTTTGTCAGCTTCCCCCCTTTCTTCAGGCAAAATGTCTTCTTTTAAGAATTTAATTATAGGATCCATCCAGCAGAGCCCGGTCCTGACTTGGTGAACCTGGATTACCTCTCTTTTTTCCTCTGTAGGCCCATGCAAGTCCTCGACGAGGATGATTCTCGGCAAATTTTGCGCCGAGGAAGTAGCAAGCGTGGCCAAAGAATCAGCATGTGAGTTACCACTTCTGGGATGTGTAGCAAACTGAAAGAGTCGAACTCCGATTGCAGACTCTTAACTCGGCTCAAGTACCCCTGCATTCTTTCATCTTTCGCCTCAAACTCGCCTTCTACTTGACCTACGACTAACCTTGAGTCCGAGAACAACTCCACAGACTTTCCTCCCATTCTTCGGACCATAACCATTCCCATCAGCAAGGCCTCATACTCCGCCTCATTATTTGTTGCCGAGAAGTCCAGCCTTAACGACTTTTCGATAATGATTTTTTTAGGGGATATCAACACTAGCCCAATTCCAGAACCTCTTTGGTTTGCTACGCCATCAACATACACTTCCCAATGGGAGGGGCTCTGTTGGGAGATCATGCCAACTGATTTTTCATCCATGTCCGACGTAGGCGTTGCTTCTTCTAGTTGGGGCTCCGTGAACTCAGCCACCAAATCCGCCAGGACCTGGCCTTTGATCGATGTGCGGGGCATATATTTTATGTCGAAAGCCCCTAAGATCGTACCCCATTTAGCAATCCGCCCAGTGTAGTCAGCGCTTCTGAGTATAGCCTTGAGTGGGAGTTGAGTGAGGACAATGACCGTATGGGCCTGGAAATAGTGAGGTAACTTTCGTGTACCGAGCACCACTGCTAGGATAGCCTTCTCCAGAGGCAAATAACAGATCTCGGCCTCATGCAGTGACTTACTCACGTAATAAACCGGTCTTTGCACACCGCAGCCTGATCGTATCAACACCAGGCTCACTGCACAGGGAGCTACAGCAATGTAGGCAAACAATACTTCATCTGGCTCAGGACTGGACATAATTGGTGGCTGAGCTAGATAATCTTTAAGCTGCTGAAAGGCCAAAGCACATTCTTCAGTCCATTCGAATCCCTTCCACTTGTTAAGTAGAGAGAAGAAGGGCCGACACCTGTCTGCTGATCGAGAGATAAATTGATTCAGGGCAGCAGTCATTCTGGTCAGTTTCTGAACCTCCTTGGGATTCCGAGGAGCTCGCAAATCGTTGATGGCCTTTATTTGGTCGAGGTTAACCTCAATTCCTCTATGAGTCACCATGTATCCCAAAAACTTGCCGGACCCCACCCCGAATGAGCACTTGGAAGCATTTAGGCGCAGTTTGTACTTCCTTAGAATCTCAAAGGTACTTTCAAGGTCCTTCATATGCTCAACAACAACCTTGCTCTTTACAACCATGTCATCTATGTAGACCTCGATATTTTTACCCAGCTGTGGCTCAAACATCCTCATCATCATCCTCTGATAGGTAGACCCTGCGTTCTTTAAGTCAAATGGCATCACTTTATAGTGGTAGTTACCAATAGGGGTGACAAAAGCGGTCTTCTCCTGATCATCCAGGGCCAGTGGTATCTGGTGGTAGCCTTGGAAGGCATCCAGGAAGCTCATCCGAGGATGGCCGACAGTGGCATCCACTAGCTGATCAATTTTCGGCATAGGGAATGAATCTTTGGGGCAAGCCTTATTCAAATCAGTGAAGTCCACGCACATTCGTCATTTCCCACTCTTTTCTTTACCACCACGGTATTTGCCAGCCACTTAGGATAAAAAACTTCCTTAATAGTTCTAGCTTGTTTGAGTTTTGCTACTTCTTCTCTTACCGCATCAGCATGCTCCTTGGATGGGCGCCGTGGAGGCTGCTTCTTAGGGATGATCAGTGGATTCACCTTCAAGTGGTGACATATGAATTCCGGGTCTACTCCTGGGGCTTCGTAAGCGCTCCAGGCAAATACATCAAGATTTCGCTTGAGGAATTCTATTAGCTCTTCCCTTTCTTGAAGAGGTAGCTGAGATCCGACTTGGAAAAACTTATCAGGATCATCTCCAATAACCACTTTCACTAAATCTTCGCATCAAGTGCCTTCATCTGAACCTTCGACGGGCAATTCCTGAGACTTTAACTGCTATAAACCCCTTTCGGCTCTGGATGAGGACTCGGCTTCGGGCTCATGTTGAATGGCAGCCACTAAGCATTGTTGGGCTGCGGACTGATCTCCTCGGATCTCATAAACTTGCCCTTCAGATGGGTACTTGACCTTCTGATGCAAAGTAGAGGAAACAACCCCTAGTGTATGAAGCCAAGGTCTGGCCACAATTGTCGTGTAAGGTGAATACACGTCCACAACTATAAAGTCCACCTCTACCACTTCAGAGCCGGTCTGCACGGGTAATCGTATCTGGCCTTGCGGGGTGACAGCCCTTCCTTCAAAACTTACGAGGGGGGAATTGTATGGCGTTAGGTCTTGGGGTTTTAGGCCTAGCCCCTTGTAGAGATCAGGGTACATTATCTCCACGGCACTACCCTGGTCCACCATCACCCTCTTCACATCGTACCCTCCAATTCTGAGGGTGATGACTAACGCATCATTATGGAGTTGGATGGTGCCAATCATGTCTTCGTCCGAGAACCCTATAACCAGTGGAGTACCAAACTTAGATCTCTTCGGACCTCGGCCTAGATCCCCTGCTGGCGGTTGGACTACCGACATAACTTTCAATGGCCAGGATCCTGTTCTTCCCGGTGCGGCGAAGACGACGTTAATAGTTCCTAATGGCGGCTTTGAAGGGTCATCTCTCCGTGGCCCTGAGCCCATCTGCCCTCTTCGACCGCTGGAGGGGTGTAAGAGGTGTCTTAACCTACCATCACGAACCAGTTGGTCCAAGTGATCCCACAGGCTCCTACAATCCTCCGTGGTATGCCCATGGTCTTGATGGTACTGGCAGTAGAGATTATGATTGCGCCTCTCAGGGTTTCCCACCATCTTGTTCGACCACCTGAAGAATGGTTCATTCTTGATCTTTTCCAAGACTTGGTGTACTGGCTCTTTGAATACAGTGTTGACCGCTTGAGGATTTGTCGATCCTGATTGCCCAGCGAAATCTCTTTGTGGCTTATTGACATTGTAACGGTCCGACCTGAAATCCCTCATCTCTTGGGGGATAACCTTGTCCTTTCCCTTCCCCTGCTGCTGATCTTCTTCAACTCTTTTGTACTTCTCTATACGGTCCATAAGTTGACGCATGTTAGTAACTGGTTTACCAGATAGGGACGTCCTCAAACCATGGTCAATAGGGAGGCCGAGCTTGAATGTGCTGAGGGCCATTGCATCAGAGTTGTCCTCCATATCATTGAACATCTCCCAGTACCTATCCAAATATACCTTCAAGGTCTCACCCTCCTGCATGCTCAAGGATAGCAGCGAAGATAAGGGCCTGGCCACTCTTCAGCATGTGACAAAACGGGAGCCGAATGCTTGAGTGAGCTCCTTGAAGGAGTTGATGGAACCTGCTTTCAGGCCGTCAAACCACCTCATTGCAACTGGACCGAGACTGGAGGGGAAAACCTTACACATCAGAGCTTCATCTCTGGAGTAGACAGCCATCCTTTGGTTAAAATGACTCACGTGCTCCACGGGGTCTGTTTTACCATTGTAGATGGTGAACGTTGGCTGGTTGAAACGCCGAGGGAGTCTCGCTTCCTCAATCCTGCGCGTAAAAGGTGATCGAGAGATTTGATTCAAAGCCCTGCTCATGGCATCGTTCCCTACGTCTCCATGTGATGGGCTTCTGTGTTGCCTCTTATGATGAGATTCTTCTTCATAAGAATAGGATTCACTGGCTGGTGTCCGAGATTTCTGCTGATAAGTGACATCTTGCTCGCCATCGGTATCCTCATCAGAATAGGAGAAAGTTCGTTTCCTTTTTGTATGGTGCAACTCCCTTTTTAGTTTTTCTACCTCCAGTTGCAGATCTCGGTTCTTTTCTGCATGGGACGCATGACTTCCGCCATGTGACTGACTGTGACTAGTATGCGTAGTGTGCGCACTATCCTCATGATCCTGTCTCCTTTCTAAGTTAAGAAAATGGTCTACGTGTTGGGATGCCCTAGATTCTGCTTGTTGTTGACCTCGTCCTGCCATCATCAACTGTTGTTTTCACCCTTGCACAAGCTCTTCCTACAGACGGCGCCAATTGTAGGGTCAATTCTAGTAGCTCAAGCCCAATAGGTTCGGATTATGAGCCCAATGAACCCTGAACAATGAATTTGTAGAGAGTGGGTGAAAGAGCTGGGCTAGTAATGAATTAAACAGTAATGAACTGTGGTGTTTGTGAGTGAATTAACATGCAATTATGCTCGGAAAAATGCAAACATGAACGTCCGAAAATGAGTTTTATTGAATGAACGTTAGTTACAATTCTAAGAGCTACAGTAAAGATATTTTGTTCTCCCTTCTTTCTTTGTTTCGATCCCTTTTTATCAGAGGCCTCTCCCCCTTATATAGCACCATCTCCCTTCATCTTCATCGTCCACTTGTTCATCATCTAAACACCCACTTAAGTGCGTGTCCCATCATGTATATTCTTTAGCCTTGTGTGAGTGGCGGTAGCTGAGATTATAATGTTCAGGGGTCTTCTCTACATTAATGCGGCCAGAAAAGTAGATGCAGTGCATTTAATGTGGTGGTTGAAGTTTTTCTTCTAGATATTTCTCCGTTCCTGTCATCTCCATGCGCACCTGAGGTTCATCTTTATCATTAGAATCGTCAGGAGGATTACTTGAACTTCCCAGACATCTGTTTGACCAAGCTTCTTTGAATCCGAGGACAATGGTCTCTTCGGACAATTGAATATCTCTTCGGACAATTGAATATCTCTTCGGACTATGCCCCACGCTCATCTCCAGGTATGTTTCTTTCTCATGGGCTTCTTCTCAAGTACTTTCATCTCTTCGAACAAACAGTAGTCCTCAAATAGGGCCTTAGGCCCAATATATTAGGTTGGGCTTCTCACCCCCCACAATTATCATTACATATCATTTATTTATTTTATAATGAAGATGATCCTCATCTCTAAAACACTTATAAACCATTATTCTACATAAAGATATATATATATATATATATATATATATAATTTAAATTAAAAAAAAAAACACATAGAGAGCTATGGAAAACTAATAATTGGAAAAAAAAATACTCAACTTAAAATTTATTAAACAAGGGACTGTATTTGTTTATTATTATTATTATTATTATTATTATTTTTCATTAAAAAAAGTAAGTAGTAAAGTAGGGACTGTATTACTGTGTTGGCTATTGAGTTGACTAAAGCTGAAAGAACCCATCATAGAGAACCATGATCAGATTGCAAAGTAGATTTGCACAAAAGATAAGTTGACTCAAATCCACTTAAAAAAACAAAAAAATAAGCACTGATTTAATAGCATGCGAGCGAGTAATAACAACCAGGAAAACAAAATCACCCACTTAAAGTCCTAAAAACAATTATATTTTCCAGGTTTCTCCTTATACCAAAGCATCTAATATATAATTAATTACTCAAAAAAAATAAATATTTGGACTTATTATAAGTTATAACAAAGAATCAATTAGCAACCCAAGCAGAGTATCTAGTATAATTATTATTATTATTATTTTAATTTTAGCATCTAGTACTTTCAAATACATTACTCTCAGCCTGTCAGCCAAAAAAAAAAAATACTGACCATTACAGGAAGTCATAAATTTTTTTCTTTTTATTTCTATAAATATGATCAAATTTTAATCTATAAGTATAGAATAATTTTTTTTTTATCGTCAGTATAAAATATTAATTAATTTTTTATATAAGCGAAACTTGAGCAATATATAATATAATTGGAGAAGAAAATTTTACTATAATTGACTAACTTGAACCACAAAATGGTAAAGTTCTAATAAAAGGAAAACGATAAAGGAGGGTTTGTACGTGGCAGGCAATAACAATAGACCTGGCAACATCACATCACTCTTTACAATTACATATTTTGGTACAAAGAAAGTTGGATTGGAGATTTTGGACCCAACTGAAATCCGAATAATCCACTCAGAGTCAGAGACCACCCTTTCCTTGATTCCCTCTCGCCCCTATCCATTCCTCCTTCCACTCCTACTTCTTAACTTATTATTTATAACCATTTTCTATATAAAATTAAGGCTAAAATCCTGCTAATCTAGGAAGAATGGACACAGACACAGGTATAAATACTTACAGGAGCTACTTCTAAAAAATTATAACAAGAAACCGCCGTTACGACACATATATGACACGGGTATGATATGGATATGAACGAGTAGCACACCCAAAATAAAGTGTTCGGCTATTAATACTTTTGAGACTTGGGTTAATGCGAGCATGCTCAAAATTTTTTAAAACCAAGTTAGTCAGTAGAGCATTACTATGCCCACGTCCAAATTAGAAAAAAAAAAAAAAAAAAAAAAAAAAAAAAAAAAAAAAAAAAAAAAAAAAAAAAAAAAAAACTCAAACCCGTGCCACATAAAACTAAACAACTCCCAACCCAGGGCCTATATATAATAAACTTTTTGCATTTCTGTGACCACAAATATTATTCTTAAAAACCCAGTTTTTAATTTCCACATCAACATTTTTTGCTCTCTGAAAACTTATTTGTGATGGCTTTGAATTTGGTTTCTCCAGCTGAAATCAAAGCTTTATCGTTCTTGGACTCCACAAAGTCCAACCACTCCCACAAGCTCTCAGTCTCAGGTTCACTCACTCACTGCCTTTTTTAACTTTCTAAAGCTCACAACTTTATTTTCCTTCTCTGCCAAAAAAAAAATCCTGGAAAAGTTGCTTTCTGATACTTCCTTTCCTTTGGGTACTTCAGTTTTGTTTATATGAGAGAAAAACTCAAACTTGTTGCCAAACACTTGCTTTCTTTAGCATAAGGACAGAACAGTTATGTTTTTATGTACTTCCAGTTCTTAACATTTGATTCTCTGTGTTGGTTGCTGTGTGAAATTATGAACAAAGCATATAGCTTTAATTACAAAGAGGTTTAACTGAATAAATAAATAAACTTTTTTTTCTTTTTTGGAAGTGGGTAGTTTTTGGTGTTTAGCTTTATTGCTTTTGGTTGAATTTTTAGTGTGTGTGTATGGATTTTAGAACTTTTGAGTATCTGGGTCTGTGAAAATTGAAATTTGATATATTAAACTTTTATTTGAGTATAATTTGGTGTTGTATATTCTCGAAAACGCTATTCGGATTTGTAGAGTAATTTGGTCATGATTTTTGGTGTTGTTGTTGTTGTTGTTGTTATTGATTATTCACAATATATGAATTTCAGCAATTATGCTTCAATGATTTTTTGGTGAAATTTTCAATATTTTTGATTAGTTTATTAGATATTGTTGTGTTAAGTAGTTTGACTTTAAAACCCTTTTGTTGGGGGTTTAATCTTTAGTTCTTTTTGATTTGTAGTTGGATATAATTTGAAGAGGAAGGATCATAAAGTGGTATTTGGGAAAAATATTCGTTGTTTGGCACAGGGACCTCCACCGGCCTGGCCAGGACGAGCCGTTCCTGAGTCTGGTCGTAAGACTTGGGATGGTCCAAAGCCTATCTCCATTGTTGGATCAACCGGGTCAATTGGAACTCAGGTAAAACAAAAGTAATTTGTTTTGTGACCATAATAAAATTATACTTAAGGAGAACATTTAGATGCACCTTTATAAAATGTGTTGTTGGTACTAGCTAGATATTGTAAATTGTGATGTATTATAAAGGGGAATTGGAAACCAAAAAGGATTAGCAGGTTTTGAGATCAATAAACACTGATGACATGATGTATTGTCAAGTTGGCACTAAAATTTTTTCATTTTGTTTTGTAAGAAACTTGTCTATTTGGTATTTCCTTTTGTAATTGTGGAATCTGTAGTGACTTGTTTTTTATGTCTCTAACTTCTTTTTATTATCATTATTATTGTCTTTTTCTGTCTAATTTTTTGTTTGACGGTAGAACGTTTTTGTTCTGAATTCAAACTAATGCTTGGCATGTGAAGTATGTCTTGACCCATAATTAGTTGCTTAGAATTAGCTTTGGTGTTCTACAGACATTGGACATTGTGGCAGAGAATCCTGATAAATTCAGAGTTGTGGCACTTGCAGCTGGTTCAAACGTAACTCTTCTTGCAGATCAGGTAATGGTTAGATACATAACATATAATAGAACTTGCAATGGTTTAGTTTTTCTGATTTACAGCAAGCCTTAAATTAAATTTTTAGATGATAGTCTGAGCTGTCACTTGATTATGATCCAGTATTATTGATGATATCATTTTATGTACTTATTTGTTCTTTCTGGATAGGTGAAAACGTTCAAACCTCAACTAGTTGCCGTTAGAAATGAGTCCTTAGTTGATGAACTCAAGGAAGCTTTGGCTGATGTTGAACCAAAACCTGAGATTATTCCTGGGGAGCAAGGAGTTATAGAGGTGGCATACAATCTATTTATTTGGTCTTTGTCTGGATAATGAAAGCCATTCTTGTTATTCAATAGATATTTTCTGCATATTTTTTCAGGTTGCTCGCCACCCAGATGCAGTTACTGTAGTTACAGGAATAGTAGGTTGTGCAGGACTAAAGGTAAATCCTTCAATTTTAAGTGTTTTTTTTTATTGAAAGGGCGAAACCAAAAGTAAGATATCACTTAGTAGGAACAAACACATATTTGGCTAACTGAAGTGTTCCTGTTTTTTTTTTTTCCTTAGCCTACAGTCGCTGCAATCGAAGCAGGGAAAGACATAGCTTTGGCCAATAAAGAGACCCTGATAGCTGGAGGTCCCTTTGTCCTTCCTCTAGCTCACAAGCATAACATAAAAATTCTTCCTGCTGATTCAGAACATTCTGCCATATTTCAGGTATGAAAGACGTGTATTGATTGCTAAGCTTATCCAACAAAATTTCAGATACTTCCATTACTTTTAGTTTTTTGTTTTTGGTAGTGATATGAATAATTCATGAATATTACTTGGTTCATGTTATCTGTGGCACATGAATGATCACTATATCATTTTACTCCACAATACGCTTATAAGAAGAAAAGCTTAAAGAAATCTCTCTTCTTCAGTGTATTCAAGGCTTGCCAGAAGGTGCACTTCGACGCATTATTTTAACCGCGTCTGGTGGGGCTTTCAGGTGTGAAATCAAAATTTAAGCTATAATACTTCAGCTTGTAACTTTAAATGTACAGGGGGCAGTAATCACTTCTACTCTGCAGAGCTGGAGTCAATATGCAATTATTACCAATGTGGCTTAATTTGGCTCTTCTATGTTAGTTTGCTTGATAAGACATGTATTTAGTGCTCAATGTTTTTTAGTGATTTGAAAATCTTCTTAGTACAGTTTTAATGAACTCTAGTGTACATTACCTTTTATAGAACAAAAGGAAAGCATCAAGAAAACATCTCAGGCCCCAGACATTTTTCTTACATTCAGTTTAATGATAGTTTCCTGCAAAGCCATTGAAAACTCCTTGCCTCTCATGTGTAGTATATCTGACTCATAATTTCTTTCATGACCAATTTTGGAGTGTCACATGACTCACATCTCCTACCTCTGATAATGAATACATTTAAGAGTTTTAGATCTTTTAGATTTCAGGTTATAATTATTTAGGAGCGGCTTGATGAACTTCTTGTGTATTTGATTTTCTCATATTAATAAAGATATCTTTACTTATCAATGAAAAAAGGACCTGAATTTTACAATTAGGTTACTTGCTTACCAACAGGGATTGGCCTGTTGATAAGCTGAAAGATGTTAAAGTTGCTGATGCCTTGAAGCATCCTAACTGGAATATGGGGAAAAAGATCACTGTTGACTCTGCTACCCTTTTCAATAAGGTTTGTTCTTTTTCTGTCTGTAGTTCAGATTGAAATACTGTGCTCCATCCAACTGATGTGCTATAATGGTATGAGGTGCCGGGAATAAGAAAATAAATTCCTCTTTTTTTGGATAGGGTCTAGAAGTCATTGAAGCCCACTACCTGTATGGAGCTGGATATGATGATATTGAAATTGTGATTCATCCGCAATCTATCATCCATTCGATGGTTGAAACACAGGTTTGGTTTTATACATTTTTTAGTGTTGCTCTAATTATGTTTAAAGTGTCTGATATTTGCAAATGCTTTTATTTTTGTAGAGGCAGGGAAATTGAAATGATAATGCTTCTGAATATTTATGTGAAATTTCTCTTTTTATATCTATCTCTACTTATTTCTTTCTTTCCAGGATTCATCTGTTCTGGCACAGTTGGGGTGGCCTGATATGCGCTTGCCCATTCTGTACACAATGTCATGGCCAGACAGAATCTATTGCTCTGAAGTGACTTGGCCTCGCCTTGATCTTTGCAAGTACATAGTCTTTCCCCAATCATGTTATGGTTTTAAACTCCCTGTCATTTCCTTTTTAAATTCCAGGCGGGCATCACTTACCTGCATTTCCAGGGTTAATTTCCTTAGCAGTAGATGCTCGCTAAATTGGTTTCACAAACTTCTTTTCTCAAACAACCTTTTTCTGGATACCTTTCCAGAAATTATAGTGAGAATTCTCGTCTTAGAAGATAAGCAATTCCTCTTCTTGCTGAGAGTCTTTAAGATATGACGATCAAGCTGAAAATGGTCAACATGCTTATAACTTCATGTTAGCGTGCTTGTTTAATATGACTCAAGTTAAAACGGGGTTATGCAGGCTTGGTTCACTAACATTTAAAGCTCCTGACAATGTAAAATACCCCTCGATGGATCTTGCATATGCTGCTGGACGGGCTGGTGGCACAATGACAGGTGTTCTTAGTGCTGCTAATGAGAAAGCTGTAGAGATGTTTATTGATGAAAAGTATGTGTTCTGTTTCTTGATTTTCACTCAGTCCAAATATTTCCTTTCGAACATTGGTGCATATCTTCTTGATAAGTGTGTTTTCTATTTCTGCTTTCCTTGGGATTCTTTTTCCAGATAACGTAACTTTTGTTGCTTATTGTTCAGTAATATGCAAAATATTATATGTTTTCCTTTTGTAAAGGTTGTAATTTTTTCAGAGATTGAAGATCTGTTTATTGGTATTTTTCTCCAAAAATTTTCTGGTCTATTTCTATTTCTAAATTCCTTGGGAAAATTTTCCATGGGCCCTGAGCATGACTACTTATTCACATCTTTAGAAACTGCATTTGTCATGAAACTAATACTCAAACTGGACCGGCTTTCTTGCCCTTTGCATTTGCATTCACTATCCTGGTTTGCCTAACATATATTATTTGGAATCCAATTATTAAATTACCTCAGCTGTTTGCCTACTTAGTCATTTATAATGCAATCCTGTTCTTGTATAAATACTGCTTCCAGATGTGATTTCTTCGCCATTGAATAGTTTGCTTTGTTTTCAGGATTAAATATCTAGATATTTTCAAGGTTGTGGAGCTAACATGTGATCAGCATCAGAAGGAGTTGGTGACTTCACCTTCCCTTGAGGAAATTATACATTATGACTTGTGGGCACGGAAATATGCTGCCAGTTTGCAAGAGTCTTCCCGTGCAAGTCCTGTTCTTGCATGAGTGAAGCTAGCCCTTGATGGCCTGTATAAAGTTGGTCCAACTTGGAATGGAGATGTTAAATTCCTGCCAAAAATTAGCATTTTTGCTAAGGATGGTTTTGCCAGTTTTGGCAAAAAGAGGAGAGGGGGGGTTCAGTGACTGTATCATAAATGGGTTTGGGGAAAATTGAGCAATTGTATCGAACATATATAAAAATGAAAATAGGTATCCGAAATGTGTTCCCCATGATAGGTTTTCGAATGTTTGAATGCGTATCTTGGCCATTTAAGTGCTTAATTTCGGTAGAAATCAATGGTAATGTTAACAGAAAGACCAAAAAAATTGATGTTAATCTCACTTTGCCGCGCGGATGCAACATCTTTGATTGTCTTGACCACTTCTTTTCCAGTACCTTGTGCAAATAGGATCAGAAAGCTCTTCACTATCACTATGACAATCATTTCTAATGCCTTGGGCCTTGTTCTAAACAAATTAAGTTCTAGAAAGCATTAGCTTTTTCTTGCATTTAATGATGGCTAAGACTCAAATCTCCTAACTAACTAAATTAATTTCCTTGCGTGTGTTCCACTCTCAACAGGGATATAGTTTGAGAAAGATATTTCTGCAAAGTTAAAACAATGTCACTATCTTATCAATTCACTATCTTATTTATTTCATAGCAAGAAACAGATACCGAAAATGATACAAAAGTCATGGGAACAGTCTACCCCTTGGATTCTGGATTCTGATAAGCTTGCAGTACCTATTGTTTTTGATGTTACTAGATCCTGTAGCATGTGGTAGGATACTTCTCTTTGTATTCTCAGTGGAGTTTAGAGATAGCAAAATTTGACCAGGACCTAAAAATCTAAGTAAAGTGGAAGTTTGGCACATTAAATGTGGATTGTATTATAGGCCAGTTCGATCTTTTTTGACCTCCAATTATTGAGAGTGACAGATTTTGGTCTGAAACAATTTTGTATTTTCGTCAGACTTTGGATTGGATTGGGGACAAATTGACACATTAGGCTGCAACCCGTTTTTGAACTAAGCTCAATCTGCACAAATCACAATGATTAGGCCTTGCATTGCATAGGTACATTTGGGCTTTCTTTTAGGCCCAGAGTTAGACTGGACTTGAAACTTGACAAGCCTCAATCCATTCTGTTAATTTTTGTGCACATGGGGTACTTTGTCTCCACATGTGTAAGACTCACAGGTAGGGTTATGTGTCATGTGCACTAAATAATTTCATGTTATTTTATTTTAATGAATCACTTAATTTATTCAACCAAACAAAGAAACACAATATTTTTCATAATATATTTTAAATTTTAACTAGTTTTTATGGTTTTCAACTAGGGTATCGTTGATATTATTTTATCATTTACCATTCATAACTTCTGACTTCAATAGATTTGAAATATTTTATGACAATAATGATATTACAAATTTTATTACACAAGTTTTGCAAATACTACCAATTATAAAATAAAAATATGAGATTCAAATCTCGCTTACATAAAAAATCGATCTGTATTTGTTCAACCGTAAAAACTACGAATTCAGCTAGTAAAAATCGAAAGCCGGGCTTATTTTCGATTATTTGACTATTCCAATTTTTAAAACCATGCATGCTAAGGACAATCGTCATAGATTAAAATTCTATCTTATTCAAAAAAAAAAAAAAGTTTTGTTCCAATTTTTACTATAAATTAAATTCTATCTTATCCCAAAAAAAAATTAAAATTAAAATTTTTGGGACGAGCAAAATTTTTCATTTTATCTCCACTTTCAGCTTATTTTTCTACTATTCATGAGTCTCACTACACTTTTTTATACTATTTATAGATCTCACGGTATTATTCATCTTATTTTTTAACTTTTTTTTTTTTTTACACTTTCAGTAAAAAGTTTTTAATTTCAATTAAATAAACTATTTCAAATAGACACTTAGTTATTATATTATTTAAGTAATAGTACCAATTACATTCTCATGACATCGTTTCGTAATTTTAATTAATTAATTAATTTATGGATTTATTTATTTATCGTTTTTCTTAGTGAAATATTGGTGTGCATCTAGACACACAAAAGAGAAGCTGAAGACCAAGAGAAGAGAGAGTGTATGGAACCACAAACGAGGATATCGGATAGGGAAGTAGCCAATCAAAAACGTTAGAGTTTCTACGTGTCACACTCTGGAACGTGTGACCGAATTTATCAACCACCGAGGAAAGGATAATAAAAAACATTAAATAAAAAAAAACATTATCAAAGTCAGAACTCAGAACACAAACTCAAAGTGACAAAAAAAACCGAGAGAGAGAGAGAGAGAGAGAGAGAGCAACACATTGTTTGGCTGTCCACATTTCAATCTATCTATCATCAATATCCATGGCAGCAGCGACGCCGTATGCGACGGCCTACACTAACACCGCCGTCTTAGTCCCTAGACTCTCCACCACCACCGCTCGCTGCTCTGCCTTGCCTTACCTCCCACCTCCTCGCCTGTCCTCTGCTTCTTTCCCAGCTTCTACTAAGCACTTTGCAGGTATATTTGTCTTTTTTTCTTTGTGGCATTTGGTGAAGCACTTAGTTAGAGCTTAATGACTAAACTAAACTAAACTAATCTTATTATAATGTATATAAATGGGTCATATCATTTTTTTTTTCCCTGTTTGAGTTTTGAGTTTGACTTGCTATGTATATATTTTGGTCCAGCTTATGGTAAATTGGTAATGGGGATTTTTTTTTTTTGCCTTTAGTGATATGGGTTTCATTTGTGTATCACTCAACTGGGTTCTTCTTAACTTTTGGATACCAAATAATATATGAAAAAATTTAGAGCTTAATGACTAAACTAAAGTAATCTTTTAAAAATGTATTTAAATGGGTCATCATTTTTTTTTTTTTTTTTTTTTGAGTTTGAGTTGCTATGGAGTATGTAGTCCCAGCTTATGGACTTATAGTAAATTGGTAGTGAGGATTTTTTTAGTAATATGTGGATTTAATTTGTGTGTCACTCATCTGGGTTCTTCTTAACTTTTGGAAACGAAATAATATAGTAAAAGTTCTGGAAATTACATTACATATTGGTTCATAAAGCCCCACAAAATTTTGAACTTCATTATTTGCTATGTAAGGTGGTTGAGATGTACACGAATGTGTGTTTTTAGTTGAGTGAGTCACAGCCTAAATGCTTGTTGAAAATGGTGATTTGAAGGAATGTGGTTGGGATTTGCCTACTTGCGATCATTTAATTGATGTAATAGGCATCAGGGAGTTAAAATATGAAAATAGATATAAAACAGTAATCCAATTTTAACATACTTCTAATTGAAGCAGAGGATAACTGAACCTAATGTACAAACTTTGTAGTTGGATTGAGGCCGGCCTACTCAATTTCTTGTATGATTGATAGTAGGTGATGAGCGAGCAAGTGAAACTTAAGTTCCCATATTGTGAATTGTAATTAAATGTGGGAATTGACTGAGAGCATCTAAATGCTTAATATAAGTATTCTAAGACTTTCTACACCTTTGGAGGGTGCTTAAAAACATATGTGCAAGACATGCAGGGGAAGACAATGTTGATGGGCTTTTTGGAGAATGCATTAGTCTGTGTATTATGTATTGAGTATTTTTTTTTTCAATATCATTGGTTCTAACTATTTATTGGTTTGTGATTGAGCTGAGTTTTCCATTTTTAATTTGTTTCTATTTGTAAAAGTTACTTGAACGTTGCCTTATCATAAAAAGGAAGAAATGATTTTTTTTTTTTGAAAAGAAGTACAGTTTATTGAAACTGTTTAAATTGTATAACTAAGATTCTTGTTTCTCTTTTGAACAGAGTGCCGTAGGTCCTCTCTGTCTCAGATCAGAGCCTCTTCCTCGGAAGACACATCCACTTCCCTTGATGCTAATGAACTTTTTACAGACTTGAAGGAGAAGGTAAGAAGGAAAGCTGGCATAGTACTACTGAAGAAATTTTACCAATTTTCTCGTGCATTGTGTCTTTTGAATTAACTGATTTTTTTTCTGACTCTTTTCGGTTTACATAGTACTTATTTTGTTTTGAGGAAAAATGCTATGGGTTTAAGTCATTTCCTTCTTTTGTAATAATTAGTGGGATGCACTTGAGAACAAGTCCACAGTAATTCTCTATGGGGGTGGGGCAGTAGTTGCTGTTTGGCTTTCTTCGATTCTTGTTGGTGCCATCAACTCAGTCCCATTGGTAGGTGATTTCTTTAAATAGCACGTGCTTCTATTTTCTTAAACTGGATTATATCAAAGAAATTTATGTTGTTTAAGTCCTTAGTAGGCTGATAAATTTTCAGCAAATAAAAATTGTTCTCTCTCTCTCATAAGAGCGGATTATTCAAGCACTCTGACATGGTTGTCTTCTTTTGCCAGCTTCCAAAGATTATGGAGTTGGTAGGGCTAGGATATACAGGATGGTTTGTATACCGTTACCTTCTCTTCAAGGTAAATCCAAGAGACTACAATTTATTTTTTTTTTTTTTGCTTTAAAATCATCAGTACTTTATTTATAGAATTTGTGGTTTTAGGGGCAATTAGATCAGTTTTGTTGCATTTATGTTTTCATTCCACATGCAATACTTCAATTGATTCGGTTTCCCATTTTCTGTAGCTCATGATTTATTGTTCCTTTGAATCACTAGAGCTTGAATTGTTTCATTTTCAATTTGGAAAGCTTTGAATTTTCTTCCTGCAGTCCCAAATCGATGTGAGTAAAATCACATTAGAAAGTAGAAATTTCACCCCTTGACCCCAAATCAGCATGAATAAAATCACATTATTAAGCCTTAACTTTTAACTAGTCAAAAAGGGCCAAGAGCCTCTTGGCTCAGTAGCACTAGGCGGAGGACTCAGGTTCATTCCTTGGGGCAAGGTCCCCTCAACTTACTGTAACCAAAAAAAGAATCCAGAGAATGCCAAACCAAACCATATCTGCTGTGGAAAATAGAGAGCGTCTTTTCTTCACTGGGGATGAATGGGATAAGTTAATTGATTGGGCTGAGAAGAATTGAATAGGGAATTCTTTGAAGGCTGTCTGTAGTAGGCTAGCATTCAGTGCTGCTGTTTATCAAATATGGGCTAAGAGGAATGCTATCATTTTCCTAGGCTTGGTCAAAACGGAGGACCAGATTGGGGAACTCATTAGGAAGCAAGTCAAATCTCAAATTGAGGGTGGCATGCCCTATGCTTGCTCCATGATTAATCAAGAATTCTGTTACAGATGGGGTTTTGCAGATTCCGTTCTAAAGATGGGAAGGCCCTGCTTAGTTCTAATTGATCTATGGTCCAGTTGAAGGCTGCTGTAGTGATCTAGAGTGGTTTGTTGCTTTTATGGGGGTGGTGTTAGTTGTTTTGTCAGAATGTTGTGGCTGGTGTCCCTGCTCTTGTTCCTGTTTATTTAGGTGTTGCTTTTATCCTATTCGTGGGCTCTTGCCGTTTTGGGTCTGGCCTATTGGCTTGGCCATGTGTTTTGTAGTAGTTTCTGCCATCCCAGCTTGTTTCAATAAAGGTATCTTGATTATCAAAAAAAAAAAAAGGAAAAAAGGAGCCAAACCTGAGAGAGGGTTCGATGTGGTTGGACCTTAATCTTAGAATATCTACTGTATCCAAGATAAGCTAGTTATTATCATGATCCTGATAGACCTCATGTATTTTTCATTAGCATATAGATCACCTATTCTAACAAATGATGTTATTCTTTTACTTCAGTCAAGCAGAAAGGAACTAGCTACAGATATTGAATCATTGAAGAAGAAGATTGCTGGAACTGAATAGATCTGTTTGATTTTGTGGCAATTGAAGCCTCCGATTATCATCATGTTTTGTCTCCTTGTATTTCCTTTATGAGAGGCATCTGTATCCTGTGATGTAGAATAGGTTTTGTATTAATCCTCATTACTGTTGTATTCTCCCATTTTATCCTTAAAATAAGACTTGGGCAATTCTGTGTTTACTACTCTAAATGTATGCAGTTGTTGATTATACTTCCACAATAGTGATTATGAAGCAACTCTTACGCTGCCTATGAAATATTAGCTTTTGTTGCTGTTTGCATTTTGATTTTTCTTTCCCTTGTCATTGCAATAAGAGAAGAGCTAGCTACTTGGAGGCAAAAGAGAAAACCGGTTGATGCACCTACTAGGATAAGAACCACCATTGCCAGTGTCAAAACCAGCTATATTACACTAGCAAAGTTCACAAAATCAAACTAGAGTCAGGATGTTGCATGTTGTGGAAATTTCTGCAAGAAACCAGCCAGAGGTGAAGATTACATCATATAGCAAGCTCTTATTAAGCTTGGACATGTTGATTGTCTATGTGGCTACATTTTGTGGACTAGGTCGTAGCTTTAACTGCCGTGGACAATCTGGGCCAAAATGGTGAGTCTTAGGCTGTCAGCATTAGTATCAGACTCTTCAAAACCACATTTAGCCAAAAATTTAACTACACTCAGCCAAAAGACTCATGCATCATGTTCAATAAATTGTTTTTAAAAAAATAACAGTGAACATTGGCTTAATAGAGCACTATACACTCGATACCAAAAAATAAAGAAGGTTTTTTTATTCGTATTCTCACATCTCTCTTTATCATACTATTTTAAATAAAATAATGGTAGAATATTGAAACTGATGTAGTTGTCTATGAATAATAGATTAATTAAAATAACAAAAGTGAGGTTTTTTAGACTAAATTTGACTGAAAGTGTATTGAGCCTGATATGAATGCTAGTAATTTTCATTTCAAATGCATACTCATGAAATTTTCTGAACATAATATGACCTGACATTTTGCTAAAGTATGAAAAAATATAGATTCTAAAGCTGATTTTTTTTTTTTTCACTCTAAGAGAAAGAAAAAAAAAATCCAAGTCTTGACACCTGTGAGAACTAAATCAATTTTCATATAACATTGAAGCTGGACAGAAGTGGACCAATTGGACTGAAATGGAACAAAATGGACTGAAGTGGACCAAAATAGACCAAAGTAGACTGAATTAAACTGAATGGACCAAAGTAGACCAATTAAACCTAAATAGATCTAAATGAACCGAAGTAGACCAATTAGACCAAAGTAGACCGAGCTGGACAAATTAAATTGAAATGAACCAAACTGCACGGAAGTGGACCGAAGTATACCGATTGGACCAAATTGACCAAAGTTGACCAATTGGACCAAAGTAAACCAATTGTTTACTAGGGGTGCATTTAGACAAGTTGTTGCAAATCGATGTTTTGGTTTTAAAATGAGCATTTGTGAAAACGATACGAGAAGTTGCTGTTACGAACGGAGTTTTGAGTTTTCAAAACACCTAACTAAAAAAATTCGATTTTTTTTTCTAAATAACAATAAATATTAAAAAAATTAGTTAGTTGTCACGGTAAAAAAGAATGTTGAAAAGTAGCATCTCAAGTGTCTAAAACTCGAGTTTCAAGATAAAACTCGAGTTTTTAAGTCTTGATTTGTAAGTGAATGGGGGCTAATGTGGGAAAAATCCACGTAAAAATCGAGTTTTAAAAACTCGAGTTCCATAAATTGCAGAAAAACGTCACTATAGGGCTTAAAAACGCCACTATAGGGCTCCTGATCACACTATAAAAAAATTTTGCAGGAAAACGCAGCTATAGGGCCTTAAAACATCACTATAGGGCTTAAAAACGCCATTATAGCGCTCCCTGATCACACTTATAAATTTTTTTTTTTCAGAAAAACACTGCTATAGGGCTTTAAAATGTCACTATATGACTTAAAAATGCCACTATAGGAACTCGAGTTTCTAAAACTCGAGATCTCTGTGGCATTTTCAGCAGCAAAACAATTGCAAAGCGAGTCTTTGAGACTCGAGTTTTAGAAACTCGAGATGCTACTTTCCATTATTTTTTCAAACGTTGCCTAACTTATTACATACTTGCCCATTACACACTTAGTCTGCCCATTCCCCCCAAAAAATCCTATAATTTTGTACAATAAAATAAGAAAAATAAATCTAATGTATTACTCCTATATTTTAAGGTACAACTATAAATAAGCACATATATATAAATATATATATATTTTTTGCAATACTATTATAAATAAGCACATAATTTTTTTTTTGTTGCAAAACTCAAAGTGCCGCTTCGTTCTGTGTGAGACTTGGAGAATGGGAAGCAAAGAAATGGAATTGGGTGTGACAGTGACAAACCCACTCAGCTGCTTTGCTTCATCAAGTCTCCGCCTTTAACTGTCAGATGCTCTGTCTCTTTCTCCTCTTCCGACCACCACCGTGCCTCCTTAGGTAACCCTCTCTACATTTCTTTATTTTTCAACATTTAAAACCCAAAAAAAAAAAAAAAAAAACTGTAATCGAACCCCTTTTTTTAAGACTAAATTGAACACTAACACATAATTTTTTTGGTCTCTTTACTCAGCCTTTTGCCTTATAAATTATAATGTTTATTATGAATTTAGTGATTTTTGTTTTTGTGTGTCCAGTCCTGCTATAGTTTTATTTATTTATTAAAGTTAAATATTGTAGGTGATTTTACTAAAATGAGTACTGAAACATCAGCTGATTCAGCTGCTCCTCTATGGAAATATGTTACTAAGTTACAAGAAGCAAGTGGTGGTGGTGGGAATGAAATGCAGAAATTAGAAGATGCGTATGAGGAATCTTTGTGTAGACCGAAGAAGCCTAAGCTAGTGTCTTTACCAACTGATTCTGCTAGATGTCCTAATATGGGTCCTGGTGAGGGTAGTACAGCTACAAGTCATCCATTTTTTCAGAAAAAAAAAGGGGTTGGGAATTCTCCTTTGGAGAAGGCTTTTGACAATCAATGTCGAGAGCAATTAGATTCTCTTATTGCTAGGACATTTTATTCTGCTGGTTTACCCTTTCACTTTGCTAAGAACCCGTATTGGATTGAGATGATCAAATTTGCAGCTAATAATAATTTAGTGGGCTATGTTCCTCCGGGTTACAATAAATTAAGAACAACTCTGTTGCATAAAGAGAGGGCACATATTGAGAAGTTGTTGAAGTCAATTAAAGAAACTTGGATAGAAAAGGGTTTAAGCATAGTAAGTGATGGGTGGACAGATATTCAAAAAAGGCCACTTATCAATTTTATGGCTACATCAGAGAAAGGGTCCGTTTTTATCAAATCCATTGATGGTACCAAAGAGTACGAAGACAAGCACTTCATTTCTGACTTGTTTCTAGAGGTCATTGGTGAGGTTGGGCATCAACATGTTGTCCAAATTATTACTGATAATGCATCTGTTATGAAGGCTGCAGGATCTATTGTTGAAGCTGAATATCCTCATATATTTTGGTCACCTTGTGTTGTGCATACCCTCAATTTGGCCTTGAGTAATATATGTGCACCTAAGAACTCTTTGCAGAATGAGGTTCCATATAATGAATGTAAATGGATTGCACAAGTTGCAGATGAGGCAACTTTCATTCGTATTTTCATCACAAATCATTCTATGAGATTAGCAATTTTTAATTCATATTCCCCTTTGAAGTTACTTGCTGTTGCTGAAACACGATTTGCTTCAATAATCATCATGCTTAAAAGATTGTTTCAAGTAAAACAGCATCTTCAAAAACTGGTCATTGGTGAGGAATGGATGTCATATAGAGAAGATGATGTAGGAAAAGCTCAAACTGTGAGGGATTATGTTTTGAATGATTTGTGGTGGGACAAGGTCGCATATATTTTGAGATTCACGGGACCTATTTATGAGATGCTTCGAGTGGCTAACATGGATGCACCTATTCTCCATAAGGTGTATGAAATGTGGGATTCCATGATAGAAAATGTGAAGAAAGAAATATACCGGCATGAAGGTAAGGAAGACTATGAGGAGTCTCCATTCTATGAGGTGGTACACAGTATACTCATTGAACGGTGGACTAAAAATACACCACTTCATTGCCTAGCCCACACCTTGAATCCGAAGTAATTTTTCTATCTCTTTAATCTTTTCTTTTTTATTCTTTTAGGCATTTCTAAAAAAATAAACTAAACTCATTAGTTATACTTATTTATTTGCTTTTAACTAGGTATTATACTAATCAATGGATTGAGGAAGTCAGAGGCCGTGTTGTGCCACATAAGGATGCTGAAATTTCTGGGGAGAGAAACAAGTGCCTCAAAAGATTCTTTCCTGATCTTGATGATAGGAAGAATGTTGCTGTGGAGTTTGGTTTGTTTTCAAGAATTAGGGCTTATGATGATGATAACATGGATGATAGGTGGACCTTCGATCCAATGGTTTGGTGGTTAAATTATGGGTCCAAGTTACCAATGCTTCAAACTGTAGCTCTAAAGCTTCTTGGACAGCCTTGCTCATCATCATGTGCTGAGAGGAATTGGAGTACATATGGCTTCATCCATTGTATGAGGAGGAATAGAATTACTCCTAAACGTGCTGAAGATTTAGTGTTTGTTCATTCTAATCTTCGACTTCTTTCAAGGAGGAGGGAAGAGTACACTAAAGGAAACTCTAAGAAGTGGGACATTGGTGGAGATACTTGGGATGAACCATTTGGAGGACCTGGGTTGCTTGAGATTGCTCATCTCACACTAGATGAGCCAGAGATGGAGACAAGTCTTGTTGAGAATGATGACTATGTTGATGATGATGTTGTTGTTCTGTGATAATCTTGAAAGTTTAAAACTTGTTTTCCTTTGATGTTTTTAGTTTGATGTTGAACTTGTTGTTCTATGGTAATCTTGAAAGTTTAAAGCTTGTTTTCCTTTTATGTTTTTAGTTTGATGTTGAATGTAGCCTATTTAAACTTTTGGTTTGTACTCTAAACATTTTATGTGTATTATTGTACTACTTTAGGTGTTAATTTACTTATTTGTAGTTCTTACATAATTTAAATTCTAAACATAAACATATTTTATGTCTAAAAATATTAAAAAATATGCCTAAATATAAAATTTAATTAATTATTTAATTGCCTTACTCATGCCGTGTCATACCCTTATTTTTCAAAAATTGCCGTACCCCCATATCCATATCCGTGTCCGTGTTGGTGCAACTTCGATTTTTTTTAGGTTTGGCAGAAAGGCCTTGGAAAACTTCAGATGCTAAGTCATTTGGTGCTTCCGGAACACAAGTTGGTGAAGTGGTATTCAATACGTCTTTGACAGGGTGAGCCGGTCTATGAATTCTTTATTCCCGGATAAGCTGTTTTGAAATTTTCATTTCTTAAGATTTGTTAAGCATGCCACATGGGTTAATCCCTTGTTATTATTCTGTGAGAGTTTGTTTGTCCCAGCACATTTCATGGTGTATTCTCAACTATCCACTGGGCACCCTCGCGTTGGCTTGGACTTTTGATATGAAGATAGAGTGGCCTTATAAGCTAGAAGAAACTGTTCTATTGTTATTGATGGTGTTTCATCAATTTTACTTGTGGTTATGGTTTAACTTACACAAATAACTGCACACCTTTGAAGCTAATTTATGTTTTCTGGTAGTACAGCTAAGTCAAGGAACTTGCATTTTCTCACTAAATTTATAGTAACATAGCTGTTAGTGATGTAGATGCTCCCACATTTGCACGCTGTTCACAAGGACGTGGTGTAGTGAAAAGTGATACCATAGATATTATCAGCCAGTGAAGAAATTTACCTATCAAAAGAAAAAAGAATCAGCTAGTGAAGAAAGTGATGAGAAACATATGAAGTCGTACATTATATCAAATATCTTCCTTGTTTCTAGAACATCAATATGCTGACAGATACCTGCGTTGCCAATTATGACCAAATTCTGTCCAACATATCAGTGCTGATTTGAGATTTGAGAACTGTTTTTTTTCATAAAGATAACAGAATGTTAGCTTTTCTAGGATTGATTTGAAAATAGCTTTACAATGTTGTTAATCTATTAGAAAACAAGCCATTGTTGGGTATGTTCAGCAAGTTGCATGGAAAAGTTGGGATTCACAAAACACGAAGTATTGAACATTATATGCCCATTTGAATGTGTAGTAACATTTATACTTGATGGCTGAAAACTAATCAAGTGTTATTCTTAGTTGGATGCTGCTGATTGATTTTGATTGTTTGAATTCTATGTTATGATGGAAATGTAAGGTGTACTTTTTTGCATCTGGAGCTTCCACAAGAAGTTCGTACTGTTACACATTTAACACTTGTAACATTCTTCTATTTTAGATCAATAAGTGCTTTTCCTTTGGTACTTTGTGCTTTAACCATGCCTAGGTGCACTTTTAACAACAGAGAGAACTTATTATTAAGGTTCATGAGTTAACTAGTTGTGCAACACAGATGCTCATATTTGGAATTTGATTTATGGTTATAATACATGTATTCTGCAGGTATCAAGAGATTTTTACAGACCCTAGTTATGCTGGACAGTTTGTCTTGATGACAAACCCGCATATTGGCAACACTGGTGTAAATTTTGGTGGGTGAAATTTGTACTTTAAGTCATTGCAAACTCTTATGTCTTGGATACTATTTGAAATCTAAGTTTGATGTCTTTAATGTCAGATGATGAAGAATCAATGCAATGCTTCCTTGGTGGTCTAGTCATTAGAAGCTTAAGTATCAGGTACAGTTTGTTAATGCTGCTTTGGAAACTTTCATGCTAGCAACTTTGTTGTTGAGCTGTGCTTATTTATTATTTTATAAATTTCTTCCAGTACTTCAAATTGGAGATGTGCGGAAACACTTGGTGATTATTTAGCAGAAAGGAACTTCATGGGGATTTGTAAGTGTTATTTAATATAGCACAAGTTATCTTAAAGACCAATAATTTCGACATGTGTAATTTTAAATTATTGAGCTTTGCTCTCCATGAAACTTCTGACCTCCCTTCATCTTTTGATTCTGTGTCATCCTACAGATGATGTTGACACACGTGCTATTACCCGTAGATTAAGGCAAGATGGAAGCCTTATCGGTGTTTTGAGCACAGAAGAATCTAAATCAGATGAGGAACTATTGGAATTGTCCCGTTCATGGGACATTGTTGGTAAGGATTTGATGCTGTTAGTTAAAGGGGTTTGCAAATATTAATTTTTTTTTTTTTGAAAAAAACATTTCAAGTGGGGGAGGGAGGATTCATATCTTGGATATCTCCATTGGAAACACCAAGAGGTGCCAATTAATCTAAAGGTCATTGGCCAAATAATAAAATTTTAGGTCCCTAGTTTTCTTGCCAAAATTTGAAGTCCATAGTTTTCTTGCTTTTAATTTGCAGGTGTTGATTTGATAAGTGGTGTTTCATGCAAGACCCCTTATGAATGTACTGACAACACAAAGTCACAGTGGGATTTTAACACCAATGGGAGAGATGGAAACACTTTTCATGTAAGCATTATTTAATTTTTTTTTGGAAGTACCATCCCTGAATAAATTGGCATTTGTTCCTACTCTTTTTTGTGTTTGTGTATGAACTGAAGGTTGTTGCATATGATTTTGGGATCAAACATAACATACTTAGACGCTTGTCATCCTATGGTTGTAAGATTACAGTCGTCCCTTCAACATGGCCAGCTTAGAGACTCTTAAGATAAAGCCAGATGGGGTTCTTTTCAGCAATGGCCCCGGAGACCCTTCTGCAGTTCCTTATGCAGTTGAAACAGTGAAGGAAATACTGGGTAAGGTTCCTGTTTTTGGAATATGCATGGGTCATCAGTTGCTTGGCCAGGCATTAGGAGGTACAACCTTTAAAATGAAGCTTGGTCACCATGGTGGAAATCATCCAGTTCGTAACCTTCGGAGTGGCCATGTTGAAATTAGTGCTTATGTGTGTTAATTTTATTTAACTCTATCTATTTGACTTTTTCTCTCCCTAAATCACATTTGAACTTTTCTCTGAGGAACAGCTAAATATGACGTTGACGAATGTTTTCTTTTTCAGTAATATATTAGTAATTTAAAACTAAGAATTCACAGTTCGTCAAAGTAATGTAATTCATTTGTAAATTATATAATTTTTTTTTTCCTATGGGAGTGTTTTTCACTTTAAATTTATAAACTGGCAGAATCACAACTATGCAGTTGACCCTGCATCACTTCCAGATGGCGTGGAAGTAACTCATGTCAATCTTAATGATGGAAGCTGTGCTGGTCTTGCATACCCTGCACAAAACATCATGTCTCTTCAATATCACCCTGAAGCATCCCCAGGACCTCATGATTCAGATAATGGTAATGGACACACTTCCAACCCACCCCCCCTCCCCCCCCCCCCCCCCCCCCCCATGCACACGCATTTATCATTAACGCATAGAATCAATTTTCACCCATTATGAAGGTGCTCGCATCATTTGTATTTAGAGCATTCCTTGAGATATGTATTAAAGTAAGTCATGGCTAATGCAAATCTCAAAGAATTCCACAGTCCTAAAGGCTAAGCGGACGAAAGAAGAGCTGGTTTAGGGGATTTCCTTTTTAATTCTTCTTTGCAGCTTCTCTTTGCCCATATTGTGAATTATGTTTATATAGATTGTATGACATAACTTCCTCCGCAGTATTGATATAAGGTATTCTTGCTACAGCTTTTCAGGAATTCATAGAGCTGATGAAGCGAGCAAAAGAAAACGCTTAAACTCACAAGATGACAGTTTAAGCAATCGCTGTAATGTCCATGAAGTTCACATCGGCTATTTTATGTGGAGAAGAGAAGAATAGTGTTGCATTGTCAGTTTTGCTAATGTTTATAGGATTGGTAAAATAATTGACAATGTGCTAAATTGAAAAAGCCATTGACGATTTGTACAAGAATGAATGATTTAAGACATGCTGATGCAGGCATTGGGTCAATCTCAGTTTTATTTTGTTTTATTTATTTTTAAGTGGCAGGGGCAATTTTGTAATTTCCTAATTTCTGGTATGGGCTGTGCAGTCCATTGGGTCTTATTTTGGTTTCATTTGAGTTTAGTTATTTAGTTTAGGTTTAAAATAAAGTCCTATTTCAACTGGGAATAAGTATGAGTCTTCTATTTTAAGAGTTGTAATGCACTGATGCTTTCTATGGGAGAATAATAAAGTTTTCATATTTATTATAGCACATGAATAGAATTTCAAGTTGTGGCCATGGTAAACCAAGGACAGCAATTTTTTAGGGTTTAATTGCACTTTCCCTCTAACTATGGGATCCACTTTAATCTACATCATAAACTTTAAAATTGCCCAATGTGCCCCATAATTAAGATGGGGAAAGTGCAATTAACCCATTTTTTCATATTCTTTTGGCCATATATTAAGATTAGGCTGTTTTTGAGAGAGAGAGAGAGAGAGAGAGAGAGAGAGCCCATTTCATAAGGCTTGGGGAAGTACCAACTCGCCAAACGTGGGCGGTGGTGAGTCTTTCATAAGACAAGTGTTATGCTTTAATACAATAGTAGTTAAACCCTATTATGTTGAGTAACTGAGTCTAGAACTTTTGTCAATAGGTAGCTTGTTGGTCATTATTATTGTATTTTCCATAGGCAATGACATAACATAATGAGTAGGTGAAACAAGATAAGAAATGGTGTAAAAGAGATTCTTAGTGGTATGGTACTTTTCCTTTATGAAGATAAGGGATAAATATGTAACAAAAGTAATGTTTATAATGTAAAAGGTATTTTTCTTTTGAGAATCTAATGTAAGAGAGAGTTGAAATAATAAGATACAAAATTTATCTAGTAATTGCTTGTGTTGTCAGTAGTGGTGGAAAGCATTCAGACTTGACAAGGCATTTTTTCATGGTGGAAAACATTAAGTAGTGTTACATTGAGGTAGTCAGCACAAAATAATATGAATCATTGCACCATGAAACATTTGGTGAAGCATCATGAGGACTAAACATGAAAGCACTTGGCTAAATAGAGCCAAACCCTTGGTTAGTGTATCTCAAGCTAACATAGATCAAGGGCATGACTCACAAGTCAGCCCATTAGAAAAGTTACTCTCCCATTTGCCAAACCATTCTCCAATTGCTGCAAAATTCTAATCACCAATGGGCTTGGGCCATGGTTTTATGAAAGGATTTAATGTGTTTGTAAATGGACATCGGACATGGCCCATGTCATCCACGGCTAAATATGGTGGTTGGGCCGCTAACTTGGGCTTCAAGGCTATTGTGCATTTTTCCACAGCCGCTTTTTCTTGTTTGATATAGCAGGCTCATTTCTAGAACCTGCTATTTTATTAAATATTAAATTAAAACCAGTAGGGCATTCAATGTACACCTTGACTTTTATAATGGGGTTAAAAAAAAAAAGAAAAAAAAAAGCTTGACTTATAATGGGAGACAAAATACAATAAAATTCAAACACCCCCACTAAACATGGATGTCTCATGTAGTATAAGCTGTCTGATTGTCTCCAACCTCTCACTTTCTCAAGAAGAAAAGCTCATGTGTTTTTTAGGTGGACATTGCTCTCAATAAAAAAAAAATTAAAAAAAAAAAAAAAACAAAAACAAAACTTAGAAGGTATATAAGTTGGACAAAAAGATGATTAGCACATTTGAAAATCCATGTGACTAGGTATACACAAATTAAATTAATTTATTGTAGAATAAGTATTCGGTAGACTGGAAGTTGTTTATTCATCTTGCATAATAGTGAATAAAATTAGTTAAATTTAAGATAGAATCCGTCATTTATGTGAGCCTAAATAATATTGCTCTCGAAATATTAAATAATTTTTGTCTATGTGATGGCTTTTCATTCATTATGCATGCTAATTTCAAACTTGGAATGAGATTTTAAGTCAAGGAAATTGATATTTTTATATGAGAGTATCAATGTTTCATTGGCTTAAAGAAGCAATAAATCCCTTAAAAGGGAGCGGGGGAAACAGAATTATAATACATGAAATAGAATTTCAAGCTGTGGTGTCGGTAAAATAAGGACAATAATTTTCTCTGGGTTAATTGCACTTTCCCCCTAACTATGGGATCCACTTTAATCTACGCCATAAACTTTAAATTTGCCAATGTAACCCATAATTAAGGTGGGGAAAGTGCAATTAACGCATTTTTCATTTTTTTTTTTGGGCCATACATTAAGATTAGGCCGTTTGAGAGAGAGAGAGAGAGATTTAAGCCCATTTCATATTGTTGGAGTTTTTTTTTTTAGTTTTTTAAGACGAGTACAAGTGTCGCACTTCAACACAGTGACAATTAAACTTAAATATGCTAAGGAACCAAGTTTGGAAATTTTGTCAATAGGTAGCATGTTAATTAAACCTAGGTTGTAGTATTGTCGTTGCCTTTCTCTTCGAGAAAGACGTGGTTAGGGTTCTCGGTCTAGGGTTAGGGTTCCCGCCGCCTCCCCAAACCTAGGCTGTAGTATTGCTGTTGCTTTTCTCCTCAAGAAAGGCGTTGTGTTTCCCTATAGTACTTTGCTACTAGTAGGGCTGGGTGTCTCCCTATAGTACTTTGCTACTAGTAGGGATTGTTGCTGTTGGTTTGTTTTGTTTCTTTCTTCGTTGACTAGAGGGACTGTGTGGGGACTGAGAATGGAAGACATCACGAGTAAGTGTGATAATCTGTCACTCTTTGAATGGGAAGGAAAGAAAGTAGTTTTGTCGAAGAAAAACCAGATGCCAGAGTGTGTGTTAGCAGCAAAATTCTTTACGAAGAGAGCACTAAATATCGATGTAGTGGCGCGTACGTTCCGTCCTCTTTGGCGCACTAAGGCAAGCTTCCATATTACTAATGTGGGAAACAATATACTGCTATTTACGTTTGAACAGGAGGTGGATGTCGTAAAAGTTTTACTTGGAGAACCATGGTCTTATGATCGGCATCTAGTAGTACTACAACGGTTTGAAGGACATAAGCCAATAAAGGAGGTTGTATTTAATAGGGTGAAATTTTGGATACAACTTCATGATTTGCCGTACAAGTTTATGAACCCGGAGACAGCCATTGAAATAGGTGAATCAATTGGAGAAGTGGTTATGTTGCGAGACGATTCCGAGATGAGAGGAGGAACTTTTATGAGGGTTAGAGTTTGGGTTGATGTTTCTCGACCCATATGTAGAGGAAGGAAGGTGAACTTTGAGGATAACTTAGAAGGGTGGGTCTCCTTTCAATATGAGAGATTGCCCAATATTTGTTTTTGGTGTGGGATGTTGTCACATGATGATAAGGAATGCGAACTATGGTTGAAAAGCAATGGAACTTTGCCGTTGGATTGTCAACAATATGGACACTGGATTAAAGCATCTTTATTCAGTCCAACAAAGAGACAAGTTATTGAAGTAAAGGGGTATGATGCTGAACCGGTCAGAGGCATGAGTGATCAATTCGTTAGGGGTGGAGTGGGGGTTTCACGTGGGGTTGATATTCAACCTGCAACTTCACTGGTTCAGAGAACACAGGTGGACCGTTTGGGCATTGGTAAGTCACTTGGGTTGATTGAGCAGTCAAGGAATGATAGTGGGATAGGGGAGTTGACTAGTGTACATTTTGAGATACCTGGGACTTCAAAAAATTCACAACAGGCAGCAGATTTTGAATCGGTGATTAAGGATTTGGATAGGGAGCTTGATGATATTGTAATTCCTTCGAATGCTTTAGTAGCTGAGGTGATCCGTGACATCAAACGAAAGGAGGGGGAAGAGGTGGGTCTGGAGGTAATGCATGGGTCTGTGGAGCAATTAAGGGAGTTCGAAATAGTGCCGCCTAGTTTGGATAAGGTGGAGTTCTCGATGGGGTGGTCTGAAGCTTCAGAGAAGAAGACAAAAGTGAAATCAGGTCTTAGTAAGCAAGCCTCTAAAGGGTCAAATGTATCAGCCAGGGAGATTGGAGCTATCCTTGCTAAAGGAAAAAAAGGTACGTGGACTAGGCTTCCTTGTAAGCCCAATAATAAGCAGATGCAGATAGAGAAAGTGGAGAATGTAGGCCCAAAAAGAAAAGCTGAGAAGGGAGGTGGTGCAGGGGAGGATGTGATTGAAATTGAAAAGAAGCAAAAAGTGGATGATGAGACTAAAAGGCGCAGTGTCTTATTTGCTACACATTTGGGATCGGCGGAGGTTGCTGGGCAACCCCGCCGGGTCCAATGAGTCTATTAAGTTGGAACTGTCGAGGGCTTGGGAACCCTCAGACAGTTAATGCCTTGAAAAAGGTTATTAGGTTAGAAGATCCCAGTTTGGTGTTCTTGATGGAGACTAAGTCGAATGAAGAGTGGGTTAAAATTGTACGGAATCAGTGTGGTTTTAAAGATAGTTTTATTGTTCCTAGTGATGGCTTAAAGGGGGGGTTAGCTCTATTTTGGAAATCTGATATCAAAGTGGAGGTGATGGATTCTTTGCTCTCTTTTATTGATGCATTGATTGAGGAGGGTGAAAGAATTAGGTGTTGGCATTTGTCAGGTTTCTATGGACATCCTGAGACTGCACTAAGGATGGAATCATGGAGATTGCTTAATTCTTTGAGGGATAGCTCATAGTTGCCGTGGCTAGTGATTGGGGATTTTAATGAAATTAGATGTCAAGCAGAAAAGGAGGGAGGGGCATCTAGGCCGGTTCAGCAAATGGCCAGGTTTAATGCTTCTATTAATTATTGTGGGCTGAAGGAGGTTGGTTTTGTAGGTCCAAAATTCACATGGTTGTATCAGAAACGGGATGATACTCAAATCAGGGAGTGGTTGGATAGGGCCTTAGCTTCTACAGGTTGGCATTCTCTTTTCCCTAATGCTAAGCTTCATCATAAGTCCTCTTCTGCTTCTGATCATAATCCTCTTATGCTGCATCTATTCTCAAAGAAAAAACACCAGAAACACAAGAAAATTTTTCGGTTTGAATCTATGTGGTTGAAAGATGAGAGATGTGAGAAAGTGGTGACAGAGGCATGGGAGGAAGGGTTGGGCTTGGCCTCGGATTTTCCTATTTTATCTTGTATGGAGTCATGCAGAAACAAATTGGAGGTTTGGAATGTGAATGAGTTTGGGCATGTGGGAAAGAAGATTGCTTGCTTACAAAAACGGCTAGAAGGGCTGGAGATGCAAGCTTCATCACCTACAATTATAAAAGATTTAAGAGATACTAGAATGGAATTGAATTGTTGACTTGAGAAGGAAGATGCCATGTGGAAACAGAGGGCACGGCTAAACTGGTTTAAGGAGGGAGACCGAAATACCCGTTTCTTTCATGCTAAGGCTTCAACTAGGTTCCAAAAGAATTTAATTGAAGGGGTGTTAGATGCTGAGGATGTGTGGCAGGTTGATCAAGGGGAGATTGAGAAAGTGTTTATTGACTACTACTCTGAGTTGTTCACCTCCTCAGCACCATTAGATTTCACTGAAATCCTGGAGGCTGTTCAACCTAGAGTCACTCAATCAATGAATTCTATGCTGGTGAAGGAATTCCAGGCAGGTGAAGTATACAAAGCCTTGAAACAGATGTATCCTTTAAAAGCCCCAGGTTCAGATAGTATGCCCCCTCTTTTTTTCCAAAAATTTTGGTCTACTGTAGGTGGTGTAGTGACTAAGACAGTATTGGATTTCTTAAATTTAGGCATTACCCCGCCAAAATTTAATGAAACCCATATTGTTTTGGTTCCTAAAACTACCTCACCTAAAAGAGTAACGGAGTACAAACCAATCAGTCTTTGTAATGTTATTTACAAACTGGCATCTAAAACTCTCGCCAACAGACTTAAAAAAATTCTCCCATCTATTATCAGTGATACCCAAAGTGCTTTTGTGAATGGTAGATTGATTACTGATAATGTTTTAGTAGCTTTTGAGGCAATGCACCAGATTAATTTGAAGAAATCAGGAGCTAAAGGTGAGATGGCTCTCAAGCTAGACATGAGCAAAGCCTATGACAAGGTGGAATGGGCATGTCTGGAGAAGATTATGGAGAAATTGGGATTTCACTCAAGATGGAGAAGCTTGATGATGCATTGCATATCTTCAGTCACTTATGCGGTCCGTGTCAATGGTAAACCGAGTGGCCATATTATCCCTTCCAGAGGTCTCCGCCAAGGTGATCCACTATCCCCTTATTTATTTTTGATTTGTGTAGAAGGTCTTTCTGCATTAATTAAAAAAGCTACAGCTGATGGTTTGTTGGAAGGTGTATCGGTATGTAGGGGTGGTCCTTGTCTTTCTCATTTATTTTTTGCAGATGATAGTTTAATATTCTGCAAAGCCACTGTTGAGGAATGTGAAGCCTTTCAGAAAATATTGTGTACGTATGAGAAAGCTTCTGGCCAACAGTTGAACCATGCCAAAACTTCCCTGTTTTTCAGTCCTAACACAGCAAAGGAGATCTGGGGTGAGATAAAGGTGAGGTTTGGTGCTCAAGTGATTCGACAGCACAAGAAGTATCTGGGCCTCCCATCTTTGGTGGGAAGAAATAAGAAGAATACATTTCAGGAAGTCAAGACAAAATTGGCTAAGAAATTGGCTGGTTGGAAGGAGAAGCTATTGTCTAAAGCTGGGAAGGAAGTTTTGATAAAAGCGGTGGCCCAAGCTATTCCAACATATACTATGAGCTGCTTTAAAATTCCTGATTCTCTTTGTGATGAGATGACAAGTATTATCAGGAATTTTTGGTGGGGGCAATGTAAGGAGGAATGAAAAATGGCATGGATTAGTTGGGAGAAACTTTGTGCTCCAAAGGCTTGTGGGGGCATGGGATTCAAGCAATTGAAGCAATTTAATTTGGCCATGTTGGCAAAACAAGGTTGGCGGCTCTAGTCTGGGAATGATTCCTTATTGTATAAGGTTTTTAAGGCCAAATATTTTGCAAGGTGTGAGTTTGTGGATGCAAATCTTGGAAAAAATCCTTCATTTGCTTGGAGGAGTATTTTGGAAGCTCAAGCGATTGTCTGGAATGGCAGAAGGTGGTAGGTGGGTAATGGGCATAGTATCATGATCTGGAAGGATAAATGGGTGCTATCTCCCTCAACTTATAAGGTAGTCTCTCCTGTCTCAAACCTTCCTGAGGGCTCTCGGGTTGCAGCCCTTATAGATGAAGCAAATGGTGCATGGAAAAATGAGCTGGTGCGGCAAATCTTCCTTCCTCATGAAGCTGACTTAATCTGTAGCATTGCTCTAAGTGCGAATCTGCTAGCAGATAAGCAAGCCTGGGCTTTAACGCACAATGGAATATTTAGTGTCCGTAGCGCATATAAGCTAGCCATGGAGATGAGCTCAATTGTGCCGGTGGGTGGTGTGTCCGATGGCAGTCAGTTAAGAATATTTTGGAAGTACCTATGGAGCTGTAATATTTCGCACAAGATCCGTCACTTCGCTTGGAGGGCTTGCAAAGACGTTTTACCCACGAAGGAGAACCTGGTCAGACGCAAAGTGCTGGTGGACAGTGTTTGTGATGAATGTCAAACGGAGGAGGAGTCTTCAGGCCATCTGTTTTGGTGCTATCAACGGGCTAGCGAAGTTTGGCGCATATCTTCTCTGTTTCTGGGCTCTGTGGGTCACCAATTCGGTTCGTTCATGGATATGCTCTGGTACGTGGTGATGATAGCTCAATGGGATCAAAGTGGGGTGGAAAACCTGATCGTGATAGCTTGGGCATTGTGGTCGAATCGGAATGAGTACAGAAATGGTGGTGCGAAAAAATTAGCCCAGGCCGTAGTGCAGGGAGCATTGGAGTATTTAGGTGCTTATCAGGCTTGCTTGGAGGCCACGATTTCGAAGCAGCCAACTGAGGTAGTGGTGTGGACACCTTCATCTCCTAATCGCTACAAAATAAATGTAGACGATGCCGTATTCAAAGAGCAGAAAATGGCAGGGGTGGGGATTGTAATTCGAGATGCTGCGGGTCAGTTGATTGGTGCCTATAGTAAAAAAATTGCTGCTCCTCTAGGCGCCATGGAGGTTGAAGCTAAGGCTGTTGAGCTGGGTCTTCAATTCGCCAAAGACATGTCTATCCAAGACTTTACGCTTGAGAGTGATTCTTTGTCACTGGTTAATGCTTTAAGGGACTTATCTCCTCCTCCTTTATCTGTAGCTGCTTTGGTTTTTAATTCCATAAGTGTTGCTCATAGTTTTCGTAGTGTAGACTTTGCTCATGTCGGTCGAAATGGCAATAGGCCAGCACATTTACTTGCTAGACATGCTTTAGGCATTGCAGATTTGTCTGTTTGGGTTGAAGAGTCTCCTTGTTTTCTTAAACAAGCTCTCAACAAAGATGTATTCGTCAATTCTTCTGATTAATAAAGTTTAGTCGTATTTCACATAAAAAAAAAAAAAAAAAAAAAAAAAAAAAAAAAAAAAAGGTAGCATGTTGGTCATTATTATTGTATTTTTCCTAGGCAATGACATAACATAATGATTAATGAGTAGTTGAAAATTGAAATAAGATAAGAAATAGTGTTATAGATAATTTTTTTTTGAGAATCTAATGTAAAAGAGAGTTGAAATAATAAGATACAAAACTTATCTTGTAATTGCGTGGGTCGTTAGTAGTGGTAGAAAACATTCGGACATGATTAAGGAATTTTTCGTGGAGGAAGACATTTAGTAGTGTTACATTAAAGCAGTTAACAAATAACGGTTTGAATCATTTGATGATGACACCATGAAGCATTCAGTGATGCATCACAAAGACTAAACATCCGCAAGGCTAAATAGAGCCAAACCCTTGGTTGATGTATCTCAAGCTAACACGTTGACCAAGGGCATGACTAACAAGTGAGTCGATTAGAAAAATCACTCTCCTATTTGCCAAACCACTTCTCTCCTCGCTGTAAAATTCGAATGACCAAAGGACTTGGGCCATGGTTTTATGAAAGGGGCCCTTGTTTGTAAATGGGCCACTAACTTGGGCTTCAAGGCTTATCGTGTAAATAGAAAGAAAATAGATCTCTATTTTGCATTATGTGTATTTTCATTGTATATTCATTCTCTTTGGTGACATCCAATTTGGTTAGATTGGATCATTCACATAAATAGGAGGTCGGTACACTGTAGTAGTGTGTTCCACCAATGGAAGAAAGTATTGTTAGTCACACAGTAAGTAATCACATTGTCTACCACTCCATTCCATCAAGCATCTAATTCTCTAGTACATTTTACACTTATTGTGGAAAAAAAAAAAAAAAAAAAAAAAAAACTTTGATGTAAGATGAGGAAAGTAGTGCTAGCTAGGCTCTTTTTCTAGCTTTTTAAATTGTATAATTGTATATAGCTTCTGAGAGATAGAAATACCTTTTGATATGGTTATGGTGATGATTGAGACTAATACTTAATTATAGAAAAACAATGAAGGCTTTTTGAGATGAAAGAGCATTTAAAGTGGGGTTCTTTGTGAACATGGCCAGCTATTCTTTTAGGAATCTTACCCACTCTACCAAACGAAATCAACCAATCAAAAAGATGAATAAACAATGCACCAACATCCAAATTTGAAGAATTTTCTTTTTGGAAGCTATTCATTTTTAGGTGATATTTTGCAAGTGGCTTGATTGGTACGTGGCACACTTGCATTAGGAAAGAAGTAAAAGTTTGATTGGGATCCACCTAAGCAATCCTCTTCCATTCCTTGAGAATTAAAATGAATTATTAAGCTCACTAAATTATATAGATTTCTTATTCAACGACAAAAGATTATATCCCATTTACAAGAAAGTTTTTTTTTTTTTTTTGGTTAGAAGAAAACTTACAAGAAAGTTAGAACTTAAAAATAATGTCATCGAGTTACAAGTCTATTAATGATAAGATTTTTCTGTTAGTTGATGGAAAAGAAGGTAAAATAAATCTTTCCTCTTAATTATTAAAACCTTTTTTCTGCAGATTAAGTATTTGTTTATCAACCACTTTGTCTTATATATAGTATTTTTTTACTTATTTTTTTATGCACAAATTTTTAACATTTCACCTTTTCTAAATACAACTATATTTTAACCAAATTTCAATAAATATGCAAAACAACAAAAACTCATCCAAATACGTACTTACATAGGAAAAGAAAAAAATTGAAAGAGAGAAGATCGTTTCTTGTATATATATTTGTCTTATTTTGGCTCATCATTCACGGGGTTACCTTCTCCTTCATTTCCCATTCCCATTTGCTTCCATTCAACCAACACTGTATTAATTAGTCTGTTGCATGGTGAAATATAATTGGTAAAAAGATATTATAACATGATATATTCAAATAGTCACGGTTATTTTTATTTTTTATTTTTTTTAATTGATAGGTAGAGGGAAAATGAGGGATAGAGTCCAAATCATAAACTTCAAGTATCACAAAAAATATTATTACCACTCGATTATCACTTGAACCTCAAATAACCATGGCGTTACTAGATGCTCTTTGACATAATAGTGTAATACCACCATGACATAGAACTATGTAATGACAAGAGATGTAGATTTCAAAGATAAATGATAAATACAAAATTTTGAAAGAATTTTAAAGTTGATGCTGATGGGCTATTGGTTGGAATTAGCTTGATCCACGAAAATAAAAGGTAGCACGTTGATTGGAAAATAGAAAAAGAGGCTTAGCAAAGTGGGGTGTTGATGTGGAACTCATGGAAGATCTGTGACTCTTCTATATGTGCTGATTTTGTTGGGTATCCAAGAGATGTGGGTACTCTTATGAGAGCTACAGGCCAAAGGCTTTGGCATTGTATGCCCCAAAAGAAGTAATAAAAGATAAGATGACAAAAATAGTGAAAATAGAATACTCCAAAGCAAGACCCAGATACCTTCTTGCCAACTTCTTTGTTCTTTCTTTTATTCAAGTGTAGAAGAAGCTTGAATAAAGTAATTCATTTCAATCATTTACAAATCATCTTTTTGTTTATTTTCTGTTCCTTTTGTATTACCTTTGTTCTTTCCTTTTCTTTTTTCTCTTTTAATCATAAAGGAATATCAAAAGCATTTTCCATTAACATATTGTATATATTCCCCCCATATTTTAACCCCTCCTTTATTTTTTTTGGGAGGCTTTTTATCCTCTCCCTAATGGTAACTTTGGCATGACTCACCTACGCTTGATAATACTACAATATTGAACTTGGTTCAGATGTGATTCCTTTTTCAAATTAATAAGTTGTGAAGAGTGCTACTATAGATTTTTGTCATGGTTTGATCTCTCTGAGTGGAAAATTTGGATTCAAATCATTTTCTCTCACTTCTTTTTAGTCGAATTTTAACTTACCACATAATGCTGTCGCTAAATCTTTATTTTGGAGTTTAGCAGTGCACCTCAAGAAGTTTAGTGATCGGTAATAACACAAGTTCAATATAAATCCATTATTATTTTCACCTTTACTTTTCACTTCATAAGAATAGTTCTTGTATTTACCATGATTGAAAAATTGTCTCAAGGATGATAGTTTAAAAAAAATTGAAAATGGGAAATTATTTTTATAGATCAACTTCATAAAACAACTATCTTACCTTTGTGAATCTTATATATTCTGAGAGAAATGTATCATAAAATCGCTCCATTAGATATCTTCTCATTGAAAGTTGTACTAAATCACTTAAGTCACCATCTAAGAAAAAAACATTTCGTTTATCCTATATAGATTGAATGTCTTACAATTGGTGAGACTCGCACACTAGTGAGATCTTTGATTTGGATTATGGATGAGAATAATTCTTCGACCCCAAGAACCATATACCGATATATGTACGGTCCAGGGTCCTTATGTTTTATTCTTGGTTCATGAATAATAGAATCCTAAGTACTTGACCCTTTATCTGATGATTTGTCTATATTCCGTGCAGTAGAATCATATGAACTATCATGGTCTTTTTTAATAGTTCCAATTATTCTATCTTTTCATAAATTAAAAAAATAGTTCCAATAATTATCCAATCTTTTAAAAGATATTCGTCAACAAAAGAAAATGGAATAGAATAAAGGGCTAAAAATCTGCTGCTTTGACGAAAATTCTCAAGCTTCTCAGTTTCTCCTCACTCTCAGCTCAGTTTTCCACAATTCCCACTTCAAAAAACTCACACAGAGAATGTGTGGTGTGCCCGTCAACTTTACACATTTTCCAAGGCCTTGGTCTATGCCTTTTGCAGTGGGATTAGATGAGAAAACTGACAAAAGAGAGAGACCAAGACTGAGAAAAAATGCACCAAATGGGTCACACAACACATGACACACACTGACACTGCTTCGAGCTTTCCCTGTGGAACTAACATCCTACTAAAGCGGCTTTAATTGATTTTCAGACAATTTCCTTTTTGAGAAAAAGAAAAATTATTTAGTTATAAAACTACAAAAAAGATAAAAAGATTGATTTTTCACTTTAATAAGTAATATCATTTTCATAAACTTCCTCTTTCATAATTCTTTTTCTTCGATCATTCTTCGAGTACAATAACTATTGAAATGACTATGACTATCAAAACTATGGATTGCAGGAGAAAATTTATGAAATTAAAATAGTTTTTTTTTAGTTTTAGTAAGAATATGTTCAGATACCACTTATTTTGCTGAAAATTTATTTCTGAAAACACTGTAGTAAAATATTTTTTAATGATGAATAGCGCCATGGGTCGTGAACAGTGCCACTTATATGTGTTTTTGCTGAGTTTTTGGCTGGGTTATGAATAATACCGTGAGACCCAACCAAAAATATGAATGCACAAACGCAAACATTCATTTATACGTAAACGCATGCTAATAGTCAAATAATTGGGGAGCACTAATAGTCAAATAATTGGGGAGCAAAGTTTTGTATCAAGATTTTATTTTATTTTTTATTTTTATTTATTTCTGTTTAGTCAGACTAAAAAAAAAAAGATGATTATAAAAAAATGTAAAAAGCTCAAGATTAAAAAGTTATTTATATGTGATCATCTTTAATCTTGTTTTTAATTTTATTTTCTGAGATCAAATTCAGCCCAATGTTTTAGTGAAATTAATATATGTTAGAATGATTAGGGCCCGTTTGTTACGTGTGATTAAACAACAATTTTTAGTTTTTTTGGAAATACGTGTGGGTGAAAAAATATGTGAAAAAATGTGTAATGTTGTTTAAAAACTAAAAACATATATTTGAACTCGCATACGAAACGAGACCTATTATATTGGCAGCATCAAACAATTGAATTCTAAAGATCCACCAAGGAATTATTTATTTATATATAAAGAATTATACAAAATAACTCAATCCGTATCTAAATCCAATGCTTCAATGTACTGGATGCAACTACCGACACAAAATATATCTAAAAAGTTCAGTTATCGACTTTGTGTTGAACACTGGACCACAACTCCACAATATACAAAATTGGTTTGGAATAAAATATATATATATATATACACACACTAAGCTCATACATGAATATGACCAACTCTTTGATTATTTTTGCATTCTCATTAGGCTCTAATATTTGTTTAACCAAATAGGATATACCTTATAAACACGCGCTAGGACTTTTTTTTTTTTTTGATTAAAAAATAGGTATCACATTATTTTTAAAAACTTTAATGCTATAATGGCTTAAACAGTGGCTTTCTTGTGTACAACACTATAACGACATATCATAATGTCTAAGTTTTTGGATATAAAATAATGTTTTTTTTTTTTTTTTTTTTTTGAGAGAGAGTTTAAACCTATGGCGTCCGCTCCTGATAATTGCTCTTTATTATCAGACCAAGACACCAATCAGTTTTTGGTGTAGGCGGGGATATAAAATAATGTTAACGTAACATCTAACAAGTGCAATTCAAGATATTTTATTTTATTATAGTTGATATCTACTTTATAACTTATGAAAAATTATTGAGATTTTTAGTATAATTTTTTTTTCGATAGCCAACACGTTACGTTATAATTTTATTTTCCACTTGCTTCAAACGCAGCCTATTGGGTTTATATTTTATGATTAAGAAATATTGGAATCAACAAGAAAAATATTATGTTGACCAAAACCAAAATGCATACGGCGTATATACCTGAATTGCCGTCAACAAAAAAAATCACGTGGGACAATATCCATGTAAAAATCACCATGTGATAATGTTATTAAATGAGAAACAATTTTAATATTAATAGATTATAAAATAATATGATAATTCTATCAAAAAAGAAAAAGAAAAAAAGATAATGAATGAGAAAATATGGAGTTATTTATGCATTATTTATTAAAAAAAAATTAGAGATAGTTTCAACTTATGATATCCACTCTTGATGGTTGTTCTTTATCATCAAACCAATACACAAATTAGTTTTTGGTATAAGTGAATAAACCCTAGATCTTTTATTCAACGACAATAAACTTTACTGGTTGAATTAATTAAAATCTATTATTAAACCTTTATTTTAGGAGAGAGTTTCAATCTATGACATCCGCTCCTGATGATAGTTATTTATCATTAAACCAAGACACCAATCGATTTTTGATGTAGATAAAGATTGAACCTCAAATCTCTTATTCAACGTACTAAATAAAAATGTTGCATGCACCTTTTAATATATTACTAATACAATTAATACTTAGCCAAATAGTAGTATTCTTCCCTTATAATTATTTTTTTTTTTTAAAATTTTTAACTTATGGGCTTTAAATCGGCTTGCAATGATGAGATCTATGTTTATATTACTACCAAAAATCGATTATTTTTTTGACTTCTTTTTCCATCATGGAGTTTAATCTTCTGTAGATAATCTTTTTTTTGCTGAATAATCTTCTGTAGATAATCACGATACAAAAGAAAAAATATAATAATCTCTCCGTGAGTGATATATATAAATATTAATTTTATCAAGCTCTTTCTAGAATCAAGATGTATAGAAGCCACGAAAATCACGTCATCCACTTTTACTATGTCAACCAAAAAAAAACCCAAATCTTATACTAACTAAATACATAAACAAATGGTGAGAAAAAAAAAATTTAAAAGTCAAATTTTCAATTTTTTGGAAGATAATACAAGATAGAGACACCCATTTATTATTCTAAAATAGAAATACTTTCAAATTTTTCACTTTCAATCGCTTTTTTTAAAACTTTAGCAATTCCTATACGGCTAGTTTGGGTACACACTTGTGGCGTGTGAGACCCACACGATTACTCATAAACATAAAAGCAAAACTAACTTTTAATTATTTTAAGTTTAACACGGAATACACACCCAAACGTTAACCATTGTTTTCAAGCCACTCCCAAAATTGAGTTGTTCAGGCGGTTTTGTAGGCTTAGTTTTTAATTTTTAAGTACTGTTTTTTTTTTTTTTTTTGAAATATAATCCTCAACCACAACAACTAAATCATGATCTAATATATTTTTTGTGGTTGGTTATAGATCTTTAACATATTCGTTAGGATTGATCACATATATTCGTTTGAACTCGTGGTTTTCATTTGAAATCTTCATTTCATTTTTATATTTTAAAAATATTTCATTTTATAGCATTGGTTTATGACCTATTTTTAGAAACATTTTATTTAGAAAATGATAAAATAATAAATGTTGTTGATAACTTTTTATATTTTCTATAAAAGTAATGTCAAAATTTTCTTATTATGGTTTATTAACAATTGCCTTAAAAATATTCATTAACAACTTAGCATGACCCTTATTTTAAATAGGAAAATGTCAAATATCTTAAGAACATTGATTTAGAGAATATTTATAGAAACTTTTTATAAAAAAAGAAAAAGTAGTCAACATCTTTTTATAGTTCTCATGATAGTAGTATTAAAACTTTCCTAAAATAGTAATCAATGGATTTTTATATTTTCGATAAGAGTGGTATCAAAACTTTCTTGAAATAGTTTATTAACAAATATTCTAAAAGAGTATTAGTTAACTAGATCATTTTAATTTAAAATTAATTTAAATTATGAAATGAATCAAACTCAAATGAAAGAGTAATTTCAAAAGAACAAAAGTTTTTTTTTTTAACATCACAATAGGCGCAATGGCAATCCATTTCATACACATATGAGCCACTTCAAGCTTCGGAAGTTCAAGTAAATGAACCTAATTAACCATACAAAACACAATCATCCTTCAGTTAATAGTCTTGTAATTAAATTGCTCACACTTCCTCGTATTTGTAATAGAGAAATCTAACATATAAAAAACAAAGCAAAGCAAAACAAAACTATCATTTCAATTTTTTCTTTTAAAAGAAAAAAAACATATAAACACTATAGGAAGATTGAAGTCTAAAAAGAAACATAACAAATATTTACACAAACCAAAAAAAAAAAAAAAAAAAACCCATTGAAAATTAGAATCCTAATGAATCATTAGGAAGGCCTAGCTAACAAAAATTACTCCACTAAACACTCAGAGAAATTGACAAAAAACCAACCCAACCCACCTCTCAATTCTGTGTTTAGAATGGCTGCAAACTCTTACTGAGGCCATTGGCATTAGTGAAAAAACCCACCAAGTCCTTCCTGTAAGGCAAGAATGACTTCCTCTTATTCTCCTCTGCAACCTTATTAACTACAGTAGTCTTCTTCTTGTTGCTATTGCTGTTGCTGCTGCTGATGCTGTTGTTTCTTACAGGAATCTTCTCAGCCTTCTTGCTCGGTGTCAAAAAGACGAAAGTGTCCTTGCCATCACTGTTGCTCCGGTAAAGCAAGTCCCGAAATCTCCATCTCTTCGAGGACGACCCAGTTGAGTGGCTCTTCTTGCATGAAGAAGAAGAACTGTGTGGGGTCCAAACGCAGTAGCTCCCATCTGGGACACCTTCGAGATCATCGGCTTCGGAGGAAGAGCACGACGTGTCACGATCTCGTTCTTGCTCTTCGATCATGAGCTTTCTCAGCGGAGGACGACGAAACGACGACGGCGGAGCTTTGGCGGTGGAGACAGTTGTTGTTCTCGTAGTGGTGGCGGTGATGGTGTTTGTCTTTTCGATGTGGGAATCGTATAGAGATAGAAGCAAGCTTTGGTCGAAGATTGGGTAAGTGGGTCTTATCTGACCGTTGGAGAAGATCTCGTCGGCCGAGATTGTTGTCGTGTCTGGCTCTCTACAAACAAAAGCAAACTCGAAATCATTGTCATCTTCTTTTTCTTCTTCTTCCTCGTACTCACGCTTCTCTTTGTCGCTGTTGTTGTTGTCTTTTGCTATGTCTTCCTGTTGTTGTTGAGGTTGAGGTTGTGTAGTTTTCGGAGCCCAGTTGAAGATATCAGAATCTGGGTCGGATTCAGATTCTTTTCGAAGCTCCTCCACCACTCTGGCGGCGATATCGGAAAGCTTTTCAGAAGAGTAGCTGTTGAAGCTTGGTGGAGATAATGGAGATACGGAAAGCACTGAACTTTCTTGCATTTTGGAGCAAACCCCACTTGCCTCAAATGCAAATTTTGTTCCTTTTTAGCTTCAGATATCAGAGAGAGAGAGAGAGAGAGAGAGAGGGGTTGGTTGAAATGGCCAAAAAGTGTGGGGTTTTGAGTTGCGATATATAGGTGTGAGTGGTTGAGAGAATTTTTCAATTTTGCGTGTGTGTGGGAGAGAGTGGAAGAGGAAGGTTTCAATCGGGTGAGACTGGGTGTAGAGTTTGGGAGGGTGTGATCGAAAGTCGGCGTTAATATCTGAGGAGGTTTTTTTTTTTTTCTTTATTGAATTGAATTTTCAGTTTGGGGTTTTTGACATTTTGTTGTTCTTTGCTTCTTTCACACGTAAAAAAAAAACAATAACAGGTTGGTTTTGTTTGTGTTTACACTTTATTGAGGCCGAAGAGTGTGAAGGGTTCACACGTGTTTGGTAGACTTACCTTCATTTCTAGAATGAATGAATAAATGCTTTAATTTGGTGCCTCGTTTTCTTGTTACATAGGGTGTCTCAAATCAAATAAACATTAAAAAAAAAAAAATTTATTTAGTATTAAATGATATACGTTAGCTGTTTTAAAATCTAATACTTGAGAGGCATACGTTAATGCGGGTTTTGCAATTGCCTTTGTAAACTGTGGTTGTTGCTCTTTGTTTTCTTTTGGTTTTTGCAATTAATCATTTCACTTAAGTGTTCGTTTGGTTCAGCTTTTAACTTTTTGCTTTTATATATAGTTTTTTTAATAACTTAACTTTTTTTCTAAGTACAAATGTGTGGGGCCCGTGGGCCTGGAAGTCTCGGCCCACCTTTGGGCTGGCCCAAGGCCCATGCCGAGGAGTGATGGTTGTCCCAGGCAGCTGTCTAGAGGCTTTTAGCCCTCTGAGCCCACGCCGAGGACGCCCCCTTCCTCGGCATACCTATCCTAGTTCCAGGTAGGGGACAGACCCAGTATAGGTGGTCACATCCACACTTAATGCATCTACCTAACTCCCCTGGCAGCCTTAATGCTGAGAGGACTCCTGAACGGCGGAACCTTGGGTGCTGCGACCCACAGTAAGGTGGGGAACGTGGCTGATGGGACAGGTCCTTAAGCAGTGGTCTGGATGATTGACAGTTGGAAGGCTAGGATCGACCGAGGGAGATATATAATGCAAGGTGCCCTTCAGAATTGGGGGCTCCTCGGCCGTCCGAGGAGCAACCCCAAGCCAGGAAGAACGGGAAAAAGCCCCCTCAAAGAAGGGAGCCTCTGGAGAACCGGTGGCAAGCCTGTTAGCGCCAAACCCTTCGCCCCACTCTCTAAAGAAATGTATTGTTAGGGGATCTACGACAAAACGAGCCCCTACAATTGGCGCCGTCTGTGGGAAGGGTTAGTGCGCTGGCCGGCGCAACCGGCGATCGTTCTAAGCGGTTACTTCGCAAAAAAAAAAAAAAGGAAAAAACAAAAAAAAAAGAAGAAGAATCGCAGTAAAAAGAAGACTCAACAGCAAATAAAAAGAGAAGTTTTTATTATTTCGCGAAGAGAAGATTACAAGATACAATCGGAGGCTCAGGCGGTCCGATTCTACAACTAGCTAGAGGGAGGGGGAAGTGTCAACCCATGCTTTTATTGGCATCAAGAGAATGGGAGAACTTGACAATAAAAGCGGGGAAGGGGGCTGAGGCTGGCTCGTTTCAAGGCGGAAGCTTGAACAAAGCGAGGAGCAGATGCAGGGGCACCAGAATGTCCTCCCCCGTGATGTTTCCTTGATGCTCTCCAATCCTCCCAAGCGCTGGCCGTTGGAGACGGCAACACTCAGGCGCCAGCCATGACATGAGTTCGTGTGTCTCCTCCACCGGAGGTGCACCCCGGGGAGAGACGTTAGGTACTTCAACAACGTCGCACCTGGCCACCGCATACGGCACTGCCAGTGCTACGCCCGGACTCTGCCGCGCCGGAAGCCCAGTGGGGGCTGCGGCCACAGCGGCCCTCAACCCCATATCTCCCAACTTTGGTCGCAATTCTGGCGGTGGTGTTAAAGGGGCTCAGAGAGGCGGAAGGACGTATTTCTGGTTGTGGTGGAAGGTCCATGGAATGAGGAGAAACATTCCCCCCAGAACACCTTATATAGAAGGCGAAAACTGGTGGGAGTTGAGCCGCGCAGAATTCGAAGGGAGGATTGTCAAACGGAATTAATTCTCACCCCATTCCAAGGGGATTGCCAACCGCCGGATTCGTGTTAATTCACGAGGGCATTAATGAAAACGCGTCTCGTTCACCGAAACGTCAAGCGCGGGGCACGAAAGGCCAAGCGACGCCTCGAAAACTAAAAGATGGGGAACACGAACTGGAGGCGAGGTCAACGTCACGTGAGAGGTCACAATCCGACCTGAGGAAAAGTAGTTCCCAGCAAACGACCCGAGGACATCGTTACACCAGAAGCAAAACTCTCGGATCCAAGGACGAGCTCCTACTAAAGAGCGTTAGACAGAACCAAGGAACTGCATGGTCCTCGGACTCAGTCCTATGGGGAAACTAACTGCTTTGGAAGAGCTAAGCACTAGACAGAACCAAGGTATTGCATGGTCCAAAGACTCAAACCTATGGGGAAACTAGCTGCTTAGCTAGCCACTATCTTGAAGGCAGCAACTGTACCTAGGTCTTGCATGGTCCTCGGACCCAAGCCTACGGGGAGCTAGCCACTATCTTGAAGGCAGCAACTGTACCTAGGTCTTGCATGGTCCTCGGACCCAAGCCTACGGGGAGCTAGCCACTATCTTGAAGGCAGCAACTGTACCTAGGTCTTGCATGGTCCTCGGACCCAAGCCTACGGGGAGCTAGCCACTATATCTTGAAGGCAGCAACTGTACCTAGGTCTTGCATGGTCCTCGGACCCAAGCCTACGGGGAGCTAGCCACTATCTTGAAGGCAGCAACTGTACCTAGGTCTTGCATGGTCCTCGGACCCAAGCCTACGGGGAGCTAGCCACTATCTTGAAGGCAGCAACTGTACCTAGGTCTTGCATGGTCCTCGGACCCAAGCCTACGGGGAGCTAGCCACTATATCTTGAAGGCAGCAACTGTACCTAGGTCTTGCATGGTCCTCGGACCCAAGCCTACGGGGAGCTAGCCACTATCTTGAAGGCAGCAACTGTACCTAGGTCTTGCATGGTCCTCGGACCCAAGCCTACGGGGAGCTAGCCACTATCTTGAAGGCAGCAACTGTACCTAGGTCTTGCATGGTCCTCGGACCCAAGCCTACGGGGAGCTAGCCACTATCTTGAAGGCAGCAACTGTACCTAGGTCTTGCATGGTCCTCGGACCCAAGCCTACGGGGAGCTAGCCACTATATCTTGAAGGCAGCAACTGTACCTAGGTCTTGCATGGTCCTCGGACCCAAGCCTACGGGGAGCTAGCCACTATCTTGAAGGCAGCAACTGTGCCTAGGTCTTGCATGGTCCTCGGACCCAAGCCTACGAGGAGCTAGCCACTATATCTTGAATGCAGCAACAGAATCTTCTATAGGAGACTAACTACTTACCGAAGAATTGAAGCGCCGAGCTGACTATTTGGGGAAGAACCAACCAGCGGAAGGCCTTCTGGGGTATGAGGACCGTGGATATCAAAACCCTCCTCCCCGTTCAAGGGAACGTGCAGCAGGATTTTGAGGGGCTATTGTGGGGCCCGTGGGCCTGGAAGTCTCGGCCCACCTTTAGGCTGGCCCAAGGCCCATGCCGAGGAGTGATGGTTGTCCCAGGCAGTTGTCTAGGGGCTTTTAGCCCTCTGGGCCCACGCCGAGGACGCCCCCTTCCTCGGCATACCTATCCTAATACCAGGTGGGGGACAAACCCAGTATAGGTGGTCACATCCATACTTAATGCATCTACCTAACTCCCCTGGCAGTTTTAATGCTGAGAGGACTCCTGAACGGCGGAACCTTGGGTGCTGCGACCCACAGTAAGGTGGGGAACGTGGCTGATGGGACAAGTCCTTAAGCAGTGGTCTGGATGATCGACAGTTGGAAGGCTAGGATTGACTGAAGGAGATATATAATGCAAGGTGCCCTTCAGAATGGGGGGCTCCTCGGCCGTCCGAGGAGCAACCCCAAGCCAAGAAGAACGAGGCAAAGCCCCCTCGAAGGAGGAACGCCTCTGGAGAACCGGTGGCAAGCCTGTCAGCGCCAAACCCTTCGCCCCACTCTCTAAAGAAATGTATTGTTGGGGGATCTACGACAAAACGAGCCCCTACAAAATGCATCTTAGCACACTTTTAAAAAGAAAAAAAAAATTAAAAAGCTAATAAGTTGACGTGAAACGCATACTTAATCTATGGCCGGTGTGTTTTGATTTACGATTAGATGTTTTGGTATAAGATTAGATGTTTAATTATAATAACGTTTCATTATTTGAGTCATGACATATTTCTTCGTATATCCTATAGTAGTGGCAAGGTTTCATTTACCAATTTTGTTACAATTGGATTATAATGATTTTTCATAATTTAGGGTGCATAATAAAAGTATTTCTTAATTTAGAGCATTTGCATCAATTAATGCAAATTTTATTTATTTATTTTAGTATAAGAATGAACTTTTTTTATTTTATATAATCACTTAAAAATATATATATATATATATATATACATATATACATACAAAAGTAAATCTATCTCTTTAGAAATTTTTTTTTTTCAAAAAATAAAATCATATGCATTTTTTATTGAAAAAATTAAGAATACCGAAATACAATAATTCATTTAGCTTACCCTAAGAAAATTTTCGAGCTCTATCACTATATATATATGCTCATTACATATAACGGCATTATAAATTTCAATATGAACATAATCTCCTAAGAAAATTTTCGAGCTCTATCACTATATATATATATATGCTCATTACATATAACGGCATTATAAATTTCAATATGAACATAATCTCCTAAGTAGCAAGTATCAATATTCATGAATATTTACAATGAAGGCTTCTAAAAGATACACCATTCTCAAAACAGTAGGAACTGCAAATATTTCTGATTTTTTTTTTTTTTTTTAACACAAATATTTCTGATTGATTGACGGGAGTTTCTATTGATTAAGCAATTCTATACAGCAATAATGCATTGTCCACTACTAGATATTTATTTATTTTGATGGGACTACTAGTTATTTTTTGCATAATTATTTATGAACTTTTTCGTGCCAAGACTCGTATGGCCAACAACAAGAAGGACGGTGTCTCTACCAACTAACGTGGAGGAAGATATACATCAGAGTCTGAGCTCTGCAACTTGACACGTGTCATGTAGTAGGCCTCACACTTGAGTTTAGCTGCAGACCCACCATTTTTATGAATGGAACTTTAGCCATAAATGGAAGGAATCCTTTCGTTTAGGTAAGAAATGGAAAGAAATTAGTTCCGTTTTGTTTTGGTTGTTTAAACAATAGTTTTCAGTATTTAAATAATATTACACATATTTTTATATATTTTTTTTACCAACAAATATTTCTAAAAAATACAAATAACGTTTTTAAGACAATATTATCAAACAGACCCTAAATTAATTACCTGCAAAATTTCAGGAGGGAGTATCACATATATATACACTATATATGTACACTTAAATTAGACTAGAGTAAAATTTCTATCTTGTAAAAAAAAAAAAAAAAAAAAACTAAGATTAAATACTTGTGGTGAATTTGAGTAGCTATGTGTGTAATTAAGGTCCCTAGAGTAACAAAGTAGCTAAACTAATTGGGCTAATACTAACCTAACCCTAAAATTTAACAACTTTTGTTACAACTAAGATAACAATTACTTTACTTACTCTACAAGTGCATAGGTCGGCCTACGATGAATTTGAGTCTGTTAGGCCATTAAATCTCGCACACTACCCTCAAACTAAAGGAAGAAGTTTGAATTTGGAATGCAAAACCTTAATGATAGGGCTTCATATTGACAATAATATACAAAATAGATGTTAGTAGGGGTTGGCAACTGAGAATGGCCGAAAATAATAGTTGTAGTAATAGCCAGAATAATGCATTGACAAACAAAAGCATCGTTGATAAAATCAACTATAGATAGCGTCATCAGTGGCTGGTTGACAGTTGGTTTGAGAGGCACACATACCCTTATGAGGCACATGAAAGAGTGGTTGTGTGAGGACACATGAAGGCTTGTTTAGGCACATTAAAGATGATTTTGTGACTATTCTTTCAACATCATGTAGTCGTCTTTCAAGGGATTGAGTTGTGTGTTTGGAGAAGAAAATTAATATTTGGATTGGGTAGATATGTAGCGAATGATAAAATTTCTGAAAAAATAGGCATTGTTGTGAAGAAAGAACATCTGTTAGAGGCCTGTCAATCTTCGTATACAAGAGAAAGTTCTGAATGACTATATCTTTACTATTGTTGGGAAGATAAACACCTACAATAGAAAGTTCTGAATGACTATATCTTTATTATTGTTGAGGAGAAAAATACTATAGGGAGACTCCTTGAGTAGTTAATATAACATATAAAGATACACATTAATCTAAAAAGTCTAAGTCCAATGGATATGTTCTCAACCATGTTATTTTAACCAAATATTCTTCTCATTATTATTCAATGTAAGACTTCTCTCACATATGTAAACTCAACAATTATTAAAGTCTACGATAATTTTACACATTTCACTCCCATGTCATAATAGCTCTTACGAAAAACGAATAAACGATAGTGATATAAATAAAGATAAATATCATAAATTAGAAAATCAATTGGTCGATTGATATATCCAATTAAGTCGGTAGTTCTAGAAGTGTTTTTTTCTGGGGGGAAATTTACAGTTGTGGAAGAAAAGTATTGGAGTCTGCAAATGGTGATGTTGATAGAATACCAAGTTTTGGAGGAAGGAAGATATTCAATCTGTACGACTAAGACAAGCTTTTAATCAAAGTATAATTCATAATATTATCATATCAAAGCATGATTTATAATATTATTAACCTAATAAACCAAGCAAACATGATAACCTAGCTAGGTTGGGCGGTGATTTAATGGGCTAAGCCTAAATCATAATGGAATGTACTTTTGAAAATTTGTTTTTGGATGATACTCACTAGTAATTAGTACTAGTAGCATACATGAGACAATATGAGCAAAAATATTATAGATATGGAGAATTTGAAGGTCTGTATGAAAGTGATTGGGTGTAAATCAACCACTTCTCAAGGGGATCATGATGTGACAAATTTTTGTTGGCTTCTGTTTAGGTCATTGTTGCACTATCAAGACAAAATTCATATATATATATATATATATATTGTATTTAAAACTTGTGAAAGATGATTTTTATTACATGAGTATGCTGGAAAGCATGGACAAAGAACATTTTTTTTTTTTTTAATTTGTTTATAGAAGAAACACATTCATTATTAGTATAAGTCAAGGCCACTAGAAGAAAATGAATGAAATGGACCTGCCATTAGGTTTGTTTGTCATATTGTTGCTTTTAAAATTTTTTTTGAATGGAATATTGCTGCAAATTACAACAAGCTGTGGCATGATTGGCGCATATCTGGTGTCATTTTATGACTGTAATTTATCATGCATTGTGTGCCTTTTTCTTCAAAGTAAAAAATGTCATGCATTCCTTATCACTTGGTTTTCACATTCCTCATGTGTAAGTCTTATTCACTTTTCACTTTGAATGATTACTTTTGAATTATTACTAGCTAGTTTAATGTAGGAATTGTTTAGTTGAGATCTCATTGATTGTTCTTTTTCTTGCTTGTGAATTAATTGCCAAGCATGGGTAAAACTCCAGAATAAGCTATCCGAGTGCAATCAAGAGCAGTGTGAGTGAGGCTGTGTCTGTAAACTTAATAATTGAAAGTTTTGACAAAGTTTTTAGCAATGGACTATAATGGCCATTGAGAGTGATTTTGTCGAACAGTCTAACCTATCACCTTATTCCATTGCGTGAAGTTGTATTAGCTTTTAATAACCATGTGAGCTCTCAAGTCTCAACCTCATCATGCTCCACAATCGATTCCCATGATTTGTTCCTATTAGGAAAGGGATAGAATTCCTCTTATCAGCAATGGGGGTTTTCAATTTCAAACCCTTCCCTTCAAAATGAAGCTAATAATGTAATTTCCAATAAATAAAAAAATAAAGATGAAAATTTATAATTGGTCCTAAAATTTGAGATAGGTTTTATTTTAGTTTTTGAAATTTATAGTGTTATAGTAATTGTAAAGTTATCATGTTAGTCTTTCCGTAATTTTGCCCTTAAATGGAGCACTATGAGCCTTTGTGAAATTTTGTTATGTAAGTAAGAATGACCAACTTGGTATGTTTAGGGTTTTTTTTTTATATGATTAAAAATGAATTTAAAAAAAAAATTAGAGACTAAAATGAAGGCTTATCCAAATTTTAGGACCATATGAACATTTTCTCCAAAAAATAATTTTTAAAATTGCACTGCTAAACTAAATTAAAAAGGTTAAATTATTAATTTGGTCCTCGAACTATTGGATGAAGGGAAATTTGATCTCTCAACTATTAATTGTTTCAATTGAGTCCCTCAATTTCATCAATGATAATGGTTGAAAACTTGAAACTGATTTGACTTAAAAAAATTTGCAATCCTTTTAATTTTTTTTTCTTCATTTAATAAATTAACTAAATTCATTAAAATTTAAACAAAAAAGTTGATCTAAGGATGAAATCGACTTAATTTTCAAAATTGAATGACTAAAAATTAACACAATTAATAGTTAAGGGACTAAGTTGATACAATCAATTGAGGGGTGAAATAAAACCTTACCTTATAGTTGGGGAACCAAATATTAATTTAACCAAATAAAAATTGGTATAATTAATGGTTTCGCAATATAGAACATACCATTAATTAAGGTTAGGTTTCAACCATGGGCCATGACAAACGTAAGCTTCTTAATTAAGGTTAGAACTAATGGGTGTGAAGTGTGAATTGTGAAATCGTGAGAGATTTTAAGATAAAACGTCAATAGGAAGGGAATTGAAACAATTATTTAGATGGTAACAATTCAAATTTTTTTTTTTTGCTAAGTGATTGCGGGGGCTAGAACCCCCGAGCAACAGGCTACTGAGGCCAATGGCAGATGGTAACAATTCAATTGTAGGTTCATGTTGTGGACTATTCATATTTATGGCCCATTAGTGTTGTGGACTATTCATATTTATGGCCCATTAGCCATGTGAGACTTCTTGCTTCTTCAGTCAATTTTCTAGAACAATAATTTTCGTTTAAACAAGGAATTCTTATTCCAAGCAACGTGCAACGTGCTAGTACTGGCTTCAAATTGAGTAGACTTTTAGAAAGGAAAACTTCATTGATTTGTTGGATTTTGAAGTATATATATAGTATATATACTACACAAATTCTGGATTCCACGAGGTGTTAATTGGGGCCCAAACCTATCTAAGACCTAGTCACATTGGGTCGTGTTGGGTTTTTTATCTTCAAGGTTCTAGAAACAAGAAAAGTATTATTATCCACAGAATCCATATATATCCACCTACAAGAATATTCCTTGGTGTTTATCCACACAGAATCCAAGTCTTCCATTCATCCTCCCTTTGCTTCTCGAAACATTTTATTCTCTTTTAGCTAATTCTTGAGAACATATGCTTTATTTTTAATAATGGGCATATAAATGAGAGATTAGGGCTTCATATCTACCTTGCTAGGCATGTGTAACATCAGCCCATGCAGTGGCGGAGCCAGGATTATTTCCTAGGAGGGCCAAGCAAAACATAAAAATATTCTTAAGGAATAAAAAATCTTTTATGATCAAAAAGTTGTATCTAATGTTCTTTTATGGTACTAAAATAATTTATAATGATTCCAAATGAAATTTTATAGCGGGGTTTTTTCTACATTCACAATTAAACAATCACTTAAAATCTCATGTTTTATATTGTCGAAATCCAGGATCACATTTAAAGAAGCAATATCTAATTGTTTAAGTTCACATTTGGGAGCCTTTCTAAGATGTTCAATATCTAAAGTTTCAGAAGTAGGAATAGATTGTGGATTTTTTTTTTCACAAATTACTCAAATTTTAGCTAATTTAAAAAGAAAAAAAAAATTATGAATAATTAAGTATAAACTACTAAATGCAATGAGATAAAACCAAACAATTAAAAAAATTCTCAAAACCAAATATAAATACAATAAACAGTACTGTTATATATAAACATTCACTTTGAACTGACATCACTGTTATTCATTCACGCAACAACACTGTAATATGCTAATACTAATATATTATTATATAAAGTTATAAACAAAATGGTAAAGAAATTGGCAGCCAAAAAAAAAAAAATTTGACAGCCACAATTTTTTACAGCTTTTCTCCACGATTTGAAACACAAAGAAAAAGAGAGTTGAGAGAGATATAGAGTTGGTGAGATTAGGGAAAAAAAAGAAAAGAAGAGGGAGAGAGAGTAGATCTGAGTTTCAATTTGGTTTTGTGAAAATATTGTTATTAACAAAAAACATTAACTCCGTTTGTGTTAAAGGATTAAATTGGTCAGTTTAAAAAAGTGTTGGATGTGTTTGGCGTTATGTCAAACCTCAGGGTAGTTTATTAGATTTTACCCTTTAAATTATTAAAGTACAACAATACAGTGTACAACACATAGTATCTCAAAACAAAAACAGTAAAACTAGCAATATATACTATATACACTCCTTTGACAGAGTCATTCGAAGCACTTAAAACAAAGAGAGAAAAGAGAGAGATATATACCACTGGTATTGCTATTACTAAGTGAAGGAGCTTAAAGCTGGTGGATTGTTAAAAATCGATACTGCCTCTCTAGAAACTTCTAGAACTTCTCACACAATCTCTCTCTCTCTCTTTCTAGAAATTTCTCTCTAATTATGGACATTTCTCTCTTGCTCTCTTTCCGGAATTCTCTCCAAGATAGTTTTCATATTTTCTCTAGAAGCTTCCCTGCACTAGTGAATTTCAACCACAAATTTATAAGGTGTCTAGAAGGTTGGAGAAATGCATTAATTTAATGCCAATAAAAAGGAAGAAGCTAGAAGCTTCAAGTTGGTTTCCTAACCAACATACATCTAGTATAAATAGATGTAATGAGGTGAGTGAGAGACGTGTGAAGTGAAGTGTGTCATAAAGCACCAAGTGAGAGATGTGTGAAGTTGTATGAGGTGGTGAAGTGTGTGCCATAGGTAGCAAGTGTGTAAAGTGAAATAGAGTCAAGAGCTAGTGTGTGTAGGTGTCTAGAAGTGAGGTGTGTGCAAGTGTATTTGGTGAGTAAGTGCCGTGTTTACAGTGCACTAGTGTTAGTGTATGGGAGTCAAGCATCAGTGCTTGTAAAGTGTTGTAATTTAAAGAGTCAAGTTTTAAATAAAAGCTCTCTTGTTTAGTCTTTTGTTCAACAATCTAGTGTCAGAACTTCCGCTAACTCAACATGGATGACCACAGACTCACGTCAATGCCACTGGTGGCTGGCCATTCGATGGGGAAGGTGCACAGCACATTAAGTAACTTAGACAAATTAGTTTTATTTTTGAGCGTTTGATCTATGGTGATTTGATTTGGAATGTGTCAGAATGAGAAATTTGGGTTTTTGCTTTAGGATTTGGAGGCCATGGGTTAATGAATGGGCCATCTGATGGATTCTTTTTTAGGTCTTTTTTGTATCAATTTTTTTTTTTTTTTTTGGGGTTTTTGGTACCAATTAAATATTTTGGGTTTTACTGGACTACTTCAAAAATTTGAGGAGCAGGGACCAAATTCTAAGATTTAGGGGGGGCTAGTAAGTAATTTTTGTGTGTAAATCATGCTTATATTACACACTATAAGCAAAAATTGGAAAAGCTAAGGGGGCCCTTCGCTCGGAAAAGCTAGGGGGGGCCATGGTCCCCCCTAGCCCCAATGTGGCTTCGCCACTAAGTCCATGTAATGTGTATGCAATATTTTTCTCATACATGTAGGGTCTAAAATGTTCATTTCACACACACATACACATGCCTTAAATCTCTAAGGGTCCATTTGGGTTGAGCGGAGAGGGAAGGAGAGTAGAGTTGGTTCGAAATAGACTAATTTATGGCCAACTCTACTCTACTTCGGCCCCTGTCTCTTCCTCAATCTAAACAGACCATAAATGAGAGTTTGTGAATTGAAATAGGAGGTTTGCTTGAGTTGAGTTTCGAAGGAAAAGAAAAAGAAAAGAAGAGATGGACATGTTTGGGCTTCTTGGGGGCCAGACAGTTTGAAGTGTTTGATTGAGGCCAATATCTACAAGCCCATTGACAGAGCATGGGCCTCATTGCGTTGCTTATTTGTGTATACACAGAACTGTTGACTATGCCTACAAAGGTCCAATGGACTAGAATTAACATTAAATAAATGTAACCATGTGAGCCATTAGGGCAGTAAGAGCATTCCCATTCGTTCCTGCTTTTTTTTATTTTTTATTTGATAACCCATTCGTTTCTGCTTTGATACTACTTGTGTAATGGTATATAAGGATTTGAACAAATAGCAATAAATGACAAATAAACTAACAAGCACACATATAAAGAACACAAGACTTTACATAGTTTATCAAACAATCTACCTACATAGAGAGAGATATCAAATCCACTGTATTTATTGTGGATTACAACAATCACTTTACATAACTTTCATAGTATATTTTTTCAGCCCCAAAAGAATTACAAAATTATTTTTCCTTCTTCAAGAGTTCTCCTCTAAAAAAAAAAAAAAAACCAAACCCTTGGATCAAGGTTACCAAACTCTTTATTGTAGTGTCTATATATATTTCTATAAATGCCATTACTTGGTGGACAAGAAATATTAATTACTTCTTTATCAATGAATAAACTTAGATCAAGGTTACCAAACTCTTTATTGTAGTGTCTATATATATGTCTATAAATGCTATTACTTGGTGGACAAGAAATATTATTTACTTCTTTACTTCCTCATAAAGAAAACCCAAAAGACCACCACGCACTTTTGGTGCGGTGGTCGTGTGGGGGGCAAGGGCCAGGATTCAAGTTTTCAAGAAGGAACTTCACACACATATATACTTATATAAAAATAAATAAAAAGAGTAATGTGAGGCCAGAAAGAGTCAGACAACCCCGGCCTACTTCAAACCAGGCCCAAAGGCCCACGCCGAGGACGCGTCCAAGGTCCGAGGACGAAAGTGCAGAGCCCAGTGCCCAAGAAGTATTGCCGAGGATGATTACATCCTCGGAAGCCCAAGATCAGAAAGTGAGCAAGCAGCACACCCTCAAAGGGAATCTCCCTGAGCATCCAAGGAGCAAATAGCAAGTACCAAGCACCGGATATGGAAGCATGGGGGAGGAGCAAGTCCCAGATGAACTGTCACCTCCATATTAAATGCCCTCAACTAACGCCCTGGCCGCATTAATGAGGACAGGACCTCTGAACAGTGCCGTCTTGGGCACTGCAACCCACAGGGGGGATGGGAATGCGGCTGATGGGACAGGCTCTCAAGTGGAAACCTAGTTGACCAACAAATGTAGGGCTAGGATCAACTGAGAGAGAGGTATATAATGTAAGAAGTCCCACTTGGAGAGGGGACGGACGGAAAAACCAGGGAAAGAAAGTACTGTAGCCACTTGTGTTCTCTGAAACCCTGTAACCTTTCTTCAAAGAAATAATAAGAACTTCAAGCTTTGCAAGACCCGTCCGAGGAGCCTTATTATGCATTCCAATCCACGTTTAAGTTATCAGCATTCACGTACAACCATGCATGGCCGTTGCATTTCTCACTAGGGCCTAGCTCTTGAACCCATACTCTATAGATTCATTGCGGGGTTAGCTGGGCTTGGGTCCACTCTCTCAATCTGCGGAGAGCGCTCGAAACCGGTCCCTACAAGTAATTATGTCAACTTTCTTATCACACTAAAAAGAGCCAAATAGGTAACCTAGTCCAAATAGAAATTTAAGATAATTCTCAACACCTTGGTATAAAATGTCACAATTAAATTCTTAGCATAATCATGTGCATCCAATGAGCAATTCTAAGAATGTTGAGGTTACACTTTCTATTAGCTTACACTTTTAAGAATGCTAACCTTATTCAAGCCTCATATTTTTTTTCTAGTAAAATTGTATTTTTATCCACTTTCAACAAATAAGTCAATCCAAACACACATGTAACCTCAACTTAAAAGCTCACAAACTTGAAAGTTCTAGTTTGACAATAGTTCATCTTGATGAACTTTTTTATTTATTTTTAATTGGTTCACTGCTTCATCAAATTCAACATGATCCATTTGGGTCACAGACCATTTTCCCAAGAACAAAGTTCTTATTTAAGGTTTGCTTGAGCCACTGCCCTCTAAAGACTGAAAATTTTGTTCTGCAGCTCCATTGGATCTAGAACAACTTTAATTATAAAGCAAAACTTCAAAGTTTTGTTGAATTTTGAAGTATACAGTATGTACTACACCAATTCTGGATTCCACAAGGTATTAATTGAGGCCCAAACCTATCCAAGTCCTAGTCATATTGGGTCGTGTTGGGTTTTTCATCTTCAAGGCTCTAGAAACAAGAAAAGTATTATTATCCACAAAATCCATATATATCCACCTACAAGAAATATTCCTTGGTTTTTATCCACACAGAATCCAAGTCTTCCATTCATCCTCCCTTTCCTTCTCGAAACATTTTATTCTCTTTTAGCTAATTCTTGGGAACATATGCTTTATTTTTAATGGGCATATGCTTAACGGAGAGATCAACATTTTTCACATATACTTAGGGTCTAAAATGTTCATTTCCCACGCACATACACATGCAGTAATGCTATGTTTGGAAGTTTGGAGGGAGAAGAGAGTAGTGGGGAGGAGTGTAGAGGAGAATGATTATCATCTACCTTGTTTGGATGTTTTTAAAATTAAGTAAGGGGGAGAGGAATAATTAACATTTTCATAGTTTGTAATTTTGTTAATATGGTAAGGGTAAATTTGGTAATTTATTTGGTCAAGTATTTCTATGCTCTACTCTCCAATTTGGGAGAATTAAAAATGAGAGGTTAGAAGTAGTTAAAACTCCTCTAAATCCCCCCCATCATTTCTTTAAAAAATCCAAAAAATATAATTTAACTTACTCTCCCTCTCTCTACTTTAAGAATGCTAACTTTTTTAAAGTCTCAAATTTTTTAGAAAATTTTTATTTTTATCCACTTTTAACAAATAAGTCAATTCAAACACACATGTAACCTCAACTTAAAAGCTCACAAACCTGAAAGTTCTAGTCTGACAATAGTTCATATCTTGATGAAATATTTTATTTATTTATTTTTAATTGGTTCACTGCTTCCTCAAATTCAACCTGATCCATTTGGGTTAGACCATTTTACCAAGAACAAAGTTCTTATTTAAGGTTTTTGCTTGAGCCACTACCCTCTGAAGACTGAAAATTTTGTTCTGCAACTCCATTGGATCTAGAACAACTGCCTCACTACAAACACAGTTCTTTAGATTTCCCAACCTCAGGTTTTGGGATTTATTCACTATTCCATTGATAGGAATAAATCACTATTCACTATTTCCAGGATGGTTTTTCAAAGAATTTTAACATACCAATGATGGTTACCTGCATAGTCTTTGAACATACACAATTTGACCTTATGAAACAAATAAGCATCATTTGACAGATTCCTATCAGGAAAAAAAAGCATCATTTGACAGATGAAAGCTGTATTCGCTCGTCAGCTTCACCCAAAGGACACAATCAGTGCTCTATATTCTAATTCTTCATCATGAAGACCCTTGTTGAATGTCAAATTTAAGAAACTTTTTTGAGAAGCATATATCAGTTATGTAAAAATTAGTAGTCAATTATGCCATTAGTAACGCTACTATGTTCAATTTTCTAAGCCAAAGGCAAGGTGTTTCTTTGATCTCAAAGTCAAGTTGTTGGGTAGTCTCAGTCATTGGTATCTTTTGAATTTCAAGGCCAACTTGAATTTCTTGTTGAACCGTTTAATTTCCTGATTCTAGATTCACTAGTTGTGCAAGAAAGAGGTTGATGTGTGCAGTGTACACAATTGAATCAGCACACTTTTGCTTATAGAAGGGGTAGTCTGGGTAGAGCATAATAGGATGGAAGGTTTGCTTAGGGAAGGTAGTGACTGAAATTGCAGGATTGCGCCACGCCATTGACTGAGCTTCACTCAATGGCATAGCTTGCTCTCCTTCCTAAGGAAAACTATGGTTCGAATCCCCCCTCTCTCGTTGATAGTTGACCCCTCCCCCAATGTTATAACTATTGTATTATCAAAAAACAAGAGACTGGAATTTCAGGATTGCTACCAAAGATATTAGAACCTCAGTCTCCTCGTGTAGTGTGGGCCAAAGAGTAAACCCATTGCAGCATATAATTAATGATCTAATTATGACACTGGAAATTGGCAATGATAAACACAAATGCTCACAGAACCTAACCCCTTTATAAAAAAAAACAAAAGAGGAAGATTTTGAGCTGTAAAGATGTTTAATTTCCCAATTAGTCCAACCAGAAAAACTCGCTGAGGTCAAAAACAGCTCACAATATCATTTCCATTGATAAAGCAACCATGTGATTACAACAGAAAAAAAAGGAGTCCATTAGGTAAAACACTAATAGCTAAGATTATAGTATCACTATACACCAAAAACAATGAGCAAATTCCACTTAGCCCCTCTGGCATCTCTGCTAGCTAGGTTCCTCACCATCCATTCCATAAACGGAACATGTCAACATAATTTGCATTCTCAATCATTCTGATTCTTGACAGCAACTCACAACTGCCCCTATTTTCCTCCACACAAAATTGATTCTTCTGTACTGCCTGTGCTCTGATTATGATATTTATTACTCCCATCCACGATTCACTTCAAGCCAACTACCTATTTAAGGCCAGTCCGAGCCTTAAGTTGCTGGAAAAACAAAACATTCAATTCAAATTCCGTTAATAGAGTTTTTTCTAATACAAATTTTGTGGACATGTAAAGGCAAAAATAATTGAATGTAAACCAAATAGAGCAGTCAAAAAATGAAAAAAAAAAAAAATAGTACTATATACTGGTCAGAAAAATAACCCTTTTTGGGGGGTTTAAATCAAAGTGTTATGATATTCATGTGTGAGTGGTATGATTGGTTAAAAAGTGAAGTTCCATATTGAATAATAAGTTATTAATATAACGTAGCTAGGCTTATACCGCTTAAATATTTTGGGATATAGTGGCATCCCTATATGTTATATTAACTACTCGATTGGAGGTAGATAGCTCTCTCAAAGAGAAAGTGAATTTTGATAAGTCATAAACAATAACTATGACAGGAAGGGCATCTACTAATGAAGTAACACAAGAGGGCATCTACTAAGCATAAGCTACATGACTTCATCTAGAAGAAGGGCATATTGGAACAATAAAGCACAGATGATACAAGAATCAAGTGGAGAAAAAGATTATCCTTATCCTCCCCACCTTCTGTACGGTCCAATCAGATTCAAATTTTAATATCCAGACACCACCTCCTCTTTTCTTTTCTTTTTACTTTTTTTTTATGGGAACACCACCTCCTCTTTATTCGAGCGAATTCTCTACAATACAATGCTACTAGAACACTCTTTTCACCAAAGTAAAGATTCTACATGACAAAGCCTAGAGAGTCAGCAAAGATCAACATTTGTTACACAAAGTGATTCCTGCAGCATTAAGTAGATTCTTCTAGAAAGACTTTATATTCCAATTCACAACTGGTTCGTTCTAGAGAGCCATCTACCATCAACATATATAATACAAAAGTGAATTCCCTGCAGCTATAAAGTTCATATATTCTAGAAAGACATACATCAGAATGCACAATTGATGGAATAAATTTATTTGAAGATAATATTTTTGGATTTCAATACTTTGTTTAAGGACAGATTTTGCTATTAATAGAATTTATATATGGAAGAATCTGAATTTTATTATATGATGTCATTTCAAATCCATTATATGAGCAACATCTTCAAGAATCATATCATGATATCGTGTTAAATATATATCAAACAGTTTATACCCATAATTATTGTTCGAATTCCTTGATTCTAATTAAATCCGTAAATCAAAAGGCAACCATTCTTTTCTTTGGAATCTTGTAAGACTTTATAGTACTTGTATAACAAAAACAACAATTTTACGTAATCCGTAAACTCTATTAACAGGTCAATACTCAAAGAGGGTTTAAAACAACATTGTTCATTGGACAATTTCAAAAAAAAAAAAAAAAAAAAAAAACATAATCAATTTTCTCGACATTACTGCCAGAGAAAATCCCAGATTTTACACTTAAATAATAACAAGAGTACAACTATTAGATCACAGAAATAGTACCTTGGTTCTGAATGACTTGATTATTGCAATCAACAGCCTATCTCCTGCTAGATGTCTTAATCGTTGTATCAGTTCATTTCTTGAAATCTTCCTCTCCTGCCGATCCAACAAATTGATGAGAACATATGAAACCAAGGGACAATGCTAAAACAAAAAGGTAGTTTGTGTTTGTGACCCATCATAAATGCAGTGCCAAAGTACTTACTTTGTGAGCTTCATGATGCTTGCGGATCAAGGAAACAGAAGTTGGAGGCAAGAACTTTGAGAGTTCTGAAATTAAAACTGGAAACGGCATCCAAGGTGAAGTTGGTTCACATGGCCGCTTTTTAGTTCTTACAAATCCTACACAAATTACACATACACAAACATAAATTAGTAAGAACACCAGCATCAATGGCAGTAACAAAATCAGATTCAAAACAAACCCCACAACAAAAAAATTAAGTCAAATTGCTCACCTGCCAAGCTAGGTGGAGCTCTGAAACTAACAATGTACTCAGGCAAGGTATGAGTGTTCATGTGGGTGCTCCAAACAATATACTTGGTAGGGGTCTGAAGATTGTCCATTCCCGAATCAAATTCTTCAGAACTAGGCTGACACTGCTCAGAACCAATCGGTACAACCTCCGATTTCCCCATTATAACTCGAGTCAACAAAAGATGTCTTAGACCATCCTTATCAACAGGCGAATTGCACGCACTATATACAACACAAATCACAAATTCATCAACAAAACCACAACAATCTAATAACAAATATACCATATAATTCATCAACAAAAAATTTTAATTGAAAAACACGTATGAACATACTAAATTATCGACCTATTGGGTGCGTGTGTAACTTATTGTTACAAAAAAAAAAAAAAAAAAAAAAAAAAAAAAAAACTATATTAGAGAGTAAGTTACCTTTCTAAAGGAGAAGAATCCGGAGTAAGATAAACACCAGAGCCATACAATCCGTTGTTTTGAGACATCTCATGAAGTCCAAAACCATAGGCAACAATCTTTGTTATGTCATCCTTAGAACCACCAAACCAACTATATTTGATGTTGGCATTGCCACCACATTTGTTCTCAACCGCCTTAGCGTAAATCTGAAACGAATTCAACCTCGCTTGTTCCTTCACGCCCAAGTAAACATGCTTGTGAATGCTCACCACGCTTGCTTGCACTCCAAGCCTCTCAAAGCTCATCATGAATTTTCTCTTGATGATGTCGTAAACCTTTTCGCCTTCGTCAAGCTTAACCAATCCCAAACCTTCGTCGAACAGATGAAACTGCTCGTAACTGCCGCTGGTCACGGCGCTCTCGCTGTCGGAAACCGACGGTTCTTCTTCATCGGAAAGGCTCTCGGAGAGTGAATCCTCGACACCCATGTCGTCAGATTTTAGTTTTTCAGACGAGGCTGACGTGTACGAGGATGAAGTCTCCGCAAACCCATGTGGAGATGAATCACGTGTGTTTGAAATTTCATCGGTTGACGGTAACAAACTTTGATCAACAACGTTGCTATATTCCATATCAGAAAATCAAAGAAAGAAACTGTAACTTTGTTAAGGAAAAAAAAAAAACAAAGGCTAAGAGTGATTTTTGCAAACTAGACTAAATCCTAAAGAGAAAAGAGGTTAAAGATTTGAGGTTGTTCTTTTTTCCATGCAGGAACGTGTATATTTGTACGGAGTGTACGGACTTAGAGTTGAAAAAGAAATAGTAGATGATTAAGAAAAAAGAGAATCCCAAGGAACTGTATGCTTTAATTTGGAACACAAAAAAAAAAAAAAAAAAAAAAAATGAAGATATTGATGTACTTATATATTGGAAACAAAAGCAAAAGAAGAACCCATATGACTAAGAATCTGTACCAATTAAACACAATGTAAAGTAAGGTTTGGCTAATATTAAAGCAAATCGAAATTTGGAGAATTGGGTGTTACCTATATTCAATGAAGAATGAAATGGGACAATGGGTTTTTGTAGATCGAGGAAGAGCGTGTGGCTTGTGTGTGTGTGTGTGTTGGTAGGATTGTAGGAATAGGAGACTTGGCGAAGAAGTATGGATGTTATGTATGTTGTGTGAGTTTAGTATTTGGATGAGAAAACAAAAATGACATGGGTTTCTATTTTATGTTTACTTCATGGGAGAGAGAGAGAGAGAAATATCAAAAGCTATGGACGGTTATGGAGAGAGAGAGAGAGAGACAAAATAACGGAACCACTTTGGGTTAATTTATGGGCGGTGAAGGGCGGCGCTAATTGTTTTTGTCTTTTTTGTTTTCAAAAGTTGGAGAGAGAGAGAGAGAGCCATCTGTTTTTGGAATTCAATTCTTGGAGAGGACTCTAGACTCTATTTTACTATTTTTAGAGTCTAGAGCCGGACGTAGTTTCCTGATTTTTGTTTTTTGAATGAGTGAAATTTGTCAAATTACTGTCACACCCTTTAGATTTAAAAAAAAAATACTTTTAAAATTCTGAATATTAATTAATTAATTAATTAATACTAGAGCATAAGCCTTGTAAGGATAATAAGGGAATTACAGCTTCTGTGGTAAAAAAAAATATTTTTTTAAACTAGAGGATAAGTCTTGTAAGGATAATATGGGAATTACAGCTTCTGGGTTCGGTAGATATTTTTAATTTTTTTTTATTTATTTAAATTCTGAGTATTAGTTAATTAATTAATTAATACTAGAGAATAAGTCTTATAAGGGATAATATGGGAATTACAGTTTCTGTCAGATTTTTTTTTATATATTTTTTAAATTCTGAGTAGTAGTTAGTTAATTAATTAATTAATACAAGAGGATAAGTCTTGTAAGGACAATATGGGAATTACAACATTTGGGGACTCTGTAGTCTGTAGATATATATATATATATATATATATATTTTTTTTTTTTTTGCTGAAGAGTCTGTAGATATTTTTTGATGGAGATATGTATGTGATGTGGCATTGGATTGAGAGCTTTTTAAGTTTAAAAGTTTTGATCATGTGACATGTTAGTGTGACTCACCAATTCAATGAATGGTACCCAGCAAATTTTCTTTTTTTGTGTTATCTCCATAAAAACTGAAATTTTTTTTCTAAGTAAAATATATTTATTTTAAGCTACTGTTAAAAATAGTCATATTAGAAATTTTTTGGACTTTCTATAGATATACAAGATACAAAGATGATAAGCAAGTTTAATATAAACAAAAATTTTAAAAAATTTATAAATGTTCCAAAGGCCAAGGCAACTAGTTTATAGTGACGAATGAGAGACATGATATATATATATATATATATATATATACTTTTTTTTTATGAAAGAGAGATGATATTTTGAGAGAGAGAGTTTTAACTTTTACGTAAGGAAGCTAAATATCTCTATAAGAATCATTCTTGAGACTAATCTTATAGAGATATTTATGAGATTATGATAGCCTAATTTCCACATAAGAGATAGATCATCTCTAATCTCCCATAATTCACTAGCAAAACTAGTGGTATGGTATCAAAATTTAAGCTCATTTATTTTACCAAAAAAATTTTCTATATTACTACTTGTGGATTAAAAAAAAAAAAAAAAAAGGGTCTCGTACCCTCTCCACTATTGATCAGACCCATGAAAATTACTCTTATTTTTAATCAATCATATAAAAGAAAATAATATTACTAGGGGTGTTCACCAAAACCGCACAAACCGCATAAACCGTAAAAACCGTACCAAAACCACCCGCAAAATGACATAACTGCACCGCACCGCAGGTAACAGTGCATCACACCGCATGATGCAGTGCGGTTTGCGGTTTTATAATATAAAAACCGCACAAACCGCACCGCACCGCACCCTCTATATATATATATATATCATAAGGACAAAAGATCAATACATTAATAATTTAATACCCTAGCTGCCACACTTCAACCTAGAGTCCTAGTCTCCTAGACTACTCACTGCCGTACCAATTGCTTCCACTATTGAGGTATTCATATGTTCAATTCAAGTTTTTCTTTGTTAAAATTAATATATTGGCCTATTATACTATTCACTTAGGACAAGTTGTTAAAGTCAATCTATTGTTAAAGTTTTTCTTTGTTCAATTCACTGCCATTGCACCAGATTATCAGCCGTATCTCATTGTTCTATTGCTAAAGTTTTTCTTTGTTAATTATATTTTTTTTTATTGATTGTTGTGTTGCCATTGGTATATGGCACTTGGAACTTCCTATGTTAGATATTTAAGTTAGATATTTTTTTTTTTATATGTTAGATATTTTTTTTTATGTTTTGGATTTGTAATTCATTTCATGCTTTGCTTTAGACTTGTTTACATTATGGTTTTGATAATTGAAACTTGAAATTAGTAGGCATGCCTAGAATTGCTTTGAGTATGGGTAAATCCTTTTTGCTTTGTACCTGGTGTTTCACATAAACTCTTTACTTCATATTCTTGATCTAAAGTGAGGACTGAAAAGTATTAGATTTTGATAGTTAAAACATTTAAGTTGCTTGCCACTCTACCTTATTCAAAGTACTTGACTTCATTACATGTTTGATGTATACCTAAGAATTTGAGATAGTGATATTACTGATACATTTTGAATTGTATGGTGATATATATGTTGAATTTTTATATAGCATGTGAATTTTTATACACCGCACCGCACATGTGACCGCAAAAATGAGGTGCGGTGCGGTTATAGTTTTGGCTAAACTATAAACCGCACCGCACCGCACATGTAACCGCAAAAATGAGGTGCGGTGCAGTTATGATTTTGGCTAAACCGCATCGCAAAGTGCGGTGCTAAAAATGGCCTAAAACCGCACCGCACCGCACCACGAACACCCCTAAATATTACTATGGAAACTTAAAACGAATCTACCATCCAAATCTAAATTTAGGGAATGTTTAGATGAGCTTATTACCTCATTTAAAAAAAGAGTTTATTACATAACCAAATAAACAAATAAGCAAAAAAAAAAAAAAAAGCGAATAAAAAGGACAAAGTTTGAATTCAAATAAGGCTCCAACCATTAATAGAAAAATCACTTAACTCAATATCTGACCGAGTTATGAGTATTGCATATGACGAGATACATGTCATCTTCCTATTAGATGTTTAAAGCAAACCTTTTCCAAAAATACGTATACTGAAATAAACATAATCTTAATATATTCTCTATATCCCAATTTGTTTGCCTCTTGTTCCATGTTGAGATGTCCCAAAGTATTGTCCTATTTCTAAAATTAAAAACTATTAATTTACTAATGTTCCTGTTATGCCCCTACTTTATTTTCAAAACCATTTTTAATAAATTTATTTAATGGTAGTTTTAGAAACTTGTACATTTTATACCGCCGACAAGATAATAAATACTGTTTCTCTTAAAAAGTTGAATTTTTGAAACAGACAAACAAATTAAATTTGTATTTTCTCACTACACAAGTCAAACTATGATTCTTAATGTTATTATTTTGAAAATTATTAAATGAATTTACAATCCAAAATATAAGTGTAATGAAAAATAATTTTGTAAGTAAATTTGAGGTTGCTTGTGTGACAAGTCAATGTGTGCATCAAATTTGCATGATCCCACGATGGTTCCATAATTGTGGAAGAGTTGCAACAAACAAGCAACTCTTTATATGGAGAAGCTGTTGCTAAATAAGGGGTCAATATCCCAATATGGAAGAGTAGGCACTTTCGTAATTTTGAACCAAAACAATATTCGCAAACAGTGTTATGGGTACCGTGGGCTAGGTAGGACTTTTCACTTTTTCAGTTTTCAGGCCACTTGTGCCTGGAAAGCTGTTAACACACGTAATATTGTGTGCTTTGAAGCTTTACCAAAAAAATAAAATAAAATTGTGTGCTTAAAGGATAAGGATGAATATGATGGTATTCCGACTCTTCCGTTCTATCCGGAGTAAATTTGGTCTCACCAATTTTTTCATAATTTTATCACAATTTTGCTTTGTGATGGCTCGTAAGTAGTGAAAAAAATAGTAAGTCTATAATTTTACTGTTTACTAATAGCCACGTAACAAAGTTATGATAAAATTGTAAAAAAGTCATGACTATAGTCTTATTCTTCTGCACATCTTTTTCTCCTCTTTATATTATTTATTATTATATTTGATTCTTCTTCTTTTTTTTAATATTATTTTTTATTTTTACTTAATAAGACAATTCCTGATATTCTTACTCTACGTGGACTCATAGACAGCTTCTCATGGTTCTTTACTTTCTTTTGAATCTGAATCTAAAAAATAAAAATAAAAAAGGCAATGAAATGGACATTATAGACCGTGCATGGGTTTTCCGGTCAGACCTGGGCTTTTTGTTTGAAAATATTTAGTGAAAACTTGCCGGAAGTTTTGAATCTTTCATCGTCAAAAGGGTCATCTTGTTCGCTATAAGCCGAAAGTAGCAGATCTTGTTCGCTAAATTGATGTTTTGGGGGAGAGTTTGCTCAGATCAGTTCTGGAAGAAGCCTGTGAGGAAAAGAAAGAAAAGACTAGCCGGCCTAGTGGAGTGGGCAGGGGTCTGATGGTTTTATGAGAATAGGGAATGGTGATGTGGGGAAGAGAGTTTGTTTGGGAAAAGGGTAAATTAAATGCATGAGTGGACATTGCAATTATTTTTATATTTAATTTTAAATCTTAAATTTTTTAAACGTTAAACTTTTTAATTTAATATATTAAGATAAATTTTAAAGTAATATTTTAAACTAGAAAGTGCTGCATCTCTAAATTTATTTGTACTATTTTAATAAAATATTTTATTTGTAATAATTTTATATATTTATTTATATTTAAAATAATTATTAAATTAATTATAACGTCATCACGGTTCAACCTCAAAAATTTTAAACTTCTTCCTTTTACAGTTTAATGAACAGTTCAAGTTTGAAAACCTTGCTTATAGGCACTAAAATTATTGTAATTTTTTTTTTTCAAAAAAGGAAAAGAAAAGATAGTGATTGAAATACATACAGCTAAAAACAGGCAGCAAGAATTTTGGAGAAGCCAACTGCTAGGCCTATTGGCTTCTTGGTCCGTTTCAGATTCTGAATTTCATATTTAGATTCCATATACGGAGATCAAAATCCATATCAAATTATTATCGATAATGGGCTGCAATACACCAATTCTGCCGCACGTAAGGTGATTCTCTTAACTAGGGAACCAAACAATGTTATTGAATTATAAAATTCTTGACGTGCACATGTTTTATTATTCTTATTCGTTTAAAGGTAACACAAAATATGACTTTTGTATTTCTAAAAGAAATTACTTAAAACTTAAAACCACTTTACTTCCCTCTTCTTTGTATGTATGTGTTAGTTTCTCAAAAAAAAAAAAAATAATAATAAGAAAGAAGAAGAAGAAAAAAAACCTAAAATTTTGGACTTTTGTAGTTTTGAGCCTATTTTAGTGGTCTTAAGCAAAAAATAAATAAATAAATAAATAAAAGAAAAATTTCTCACGATACTTTTAACAAATAAGCAATCAGCAAAGCACATTCAAATTTATTAGTTTCAAAAGCCTCACTTTTTATAAGTATCAACAAATTTGTATGCTTTCAGGAAATCGACATAAAACTAATTTAAACACTCTATAAGATAAACATATTGTTCAGTTTGAAACATAATAATTGGTATTAAGATATAGCTTTAAAATGAAAGTCATTATAATATCATATTTTTATGAATTTTTAGGCGTGAACAATAACTAAGATTTCAAATTATGACTCTCAAACTTTTTAAATAAATAACATGGTATAATTGCATTCACCCGAAAGGTGTGGTAGAGTCATGGAGAATCTGTGGGTGATGCCTGAGTGGGGCAGCTACTGGTAAGCTAAGTCAGGACTATGCTGTGGACTCGATCGACTATAGCTTGCCTTGGAGAGAAAGATAATAATCATCTTAATTTGTTTGTTTTATATAAAGTACAGGAACATGAAGATTTTTAAAACTTTTATTGCAATCATTGTCATGATTTATTATATATAATTTGTGCATAATAAAAATAATGTTAATCGTAGGTACACATGAAATCGATATTGCTCAAATTATGACTTACCACATCAACAAATTGTAGGGAAAAATAAAGTCTTGAATGTTGCTGTAGGGTCAATTTTTGTAGCCCAAGCCCAAAAGGTATGGATTAAAGGCCCAACGAACCCAAGACAATGAATTTGTAGAGAGTGGGCGAAAGAGCTGGGCTGGTTATGAATTAAATAATAGTTGGCTAAGGCGTTTAAGATCGAAATAACATGAAATGATGCCTAAAAAACTCAATGAGTGAATGTCCGAAGAGATGTTTTATTGAATGAACAGTAATTACAATACTCAGAGCTACAGTAAAGTTTTTCTTTCTTCTCTATTGTCTTTTTTCCTCCCCCCCATTATCAGAGGTCTCTCATCCTTATATAGCACCCTCTCCCTTCATCTTCATCGTCCACTTGTTCATCATCTAAACACCCACTTGAGTGCATGTCACATCATGCATCCTCTTTAGCTCTGTGTGAGTGGCGGTAACTGAGAGTGCACTGTTCAGGGGTCTTCTCCACATTAATGCGGCCAGAGAAGTAGGTGCAGTGCATTTAATGTGGTGGTTGAAGTCTGTCTTCTAGATATTTTCTCCGTTCCTGCTATTTTCATGCGTACCTGAGGTTCATCCCTATCATTACACTTGTCAGGAGGATCATTTGAGCTTCCCAGACGCCTGTTGGACCAAGCTTCGTCGGATTCGAGGATATGGCCTCATCGGACAACTGAATGTCTCCTCGTACTATAACTCATGCTCCTCTCCAGACATGTTTCTTTTACATGGGCTTCTTCTCAAGTGTTTTCATCTCTTCGGACAAAACAGTAGTCTTCAAATAGAGCCTTGGGCCCAATACGTTAGATTGGACTTTTCACCCCCCACAGTTGCTTTTTATATATATTCAATAAATTTTTTTTCATATATGATGCATATTTATTTAATAAGTATTAATAAATAAAGAGTCAATTAGAGATCGATTGTGTAGAAAATGATATACCTAATTTAGTTAGAATTTGTTTATAGAAAATCAAATCAAATTTAATTAATTTTAAAAAAAAATCTATTTGCTTTAAAAATTATGGTGGTTTTAATTAATTTAAACTAATATATCAAACCTTGATTCTTATTTACTTAATTTTATATATCAGATTATTTCCTCAATAACTTTTAATTGCTTTAATAGAAGTACATATTGACACAATTGGTGCCACATAAACATCATAATTAATAAACTTCTTTAATTATTATTTTTGTTGTGTTCCAAACACCAAATTAAAAATATATCTTATAATGATGATTTGAGAAAATACAACCTTTTAAAAGTAAAGTTGTGAAAAAGTTTGTGGCATTAGACTTACTCTTCTATTCAGATCAAAATTGAAAATTAGCACTGTTTGTCAAACAATATAGTTAGTAGGCAGTATTTTCGAACTATATATATTACTAACATTTTGAGTATAAAAGAATGTCCACTTGAAAATCGAGTCTCTAAGACTCGATTTATAAGCCGACCTTTTTTTTTTTTTGACCGAAACAAGGTAGAATAGTATATTTAAATAAAACAAATACAAAAGGTGTAAGGAAGCCTCAAATGTCATGCTTTAACAAGAACTTTTCTTCTTAATCTTCTCCTCTTTCTCTCTCTCTCTCTTGTTTTCCTGTCTCTTCTCCCAAGATGTTGCGTAAACTGGTTTAAGAAAACTTAAGAAAGGTAAAAAAAAAAAGGGATGTGAAAAGTTGGAGTGATGGAGGAAACGAAGGAAACTTAGATGAAAGAAGAAAAAGATAGGAAGAAGACTAGAAGTAAAAATGGCTGACTAAACTGTATTGTAGAGATTGTTTTAAAAGGTGTGGTGCAGAGTAAACTTTGGGAAATGGAAGCCTTGGGGAAATAAAAATAAAAATGGATGAAGTTGATGTCTTGATAAGACCAGACGTGATGTTGTCAGATGAATGAAGGGAATAAAAAGAAAAAAGGTTTTAAATTTGTTTTGAGTTAGAAATTAAGATATTTTTACACAATATTTTTAAAATAAATTCTTGTATCGAATTAATATATAAAATAACGTTAATTCTATAATAAATTCACCATAAATCTTAAATTGAAAATGTTTATTTGCAAAATAAATTTCTATATTTATTTGAACCATTTTAGTTAAATTTTCAATTTTTACTAATTTATTATATTTATTTATATTTTAAATAATTATTAAATTAATTATGACATGTGACTATTTAACTTTTAGTTGTATTTTATACATGGATTTTGCTAATATGTGCCCTAAGGACACACAATAATTTTTATTTTTAGAAAAAAATTTCTTGAGAATTGAAAAAGTATTGACAAGTTTTCAATTTTTGAAAAAATATTTCTAAAAATAGATAGCTTAATGTGTGCCCTTAGAGCACACATTAACCAGACCCTTTATATATTTTTTTGTGACTACCCAACTTTTGTTTTGTATTTTATACATTTTTTTTTTTTGTTTTTGGTAGTGGGTAGTCTGTACTTGTCCTTGTGCCCAGGCTATTGGGTAGGCCTGCATGGCTCAGGACCCTTCCTTACATCTTTTGTATTTGTTTTGTTTAAATATACTATTCTACCTTGTTGCGGTAAAAAAAAAAAAAAAAAACTTATAAATCAAGTCTTAGAGACTCGATTTTCCAATGACCGCCACATAGAAAAAACGTCATATTAAACATGATCAGACCATAGAAATCGAGTCTTTGAGACTCGATTTATAGGCCCAAAATCGAGTCTTTTAAACTTGAAATGTTAATAAAAAATATAGTTTGAAAACAGTGTCTACTAATTATATTGTTTAAAAAACAGTGTTAATTTCCAATTTTGGCCTATCTATCGATGCACATCTTTTTCTTCTCTTTATATTATTTATTATTATATTTTATTCTTCTTCTTCTTTTTTTAATATTATTTTTTATCTTTACTTAATAAGACAATCCTGATATTCTTACTCTACGTGGACTGATAGACACTAAAATTATTGTAATTTTTTTTTTCAAAAAAAAGAAAAAAAGAAGAAGGAAAGATGGTGATTGAAATAAATATAGCTGAAAACAGGCAACAAGAATTTTGGAGAAGACAACTGCTAGGCCTATGGGCTTCTCGGTCCGTTTCAGATTCTGAATTTCATATTTAGATTCATATACGGAGATCAGAATCCATATCAAATTATTATCGATAATGGGCTGGAATACACCAATTTTACTGCACGTCAGATGATTCTCTTAACTATGGAACCAAGCAATGTTATTAAATTATAAAATTCTTGACGTGCACGTGTTTTATTATTCTTATTTGTTTAAAGATGACACAAAATATCACAAAATATGACCTTTTGTATTTCTAAAGCAAATTACTTAAAACTTAAATAAAACCACTTTATTTCCCTCTTTCTTGCATGTACGAGTTAGTTTCTAAAAAAAAATTATCCAAATGCGTAGGCAATTGCCAAAAAAATAAAAATAAAAATGAAAAACCCAAAATTTTGGACTTTTATAGTTTTGAGCTTATTTTAGTGGGCTTACACAATAAATAAATAAAAGAAAAATTTCTCACAATACTTTTAACAAATAAACAATCAGTAAAGCACATTCAAATTTATTAGTTTCAAAAGCCTTGCTTTTTATAAGTATAAACAAATTTGTGTGCTTTCAGGAAATCGACATAAAACTAATCTAAACACTCTCTAAGATAAACATATTTTTCACTTTGAAACATAATAATTGGTATTAAGATATAGCTTTAAAATGAAAGTCATTATAATATCATATTTTTATGAATTTTTAGGCGTGAACAATAACTAAGATTTCAAATTATGACTCTCAAACTTTTTAAATAAATAACATGGTAAAACTACATAATTGCATTTCATCCAAAAGGTGTGGTAGAGTCATGGAGAATCTGTGGGTGATGCCTGAGTGGGGCAGCTAAAGCTAAGCTAAGTCAGAAACTATGTGGACTCGACTATATATAGTTTGCCTTGGAGAGAAAGATAATAGCCATCTTTGTTTTATATAAACTACAGGAAACATGAAATATTTTAAAACTTTTATTGCAATCATTGTCATGATTTATTATATATAATTTGTGCTTTATAAAAATAGTGTTAATTGTCGCTACACATGTAACGATTTGCTCAAAATTACAACTTACCGCATCAACAAATTGTAGGGAGAAAAAAGTCTTTAATATTGCTTTCTTATATATATTCAATAAAAAAAAATTCGCATATGATACATATTTATTTAATTTGTATTAATAAATAAAGAGTCAAATATAGATTGTGTGGAAAAAAATATACCTAATTTGGTTAGAATTTGTTTGTAGAAAATGAAATCTTTTTTTTTTTTTTTTTGAGTAAAATAGAAAATGAAATCTAATTTATTATTATTGTTTTTTGAAAAAATTTATTTGCTTTAAAAATGATGGTGTTTTTAACTAATTAATTTAAACTAATATATCAAAAATTGATTCTTATTTACTTAATTTTAAATATCAGATTATATCCTCAATAACTTTTAATTGCTTTAATAGAAGTACATATTGACACGATTGGAGCCACATAAAGATCATACTTAATAAACTTCTTTAATTGTTATTTTTGTTATATTTTCTAAACACCAAATTAAAAATATATCTTATAACGATGATTTGAGAAAATACAACCTTTTAAAAGCAAATGTGAGAAACATAAGAAGAAGTTAACAAAAGTTTAAAGGTTTTCATTTTATATATATTGTAGAAAATGTGAGCTTTCAAAAACTTATGTGCCAACATTAGAAGAAGTTAACAAAAGTTAAAGACTTTCGTTTTAAGTATATTTATAGAAAATGTGAGCTTTCAAAAACTTATGTACCAACATTAGAAGAAGTTAAACAAAAGTTTAAAGCTTTCATTTTTTTTTTAATGCATCATAAGTGAAGGAGGAGATTTGAACTGAATACAACTATTAGAATCACTAAAAAGTTGAGCTTAGGTAAAAGAACTCAAGTGAAGCTTTTTCTAGACAAACAAGGGGCAAGAATATCGTCTGGTATATTTCAGAAGAATACTCATTATAGTAAGGGAAGAAAAAAAGAAAGGAATATATATATCTGGTTCATATCTTCGTTATTGAAATAATTATAAATTTCTTGGTTGCTACGATAAGGAATGAGAATTGATGTGTCCTACAGAGTCAATGAAGTAGCTGTTATTCTCATGTCAATATCAGCGGTAGGATCACGTATTTATAAATTATAAGCAGATATCATTCCACACTGCATTCTTTTATTATACGATACCGATTGATGATGGTCAATAATAAGGAAAATAGTAAAAGAAAACAACAGAAAATGAAGGAAGCAAATTGTCATTTGAGAAATCATGACAACATATGATGTAAAATGCTTGTATCCAGATTCCCACTATATATATTCTATAGCTAGAAGAGACTGCAAGAACCTTGAAATGAAAGAATGGTGTCCCTTAACAAAATAATGGATCAATTGTAAATGACACATGTCTAAGGATAAATAAAATAATTATAAAAAAAAAAAGAAATAAAAGAGAAAATCAAAGATTTGTTTTAAAGTTATGGCTCAATGAATTAAAGAGTAGTGTGAGCATATTTAATGGCTCATATTGTCTAATTTAGTTTGTTCTTTATAGCTAGGTATATAGCATTTTGCATGGATGCAAAGGCATGTGCCCATTATCATTTAGATATTGAAAAAAGTTCGTAGCCATTAATTATTAGTCATTAGGCAATTGTCCTTTGGTCATAGATGCAAAGGCATGTGGCCATTAACCTCTAGAGATCGGGGAAAAAAAAAAAAAAAAAGCATGTAGCCATTATCAATGCTTGTATAATAGAAAAAAGTACTACATTTTGTCCAATTAAATCTAAAATTTATTCACATCAAGTCATCTAAAGTTATGAAAAATACATAGTTGCCATAGTAACCTTATAAATTTATACTAGTACTATTAATTTTGCATTTAGTTTTTATTCTTTCTTTATGTATCACGAGGATGAAAGAAAAAAATGGATGGTAGTAGTTATTATGAAAAAATGGAAACAATTAATAAAAAATAAGAAAAATTGATGTTTTAATGAACTGTAGTGTAAAATATACAATCTTATGTAAGATATTTTGAAAAATGAGTATGTAAAATAATAATAAAAAATAACTTTTTATGCTAAAATAGAGAAAAAATTTTGCATGAACAAATGCAAATTTTTTTAGTTATTAACCATTAGTCTTTTTGCAAGAGTCCTTGACCATGTACTCCATAGTCTCTCATGAAAGCAAAGGTGAGAAAAATGCTAACTACAAGTAGGGACAACTACAACTACAACTACAATAATAAATTTTGGCCATATCATATTATATATAATAAAAGTTGGGCTTAGACGCCGTGGTTGTGCCAAGTGGCGGTACCAAATTGTAGAAATTTTCTTAAATTTTTAGATTTTAAGAAAAAGTATATATAAGTTTTCTTCAACTATAATTTCTAAGTAGGTAAAAATCTTAATTTGATTAAAGTTGAATTACATTTGCTGTAAAATTCAAGAAAAATCAAAGAATTTTTTAAAATAAAAATAAAAATTAAATATTATGTATATCACTATATCTTATTATAATTAGGATTTCTAATTAACGTGTTTGTTGTTATCCCATGAAAAAAATAGAATAAAAAATGTCATATTTTTATGGATAGAATGAAAAAAAATTGTTGATATCAACATAGTGTAAAAAAAAAAAAAAAAAAAAAAAATAAAAACACGTGAATGAGGCAATAAGGAGATAAGATAGAGTTTTTTTTTTTTTTTTTTTTTTTTAAGAATATATATTGTTATAGTCCCATTTGATGTAAAATTTAAATGCTATTGAAAATAGAATTGTTAATCAATGTGTTATGTAGGGTCAGATTTTGCAGCTCAAGCCCAAGAAGGTGTGGATTTGGAGCCCACTGAACCCAAAACAATAAATTTGTAGAGAGTGGGTGAAAGAGCTAGGCTAACAATGAAATAACAGTATCAAACAACAATGTTGGTGGGTGAATTTGTACTAATATCTGCTCGGACGGATGTAAATATCACGTCCGAAGAGGTGTTGTTTATTGATAAACTTGGATTACAATTCTAGGAGCTACAGTAATGGAATACACTCTTGTTCTACTTCTGATTTTTCGATCCCCTTCTATCAGAGACACCTCTCTCTTATATAGTACTGCCTTTCCACATCTTCACCGTCCACTTGTTCATCATCTGGACACCCACTTGAGTGCATGTCCCATCACCCTCCCCCTTTAGCCCTGTCTGAGTGGCGGTAGCTGAGAATGCACTGTTCAGGGGTCTTCTCCACATAAATGTGGCCAGGAAGGTAGGTGCAGTGCATTAAATGCGGTGGTTGAAGTCTGTCTCCTTGATATTTCTCTGTTCCTGTTACCTTCATGCGTGTCCGAGGCTCCTTTCTCTCTTAACACTTGTCAAACAGATCACTTGAACCTCCCATACACGTGTCGAGCAAAACTTCGTCGGATCCGAGGATATCAGACTCCTCGGACATATGAACATCTCCTCGGATAGTGCACGTATTCATCTCCAGACATTCTCCTTTTACATGGGCCTCTGACTGAGTGTCTTAATCTCCTCGGACGAACAGTGTTCCTCATATAGGGCCTTGGGCCCAATACGTTGGGTTGGGCTTTTTCTCCCCCCACATTAGCCCCTCGAAATTGTAGTTTTTCCCTCGCATCCGAGGAGAAAAAGTAGGATTTTGACTTGCCACAGAGCAAAAGCTTGGGAACATGCACCACCGAGCTGGCACGTGTGTAGACGTGGGAACAGACGCCTCATTAATGCCGCTGCGGTTTCCTTATTCCCAAGGCGCTGCATTAACTGCACCAGGTGGCGTTTTGTCCTTCGTATCCAACGGTGGCTGATTGATCCAACGGCTGTGGTTTTTCTTCAGGATTTGGGCGGGAGTGCCCCTGACCCTTCGTTTGACCCCGTATAAAGCTTCAGAGGAAGTTATTTCTTCCTCACTTTGCAAATCTTCAGACGCTCCAGCAAGAACAGACGCGCCACTCCGTCCAAATCTCTCAGTCGCTGCTTTCAGGCCTCCCCAGAATCATCACGAACCCCCCTACAAGCCTGAAATCTTCTCTCCGATTTAGTCCTGGTGAGTCATCGTCCACCAAATCATTTAGTTCTCTCTTCGGCCAACCGTTTCATTTAAGCACCATGGGAAAGCTCGAGTACATGGTGGATAGCCCTGAGCAACTAGAGGCGTCTAGGGCCGCGTATCGCATACCCCCTAACGTGGGTGTGAGGTATTGCCCCCCAGAAAAGATACTAACAGACCGGAAGACGGGAGAGGTGGTTATCCCCCTCATTGCCTTCAAAGAATGGGGAATGACAATCCTTATGGGTCCCATCACCACTAGTTACCTTCGGAACCATAGGCTTACTCCCTGGCAGTGCGCGCCGAATATGTTTAGGATCCTAGGAGCGATTGAGGACCTTAACCTTTACATGGGATTGGGACTCACCTGGCTTGATGTAGTACATATGTACGAATGCCACAGCCAGCAAGACGCTGGGTATTACTTAAAATCCCGGTCGGATGTTGTCAGGCTCATTTCCTGCCTTCCCAAATCCAACAAAAGGATGAAAGACGACTATGTGATCGTCTCGGGCGCATGGCATGACGGCTATGGTTGCCCAACCGAGCATGGGAAGCCAGGTGGGACATGTTAGATTTAGGCACACTAACCATAGGCTTAGGGCTCTCGTCTTTTATCAGTTTCTGATTCCTCTTCGGTTAATATTTCTGATTTTCTAACCATTTTTTTTTGCTGACTTGTAACAGATAAGAGACAAGTTTCTCCTCGGCTCAGCCTTACGAATATTGCCGCCCTCAATCACCTTTTAAGGTCAGAGATCTTCGTGAGTGAGGACGGGCAACTACGATCTGCTCCCCTCATTCTGGGATACACAGGGAAGCCAAAGGGTTTCCAACCGGTCGGCAATGCAATTGTCCAGGGAGATCATCGCCTTGCACGTATAGACGTCGGTCGGAAAGGTTTCTTGGCACCGGACGATCTTCCACCCGTACCCCATCCAAATCCTCGGGCTATACCTCCCCTTGTCCAACCGCTCCAGCAAGTTCCCCTCGGACAAGAGATTGAAGGTGAGGGGGCCGACTCTTCCACTTCCTCGCTAGAAGAACAAATAGACGGATTTCAGTTTGAGGGAGAAGCTTCAGGAATAAACCAGGTGGTAGAGGTCTCAGACGCCGAGGAAGAAGCCTACGAGCAGTCAGGCGTCCATCTTAATTTACTAGCCACTCATTTAGAAGACTCCTCGGACGACGATATGGATCTGAGGAATTTGATGAAGGGCAGGGGCAAAAAGCCCGAGCCGAAAGATGCTGGGACATCTAAAACAGTGGTGACACTTCCTCCAGTGCCTACCCAGGTCCCTGACCCAAGTTTGAAACCCATGCCAATCCTGCAGAAGAAGAGACCCCACACTGAGGTTGGGGAAAAACAGGTGCTACCAACCAAGGGGGCTAAGCAGCAGAAGGTGGTGAAAGACAACCGTACCCACAGGGCCTCATCTACTGAAAGCCGAGAGGAGGCTTTAGTGGCAGATGTACGCCGAGGAGGAGGACCGCGAATCTGGTCTCCAAAGTTGGAGCTGGATGGCGCTCCAATCCTGTGGGATACCTCCCTCAGGAATTATGACGGAGGAAGGGCAGGCTATGTCGCCAAGGCCCTGCAGCAACCACTCCTTCTCCCACATGATATGGCCTCCTTCAAGCGCTTCACCCAGCAGGAGCTATTCATGTCCCTTAAGAGGGATTTAGCCATGGTAAGTGCGCCATTCCAGAGTTTAGGTTTTATCCTTAATTGGCTTTGTTTCTTTTTTTTTAATCTAATACTGGAGATGTTATTATGCAGATTACTCAGCAGGTTTACGTGGCCGAGGGGTTGAACAAGGAGTCCTGGCTCAAAGCCCAAGCAGCGGCCCAGTCCCAGCTTGAGGCAGAGGCATCTCTTGGCAAGCTGAAGGAGGAACATGCTCTGATGTCTGAGGAGCTTAAAGATGTGACCTCTCAGAAGCGAAGCCTCGATGCCGGGATTAAAAATGTTCAAAAGCAGGTCGAGGAGCAGCGAAAACTGCTGAATGCGTTAGAGGTCAACTTGGCGACTGAAAGGGAGCTAGTGAAGGGCCTCAGAGCTGAGCTCCAGAAGGCCAAAGAGAGCGCCAAAGCAGCTAAGCAAAATGCTCAACTGGCCAAGGAGTCAGTTGAAACTGAGAAGAAGGTGGCGTATCAGCTGGGGGCAGAGGTGACCGCGCAGCAGCTTACTGAGCAGTTTGCCTCAGTTTGTCGTGAGTACTGTGACAAAACTTGGAAAAAAGCTTTGGACGCTGCTGGGGTACCCTCGGACTCTCCCCTAAGGTTACCTGGGAGCATCTACTACGATCCTGATATCCAAGAGATCCCAGTGGATGATCCTTCTGCCCCTCAGCTTCCTGAGGCTTCTGGGCCAAGTCAGATCAGCCAAGCTCCTCCGTCCACCCTTGGTGCAAGCAAGGAAACTGGTCAACCAGGCGACAAAGATAAGCCAGCTGAACCAGCCAAAGAAAAAGGCCAGGGGTCAGGCGAAGAGAAAATTCCTTCTGAGCCCAAGGACCAAACCCCGGAAGCAACTGCTCGGACAGGCCAGGCTGTTGACCCCGTGCTTCCTCCAGCGAAAGAATAGATACATAGGGCTTTTATTTTGCACTTGTACTTTTTGTTCTTTGTTTAAGAAATTGTAACTCTTCCTTTTTTGTTTTGCTGACCCTGTATATATATATATATTTTTTAAATGGAATGTCTCCCTATTTGTCTTTGATGTTTTTGATACATGTTTTATTACTTATTATTGCCACACATATAACTACACATTGCAATTATGACATAATAATGCAAATAACTTGATTGATACATCATACTGATGGTGTGAGTAATCGAAATTAATATTGAAAAGGATAGGCCGAATAAGAGTTATTGATGAGTAATGATTGGAATGAGTACTTATGCGAGTTTCGCATGTCTTTCCAAATTAAACATAAGTTATTATTCCTCGGTTTCAAATTAAACATAACTAAGGAAGACATTTATAAGTTAGAATCAATTTAAATGTAATCAGGAATTTTAGCACTAAGCCCCAGTGACAATAGCTGCGCGGGGGTATTGACTAACCTGTCGTTTGGTTCAAGGATTATGGGATTCGAATGTATTCGAGTGTTAACTAACCCTAATCATCTGGTCCGAGGACTACAGGCATGATTGGGTTTAAGTTTAAACACTTAGAGGGCTGCACCGGAGTGTTAACTAACCCTAGTCATCTGGTCCGAGGACTACAGGCATGATTGGGTTTAAGTTTAAACACTTAGAGGGCTGCACCGGAGTGTTAACTAACCCTAGTCATCTGGTCCGAGGACTACAGGCATGACTGGATTTAAGTTTAAACACTTAGAGAACTGCACCGGAGTGTTAACTAACCCTAGTCATCTGGTCCGAGGACTACAGGCATGACTGGATTTAAGTTTAAACACTATAGAACTGTAACTGAGTGCTAACTAACCCAAATCATCTGGTTCGAGGACTACAGGCATGATTGGATTTAAGTTTAAACACTATAGAACTGTAACTGAGTGCTAACTAACCCAAATCATCTGGTCCGAGGACTACAGGCATGATTGGATTTAAGTTTAAACACTATAGAACTGTAACTGAGTGCTAACTAACCCAAATCATCTGGTCCGAGGACTACAGGCATGATTGGATTTAAGTTTAAACACTATAGAACTGTAACTGAGTGCTAACTAACCCAAATCATCTGGTCCGAGGACTACAGGCATGATTGGATTTAAGTTTAAACACTATAGAACTGTAACTGAGTGCTAACTAACCCAAATCATCTGGTCCGAGGACTACAAGCATGATTGGATTTAAGTTTAAACACTATAGAACTGTAACTGAGTGCTAACTAACCCAAATCATCTGGTCCGAGGACTACAGGCATGATTGGATTTAAGTTTAAACACTATAGAACTGTAACTGAGTGCTAACTAACCCAAATCATCTGGTCCGAGGACTACAGGCATGATTGGATTTAAGTTTAAACACTTGAGCTATCGGTGTTAACTAACCCTAATCATCTGGTCCGAGGACTACAGGTATGATTGGATTTAAGTTTAAACACTTAAGCTAGTGGCGAATAAGTGTTAACTAACCCTAATCATCTGGTCCGAGGACTACAGGCATGACTGGATTTAAGTTTAAACACTTGAGAGAATACTTTACGCAGTGAATTGACACGTCGGTTGAAAAAAAGATTTGACTAATAAAAGTACCTCTTGAGGTTATTTACATTCCATGGACGCGGTATTACATGACCATCTAGGTCTTCCAAGAAATATGCCCCAATGCCTGCTCCTGAGGTGATGCGATACGGTCCTTCCCAATTGGGTCCTAGTTTTCCCCAAGCCGGGTTCTTTGCGGTGCCCACAACTTTCCTCAGCACTAGATCACCAGGCTCTAGAGGCCTTAGCTTTACGTTAGCATCATAGCCTTGCTTGAGTTTCTGTTGATAATGTGCCAGCCGAACCATTGCATTCTCCCTCCTTTCCTCAATCAAGTCTAAGCTCTTCTGTAGTTGCTCATCGTTGTCGGCTGGATTGAATGAGCTAGTTTTTATCGTTGGGAACCCGGTTTCCAAAGGAATGACAGCTTCAGCCCCATAGGTCATTGAGAAGGGGGTCTCCCCAGTAGACCTACGAGGCGTAGTCCTGTAAGCCCAAAGTACGTGCGGCAGTTCGTCTACCCATCTGCCCTTTGCGTCATCTAGCCTCTTCTTTAAGCCATTCAGTATGACCTTGTTGACGGCTTCTGCTTGTCCATTACCCTGAGGATAGGAGGGGGTGGAGTATCTGTTTACAATTCCCAGCTCGCTGCAATAATTCCTGAAGGCCCTGCTATCGACCTGAAGGCCGTTGTCTGAGATGAGGGTGTGAGGAACTCCAAACCGGGTGACAATGTTTTTCCACACAAACTTCTGCACGTCAACGTCTCTGATATTGGCTAGCGGCTCGGCTTCGACCCACTTGGTGAAATAGTCTGTGCCGACCAGAAGGTACTTCTTGTTTCCTGCAGCTTTGGGGAATGGTCCCACGATATCCAAGCCCCATTGGGCGAAAGGCCACGGACTGGATAGTGGATTAAGATTTCTCCCTGGTTGGTGAATGTTTGGAGCGAAGCGCTGACATTGATCACACTTTTTGACGTATTCGTGTGCCTCCTTTTGCATGTTAGGCCACCAATAGCCTTGGGTGAGGGCTCGGTGAGTCAAGGATCTACCTCCGGTGTGGCTCCCACAGATTCCTTCGTGCAGCTCTTCTAGCAGTGTCTCAGTTGCCTCGGGATGCATGCATAGCAAGTATGGTCCCGAGTAGGAGCGTCTGTATAGTTTCTGGTCCTCGGATAACTAGAACTTAGTCGCCTTCCTCCGAACTTTATCAGCTTCTCCCTTCTCTTCGGGCAATATATCTTCTTTGAGAAATTTGATTAAAGGGTCCATCCAGCACGGCCCGGCCCTGACCTGGTGAACCTGGACTGCCCCTGACTTCGCCTCTGTAGGCCTGTGCAAGTCCTCGACGAGGATGATCCTCGGCAAGTCTTGTGCCGAAGAGGTGGCAAGCGTGGCCAAGGAGTCAGCATGTGAGTTGCCACTCCTGGGGATGTGCAGCAAACTGAAAAAGTCGAACTCTGATTGCAGATGTTTAACGCGACCCAAGTACCCCTGCATTCTTTCGTCCTTTGCCTCGAACTCGCCTTGTACTTGACCTACTACCAATCTTGAGTCTGAGAACAACTCCATAGACTTCCCACCCATTCTACGGACCATAGTCATCTATGTAAACCTCGATATTCTTGCCCAGCTATGGCTCGAACATCCTCGTCATCATCCTCTGGTAGGTAGCTCCCGCGTTCTTCAAGCCAAACGGCATCACTTTATAGTGGTAGTTACCAATAGGGGTGACAAAAGCAGTTTTCTTCTGGTCCTCCGGGGCTAACGGTATCTGGTGGTAGCCTTAGAAGGCGTCTAGAAAGCTCATCCGAGGGTGGCCGACAGTGGCATCTACCAGCTGATCAATTTTTGGCATAGGGAACGGATCTTTGGGGCATGCCCTATTCAAATCCGTGAAGTCTACACACACTCGCCACTTCCCACTCTTCTTCTTTACCACCACGGTATTTGCTAGCCATTCGGGATAAAAAACTTCTTTGATAGCCCCAGCCTCTTTGAGTTTCGCTACCTCGTCTCGCACTGCGTCGGCATGTTCTTTGGATGGGCGCCGAATAGGCTGTTGCTTGGGGGTGACCAGTGGATTCACCTTCAAGTGGTGGCATATAAACTCCGGGTCCACCCCTGGGGTTTCGTAGGCACTCCAGGCAAACACATCGAGATTTCGCTTGAGGAACTCTATTAGCTCTTCTTTCTCTTGAAGAGGCAGCTGAGATCCGACTTGAAAGAACCTATCAGGATTATCTCCAATGATCACTTTCGTCAGATCCTCACATCGAGTGCTTTCATCTGGTTCTTTAGAAGGCACTCCCCGAGACTGTAGTTGCTATAAATCCCTCCCAGCTACGTCCGAGGACTCGGCTGGGGCCTTATGCTGAATGGCAGCTACCAAGCACTGTCGAGCAACAGACTGGTCTCCTCGGATCTCATGTATCTGACCTCCTGATGGGTATTTGACCTTCTGGTGCAAAGTAGAGGGAACAGCCCCAAGTGCGTGAATCCAGGGTCTGCCCACGAGTGCCGTGTAGGGCGAGTATGCGTCCACAACTATAAAGTCCAACTCCACCACCTCGGAGCCGGACTGCACCGGTAAGCGTATCCGGCCTTTCGGGATGACAGGCCTTCCTTCAAAGCTCAAGAGGGGGGAATCGTATGGCGTCAGGTCTTGGGGCTTTAGGCCTAGCCCCTTGTAGAGGTCCGGGTACATTATCTCCACAGCACTGCCCTGGTCCACCATCACCCTCTTTACATCGTACCCTCCTATTCTGAGGGTGATGACTAGTGCATCATCATGGGGTTGGATGGTGCCAATCATGTCTTCGTCCGAGAATCCCATAACCAGCGGGGCACCAGACTTAGCTCTCTTCGGTCCTCGGCTTGACTCTCCTGCGGATGGTCGGCCCACCGACATAACTTTCAACGGCCAGGACCCTGTTCTCCCCGGCGCGGCGAAGACGACGTTTATAGTTCCCAGCGGCGGCTTTAAGGGGTCGTCCCTGCGTGGCCCCGAGCCCGTCTGCCCTCGGCCGCTGGAAGGGTGCAGAAGGTGTTTCAGTTTACCATCGCGAACCAGTTGGTCCAGGTGATCCCACAGGCTCCTACAATCCTCCGTGTTATGCCCGTGGTCTTGGTGGTACTGGCAGTAGAGATTATGGTTGCGTTTCTCGGGGTTTCCTATCATCTTGTTCGGCCACCTGAAGAATGATTCGTTCTTGATCTTTTCCAGGACCTGGTGTACTGGCTCTTTGAACACGGTGTTGACCGATTGAGGGTTCATCGATCCTGATTGCCCGGCAAAATCCCTCCGCGGTTTATTGTAATTGTACCGGTCCGACCGCGAATCTCTCCTCTCCTGAGGGATAACCTTATCCTTTCCCTTGCCCTGTTGCTGGTCTTCTTCAACCCTCTTGTACTTCTCTATGCGGTCCATTAATTGACGCACGTTGGTGACCGGTTTGCCAGATAGAGATGCCCTCAAACCGTGATCAGTAGGGAGGCCGAGCTTGAACGTGCTGAGGGCCATTGCATCATTGTTGCCCTCTACATCATTAAACATCTCCCAGTATCTGTCTGAATATGCCTTCAAGGACTCACCTTCCTGCATGGACAAGGATAGCAGTGAAGAGAAGGGTCTGGCCACTCTTCGGCATGTGACAAAACGGGAGCCGAATGCCTGAGTGAGCTCTTTGAAGGAGCTGATGGAGCCTGCCTTCAAACCGTCAAACCACCTCATGGCAACAGGCCCAAGACTGGAAGGGAAAACCTTGCACATCAGAGCTTCGTCTCTGGAGTAGACGGCCATCCTCTGGTTAAAATGACTCACATGCTCCACGGGGTCAGTTTTACCGTTGTAGATGGTGAACGTTGGCTGGTTAAAGCGCCGAGGGAGTCTGGCCTCCTCTATCCTGCGCGTGAAGGGTGACTTAGATATCTGATTTAGAGCCCTGTTCATGGCATCGTTCTCCATGTCCTCGCGTGATGGGCTCCTACGCTCCCTTTTACGATGGGACTCCTCTACATAGGTGTAGGACTCGCTAGCTGGTGTCTTAGATTTGCGCTGATAAGAGACATCCTGCTCGTCATCAAGATCATCCTCAGAGTACGAGGAAGCCCGTTTCCTCTTTGCGTGGCGCAACTCCCTCTTTAGTTTTTCCACTTCCAGTTGTAAGTCACGGTTCTTCTCTGCATGGGACATGTGACTTCCGCCCTGTGATTGGCTCTGGCTAAGGCGCACAGTGTGTACACTACCCTCACGATTTTGCCTCCTCTCTAAGTTGACAAAATGGTCCACGTGCTGGGATGCCCTGGATTCTGCTTGTTGTTCACCTTGTCCTGCCATTATCAACTGTTGTTTTCACTCTTGCACAAGCTCTTCCCACAGACGGCGCCAATTGTAGGGTCAGATTTTGCAGCCCAAGCCCAAGAAGGTGTGGATTTGGAGCCCACTGAACCCAAAACAATAAATTTGTAGAGAGTGGGTGAAAGAGCTAGGCTAACAATGAAATAACAGTATCAAACAACAATGTTGGTGGGTGAATTTGTACTAATATCTGCTCGGACGGATGTAAATATCACGTCCGAAGAGGTGTTGTTTATTGATAAACTTGGATTACAATTCTAGGAGCTACAGTAATGGAATACACTCTTGTTCTACTTCTGATTTTTCGATCCCCTTCTATCAGAGACACCTCTCTCTTATATAGTACTGCCTTTCCACATCTTCACCGTCCACTTGTTCATCATCTGGACGCCCACTTGAGTGCATGTCCCATCACCCTCCCCCTTTAGCCCTGTCTGAGTGGCGGTAGCTGAGAATGCATTGTTCAGGGGTCTTCTCCACATAAATGCGGCCAGGAAGGTAGGTGCAGTGCATTAAATGCGGTGGTTGAAGTCTGTCTCCTTGATATTTCTCTGTTCCTGTTACCTTCATGCGTGTCCGAGGCTCCTTTCTCTCTTAACACTTGTCAAACAGATCACTTGAACCTCCCATACACGTGTCGGGCAAAACTTCGTCGGATCCGAGGATATCGGACTCCTCGGACATATGAACATCTCCTCGGATAGTGCACGTATTCATCTCCAGACATTCTCCTTTTACATGGGCCTCTGACTGAGTGTCTTAATCTCCTCGGACGAACAGTGTTCCTCATATAGGGCCTTGGGCCCAGTACGTTGGGTTGGACTTTTTCTCCCCCCACATGTTATATTACCAAACTAAAAAAAATAGAATAAATAAAAAAAGAAAGGTCATATGAAATTATGAATAGAATGAAAGGCAAAAACCAAAAAAGAAAAAAACGTGATTGATCTGTAAGGAAATAGGATATGATTTTTTTTATTATTAAAACCTATTTATCAAACGTAGAAATTTGAAAAAAAAATAAAATAAATACACAAAGAACAAAACTAATTTATCCTAAGAAGTGATAAAACAATAGAAGAAAGGTTGATAAGAACAAATAATATGTTATGTTTATCTAAAAAATCATTGTAATTAAAATAAAATAAAATAAAAACCCACAAAGAAGAAGAAGTTGTTATCAACATAACTTTATCCAAAGAAGTTATAAAGCAACTAAAGAAAAGTACAACTAATTTGTAATAATCTTTTCCAAAAAAATTGTACGGTTTCTCTATCTTAAAATTCTATATCAATTAGGTTATGTTTCAATTAGGTACAATCTAGATGCAATTTGTAACATTAAGATGGAAAGGTAAGGAAATTTGTGTTATTAATATGTTCATCTATCACCCTATCACAATCTTAGTCCAACAACAAACAACAAAGGTTAGTGATTCTCATACTTATTTTTTTTTTTTAATAGGAATTGAAAGCTAATTCTTAGTAGTTTTGAAATAGTGTTGTTTTTCATTATGGAGTCAAATATTGTTGTTTTTCATTAGGGGATCGGATCTCTTAAAGGATCGATGAAATTCATGTTCCATTCGCTTTCTTTTATATAGTTTTAGATCTATTATTTTATTTTTATTTCAGTTTTGTCATAGGAAACTCTTAAATTGACATTAAATTCAAAGGTTGTATAATATATGGTTCTATTTTTAATTTAGTTTATTTTTCTTTCTGATTTATATTTTCAATTTTAGCTATTGGTATATGTTTCATTCCATTTGTTATATGTTGTAATAGTTTTTTCTTAAAATTTATTTTTGATTTTTTCATAGGTGATTCCAAGCAAGCATCCTATAAAAATTTTGAAGACTCCTAAATTGACATACAATTCAAAGGTTGTAATCTATGTTATTCTATTTTTTTAACTTAGATTTTAATTTCTTTCTGATTTGTATTTTCAATTTTAGTTATTGCTAAATAAATGTTATTTTATATTTTCTTTTCTTTTCTTTTTCAGTGTTGTCCTGGAAGATTCCATGGGTTCTAAGATTGTTGAAGACTCTTGACACTCAATCCCAAGGATGTAAAGAAAAGTTGTATAGGCTTTTAAGGTAGATTCCCATTTTATCTCAATTTCATTTTTTAACTCAGTTTTAATATTCGTCATTTTACTTATTATTAATATCGGATTTTGAGGTAGATTCCCATTTTATTTCTTTGGTTTTTATTTTTTTATTTTTTATAATTCGATAACTACACCAAGGCTATTTCTTGGGCTTCATAGAATGCATTATTAACTTTTTTTTTCTTTGTGACAAGTGTTTAAACTGTTTGGTTATTGAAAATTAAAAAAATATTACCAATAATTTACTCTACATAAAACTCTATCATCTAAAATATAAATTCTCTTCAACTATAATTCTATTACTAAATGTTTGTGGCAGTTTAAATAAATTTAATTCAATATATATAATAAAATTTATATACTATATACCATACTTGCACCAAGTTACATATATTATAAAATTAATCCATTTTATCATATGGCTCACTTATTATCAACATGATTATAATTTATTTCCATATAAATTTTAAATAAGTCGTGCATCACCCAAGTATAATACAATGTAGAATTTCGACTACATCATCGAGTAGGCTGAGAGTTGTGATACTCAATCAATTCTCTTATATTATATTATATTATAAATATATATATAGAAAATGAAATTTTTATTTTTATTTTTTTAATGCTTATACATTTAAATAGCTTATAATTTGTGAATTTTATGTTGATACTGATTTAATGCTTAAATATTAATTTACATGGACATATTATTTTGTTAAAAGTTGATATTAATTTTTATTGTTTAGTTTTATTAGATAATTGGTACTGTTGAAAAGAATTATGAATAAAAATAATTCATTTAATTTATTATTTCTCAAATGCATTATTATATATTGTATTTAATAAGTTATTGACCAAAACCGTGCAACGCACGAGCATTCAACTAGTACTTGCAAAAGACAACTCTACTAGAGAGGCAATAATACAAAGGACATGTGTGCAGGAAGCACTATACGCGTGAGTAATATTTTTTTGTCAAGACTTTGTGCATGAGCACCAAATGTATGAACATTAAGTAATATATTTTTCTAATAGGAAAACAACTTCCTACCGTTACAAAAGGATGATGGACACAAGGAAAAACACACTCTCTCCCTTTTGCTACAATGGCATCCACATCTAATAATGTCTTTATCCATTTTCTTATTCTCTAATTTTTTCCCTCTTTTCACTTTACTCTTTTGTAAGTATATTATAAACTAATATTACAATTTTCAAAAAAATAGTGGATCATTAGCCTATGATTTTCTGGCTCTCCAAACATAGAGGATTTCCACGTAAAATAATCTATGTTTTATTTTCCTTTACATTTGTATTTTCTCATTATCAAGCACTAACATTTAGCTGCCATGTAAATATCATGTGGTAATTTAATGCCTGACTCATCTGAAAATAATTCCACACTATCATGTACAACCCAACAAGCTTTAACATACCTCCGGATTGTTGGAACTTGGAAGAGCTTAAATTGCTGCATTAAGATCCCACATCCATATATTGACCTCTAAAAAAATTTAGAATTCTTATGGAACATGAAAGGAGATAATGCCCTATTTTCAATTTTTTGTTGGATTTTACATTTTCCACTCTAAGTCTAAGGTGGTCGTCTATTAAAAGGGCAAGATTTTAAAGCAATGAATACAAGCCACACACTGTTAAATATTACAGGAATACGATAGATTCTATGATTCTCTCTTTTTACATAAATTCTCATTGGGATTGTCTATTCACAAGGCGTAAAGTTTTAAAATAGAACATTTTTTATTTTAAAATTTTAATTTTTTTCACAACAGGTGTTGTTTGCACTTGTCATATCATCAAATTCCATTAAAATTAATAGAAATGCCTCATAAAGCAAACCACAAGATAACCCCATGTCACACAGGTTGTATATGTAATTTGCCCTCTTTTTTTCTTTTTCTTGGGGCTCAGGCACACCAGGAAATAAATGCTAGCTTTTATTTATAAAAAAAAAACCTGTCGAGGCTTGCATTAGAATGTCACTGTACTGGTGACTTAATTTTTGAATCATGCAAGTGTCAAGAAAATCAAGCATAATCCCAGATGATGAGAATTGAGACAGATAGGAGAGCAAAATTAGATTGCACCATCGCGAGTTTGGTGTCTTTTTCCGTTCCAGTTAGGGCAGCAACGAGGCAGAATTAAATCATCCCAGTGAACCCCTAGTCCTGATCAGAATATTTACCACAAAAATAAGCTGATGATAATTTTAAACTATACGCTGCTTCTGTACAGGTTAATTGTTCAGGAATCTCGTTATATATACACCAATTTACAACCATTACAAGGAATCGGATCACAAAAGAAAATCGCCTCAACAATATTCTGCAAAATGAAAAGCCGCCTGTACAAGATTGACTGCCGTTTGGCTGAAGAAGACAGATTTTATCACAACCAGGCTCCCCATCCAGGAAACATATGACACAAACGTTCAGGATCAATTGCATCTTGTATTAGTTGTTGAACCTACAAAGGAATATTCAGATTGATCTTACATCAGATATGCTACCACATATTAAAATACCAATCTCATCCTTTGCACAAATTATGGCCACCAACCCAAAAAAAATTGCAAAAGTTTCCTTGCCTTAATAGAGCAGATTGATTTTGCTACTAAATAAACTTCCTAAAATCTCATATTCCGCTTTTGGCTACTAACCAAAATTATAGCCCCAAGTACTAGAAAAGGAAATTGCAAGGTTTCTGAAGTTCTGTTTCGAAGTCCAATCAGCTGCTTCTAACTTAGGTTACTCAACCTTGTTATATCCAGGTTGACTAAACCTTCAACAAGACATTTTTGTTTTTTTCTTTTCAACATATTCTTTTCAGTGTAAACACCAGCAAATACTGCAAAACATAGAACCCCCTACTCTACAGACCCTAATTACCAGCAATATCTGTTTGAATTCAAGGTCTTCCCCTTTCTACCACTAGGCTAAGAAGGCTGAAGTTGTGTAAACATCAAATTACACCGAAAACTAAACAAAAGTTAGGCCATGATATCGAACTTTTGTTAGGCTAAGAAATAAAAACCCGAGATACTTGTTTGGCTACAAGGCTTGCAGAGTCTTGGTTCAGGAGGCTGACAAGAATTTGCATTTGCTGTCAAAAATCTATAGTGCATTGGATAAGTATTTAACAATTTAACTCAAAATTTCTTCACTATTTCTCTTATCAATCATGTTTAGAAGGAAAACTAGCTATTATTCATAACCATTGAACATGAACATTGCTCTGAGAAGCAAATTTTACCTACAAAGGAAACAAGAAGTATAGAAAAACACTACTAAGCATGATGATAGGGTCGTGCTCACTAACATGCATATTAATTTACATGGCCAAACTTATACACAATTAGGTAAAAGACAGAAGCCATATATTTGCATATGGGAATATGCATTAATATTGGAAAATTACCTGCCCACGTACACTTCGCATTTCACCTTCTTCATATCCATCTAGTTTTTGTTTGACACGCATCAGTGCACGTGTAGCATCCTTGTTCCCTTCACATTCATCTTGTGAGTCTTCCAAGATTGTCTCTATATCATCATCAGTTTCCTATCGAGGAGAAAAAAAGAAAATGTTGCATGACCAATTGGTATAGCATGCTCAACATATAGACATGTTGGGGCAAATTATATGTTTAGAAATATATAATTGAGAAGAAGATAAAGAGAATAGAGAGAAAACATGAGAGTTTACATGGTTAGGCCTTATGGCTTACATCCGCAGGACGAGACCAAAGGGCTACATTTTCTCATATACTTTTCTTGATAGTACATTGCAATGAAATTCATATTTATAATGGAATTTACACACAAAAGTCAATGATAATTTAAATTTTGAATTGGATATTGATTGTCCCAAGATTTTCTCTGCAATCAATGTCTTGATTTGCTCCACTTTCATAGAAAATAAATTTTATTTTCTAACAGTAATGCAACCAATCCCAACCAAAGAGTCACAGCTAACTAAAAAGCAGTCATCAAGTAAATTGCAACAGGGACATATCTGGGTACTAAAAAACACAACAAATAACACCATGTAGCATTTTAGCAGGGGGAAAAAGTCCTTGTAATGATCACATCTTCATTGAATTGTGTTATAATTTTTAAAGTCATTTTCTAAGCTTTTTTTTTTTTGGGTGCCAAAATACAATATGTGATGCAGATGGAAGGATTTTTTTTGTGCTAGATAGATTTTTATTACAGCTTATGTGATTTTTTGTTTTTTGTTTTTACCCCTAATGAATCATTAAGGGGCCAAATGGAAACAACTTTTAAAGTTCACGATTTTATTTGAAACTTCTTAAAATCCAGTAATTTATTTTGAAACAACCCCCAAACTATAAGAAGAATAGTGTAATTTACCCTTTTGTTTTATTTCAAGTCATTAATATTTCAATATCATTATTGTTATAACCAGTCTTTCACAAGCTTCAACAAAATTTCAAACAAACCTTTGTCCCTTTCCCTCTTTATTTTCCAGAGGCAAATTAGTCCTGGACCCAATATATATGCATATGATATAAAAATTTCTGAAATACCTTTTGACGCTGCAAAGCCTTCAGAGGAGATAATGCCCACTTATACAGGGGATCATGAATAAAAACCTGAAAAGAATTCCCATAGGCTATCAAGGATTTAAGAAATTGCAACTTTGATTCACTATTGAAAGAAACTGGCAACAATAGTCATACTTCAACAATGGTCAGCAACGCTTCTTTATTTGCCCGCATAACAGAAAGTGTTTCCTCACAACATCTCCTGAAAACCCCTTCCACTCCAGTGACACCCATGCCATCAATTATGTCTCTTGTGAGCCTGAATGGAACCTGCCAAAGTTGGCATATTATGAGTTAAGACATGAAAAATAAGGAGCCCATATAAAATGGTGACCAAGTAAACAGAGGAAAAGGAAAAAATAACTCTTCATAAGGACTGGGAAAAACAAACCCGCTCTGGCGTCTTTAGCATCAACCCTTGTTCAAAGGCAACACCAAGATCTATGTGAACAACTTCAGCAGTCGCTTGATCAATTAAAATATTCATGGAATGTCGATCCCCAAGACCAACAATATAACCAACCTGAATATGGAGGAAGTTTGTTGGCATTTAATAAAGTTGCAAGATAAGACGATAATCACACCGCATATGTACAATTTGGCTGACTTTAATAGAAAGAGATCTTTTTTCAGAGGGAAAGAGTTAAAAGTAGGATTTGGATTTTGCCTCATAGGATGAAATTCCGCTGTTTGGTTAGTTAAGGAACTTGGGGTGCAAGAGTTACAGTTATCAGAGAGAACCATATCCACATTGGTTTGGTTGTATAATCAGAACTGTCCATGGCAAAACTGTTTTGGCAGCCATATGTTGGCACAAATTAGCAGGCGATGCCATTGAATAAGAATAAGAAAAAGACATGCAAGATAAGCTTTTAGGAAAATTCATCCATCCTTCACCAGCTTCTGTTACAAGTACATGAGTGTATTCATCTCACCACTAAAATAGAAGGAAAAAACAATCTAATAGACTTCCAAGTATTATATAACCATATTAAATATATTAGAGGGGAAAAGATTGCGATGAAAATGCAAACTTGGATTCCATAACAGATAGAAACCATGAGCAACTCAATAAATAATGGACAAACATCAATATCGTAGCCAGGGTAGAACAAACTGACCATGGAACTAGCAGCCACACTTCGTGTGTAAGCCAGCCTCTTCTCAAACCAGTCAGCTGGTTGTAAAAATCTCTCCAAGAAAAAGTAATGCATGACAGGCCTGCATGTGGTGTCACAAAAAAAAGAAAAAGTGGCCCAGTTGATTTTTTTTCTTTGTGGTTTTGTTTTTAATTTTAAATGATATTTTCTACTCAGACAAAAGATTAACCTGAAATTCTCAGAGACTGCGTGAAATGCTTTGCGCTTGTCTTTTTCCTATCAAAAAGACCAAAACACTTAAAGGTGAACAAAAAAATATTTTAAAAGAGCAAATGATAGTAATTTCAATCTATTTTCCCAATTCACTAACGCCACTTTCAAATTATCATGGTAAGGTGTTGAATTGTTTACTCTGGCAACAGAATATTTCACAAGAAGTAAAGTTCAAACGAAGAGTGTTCTCATACATGCTTTTGGTATAAGGTTCTTTAATTATTGCATCATTACCACAGTTTTAAAAGCATTCGTTAAACAGGTCTGTAAGAATAGCACTGCACTAATATTAAGGAATGCTGAGCCATGCATGAATAAAAGTTTAAAGATTATGGTCAGACTTTTTGGTAGTGAGCCTTGTATTTACCCATCCTTTAAAAGAAAGAACAAGGGCTCAAAATGATATTACAATCCTTTCCCAAAAAATCTCCCACTGGAGAATTGAATCTTGGCAAGGCCATTGATCCTTTCAGAAAATGTCATAATATGAATACATCAAAGCATTTATCTGAGAATAAATATGCATAAAATAATCACTATTATTATAATTATTCTAAAGCAGTGCTATTAATTTTTCTTTACTTAAAATTCCCATTGGCTGTTTTTCTCCAAAAGTCATTTTATCATCAATAGTGAATGTTTGCACTTGAAACAACACTTTTATACCAATGTTAGCCAGACACTCAATTAATAAACACAACTTCTTTTCACAAATTATACCAAATGCTCAACTGATTTTTCAAAATCACTTTTTCATTTAGCAATTATTGAAATAGCCGATTTTTCAAAAAAGCCTGTTTTCAAATAGCCATACCAAATGAACACCAAGCCTGTTCTCCTGTGCTCTTTGTTTGAATCTTTTATAATAATAGGGGGTATCTATTAATTCTATTAATTCATTAGTAGTTATGGATCTTTTATATTTCGAATTGCAATTCTGGAGACTTGTATTTTAGAGTCCTCTTATTAATAAAATTCATTATCACTTAAAAAAAAAAAAAAGCAGTTATTATTACATAAAAAGTACAGAAGTATGCTACTTACATTTGCCATATGCTCTCGGCATCTAAGAAATGACCAGTCTCCTAATCTGTACCGACCATGAGCACCTCCATTTCTGGTACTGCAATTTGAAGAATGTGATATTAACATATAAAGACCAGATATACCAGAGGCAACACTAAAAGACCAGACCTGTTGGAATTTAACTGACCTCCCAATAAGATATTCCCCAAGGGGAAGGGTGCCATCAACCCATTCAAGAACACCGGCACTCGGAGTAAAAGGAACCACCTATTTAATGTAAGAGATGCAAATTTCCAAACTTCATGAGCACCATAATTATTAACAATGAACATTAAAGTTCTATGCACATATGTATGTAACAATTAAGAGAAAGCAATAACTGCAATCTTTTTATACACAAGATTCCATATACCCCAAGATCAGTAAAGGGTCAAGACTACTAGAGTAATGTCCAACTATGGGTCAAGTTCTTCAAAAGTTGGATATCCAGTACATGTACAGAAAAATTGTCCCATTGTAGAAAGAATACAAATTACTAGAACCAAGAAAAATGAAACAGCCCAAAGAAGTTTATGTCAAGAGTACATATGCGTGAGGGATAAAATTGCAATCAGTATAATTTCCCACATATAAATAAGATGTATGCGTGTGTTAAGGTAAAGTAATTAACCCAAACACAAGTTCCAAGACTTAATATGACATTGCCCTAAAAAAACATGTTGGCTGCCAACAATCAGGCAGTGATTCCCGTTGCTTCTAATCATGTGTTTCATGAGCAGACCTTGAGAAAGAGTGGAAAGAGGTGTAATTGCTACTCCCCGTCTCTACAGGAGCTCAAGTCCCTAATATATTTACTAAACCTTTGTGCAATACACATTTTGGATTTGTTAAGTTAGGTAACAAGCTGGGATTACATAATATTTGTCCCAGTTTGGGGGTGTTATGAGAATGTATATGTGAAGGGTAAAATAGTAATATTTTAATGTCAATATAATTACACACATGTAAATAAGATGCATATGTGTTACAGTAAATTAACTAACCCAAACACAATTCCAAGGGTTAACAGTTGAAAAGGATTTTTAATTATTGACCAGGTCAAAGAGTTAAATCAAAAGAAAGATGGAAGAATAATATCATCCACTTATCAACAATCAATTGTTTCCAGATGGAAATCCAAAGCAATTTTCTTTCATGCTAAAGTTTGAACGGAACTGACTTTTCATTTTCACCAAAACTTTCATCTATAAGAAAATCCATCAAATTTAATCTCAACCGTGTCTTTTGTTATATTTGAAAGGAGAAGATACCTTGTACGTACGCACTCCCAATCTTCTTTTCCATGTATCCCGATGGTTCTGTAAAAAGGTGTTAACTAAACCAAAAAATTGTTCCATAACCTGTAAATGATTTAGAGATATACCATCAGTGTGATGAGACGTAAAACATGCATCCTGTATTCCTAAAAAATAAGTTATTCCAGCATTCTTAAATATATATATATATATATATATGTATGTATATATATCAAAAGTATTTCCACAGGGAGAGAGACAAGAAAATGTATTGTAAAACTAAGGTGAAACTATTACAGAGGAAGTGCTACGTTTATCATAATCATATGTATACATAGACCCAATCCCAACAAAAAGCAGCAAGTATGCTGATTTTAAAATGTGCCAATTATTTTTTTGATAAATAAGTGAAACTTTGATAGACCTGAATGAGAAAAAAACACCAACGATAAACAGGACATATACTGTAAGGGATAATCAAACAAAAGTTCAATAATCTAGAAAATCCAGCATACTAGAGAATGAATGACCACTTAGTGTAGCCATCCAAGTATACAAGGTATGTAACAAACTCAGTTTCACACTTGCCAACGAATGTTCCAAGTCTTTGAATGTCTGTTATCCCATTCCTTCCAGATAATCAGTGTGATGCATAGAGGGATAGCATTCCAAATAACTCCTATACGATTCCTAGAATCCTGCCAATTCCAACACACCAACAGATCCACCACCTTTTTAGGCATAACCCATTGCACCCCAAACAAGCAGACAACAAATGACCATATCTCTCTAGCCATAAGACAATGAAACAGCAGACGATCCACAGACACCCCATCTTGCTTACACATACAACACCAGTCAACAAAAAGAATCCTCCGTCTTCTCAAAATATCATAGTAAGGATTTTCCCTAAAGCAGCAGTCCAAACAAAGAAAGCCACCTTAGAAGGAGCTTTAACCCTCCAAATGCTCTTCCATTGGAATAGGCTGGCACTCCTTGTGTAACACTTTATAGAAATATTTTACCTCAAGACAAGGAAGAAGAACTTGGCAGGTGGGTGATGCAGAACAATAAATTCATACTCATTTACGTAATGCCAATATCAGCTATAGAAGTGGCAAGGACTAAATTAGGATCAATTATTGCCAAGCATGGTCACATGGAGTTTATGCTTCCCATTCAAATTGATTGAAAACTTATCACATATTTTCCCAATGTTTAAATGTTAACAGAGTAAAAAAATGATGAAGAGTGTATAGTTAAAATTCTTACAGCATCTTGTCGCAGATCATCATTTCCAGATTTTGCGAGCTGTCGATATCTGCGACCATCAGAACCTAGGCATTCTACCACTTTTGGAGCATTAACACCATTCATTACCCTGCATGTCTCATCATATATATTAGATTATTAGCATCACATCAAGTACTGCTATTATAATGAGGAAAAAAATGCAATTTACACCCACTTAATTAGCCCAAAAATCATTTAGTCCTTAAAGATTGAAGTTGGTCATAGAAAATCATTTTAGTCCTTAAAGGACTAAAATGATTTTTGGGTAAAGCTACTGGACAAAATGACCAACTTCGAACTTAAAGGACTAAAATGATTTTTGGAAAAAGTTGGCAGGTCTAAATTACATTTTTGTCACAAAAAAAAAAAAAAAAGTAAAAAAAAAAAGTAAACTGGTATGAAACTGATTTATCTGGCTAATACATACATTACAGAATCCACTAAACCTTTGAAGTAAGGAAAAGAGCCTTCATGATACTGACAGCTACGATCAACTGGAAAGGTAGCTGTCACTACTGGTACCTGAAGATCCAACACAAATGCAAAACTTCTAAGGTTTTTACTACTTTAAGTGTGGGACTAAGGAAAGAAAAGTAATGCAAGATCGATGACACAATGTTGCATCAATAAGCCAAATAAGAAGCAAATATTGAACACATCATCAAGCATAAGTCTCAAGAGTCACAAAAATCACTCACAAACTCTCTGATGAATTTGCATAAATGTATAGGCTATTTCAGGTTAACATTTTTATTCCAAGAATTACAAAAAAAAAAAAAGTCTTCCTTTTCTTTTGGGGGGGGGGGGGGTGGGGGGGTGTTGATAAAAATGAAATTATTAGGGTTCCATCCAAAATAGGCACCTTTTACACATGAGGCACGTGATCCCTAACATTTCATTTTAGTCCATACCGTAGGGGGTGAAAATGTAATATTGAAAAGTTTGTGGGACTAAATTCTGATAGGGCCAAACAACAAGGAGGAAAATTGAAATTTATCCTCTTGGGAAACTGAGGGACATTTTTAGCTTTGAAACAGAAGTGTTGCAACAAAATGAAAACTAGTATTTTTTATAAACTTTGAACTGAACTGCATTACATGTAATGCTGCTGTGGCTGTGAAATATATGATTGATATAGGAAAGTCCTTGGCATGAGATACTTGAGAATGAATTGAAAGAGTAGATATTGATATAGTCCAATGTACAAAGTGAGAAGGAAGGCATGCATGCCCAACCAACCAAACATCTGAAATCTGTCTCATTTGATCATTTGGGGAAAACTGTAGGTGACCATCACTTGGCAAGCATCTGTCTAATGTATATACAAAGCAGGCCAAGGGCATGTATAAGAGAGTAATTGCCTGCCTGTAAATGTGGTTGTGGATATATGTGGAGGGGTTTGCATTGCAACTTGTGGGTGCTTGTGTCAAAGGCTTGTATTTAATGAAACTTAAAAAAAGAGCACCTAGAAATCAGATAGTAGAATTGCTAACATGGCACAGTTAGAGAGAAACAAATAAAAGGATCTAGCTGACCACAAACATATCTTGTTTTTTGTCTAAAAGCTCGACTTCAACTTCACATTACCATTCTCTCTCATCATGGAAACTATCTTGGGCTAATAGTGCATCATCAAATCAATATAAAACACAAAAATCCCAAACTAGAGATGATAGTTTTGTACTTACAAGTTCTAGCTGTCGAAGACTACGTATTTCTCTTGGTAGTGTCATCCTCTTATTGGTATCCTGTTGACAAAATCATGTTAGTTAGGTGCCAACAAAACAAATTCTCAGCTTTCACATTAGGAACACAATATTGAGTTTTTAACTTCCATAATTAAGAATGAAATAAATGGAAGAGAACAAATTCTGAAATTAGAACCTATTTGACTAACCTCTCTCCTCGTTTCTAGTTCTGCAAGTTTGATATAGATCTCTACCATTTGTTTCATCTATACAGAGAGAGAGAGAGAGAGAGAGGGAATAATATAAGATTTTACACAAGACTGGAATCTTACAAAGGTATATTTATAGAAGTCAAACATATGGAAGTTACTTGTACTATAATAGCTCCATGATATGATGATAACTCCTTTAATAGATTTTCTGCTGCAATTTTTTTATCCAAATCTACCACGAATGAGTTTCTGCTACGCTGTTTGTCCTTAATACGGTCACCATTTGCCAGAGCTAGAAGCTAGTAACACAGAGAGAAGTAAAACATTAAAATATAGAAAAGGGTGCAAAAGGCCACATTTACAATACCTCCAGTCAAACATGCAAGAGTGCATATTAATATATCATTGATAAGGTGAAGGTTCAAGTTTTGCGCTATACTTATCAATTGCAATTCCATACAGAAGTAATCCAAAGGCAAATTACGCGGATGAAAACCATAAGCCATATAATATGCTTCAGACCAGCAAAAGGAGTGGATCTTATATACCTGAAAGATTGTGTGGTATGGATGGTCAATGGCCATTTTCTTCACCAGAGAAACCAAAGCAAACTGCATAGTCCAACAATCCTGGTTAAAAACAAACACCCTACTCTATAAAGTATAAAAATATCACCTCAGTTTCAAACCTGAAAATTATGTGGCCCCGAAGTGTCCTTTGAGCTACCCATTCTTGATGCAATTTGGTAAGCAAGTGGTATGAATTTGTAAGACTGAACCTATATTTATATATATATATACATATATATATATATATATAAGAATAAAACATCAAACATTTTTAAGAAAGGGGAAAAAAATTTAAGAAGTAACTAAGTCTGCTAATTTCAATGTACCTCATTAATTGTGCTAAGCATGCTATTTACAACATTTTGTCTAGAAAAGAGAGTGAACCACAGGGAAACAAGTCGAAACACCTGAAACCACATATGTTCATGTAAAGTAATTCAGATTCAGTGTCATATATTCTCATGTATCATGATTCAAGCTTTTCAACTTTATCCATTTCACCCAAATAGTGCATAACATATTTCAATTTGTTGAAAAGAGGGCATGGATAAATAATTGCATACCACTCTCACATCGTATTTGTCACCTATAACCAAACAACGTTGATATCCCTCCAATGCTAGACTGAGAAAATTGTCTCTGTCATCCTGCAAGATTAAATGAAACCAATCACAAAATTTAATTAATTCAAACAAAAGTTTATAGGCTTAAAATTCCTCTCCGTTAGAATATGAACAAGCATCCATGTAAAAATTAAACATAAATATTCCAAGTATGCTTCACTGGCAACTCCATCAAGTGGGTTTGAATACAGAAACAAGTTTGTACATTCATATGCTCAGCAGATTACTGACTGTTCAGTTCACCAAAGGTCCTGTTCAGCGGAACATGTGACATAGACAAATTCTCAATACCTGCAATTTTTCAGCCTCTTCCCCATCCATTGCAAGTTGTTTTTGTAATTCTAGTATTTTTACAGAGTAGTCAGTCTTCTCCCCCTAAAATATTGTACATGAAAATCTTATTAGAAAGGTAAAGCAACTTAGTGGGCATACCACTATGGAACCAACAGTACAGAATTCACCAGTAAAATAAGTGGATTAGGCATTGGAGTTCACCTTTGATGAACTTCTCAAACGTCTAATAAGTGCTTCCAATTCTATTTTCTGCATAATTAACATACCCATGAAATATTAAAAAAAAAAGAAAAGAAAAGAAAAAGGTGTAACTTAGGATTCCAAGGATCTCATAAATTAGTAGGCAGCTGATACCTTGTGTTTCCTTAAGCGCATTGCTGCTTGCCACTCATTAGAGGTAAGTCTTTCCTCATAACTCCTAAATAGAGCATCTGCATAATGAGCAAGATGAAAATGAGTTTGGCTTTGTCTTTCGATAGACTTCTTGTTCGTCGTATTCTGATCCGCAGCAAGCGAAACTGCAGGTTTCAAATACTTCTCTAAAATAGTTCTGGAGCTGCATTTTAAACCACAAGCACAGTGTGCAAAACAATTAGAAAAATTAAAAATACTAGCACATATAAAACCTAAAGGGGCACAAAACAAATTTTTTGAATATATAAATTTAGAGTATAACTTGCTAGCTCGAGTTTCTGCCAGCCACTTCCCAACCAAGCGATATACATCTGAAGCCTCTTCATTTAACTCATAATTCTGTATGATATATTTTGCAAGGCTGATAGCAATCTCATCCTGACCTTGGGCGCGCAAAAGCTTTGCTTCTTCAAGCTGCCATCACACAAGTACTTACAATAATGCATGTGCCAACTATGTCTGAGCATCTCAGCAATACACATGAAATAGATGTTTACAATTGGGTAGAAATCAATGTATTTAAACGAATAAGCACAAAGTTTCTATAGAAACCAAAAATCTTGATAGTTAGTTTTCTCTCCATTCAAACCAAGGATAATGATTAGAAAAATCATATTCTTTCCACAGGAAAAAAGGGCCCGTCCAAAGATTTTCTGCACAAAGGCTAGCAAATGTTCTAAGGGAGCAAATTATGCAGTTCACTAGTTATAGTAGCGAATAAAATCCATAGACATGACAGAAAAGCAAACTAGATATTAGTTTCAATTTTTTTGGGTCAGAAGCATATTGGAAGTCTGGAAATGGTATAAAACTAAACAACTGTCACCCACAATATAAAGGATATTGCATATATAGATAGGAAGATGAAGCATTAGGTGAGGCTCATTAGAGAAACTCAGAATAAGTTTAACAATGAGCAAGTGCCTAATATCTAGAGATCCAGAGGTTCATGTGTTCAGATAAAAGATAAAGAAAAATGATCCCTGTAGTAAATGAAGTGTCAATACACATGCAATCACATGTAAACCCAGACTCACTGTATATCTGTCTGATATCAAAAGATTTAAAACTATTTTACTGATGTATTAATTAAATGTAGACATACAGTCAACTCTGCTTTGCATTGCATTGCTTCTGAGATCAAATGAGTTTTAAACAATTCAAAACAGATTCGTACATGCAATAGTTTCAAAACAAAAAATTGTTCAAAACAATTCAAGAAACTAGTAAAGTCAGATTCAATATGACGGAGAGTTGATAAAAATAAATCAATACTAGCTCTAACAGTTTACAATCAAACAAAGTTTAAAGTTCCAGACATAAGGAAAAGTTTTGGAAACTCTCTACCCTTCCAAGCCAATACAAGGTTGAGTATTGCTCTGTGGCTTCAAGACATAGGAACTTAAACTCATGCAAAGCTGCAGCAGCTTGAGAAAACCTGGAGCCCTATAACCAAAGAACAAGATATCAGAAACAGGATTAAGTTAAGGTTTATGGATTAAAAAATAAATTAAATAATAATAACCATTGTTCTTACCTTACGAAGTGCGGATGCAGATTGCAATAGATGTTGCATCTTACTGTTTTTACAACTAAGGATTTGAAGAAGTACTCGCCTGAATGCTATAAATGGTTCCAACAGATTCATATGTAGCTGTGATCTTTCCAAAATGGACTTCCAATCCGTATTCAACCATGACAACTAGTTGACATTCAAAAACTTCAATCAGAAAACAGAAAAAACAGAATATCTTCTCTTTTTTTCTTTTCTTTTTTCCTTTGCAGTCTCCCTTCCTCTATATATATATACATACGTTTTGGGTGTGAAAATGGAAATATGCTTCAAAATTCAATCACAATAGACTTCTGCCATAAACGTACATTATTATGATAATTATGCAGCTTCTTCTCTACATGAAAATTTGGTTTAAAGGAATAAAAATGGCAATTTTCCAGGAAATATTGTAACAACGGTTTTTCTTAAGCATCTAGGAGCACCCTATCATTGCAGATAAGTATAGAACAGGCTCTAATCTTATTCCGCAAAGACCTCAGAGCCATCTGACATGTCACTATTAAAATTTAAGAACAAATCGAGGAAGTATATTGCCACAAAATTAAACATTAGAACATGACTGGAACTGAACAATCTATTAAAGGCAATGCAGTTTCTATGGTTTAGGAATAAAGGATCTATTAGAGGAACCAACATCATCAGCAGAATTAAAAAAAAACAACAAAACAGAAGAAGAGTGTGCTTTTATAGAATAAAAGACAGACGCTTGCATTTCATTCATCACGACAGCAAGGTTGATAGCAAAATACCTGGTTTGTGGTTGGAATTGCAGGCTCAGAAAATACTTTCTGCTTCTCCAGAAAGAATTTTATTCTCTCACATGAAGATGTTGTCCAACGTAAATCCCAAGACATGCCTAGATGATAAAAAATCTGCAAAGGAGACATTGACATAGCAGAAATTTGAAACAAACACTATATAAAGAAAAAAATATATTTTATATTCATTATTAGCAACCAAAAAAAAAAAAAAAAAAGAATCATGAGACCTGCACAGTGATTTAGGTACTAAAATTTCACAGGATTTCAAACCATTCAAATACCTGCTAGACTTTGTGTTGGTACCCACCAAAATCAACATTTATTGAAAGAAAATCTGTTAATATATCTACCTAGGTTTTCTAGAAGTTCAGCAACTACCAGGATTGACTAAAATCAATTCTAATGATCCAAAGAGAATTATACCAATGTCAGAAAGAACCAGAAGTTATAATTTGGACTTGATTTCCAAAAGGTTGCTACTACTAGTTTATGCTTCAAAATTTATGAAGCCATACTGGCTATTGCCCTTTATGTTAGGAGCATTGTATTACAAGTATTATAAGTACCTGGAGTTTGATTATTGTTGAGTAGATGTTTTCAGTGCTCTCTTCACTTGCACGAGAAACAGACAACACAAGCTCCTAAAACAAATGAAACATAAGTTGATTACATAAAGTCCAATTGCTGGTTTAAGGATATTAAATGTTGATGAAAATTACCTGCTTTGAATCTTTCAGTTTTCTATGAAATTCATCAAAATCTCCCTCCTGCAATGCCCTCAAGCAACTAATTTGTAGAAATAAAAAAGATTGCATTAGCAACAATTTGATGAAAATACGTACTTTTCTTGCTACCCTATTAAGTGCACTGAATACACATTCACATGTCCTACATAATATGAAATATCTATGGGTGAAAAACATTAAAAATTATACTCCTAGGTGTGATGTGAGGTTAGAATCATGAGCTACTTATTAGCCTTCTTTTATGCTTTGTAATTACTAACCTATGGTAAAGTGTGACTTGATGCAGCATAGTTCAAATGATTTCTCAATTTTGGCTATGTATTAAAGGGGGAAATGGTTTCTTTACTATTATATATCAAGAGTATTCATTTTAAATCAAGAAATTTATTATTGAAATGTTTACAATACACCAATGTCATAAATACCATATTGGTGGTTCTTTCAAGTTGGCCACTAGAATGAAATGTTCTGGTACTGGTGTGTACCACTATACCGTCTCAAGATTATTGCTAATATGTGTGTGTGTATTTGTAAAAATACAAAACCAAACTAAATATACCTTAATTTCTTTTCTTCTTCTTTTTATCTTGTTGAATAAGATTATTTTATTTATCAAAACCTTAATTTAATTTATAAATATTATTTTGTTTGTACTTTTTGGGAATTAATCCCTTAAAAAGGTGATTTGGAGAGTAAAAAAAAAAAAAAACCATAAGCCATGTTTGAGCTGGACTAGTAGTTCTACTTTGGCTCAAGACCTTGCTAAAGAACAATGTAACAAGTCCATCGCATGACTCATTTTCCGAGGTCCAAACTCCAAAGAAAGTAAAATTAAAATGAAAATAAGTCATAGCGAAACGTCATGGTCCACTTCCCACAATTTTAGAGTCTAGATCCTTCAAGATTCCAAAGGTAAATTCAATATACAATGAAGGCATAACTGATCCCAACCATTCATTAACCCCCCGCATTCACTTTCAGATTACTTCACATGCCACACTCCACCACCATTGCCGGCATTCACTTCATCTACAGACTGCTCCTAAAGTTTCAAAACTCAAATCAATAGAAAAATTGAGAATAAGATCTCCTGAATATGGCAGCCCTGTCGGAGACTAATAAAACATTGAGACAAACAGGATGACAGTGGCGCAGAACAAGATGTCGCGCAGTGGCTCAGACATGAAATTGCTGGTGACATTGTTGTGGCTTTGAAACTCATTTCATGTCAAACAAATATTTTGGCTGAAACAGCTATAAGAAACCTAAGGGCCAGTATTTTAGGCAAGATAGAACAGGGGGTTACTTGTACTAGTTGGGTGGCCAGTACGAAAAATTCTACCAGTTCCAGCCGGTAAGGTATAAAATTTAGAACTATACAATAGACTCCTATTAAAAAAAAGGACAAAACAAATTACCTATGCAAATTTTCATTGAAATGGTCACTTCTTATGTGCCGACTAGAAGATGGAGAATTTGCTCCCACATCAAGTAAAGAGAAATCCCAGTTTCCTGCACGCCACGCAGCCTCATACTACAAACAAAAATGAGGAAAATGGAAATTTTAGCATTAATTTATCCAAATAACTTACTACAACTAGAAAGATGGGTGACATATATTATTAATCATAACTTTATAACAAGACAAAATAAACAAAGAAGGCAAACCTGCAATTCAGCAAATTCCAGATCATGCTGAAACTGACCCTTCTGAGAAGTCAATCCTTGGCAATATAGGTCCAACACATGCATACAGCCAATTTGCTGCAAAGATCTAATCAGTCCTTTATAAGGTTTCCTGTGTGTCATCTCATCCTCCAATTTGGATACTGATAGATGATTTGTTGGTTGATTTTCTTCAGATGACAAATATCTGGAACTACCATCCATTTGTAGTGAGGCATCTGATCGTACTTGCAAGTCATAATATTCAAGGGCCTTGCTCCAGTTCCCCTCGTGCTCAAAGGTAATGATTTGAGAGATCAACTTTTGAAGCCATTACCAAAAGGCCACAAAAGTACAGAAGTGTTAGAATATAATTGCGAATGTAAATACAAGCTACAAACCAACACAGATATAGAGTCAAACTATTGCAGCAGAAAAAAAGTTACAAACTCAGACTTTCATTGACCAGTTTATATTTGGATGATGTTTTGGTCCCTGTCAGCTAAGCATCATCCAGAAGAACTGATGAAAGTTATATAAGTTTGCCATTACAATTGCTACTGAAGTTTGGCCATTTAGTAGTGTAAATTAAATCAAGTCATCAAATTGAGCATTAGATCCACAAAAGCTCAGTTAGATTGAATGACTTCAATCGCACAATGTTTGACCAAATCTACCAATTATATATACACTTTGGCAGTTCAACTCGCTAATTGACAAACCAACTAAATGGAGGATCCAGTCAGTGGAGAGGTGTCAAACGCATAAGACAAAGACAATTTTAAATTATCATAAAGTTTTGGCTGGGTGAGAATTAAATGCCACCACATGAAGAGTGGTAGAGTCTGTTACCCAAAAGTAGTTTGAGAATTCAACGAATAGAAACAGCAGGTCAGAATTAACTAGATAAATCAGACTCAAAAACAAGAATGCAATCAATACATCAAAGGGGTGGCCCATAGGTCACTAAAAAGAAATATGGAGTCACATCCGTGTAGACTATTCAGTGTACAGCACCCAGACAGAAGTTCAAACTCCAAACAGCATGGTAATATACACGTAGATTACCCTTGTTAATATACATACATGCATACACATATACAAAAATAAATAAATAAAGAATCTAACTAGGCATAGTAAACAATACGTCTAAGCAGGGGCCAAAAAAATTACTGATTTGCACCATTTGCCATTTATTTCCATATCAGGGACAGCAAAGGGTTGTACTATTAGACCTTTTCTCCCATTTTCCCCTTATCTCTTTTTTGTTCTGTTTGTCCTCCACAACACCCCACCCCCCCCCCCTTCCTTTTGGGTTGTTTAGGGAGGGTTTTGTTTTTTGGGGGTGGGGACAGAGAGGTACATAAAAAATCCCCCTAAGCACAGCAAAAAAGGTAGCACTACACAAATAATAAGCACTAGGGCACAAAAGATGCTAATAATGGGTCGTAAGGACATTTAGAAAGGTAAATAATATAGACTAACCTTGTGTGACTGGATGATCCCATACAAGCTGTCAGGTTCATTGATTTGAGTGACTGCTGAGACTAGTATTTCAACATGAAGTGGTAACTGGTGATCAAGAAGACCCATAAAAACAAAAAAGACTGGAATTATGAGAATCTTCAAGAATGCAGAGGAGCAAAATAGAAATAAGAACAGTTCAAATGTACTTGAAGATTACATGGATCCTTGGTGGCTGTCTATTTTTCTACAACAAATTGGACCATAAACATGATCCTGAATAGCAAAAGAAAAACCCCTCTATATCCAAAATGGGTATGACACACAGTATCTCTATGAGACTTACCATTTCATTATGGGAGAAATCTGGGCTCCCCAATATGAGGCTGTTGAAATGCTCTTCACACCAATACTCAACATACATCATAGAAGTAAAATACGAACCACAAATCTATAAAGTAAACAATCCATGTCACAGAAACTGTCAAATAAATGCTAAAGAAGTAAATGGATTGGGGCAGCAAAATTGAAAACACAAAAATAAGAAGGAAACTTCGATACTCACAACTGCTGATTTAGCTACACAAAGATAATCAATGCAAAGCCAATAAACCTGGGAATAAATGTAACGTGTTAGAAAAAAGAAAAATGGAGCAAAAAACTGTCACATTTCATGATCTCCGTAAAAGACTTAATCACAATTAAATCCAAATTTTCTTCTTTGATAAATAACTAAATCCAATTTTCATGATGTTATAAGCCAAATATTACAACATAATACGAACACAAATTTATAAGTTTGTGTGCATGTAGATAATACCTTGCCCCATAAAGATGTTGCCATTTCTACTGCACTTGATGTAGTAACTAAATCTCTGGCCTTTACTGTTGTGGAACGGGATTTTGAGCTATAACTTGAAGGCTTTGCAGACTGCAGAACAAAGCAGTATATTATTTTTTGGGAGGGGGCAGTGGGATCATCAAAAAGAACTCCAAATAAACCATGCACTGGCTAAACTAGTGTAATTAACACTCAATGGGAAGATTATCATGACCGACCCAAATGATACAAGCTGAATTCATGAGATTAAAAAAATTTGTTGAGGATTTGTGAACACATCAGTATTTTTTTTATTTGAAGTAAAGAGTGTTGGGCTTTGTGGAGCCTAGTTTATGTTTGATCCGGTTGACGACCCGACCAGACCCGAATAATGTTGCGTGGTTTTTTAATGGGAGATTTTCTGAGACTTAGTCCCTGGGCTACGGCTTGGGCGGGAAAATTTTTTGGTCAGTTTTGTAGCCCATTGTAATCCTGTGCGCAAGATATAAAAGCCGCTTTTGTGATTACGGTTTGTTACTATTGTCGTGTTTCAGAGAGAGAGAGAGAAACACTGTAGCTGCACTTTGTATTTTTCCCTGATAATAGTGAAATCTCTACAATTCCGTGGACGTAAGCAAATTGCCGAACCACGTAAATACTATCTTGTGCGTGTGATTTTTTTTTCTTTGACGTGTGTTTTCTCTATTTTTTTTTTTTTTTTTTTGTTTCTCACAGGTTGGAATTTCAGTGAAATTCCCTACAAAGAGTTTTTGTAGGTAACAGCATCAATATATGTGTTAGAGTTACTTCTTATTATTATTTTTATATTAACATGTCAATAATGTATTCTTATAATCATTCCATAAACCCTATTATAGATATGCGATGAGGTGAAGGACTGCTTGGAGTAGCTAAACCTTCTCTCTCTCTCTCTCTCTCTCTCACACACACACACATATTTGACAACAGAACTTTGTATCTCATATTTCTCCCTTCCCCTTGTTTGGATGTTTTAAAAATTATATATGGGGAGGGGAATAGATACCCCTCCCCTTTGTTTGGATGTTTTAAAAAGTAAAATGGGAAGGAGAAGAAATGATAATACATCATATAAATTGACAATTACAACATGCTCTTTTTTAATTTAAAGAAACAAATATAAATTGACATCATAAAGGTGAATAGAAAAATTTTAATACAAGTAGAATCTCTCCCCTTCCAAATTCCCCTGACTCTAGAGAATTAAAATGAGGGGTTCGGGTGTATCTTATCCCTCCAAATCCACTCCCAATAAAAAAAATCCAAACAAGGTCAATCAAAGACTCCCCATCCCCTTCTCTCTACTCCCCACCCCTCACCCTCCATCCAAACACACTATTAGGTGATAATCTCTCAAATTCATTAGCTTGTAACTCCTTTCTGCCATTGCCTTTCAAGCTAGGCATGTTTGGTCTATATTCTCCACCTTGAGGTAAGTGTTAAGAGTTGATTCTTGCTATTTATTTATATTAGCATGTTAATAAGGGTTGTTAGAATTATGGTTAAATGATTAAATTCACTATTTCTTAACAGCTTAAACTTTTGAGAGAATTGGTAATTTAACGTGGCACCAAAGCAGGAGATCCTAACTTCAATCCCTATCTTCACTCTTCACTCTACCTCCCATTTAAAACATTATGAAAATCCACATGTTGAGCCCAACTTATTGAGGGGGAGTTTAGGCCCATAAGTGAGAGAATATCAGAATTATGGTTAAATGATTAAATTCACAATTTCCTAACATCTTAAGCTTTTGGGAGAATCAGTAATTTAACAAAGGTATTCTTGTAATCATGTCATAAACCTTAATATAAATATGTGCTAAGGTGAAGGGTTGATTGGAGTAGCTTGAATCTTTTCTCAAATCTCTCCCTATCTCCATTCTTCTTTCTTTTTCTCTTTTTTACCTGTAATATCTCAGATTTCACAACTCAACCATATGAGTTGAATATAATTGGAGAAACCTAAGGAGTCTCATATACCAACATTTAAAGCAATCTATAAAGCACAGACATGCCAAAATAAGAAAAACGTCAGTGTCCAACATGAGTCCGACACAGCCACGACTACATGTTGAAGGGAATGGACTCTAATTCCCAAAACCTATGAGAAGCAAAAATAGAGAAGGCAAAGAACAATCACACAAGACAAAGATTTACATGGTCCACCACTAGGGCTACATCCACTAGTTGCAGCGATTTTCATTATGTCAAGAGAGAATAATACAGAGGCAGCTTACAAAACATCAAACCCTAATTCTGAAGCGACAATATATATAAGCCAAAGAACGAGCCTCCACTTCATGGACTAAGTCTCATAAAAAACACTTTTAAAATCATAAAGTTTCCAAGTCAAGTCTGGTCAAAACCGGATTGAACACAAACCAGGCTTAACAAAGCCTAACACATGCATCTCCCACGAGCATCTCTTTTTTTGAAGCAAAAAAAATTCATTTTTTAATGTGGACACTTTCGTAACACAAATAGGAAACACTTACAACACAAATTGGATGTTGTTAAAGATGAGAATAAAAGCCGAAGCAAGAAAGAGAGAAGAACACAAGAAATTACTTGGTACATCCACGAAATAAAGCCCTAGCGGCTACATCTTTACCATATACTCAAGTCATCAATTATAGTAAAAACCCTTAATAGGGTATATATAGAGACTAGAAGCTAAGGTTACCACAACATGGGCTTACAACATAATTGGACCTCTTGGGCCATTACATCAACATAAATCCAATTCTTTAACAAATGAAACTATGCAAAAAAAAGGGGGAAGAAAAAGGCCAGATTTGGCGACAGGTTTGCTAACCTAGCACCACCTCCATCATCTATTGAGGGTTTTAGCACAAGCCTCTCTCTCTCTCTCTCTCAACCAACCAACCTTAGATCAACCATCAGATTGGTGACCAACAATCCATCACAGCCTAACCCACCTCTTTGGGGACGAGTGACCCACAGTTAATTTTTGGACTTTCCCACTCTTACTCACACTCCTCCATTCTCTTTTCTCAGACTAAGCTGTTTTGTTTTTCTGTTTTCAAAGGTGGAAGACTAGTTGCCAGGTAGTGACTTGTGAGAGGAGAGATTTTATTTGGTTTGGACATTTTAATTAAAATTGTTTTGGAACTATTGTGGTAATATATTTTGATTTTTTTGGTTTTTTTGGTTTTAAAATTATGATAGAGATTTGGTTTGGTTATGATTGGGTAATTACTTAATATTTTTTTTTTTTATTTGAACTCTTGTTTTGTACTTTAAACAGCATTTTATGGGTATCATTGTACTTCTTTGGTATTATTACTACTTTTAAATTAATTTTAGATAGTTTTACAAACATTTTGCCTAAAAATAAATATTAATTAATTAATTTCCATGTCCTAGTTTTTTAGTGTTCGAAACATCAGTCTATCAAGCACAAAAATGCAGATTAAACTCTTGAAGGCAAACACATTGTGAATGCGCTTATATCCGTGTGTGTGCGTGTGTGTGTAAGATAAAGAAAATAGGACTGGCTCACCCCTCCTAACACCCCACTTGGCTGAACGAGCACTAAGTAATGACCCATAGAAACTTTGACAGCTTATGATTGACGGAATTAATTTGTTTGTCTTATGACAATTAATTTATACAAAACCAAATAAGCAAAGCCTCATCCCGTCAAAAGCAATGTAAAGACCAAAATCAGGAAACTTTGTCCCAACTTTATCTATACTTATTTTCCTCAAAACTCTTTCTCAACAATCATAGCATCAACAAAATAAAAAACCTCTTCTGAATTATCTTTTTCCTTCATATATTTCTGATAACCCAAAGCAAATTTAATAAATAAAGCTATATATATTTAGCACAAACAAATGCATCACAAAGTCATGAATTAAGTGGGAATTGATGGATGTAGTCTTAGAGGACAATATTTTATTTATTTACTGAATTTAAAATTTAACAATCTGAGAAAATCTAAGAACTCAAGGATGGTTTAACAAATTCACCTTAGAACCTTCCCTCTTTGATGGCAGAGAAGAACTTTCCATGACATGACATAATCGGAGTTCATTAAGGGCATTCAAGAAAACTTGAATTGATTTGATCAACTTATTAGACTCTGTGAATATATGTTCCTGCAACTGCAAGTGAAACCAAGTTAAAAAGCAACTTTGTGAGAGCAACAATGCAAAAGATTTAGCAGAATGGCACATCAGACTATAATTACGTTAAGCTTAATTGTAATGATGCTGATGCACATTTGTCAGTGAACAACTCAACCACAAAGCCAATACCCAGCTACTTGCAAACAGTTACAAGGGCCAGTACAACCTAGTGCAATGTACCTTTGTTTCTCATGCATAAAGTGTTTGCATATTGTCCTCAAATGGTTCCACATCCAATATACAAGAATTATGTTAAATTCTTAATCTTTTATCTCTCTTTGGATATCACTTGTCCTTGTCAAAATCCTCCTTTCAGAATGTCTGCTGCTTCACAAAGCAGTTGGAATTATAGAGCATGGTTGACCTTACACTCACCTCATGATATCTTCCCATTTTATTTGAGAACAAGAAAAGGCATAGCCCACAAACAAGAAACAAGTGACACAATTCTTTCCACAGACACTCCCTCTGAGTTATTGCCTCCCAAAGAGTGATCGGTTTTAAACAGAAAATGTCTAAATATTCTACTGATTTTAAAAGTAAAATAAACTTCAAAAACTTATAACTAGAAACCAACCAAAAGAGCTCAAGAATACAACCTGCAAGGAGATAGTTTTGTGAAGACCAGCTTCCAAATCTTTCCTACCAGCCAGATTGACAATAACACTTGGTAATAGAAGCTCAGCAACCTCAGCTTTCAACAACACAATTTCCTGACATAATCTGCATACAAAAATTGAACCTAATTAACCAAAATATGAGGCAACCATAATGAATACCAGTAAAAAGAATTTGGTTTAGGAACTCTCAGGATATCTCTAGGAAGTATAAATACAATACCTTAGAATCACATCACTGCAATATCCAATTAGCGCGTACACAAGTGGACAAATCCACATCTCGAAGGTTTTACCCTGTGTCACCCATACAGTAGATTTCTCCAACGAAATTGCTTCAGCTGATAATATAAATACAATCATATTAGTGAATATTCAATGCACTAATCATCAAATAAAGAAAAGCCAAAAAAAGAAGAAGGGGAGATCTATACTCCAGAGGATAAACTAAAATGTACCAAGGAAATAAAATCAGAATGTGAACTATAACAAACTGAAGGCATAAATTAGCCTAGTTCCAGTTTTTTTTATTCGGATGATAGTTGTGAAATACTGAGGCACTTACAGTTCCAATAAAAAAAGATGGCAGAATTATGATAATTAAAGAAGGGCCTGCAAAGCTGGGCTTCTTTGGGCTACATGATTAATAAATACAAGATAGTTATCATCCTTACTCAAACACTTGTTGGATGACATTATATCCATTCCAAATTGATAATCCTGAACATCACTTGTCAACTATTATATTTAGATCTCTTCAAATCCTTTTTACTTCGTTGTCACCAGAGACATGGTTATGCAACAATTTGTCGTTTAATTTTAAAGGCTACTCCTACATATGGAGGACTCCACATATACATAGTACATATGAATATGTGTGTATTTTGATAGGAAAATACAGGTAATGCAAGTTTAAAACCAACGATTCAAGGCCAAAATAAAGGATCAAAGAACAATCATTTTCTGTAGTCTCAATAAAGAGACCATAAGAGGAATTAAAATAGAGTAGAAAGGAGATGGACAAAAAAGAGGAGTGAAGACAGAGAAGAAAACTTCTAATAAGTTTCGAAGGGGTGGAGGGTGTAACAGAGGTTCACTGGAAAATATAAAGCACATGGTTAACAGGCTATTGAAAAGAAACAACCAAAAAGCAACTGAAAAAAGAATCATTCATCCACCTATCCTAAGAGAAAGAAAAATGTTGACTATAATGAGTGAGTAAGAGCTGACAACACCATGTAATTACAGTTTAAAAAAATTACCAAAAACACTTCCATAAGGAAGAAGCATCACATGCAAAAAATCACATCAGAAATACAAATAAGCTTCAAAAAATAGCACCATGTACCTTTGAACTTCCTTTCCAGATCCAAAAGGAACTTTTCCACTAGATCGATGTTTATTCCTTTTGAGTGAACCTGCAAGACGAACAAATATACATGAATTTTCAATTTTCACAAAATGTTGAAAGTAAAAGTTAATTTGCACACTAGGTTCCAAAATGGTTGATTCATCATCTTTTGGTTTTCCTCTGTAATCAAAATAATATTTCACAAAAATCTCATACAAATTTGATTCCAAACCCCACCACATTGCATCTAATTCCTAACCACTGAAAGTCCCTAAAAATAACTTTGACTCATCGTTAACGTGGAAAATTCAATATGAATCAGTGATAAAAGTAGTGATGCTGATGAAGCTGTTACTGATACCCCTAACAATAACATTTGAAGCCTTTAAGCCAAAACAAGAACCTTTTTACCATATTGCCAAAAAGATTTTATAGCATTTTATGGCTCAAAAAAAAATAATATTAAAAAATAGAAATTTAAAATAGAAGAATACTTGCCTCAATAAGAGACCTCTCATAAGAATCAAATGATATTAAAGCTCTTTGACCACTTTCAGTTGAAAGAATTCCCTGGTTTAGGCGAAGAAACAATCATAAACACATAAATGCACTACAGTACTAGAAGATAATTCAACAGGAACAAAGTCAATCTTGCAAAATAAACACCTTTATATGAGGCACTGTTAGTAACAAAATAAGATTATGAACAAAAGGAACACATGCAAAGTTAATTCTCAAACAAAACATTTTGAACACAGGTCCTAAAACTAGATTTCCCACATATACATTCAACTGTCATGAGCTTCAAAGTCTAGAAACGGAAAAAAATAACATGACAGCTACCACAAACCTTAAGGAGTACGCAGCAGGAGATCACTTTGTCAAAATCTTAGATCGTCATACAATAGCATGTAGGTAAGTATTTCAACTAAGGGAACCCAACTTTTTTTTCTAAATAATTATGTTGACAATTTAGGGAGAGTGGTGATTTTTAGGTTCAAGTCCTGCCAGCAGCATTTTCATATCAAAAAAAAAGGGAGAGTGGAATCAACGCACTTTTGAAAGGAGGAACACTCTGTTGGATGTGCGGCGTTTTTTCTTTTGTTCTTTGTATGATTAGATGGATATGATAAGCAGTCATTCTTTCTCTTCTCTTATAGAATTTTTAAATCTTTGTACTTTCTGTTGTTTCCTGTCCCTAGTATACTACCTGTGTACATGAAGGCTTGCTTGTTGTTTTTCAGTTCTTTTCAATGAAGCTTCATTACTTATCAAAAAAATTTACTATTATCTAGTCTTTCTCATAACTATTCCAAATTTTTGAACAATAATGATATAATTGAAAATCATATCATGCCTCAATGCAGTCCTAAAGGCATATCCTTACCAGAAATTTCTTCATCTTTTTTAGAATAACTTATGTCCTCTGCCTTATTCCCATCCTGATAAGCTCTCCGATACTTTCCATGAATCTCCAAGTCCTTGCATTTCATTTCCCCCAATCTACATCCCTCAATTATTACTCTCATCAACATTGTAACACTCTAATCTAAACTTTTCCAATGAGTTTTTCTGTTGACAATTTTCATCTTTAATTAATCAATTGATCAACTACAAACAATCTGTTAGCTTTTACAATGTTCCTTATGTTAAGAAAGTGGATGATGAACTAAAACTCCATTGGTCTGTACATTTTACAATATTTACAATTACAGTTCTCTTTGTAGTAATTTTGTCTTGTAGCCCTTCAACAACTCTAGTCTTAATGGCTAACATTTTGACTATGCATTTAAGAGTAGTAACCATATTTTAAACCTTTCCATTTCCATCATCACTTTTCTTAAACTAAATAATATCTGCAAAAGATAAAGAATAGACACCAAGAGTCATAAAAATATATTAATCATAAGGTGCAGGCTAACTTGCCAGACATCCCACCTTCACCTGGGATTGGTTGTCCCATTAAGGATCAAGTTACACCCTGTAGAACATTTAGTTATTTTTACATCCAAAAATGACTTCCTGTGCAAAACAAATACCGCGAAACCCTCCAGTCAAACTAATATCCTCGCCATCCTCTCTTGCTCCATGTACCAAGACAACAGAGGAAAAAGGACTGTCTCATCTTAAAAATTTTGAAACTAATTTCATTGAGATTTAAATAAACAAACATGATTTTGTTAATCGAATAGCTAATGAAGATATTATTTTATACCTTACCACAAGCCTTCAAAATAATAAGTTAAAAACTCCCCCCCCTCCCCCCCAAAAAAAAAAAAAAAATGATTATCTCTTGTTTTAATGAATTTTGTATTATACAACCAAATCACAGGCCAGGTATCAAGCATGTTGAGAGGGGGGGGGGGGGGGAGAGGGGGGGAAGCAAACATAGTGCACAAAACTATGTAGTTACGTCTATCACTCACCCGAAGAGCTTGTGATGTCATATCAATTATTTTGACAGAATCATCCATCAGATACTTTTTCAGAAGTTTCAAAATAGCCATTAAAAGTTCATCAGATATGCCAGTAACCATGTGAAAGTTGATTCCTGTAGCAGTGTCATGATTAATTGGTTGGCAAACATGAATGTGACTAGAATCTCCAGGCAAATGGAAAACAACACAATGTGGATCCCCAATACCAACCTGCAGTCACAATCAACAGAGATTATGTCACAAGCCCAATTACATGAACCTGTAATAAAAAAATATGAAGTGAAACTATCTAATAATGATACCCTAGAAATGAAATCCGACACCAATGCTCTAACACTATCAGCATCATCTGAACCACACATACGGACAAGAGTCCAGACTGCATGCACTATCTCATGGTCACCATTCCAATATCTATCTGTCACAAGATCTTCTGAATCCTTTCCACTCTGACAAGTTTCACCCATGAGTAACTTCTTGTGCAGTGCTTGGAGACTGCAAGAATATACCAAATTTATAAAGGATCTCACAAGCCATGTAAGATCACAAGTTTTCAATTAACAGAACTAGAACATTGCAAATTGAATAATTTAATAATAGGCAATCAAACCAACTTTCTAGTACATCAAAAGTTGATACTCTTCACCAAAAAAGAAAGTTCATACTATGCAATTCTATTCCTTATTTTGAACATTTAAAGCAATATCATTTTATAACTTCAGATTTGATGTACTTCATGAGTACAGACAACAATGGTAAATAGGAAAATCACCTCCACAAAAGTAACCTCGGTGGAAGATAGGAAGATCTCTTCACGAACTGAAAATGGGACCAGTAAAAGGGGAAAAAAAGTGAAACAAGGTGTGAACAATATCTAATTACTTGAACACCAATGTAAACCTTTTAAAAGCTGAACACATTCTACCTTCAATAAGTGGTCTCTTGGAGAGTAGGCACGGCATAATTCCTGATGGAACTTTCGTATTTTATCAAAGATATCTATTTCAGGGAATGGTTCCAATTCCTGCCATAAAGATATCTTTGTCAATTTTCAGACAATATTTCAACTAAATTGAGTTCAAGGCTTAATTACAAATGAAATAAATCTACTTCTAAAAACCTTACTCTGATGTAATCATAAAAGGCTGGATCAGAATCTACAGTTAGCTGGAGTAACAAAGATAAAACTTGAGACAATCTAGTTCCAGAATCCTCCCCATTAGCTTCTGATGGAATGCAACAAGCCACCAACTTTGACACCAAAAACTGCAACACACAATCAGAGGAGAACAGTAACTTTTGACTGAGAAAAAGGGCAATCTACTAAAGATCTTATGATCAATATATGACATATACCTGAAGTTGTTCACCCAGCACACTGATCATTTCCTCAGATGGGTTACTTTTAAAAGTCCTCAGCAATGCGGAAATGATACCACAGCATTGGTCTTGTAAAGCATGAGAACTAATGAATTGCCCAATTAAGTTGAAAAGATAACTGCATAAATTTAACATTAGAAAATCTAAATGAGAAGTCATATTGACTGCAATGTGACATAATTGAACAAAATTAGCACTGTATAACATGAAAATTAATTAATAGCCCAATTTTCAAACAACAATACTGTAAAAATTCACAGCATTAAGTGAAAATATAATATCCACCAATCATAAAGAAAAAAATAGTGAAGCACTCCCCGACCTAGAAAATCCAAAATATTTTTAAGCCAACCAGAAAGCAACCTTCACAAATTACATTAAGAACATCCAGCAAGTGATCATCCTCTTGACCTTTTCTAATTAATCATAGAAGCTAAATCCAAAGAAGGAAGTTAATTCTTTCTCCCACAAGATGAAGTCTAATACCCTCACTAATAATTGAAACTTGGAGAACAACTTCAAAAAAGAGAAGGGGGGGGGGGGGGGGGGGGGGGGGAGAGAGAGAGAGAGAGAGAGAAAGTAATTATAAAACATAGATAAGAAAGAAGAGAGAAGAAAAGACAACAAAAGTGGCTGCAAGCTGACTTCAAATCTACTTGAACAGAGCTAGTAAAATAAAATCTTTTGAAGCCTAAATCCAAACCTCTAGGCCCCACAACATCTGAGAAGACTTTTTGAAAGGGGATTTTAAACATATGAGGCCTTAAACAACAGCTCCACTTCCTGTGCACCTCAACCACATCTTAACAGACCAAAATAGATACTAATGGGTAAATTCTAAGTACTTCACATTAACAACTAAAACATAAAGCTTTTCAATGTAAACTCACTTGGAAGTACTTGAAACAGCAGCTCTGTGCCCGAGAATATTTATAAGAACCTCAATTCCAGCCAACCGATGACATTTATGCCTATGATGAACAGCTGCTGCTATTTTATAATGCATTTCTACTATAAACTGCACAATGCAAGGAAACTCTAAGAAATAAGAAAGAGACCTGGAATTTGCATGAAAAATTTCAGAAACACAGAAACAGAAAAGCATATTAGATGAAAATGCAACATCACCATGAAAACTCTATCTGGGCGAAAAATGTTAATCTTATCGACAACACCAGCAGTTATAGGATTGTCCTCCCTGCATGAGTCCAGTAAGAACAAATATGAATATAAGGCTCCACAAAGGAACACAGAGAAATCAAAGAGTGTAGAAAGGCAATGCACATTTCCAAAAAACCATCAACAACTGTTTGAACCGCATGCACAATGGTATCCTTGGAAAATAAAGGGACCGGAGGATCTGATGCACAAGAGGCTAGAGACAGAATGTGGCTGACAATAGATACCTACAAATATTAAAGAAGCCAGACAACAAATTATAACTAAAGAATCTTTAAAAAATTCACTCAGTCCTGACTAACAAGAAATATGAATTAGTTTTTAATCAACTATAATATAGATCAGAACAAATCAGCATTTGCATAACAAACCTCTCATGGAGAGATGCACATGGAAATTAGTGATGATGTACCATTGGGCTGGATGGAGAAGAAAATTCCATTGTCAATGCCCTAAACTAGCTCATAAACCCTACTAAGTTTAAGAAGTCCTTCTAATCCAATAAGAGTCCATGGAAGTCAGCTGATATATAATAGATTATTGTTTTGCCCATTTATGTCTTTTCAGGATTTTTAATTAAGGTTTTAATGTAGGGCCAGATTTAATCAATGGTGGGGCCAGAGTTTTTTTTCTTAGGGTTTTCTTTAGCATTACAAAAAAAAAAAATGTAATTCTAATAAATAACCTTCAATAACAATAACCAAGCCTTAGTCCAGACACTTTGGGCTCAAACATGGATCCTCAACAAACTAGTAGGGGTTGGCCACATGTATTCTTTTCCACCATTCCATTCAATCCAAAGTCTTACTCTCTATTACTTCCTTAATTGACACATCCTTTTTTTACTACTTCTATTAATGTTATTTTTGTTCTTCCTCGACCTTTTTTCATTCCATTAACTTGAATCAATTCACTTTTTTTGGCTGGTGCATTAATTGCTATTCTCTAGATATGACCAAACCATCTCAAAAGTTTAAACTAGAAGTTACCTTGATCTTTAAAAGAATTTCCTCATTTTGATAGGAAATGGTAAAATTCAGCTTGTTCCAAAAGTTTAAACTAATAAGAAATAGTAAATTTAATCATTTAACTTTTATTCTAATACTATCCCTCACGTGTAGGCCCAAACTCTCTTAATATGTGGGATCTAGGACGTAGAATTTTTAATTTTTTAAATTGGAGATAAAGTGGAGACAACTTTTCAACTCAAGATCACTTGCTCCAATACCATGATAAACTACCACTTGTCCCAAAAGATTAAGCTGATGGGAAGGGTGAATTTAATCGTTTAACCATTATTCACTCACATTTAAGAATATGCACATTTAACAATATGGCAAATTAGGAGGAAGACACCCAGCATACTCATCAAACCAAAGATATGATGTATCGGTGACATGCATTTTTCAATAAAATTTACTCATTACTTATCCAAAAAAAGAAAAAGATTACACAGTTCAAAGAGCATGAGACTATGTGATGTCTTTTAAATTAGACTAATATTTTTATGCATGTCATAGATCTTAAACTTCCTGAATCATTTATATATATATATATAGAGAGAGAGAGAGAGAGAGATGAATAGCAGGAGCAAACCATATGTTTCTTTATGAGTTTGTCTCGATCACTCTCAGATATCTCAGCAAGACGCAAAATTGAACTCTGAAGCACAACTGCTCCCTTTTCCCACCCAGATTTCTTACTGCAATGCAATGCCATACAAATAGCAAAGATTGGCACAAAGTGATTTTTGACCAGAACTGCCAACGGGTGACAAGCAACCTGGTATCAAACAACCATCAGATTCAATGACAAATTTACAGGGAAATATATTTTTAAGAAGACAGATAAAAGAACCAGACACCAGCACAATCAACGAGCAATATACAGAACACAACAGTTATAACTTATATATTTAACAATGACATTCTAGAAACTCAAGTATTCAACAAAGAAACTTGATATCAAGCTGAAATTAGAGGTTCCCATCCCCTTGTTATAAAATGAGATAGATATTAGAATATGTTCATACCTTAGCGACCCAGCTTAGGTTGGAGATATCCCCATGTAGGACCAGAGCTGGAAGAAGCCAATGGCAACAATACTGTATGAAATAACTAGGTTCGGCATCTGAAACAAAAAGTTGACGTATCTACATTGAACAGGTGCAATGTGGTCAGATGGAACACTTATGGACGCCATAACACAGACCAAGAAAAATCCATTAGAAGAATATAAACTTTGTTAGGATCATGGTTAAGTGATTTTGTTCACCATTTTTTAATAACTTAAGTTTTTGGGACAATTAGTAATTTAACATGGTATTAGAGCAAGATACCCTAAGTTCAATGCCTGTCTCCACTCAATCTCACATTTAAAATGTTAAAATCCCATGTGTTGGACCTCACTTATTAAGGAGGAGTTTGGGCTCACACATGAGGGGGAGTGTTAGAATTATGGTTAAGTGATTAAATTCATCATTTCTTAATAGTTTAAGCTTTTGGGAGAATCAGTAATTTAACAAACTTTAAATAGTCAACAATGGATTGATAATGTCGAAATTTCAATACAGGTTGGAGTTGAGCTACCAGCATTGCATACACATAAAGGCACTACACAAGCAACTGAATATTCAAAGCATCAACTTTGTTTTCAACATTAATATAACAAAATAACATATTGGTGGTCAAATAAAAAGGGACTATAGGTTAACACCATTTAGACTTATAAAGTTCACAAATGCATTTCATCAAAAAAAAATTATCAGTTTCATGAATCATTTTTAACTAAAACAAATGAAAAATATTGGATTTTTGAAATAGTTCATATCAAAAGGCACCAACTCCAATTAAACCACCAAAATAAGTCAAACAGGTTACAACACACTATATCAAAAAGCTACCAAAGCATTCAAATAGTGAATTCTCTGAAATTCCCACAACTCCAAATATTTTCCAAGATTTGATTTAATGTGTGTGTGTTGAAATTAATTCTTTTTTTATTTATTTATTGCTAAGCGGTGGCAGGGTCAGAATGTGACATGTTAAAATGCAATACAATGAACAGGAGATGGACATGCCACATCAAAGGATAAAGCACAAGACATAGTTGCAATAAAACAGGCATAAAAATCAATGTAGTTTAGGATAAACTCAAATCAAGAAAATAATCATTGCTTAATCTATTTCTCAAACAGAAGATCAAACACATTGGTTAGCTTAAAAACAGAAGCATCCAGTACGGCAGTATATGACTTAAAGAATTAACCTGTAAAGAATTTGGTTCCTGGCAATATAGTATAAAAATGCATACTTAAAACCTTTTCTCCTTTTCTTTTTTTGGTAAAAATACATACTTAAAACATAATATTCAAGTTTCCCGTCAAGCATATATATCAATATCTTTGAATTTTAAAAGATCCATGCCTTATGAAACAGAAACAATTTGATTACGGGGTAGAAATTATGCGACCCTGAATCATTTCCAGTTCAACAAAAGGACAGCTTTTTGAAACACTTGAAACTGAGGTCACCCTACTTTGTATTGGAGAATGTCATGTAAAAATAATGCAAGGAGGAATATCACAACTTTATTTACAGTTTATAAAGTGGGAAACAACTTAATGTTTCTTTCTAAGGGAGCAGATGCCATCCTTGTCTGATTCCTAAATCAATACATTAAACCATAGACACATATCGGCCCCTAGTAATTTTGTGAGCATAGTGTTTGTGTCAACTCCTTTTCCAACATGTTAGGTTGTATTTAAGAAAAGCATCAATTCTAGATGTTCTTCCCTTTGTCTGGTCTAAGAAGACAAAAGGGGAAAGTCGTAAAAGGACAAACTTACAAAAAAAATCAAAAAGCTAGTACAAACTTATAATTTAATTTTTTTTGATGTACTTCAAGACTTTAAATTTCGTCTCCCTATCTCTACAAACTCTGTCCTCAAATTAACTGAGGTGCAACCTATATGCCAAATATGATAGCAGTTTCCCTATCCATGTTGGAGAAAACTATATTATCAATGAGGGTTGTTCACACACACTAAGACAAACATTACCTCCACAAGTGCAACTAAGCTTACACCACAAGCAACCCAGCAAAAGAGAATTGATCCCATTAGTTCCTCCAAATACTGACAAAGAACACAGGAAATTCAAGAATATCAGAGAAGTGCTTCAACTTTCAGGAAATTTAAGTCCATTAAGATGAATGTTCTCATAGATCCTTTAAAAACTAAATAGTTCAATTAGTTTCATGAAATTTTAGACACTACCAAAAGAAGAAAATTATATTCATTACCTTCAGCATAGATGTGTACTTAAGCTGTCTGGATAGATTATGAAGTACTGCGTTGACCAATTCCCTGAAAAAAATAAAAAATAAAAAGGCTGCAAATAATAAGAAACTAACCATTACTAATTGATAATGCAAACCATAGAAATAGGATGGATTTTATACCTCTGACAAGGATCAATAGCAGCAACTGCACACATCATAAATACAGCCTGGATGAACCATCAAGAATCACGAATAAACATAATGAGTTGATATAGATGCATGAATTTGAAATTCCAATAACAGGATTGTAGCAAGTTTTAAACATCCTAGGCATTTTTTATACGCCACACCATGGAAAAGAAACAGATCGGTAAGAAAAAGACTACTTATATGCAAAGTATGTATATATGTATATATGAACATGCATTAAGAAATAATCCAATCTTCTACCAGCATATTGAATACCCTCCAATAGCTATGATGAAACTTATTATCTAACTCTTGTTAAGGGGAACAAATCAATCAACTCTTGATGTTGTCTTCTTTGCCTCAACATCAAGATGAGAGATGCCAATAAACAAAGATTTCGTGTATAAAGGCAAAAAGGCATTGAAGATTCAGGTAGTAAGATGCTTTTTGGAGATTGACCACTTTACCAATGGTGAATTGTTTAACAATAATGAATTGGCCTTGTTCAGAATTCAATTCATGCTCATCCATCATGAGAAATTACCTGGTATCCATCCACTTTGATTGCACTAAATCTTAGGTGGAGATCTGGTAACCTTCATTATTGACGCTTTCAAGGAAGCTAGGCATTACAAGAATGGACATCTTCACCACCATTTCATATTCTTTTTTTTTTTATTGGTAAATTCAGATATGTAATGAATAAATATGCATATGCATATTAATTTTTCATTTTGCATAATTGGGAAAAAAAAATTTGGGGGGGGGGGGGGGGGGGAAGGGTTGGTTCATATTCTAATTACTGCGTCTTTGATTTTTCTTTGTATTTACCTCATTGTCCTTTGCCTCACATAAAAAAATGCTCTAAATAAATAAATAAATGAAAAGGCACTATGTATACCTCCAGCTCTACTTTCTCACTATAAAAAGCAATGTGCATTAGAGTAATAATAACAGTTTCCAGCGTGGGTTGAGGCTGAGGACCAGCAGCTAGGACCTCCCTTGCTGTAACAAGTTTTTCTTTTGAGGAAACCACCAATGTAACACCAAAGTTCGAACTAGAAGAGAATATTAATAGACGTTAGTATTGAGAATCACTTTTTCGAAATCTAAATATCAATCTCTGTTAACCAAAATAACATTCACATTCATAGAAGAATCTAGTGACAGTAATATATACGGTTGCAACCACATGACAATAAAATATTGACCATAACAAGAATAGGGCTTTATCAGTGCAAAATTCTATTTGATTCTGTTACTTCTCTTATGATTCAGCACTTCGAGTCTCTAGTGATGCAGGTGGCAAAAGGTTGGTCTTGTTATATTTTTGTGGTATTTTCTTTTAGTATTCAAGGGTCTTTTTGGAGCTTTAAGGTTTTCTAGAACGGCTTGTAGTTTCAGACCATTGGGTCGTTTTACTTTGGGTTTAGATATTTTATTGGGCCTTTTTTTTTTTCTTTGTGGTTTTTAATGGTTAAAAATAAATAAATTTACAGCTATAATGGTGTAGAGGTTTGTTTGATGCAATCCTTCCCTAAGCAATGTCAATGACCAAAGGTGTAACGCCTGCAAAAACTAGGTGCAATGCCACTTATCAAAAAAAATATATGCAATATCTAGATTTATCATTTTTTTATTCCTTTCTCTTTAATTTCCAGTAACCTGAAGTCTTGCAACTAGATCATAATTTCCAGTAACTCTGCATTACTGAGTTATTGCTAACAACCAACCAGATCTGCTTTTCTTCCTTTTTCACACCTTTTTCGACTGTTGAGCTCCAAAATATACCCAGCTTGATACTCCCTAATTGAATCTCAATCAACCTATTTTTCCAGCATTACCAACCACAAATCCCTAACCCCAACAACCCTAACTCCCTCAAATACATGCTGCAAAATTAAATCCTCCATCCTTAATTCCTATTTGCGGCCCCATGAAACCCTTCATAATTTAATATTTCCAAGTGCATTTTAAGTCATAGGCCAACTACGTCTTTCTTCTGCATAAATTCTAAATTTTTTTAACTAGTAAATTACACACATACCCAATGGATCTTGAACCCATAGGTTTTCCACTTAATATTAAAACTGGTATTTCTGCAAAATGACCATCAACTTATTCAAAGAGAAATTTTTAGGAAAATGGTGGAAGTAATAGTTGAATATGACTATCCAATATTATTATTTAACAATTAAAATCAACAGCTTTCAACAGTGACCTGGTTTACTGATGGCCTTTCTAATATTTAAAAATCCTGAAAATCCTTAATAACAGTAATGGTTTCAACCAAATGGGGAAGAATAAGTGAAGTTGGTAGTCATGGTTCAATCTAGCAAACAGAAATATAAAAGAGGTACAAAATTTAGGCAGCAACTCAATAAATGAGTACATGCATTAAGGCATTGCAACAAAGCAAATAAATGGGCACCAAAGAGAAATCACAGCTAATGATGATCAGACTGATTAGAGAAGGTAACAATATCCATAACGTACTTTTGGTGATAATCATGATGTACATTTATGCTCAAACTAAGAGACTAACAGAGAGTTGTTATCAGGAATGAGATCAGGTGAAAATCTGATTTGATTTGCATTTATGGATTATGGTAATCTAAAGACATCAGCATCACAGATTCACAGACATTCTTGCAGAAGACAATTTCAGTTCACCAAAATGTCAGAATAATGCTGACATTCTCCTTGCGACATGTATTGCTTCTCCCTAAAGACAAAAATATCCACTTGCCAAAGAATTCAATAACAATATCTACCACTAGGATGGCCTCAAAAAAATTAGGAATAACCACGACAGGCACATTAAAGCAAATCACCCCCCCCCCCCCCAAAAAAAAAAAAAAAAAAAAAACAAAACAAAACAAAAAGGTCAACATCATATAGTAAATTTTGTGGTGGAACACACCAAATATCCTGGAATAGCTCTTCATGACCATCCCACGTTTGGAAAAGCACACCAATTCGTCTAGCAAGGAAAAATCTAACTCGATAATCAGGATCTCGAAGCAACATAAGCAACCCTTCAATCATTGCCTGTAAACAGATACACAACAGCAAACATATAACAAAGAATTGAAAGAAATACCAAAAAACAATGTATGCAATTAGAGAGAGGGTCAAAATGGCCTCAGATATCCTGAACACCAAAATTACAACCTTAGGGCTAACAAACTAAATTCCCAATCATTAAAGTCCATATGAAATCTCATATCCCAGCTCCTCCTTCCCCCCCATGTCATCATACCAACAAAGAATCCATTGACACCTCTCTAGCTAATGAACAGTAAATGCCTCCCTCAAAGGCTAATCTCCACACCAATTGTCGTGCCAGAATCGGACCCAACTAACAATACCTACTTCAAAGTAAAAGTATTGTAAGAACCTATCCCACCCTTCTCACACTTGTAAATACCTCAGGCTATGACATTGCAACTTAAGACAGATTCATAAATATTAATCCTACTCATGAGAGCAGACAGAAACAAAAATGACTAACCAACTTGAGAGTCAGTCAACGACAGGCAGACAGGCAATAGGTTTCCCATCTAGAAATCTGACTCTAACCAACCCGTCTAACTCTTAGTCGTCCGTAGCAATGCCACCATTCGTAGCTCTCTGCCACTCTTTGCCACTCGAGATTTGCCAAATCTCATCGGATCTAGCGAGATCTCTGCCACACTCCACCATCGATGAGAAAGGCAGCTGGTTCAACTAATCTCAATCATAGAAATTTTAAGTCCATCAGTCAGCATCAATAGTGGGTTTTTGAGACCCAATCAAGTCGAATTGAGTGGCAGGTTGGTGGGGAATTCGAACAAACCTAACCCATGGATACACCTAGTGGCAAAGATTCTTTTTTTTTTAGGGTGGGGGGGAAGGGGGGCAATAAAATTTAGCATGACAAAGAGTTATAGCTCAAACAGTACCTCCTCTACCCCCCTTCCCAATTAAAATAAAAATAATAATAATAATTTTTTTTTAAAAATCTTTATAGGGCTTCACGTTTTAGCCCAATATCTTGTTATCTTGAGCCTCATTTACTGAAATCATAGAAAACTCAACACATAGCAAATCTGCACATTGTTTGCCATAAACCTACAATTTTCTTTTGGTCCTCCAACCTAAATTTATGGAAATCCTTCTGGGTGACATCATGAGTAAATTTAAATATCCCACTACCCCCACCACCCTCAGCACTCACACCAATAATTGTGTCAAAAGATAATCACCTGACCAATCTGCGGACAAAGTAAAACAAAATCACATGTGCAATCAATCAGCTTAACACGACCAAACCAGTCAAGAAGATCTAAGTCAGCAACTTTATTCACCAGATCTCCAAGATGTGTCAATCTCTGCAAAGCAAATCAAGAAGTTTCTCAATTGAAGTTTAGATGAATACCATAATTACAATCACACAACAAAGGCAACCCAGCAACATTCATCATGATAAGTCAGAAATAGAACAAATTCAAATATCTCATTTAATTAAATTTTCTCCTCTCCCAACATATTTATTTAATACCTATTAATTGGTAAGTAAGTTAAACACACCCAGTGGGTTTTGAACCCATGACCTCACCCTCCACCCACACTTATGAGAGGAGGGAGTGCATTTGAGCTAGGGTTCATTGGCAACAAGAAGATTTGAAATACCTGTTTAGAATCCTTCTCCCCCAAAGATGGGCCAGCATATTTATCCTTTCTGACAGTCACCACGGATAATAAAGAAGCAAGCAACCCGTGCATAGCAGCAAGTATATTAACACAGTTGAGCTTAAGACTCACTTGCATTTCAATCATGTCATTAAATAAATTCACCTGCAAAATAACGCAAAGGATCAAAAATAGTACAGCATATTATTATTTATATCTTAATTGATTGTTAGATGAAATGTATGCAAACAGCATCAAGTTATTCTCTTACCAAGTCTGTAATTTTTGTTGAAGAGGACCAGTAAGGATGTTGACACAGATTGTATAAGATCTTTTCACACACCTGAATTAAAAAATAGAACCTTTAACACATCAATTAAGAAAAATTTTACATAAATTTATATATGTGGAATATACCTTCCGATCAGATTCTTTTCCCATGAGTTCAAAAAGGATATCCCATGTAACAATAGGTAAAACTGAGAAAAAACTCGAAATGACTGATATAATGCTGAACTTCCACTTCTCTGAAGAAAAGGATATGCCAGTGGCAATCTTCACACCAACAGTTAAAATATCCACATCTCTGGAATCTTCATTCACATCCAACTCCATATCCATGATCCTACTTTTATTACCATCAGATGCGAAAGAATTTTGTACAGAGTTATCAGATACAGATAAGTCCTGCAAGATATTCTCAGAACGGAAGTTCCTTATACATTCAGAATATTCTTCATATAGTTTCACCAGTGCATGTAAAAGCCTTTCCATGGATTGCATAACTGACCCATAGAGGAATACATCCAAATCATCTTGATCTCTCCATTTCATGAAAATCGGACAGCAAATGAAACTTCGCAAGGATGCAACCAGAGTGTTTGTTCCACCAAAAATGGAGTCAGAGCCTAAGCAACTGAGAGATCGAAAATTAGTGTAGTTTCCTTGAATGACACTACGAGCATGATCTAGCAACTCTAACAAGCACTTGCCCATTTCAGAGAGAAATGGTGAAACTTCTTCACTTTTCCTGAAAAAATTAACAAAGCCTGTAAGCATACATAACAGTGAAGAAACACAAGGGGCCAACATCAGATGCCAATGGATGCAAAATATCAAAGTACAACACCATAATGTTGATATTGCTGAATGCCTTAAAGATCCTACATCAAGAATCTAATTTAGTGCAGAATGCCTAAAGATCCTATATCAGAATTGGTATCAAAGCTCATTCAAGCTACTGTCCTGCATCAGAAGATGACACAAACCTCGTGAAACATGAGCCATATATGAAGTTTGAAAATAGCGCGCATCTAAAGAATATATCTGAAATAGGACTCTTTTCAATTTCCTTGTCCACAAGAGATCCAAGAATATAAGTCTCCATTTCCTGCAGCAGCTGATCTCTCAACTGACGGGGAAGCCGTACACCCTGATGGCTTTGAAGGGGGGAAACCTGAAAAAAATAAAAGAGAGGGATTTATCCAAAATTTATCATATAAAATCCAAAGAGATGGAGTGATTCTCAACACAATATTTCAGCACCTCAACGCCACAGTCCTGATCAATTCTCGCAAGAACTTCAACAGAGCACTCAAACACTTCATGAAGACTATCATGCTCAAAGTCTTCTGTCTACAAGCACAATCAAATTTTGGGTTTCTCAGAGAAAACCAACATGCATGTGATCCAAAGTTGGATGGTAATCAGAACAGGTCAACACAAACCTTAACATGTTCTAGTGTGGCCTCAGTATCATCTACAAAAGAGTACGACAGAGGAAACCCATTGTAGCATTGCTTGAAAGGAGCACAACCAGCACATAGAGCATACACTGCTGCAGGCAAGAATAATACCACCCGATCATTTAATATAGAAGGCTCCTACATAATATACAAAAAAAAAACAGTTACTAATACATAATACCACAACATTCAAAAACAAATCAAATATAAGATCCCTACCAAGTACTAACATAATTTATCAATGATTCAAGTGTGCAGGCTTCAAAAGTGAAAAATACACATCAAATAGAAGAAAGGAAATATAAAGCATCGTATAAAACATCTTCAACTAATAGCAAAATGAAACACCTAAGGTCCATATGCAAATTTAAATTTGAAGTCTATCACAATAGTTCCAAAAGAAGAACATGCCAATCTCTAGCTCTTTGAAGTATAGATTATATTTTTTTTTTATAATATTTAAGGTTTCATAAAGCTGAGGGTTCAGTTAAAATAATTTTGGCATAACCATACAATTTTCCTAGGGGTCTACACACATTTTTTACCCTACTAAAAGAAAATTCCTGCCTCTTTTGTTTTCTAGGAGTTATAATGGACAAAGTACTTTTATCATGGCCACATTATGACGGTAGCTGTGGTGATCAAGGTGAGCATTAGTCAAATTCTCATATACTACAAATAGTTCAAGCCCTTTAAGTTTCAGGGATGAGAAAACACAATCAACTAAATGATGCTTTCCTTCATCACCTAAAACCAGACCATGGAAAATTGAGCTTACCGAGATATTTTTAGTCATGGATATCCAGTACAGGGAGACTACAAAGCACAATGGATGAAAGTAATCTTACCACCTAAAAGTCAAGTTTAACAAAAATAATGCAAATTTCTTAGACACAAGATCTTTTAGACAAAACTTCAGAATTCTAACCCATAAGGATAATTTATGCATGGTAAACTAAAATATTTGAAGCTCTAGTCTTTAAGATCACATTCACAAGTACCCACAACAGATTTCAGCATCAATATTAACATCAATGCTTCAATAAATTAGAAATATTGTAAACCAAATGAGAACAACTAGAAAACTAAAGAGCATGTCATATTCATTATACTACAAGCAAACAGACCTTCCAGTTAGCATGTCCCAAAATTGCTCTCAGGAGACTTTTCCTAAGACTTAAAATGTCACGAATGTCACCCTGCACAAAAATGAAGAAAGTGAATATGTACAAGTACACATGTTGGTACACAACCCATAACTGAAACTCATTACATAGAACAACACCCCATGTAAGCATTAAAGTAATTTGCATTCTTGTTTCCTTGAAGAAGGATCTGATGTGTGGCCAATCCAAGAATACATCCAAACTCATACAAAAGTAAATCAAACCCAAACTCACATGAAACTTAAATGTTCTGCAACTCTACCCCAGCTTCATTAAGTTGACAAGTACCTTGTGTTTCTTTATTCTCAAGAAGTGAATAGGGTAAAAATTAAATTACCCTAAGACAAGACATTTCATTTATATGAAGTTTCTAAACATTATAAATAATTTTTCCCTAGCATATATACTACTCATAAAACTTGTAATGGCTTCTCGGGCGCTGTGGCCAAAGAACTATCAATGCTGGTGAAGGAGGCGATGGAGGCAATCAAGGAAGACACGGAGGAGGACTGACACTCATAGAGGAAGGAGATGAATAATATGAAGTAGACTGAAGAGAAGGCTGATTGTGGTGACATTGATGCTGAAGAGGAGAAGTAGATTATTCAAGTGCTGCTAACTAGGAGGAGTCACAAGCATCAAGATAGTAGAGTCCACCAAACTCATGTCCACCCCAAGTCTTCCTCCCAATCAAGAGATCCTAGAAGACAAAATACAAAGGATGTGGTCACTGGCGATGAGGAATGTCGGAGTTGGCAATGGTGGGTGGTGGGAGGTGTGTTGTGCTTCTAATACCATGTTATTACAGGGAAGTGTAGGGTAAAAATTAATAATTTTCACCTAGCTTATATACTACTTGTAACATGCTTAATTCAGTTCGGGCTAGCAAGAGCTATGACTAATACTTTTGCGTGTTCATTTGTTTCACCTATAAATTATTTGGGAATTTTTAGGGGGATAGTTAATGCAAAGTAAAGGAGTCTGTCACTCCTTTTTACATGTGTAGAAGATAAAGTAGAGGAAAGGATAGGGGCTTTCTTTGAAGCCTAGTTACACCCAACTTTCTTTCTTTCTTTTTGGTTTAGCTGTATTTTTGGAAACACATAGTTTCATTAAAAGACATTCCAACCTGTCCCAATTCGCTCGATTATGGGAAGAAAGGATAGGGAACCAAAATGGGTGGGTTTCTCCTTCCAAATTCCTCCCTTTCCTTCCTCAAAAATCTACAAGAGGCAAACACTATACTCTATATTCCTCCCTGTTCCTCTTCTTTCTGCCCAAAACCCCCCTCCCAAAGAAAATGCTAATGATATTCATCTAATGTATAAAGACAAAATCATCCATCTCAACAAACATAAGTCAAATATAAGCCAGATAATGGACAAGAAAAATCCAAAAGACGCCAGCTTAAGCCACTTACTTGAGAACCATTCCTTGAAAAGTAACATGAAATGAAGTACAAAACAGACCTAAAAAAAATTATAAACATAATTAGATAAATCCACATAATAAATAGAATAGATAGACTTTAAGTTCCATAAGAATACACAAAAAGAGGGGGGGCTAAAGTATCGTGTATTTTTGGTGTCTAGGGTAAATGCCAAAGACAATGCACGATATGCTAGCATGTTGGAAAGGGCGTGTAGGACATCAAGGTAATGGAGGGATTTGGCAAGAACCTCCTTTGTGGCTCATGTAGCTTCTTTGGAGAGAGTGTAATGCTAGGTGTTTCGAGGGCCATGCATTGAAAGAGCGAAATTGAAATATTTATTGCCAAAGGCATTATATGATTGGATTTCAGTCTTTTGCTTTTTTCTGTCAAGGGATTCCTGGAATGCCTGCATTGCCTGAGTTTTCACTAGCTCTATACTTAAAATTGATTTGTTTCTTGCTTTCTCATGTTTTTGTGTTGCACTCACAGTATACAACTCATGTACTTGGGTACCACCCTTCTCTTTATCTCAATGATATTTACTCCAAAAAAAAAAAAAAAATCCTATTTTTCCATTTTAGATGACAAAATGTGACTTTTGGGTTTTCCATGACTTGTAAGGGGGATGCTAAACATGGTTATATACTCATAGAAACAATATACACTAACATCTACAATCATGCGTTTATGTTTTCTCATTAATATCTACATGGGAAATTTGCCAAATCAATGAAGAATAACACTTGCCAGTAACTAGTGTGTGAAGGAAAAAGTTTTGAACTATTAGGTATTCTATGACAGTTCGGTTTTAACAAAGATGGACAATCAGATGCAATTTGGGAAACTTAACAATCCAAAAGTCAATCACCAAGTCACCATCTAGTTCTGTCATCTGCCCTCCCCGGGATGGCTCAGAATTTTCACTCTATTCCCGACACAAAATTTCCTCAAGAGATAAGAGTTTGAGAAATAACAAAAGGCTACAACTGACAAAATATGTCACAATGTTAACAAAGGTCCAATACAATAATTCTAGAATGTAACCACGAAAATTAAAAGGTTCATTAGTTAACTGTTGATATGGCAGTGCCATTGTATAAGCTGTAAACACATCCTGGGTGGAAATTTCAACGCTCCACCTTTAAAATGAGTGCATCATGCTAACAAATTCTATCTTGCACAAGAATAAAACATAATATGGTGACTGCCACTTAATGTAAAACCAACAATTTACGAGTGCTTACATGCACATTTGTACCTAGCAAAAATGTCTTTACAGTACATATCACATAAATCAAACAGCCAACTAAAATTGACAAAACATACAAACGTCCTGAGCAATGCAAATGTTTTCTCCTCAATTCCTCTATTTAAAAGACTATAATGAAGCAAGCATGGAGAATCAAAAGGAATTTGTTTCCACTAACATGTAATCAAAGTAAAATGCACTTACACTGATGGCATCCTTTTAAATAACCTAAGATCCCATATGTCTTGAGGTATGATATATGTGTTTATTAAATCCTGGAAAGAAGAATAGGTGACATAAAAACACTTTCAGAACAAAAGTATGTACATTGGTGTAAATGGACTATTATAGAAGGCATCGCCTAATTGCTTAGAAAAAAGAATAATGCAAATAAAGTGTGAGAACACAGTCTAAGAGGATACATGTTCTGGCACTCACATATGAAATTATGTTTCCAAGGAGCACCAAAGCAGCATCAACCTGCATGGAAATTAAAATGCACATTAAAGTGGCACTCAAACAAACAATTAGAAAAAACTTGCAGGCTATGTTAGTAAATTTCCCAACAATTAGATCTTTTAGGCTATTTATTTCTTACTGTCAACAAACCAGAGAAAGATTGTCTATCATCATAACTATAATTCAGTAAGGCATAACTTACTTATAAAAATAAAAGTACAAAAAAACAAAAAAAACAAAAACAAAAACAAAAAAACAAAAACAAAAAACAAATAAAAAAAGAGTTAAGTTGAGTGAAAATTTAAGGTGCTCAAAGAAAAATAAGTTGAAGAAATATACAAGTCGAACCCTCAATAGCTTATACTGAGACTACCAAAGAAGATTGACACTACCAAAGATGATTGTACAAACTAAACTTACAACAGCTATATTGACAATACGAAAGAAGATTCCATAAACAAAACTTACAACTGCAGTTACTGAGCTGAACATTGGCAATCCATGCATGAGACAACTCCATATTACTTGCCAACTACAGTCAAACTGCAAAATTTTCTCCAAAAAAAAAAGTCAGTTTTTAGTTCAATATGATGATAACAATATTAATCAGAGCAATACAGAAGACATATATGTTCATTAATAGCATTTATAATTTTGTGATACATAAAAACATTTCTTGCAAAAAAAGAGGAACTCAACTACACAAAAGTGCACAAGAGGATCCCTTCAAGAAATTTATAGAACTCTACAATGCCCAGAGAACATAAAAAGATAGACCTAGCCCAAAGGAAAAATCAGGTAACTATTGAATCCATGACCTTACCCACCGTCCCATCTATGCGGGCTAGAAGTGTCATTCAGTCTAGAGGTTAGGGAATTGGATTTCTTCTTCAACTATTCCTAATTGCTGCAATAATTCACCATTTAACTATTCAAAATTGTGAAAAAACCCCACAAAAAAATGAACCAACAATCCCACCCTAATTTCTTTTACTGATTCTCTAGACTGACAATTTCCCACCACTTCTAAATTAACAGTACTTAAAAACCCTAACCATTTTGATTATTGAAGAAATAACTGAAAGTGATAAAGTCTGCTGACTTCAGGTGCTGTCTGTTAAAGATACATTCAAGAAAGAGGCTGGAGAAAAAAAAAATTAATTAGATACCTCACTCAAAATAGAAGATGATATAGATGATATCTCCCCCTTTGAATCCGGAAGCAGCAGTACAGAAGAGAGTTCCTGCAAACTCCTTTTAATGCAAGTAAATATACATATGAGCTCTAAGGGAAGAAGGGGATAAGCCATATCTATGCATGCTAAGCCAAACCAACAATTAACACTGATGCAGACATATGAACATTACAATGGGGGTGAACTAACAATTTTTAATATTGAAACCTAAAGCACGCAATCCTCACAGTATTACTAACATGTGCTAAAGAAACAAAATTTTAAATAAAAAGTAATGTATGGTTACACTTAATCAGGGCATGTACCGTAGAGTCCACAGCAAACCATCATAATCATGTCCCATGTTTGCATCATTCAAAATTCTGCAATATAGTCCCACGTGTCAGTCCAATAAAGAACAGAACTAAAACAGCTAAAATTCTTATTCATGATAACAAGTAGGGCTTTGGGTTTGGGAATGCATAAAATGTGGATTTGTAACTGTTTTACATTAAATCCAGTATGTCAGAACCAAAAAAAAAAATCCAAACCAATTTATTGTCAAGCATAAATTATGTAAACAAGCCTGCACAGATGCAACTTCACACATAGATACTCAACTAATTGATTAATACATAGATACACAACCTTTCTTACCAAAGGTGAGCACAATCAAATTAGTGTAGATTTTCATCCATTAAAGATCATGAAATTAAGGAGTTTGTGTATGAGTTTGAAAAACAATAATCAAGGACAAATACAAAGAAAACTGAAAGAAAAAAGAAGAAAAAAAAAAAAAAAAAGGCATATAAACTCAAGATTTGATTATTAGTAACCAGAAAATTACACATTTTCAGAGTATTATATGTGACAATAATTCAGAAGAACAAGAAAATGGAAGTGGTAACAATTAGAAACAGAGAAGACCCTAGCATTTCTCTGCTCTTATTTCAACGCTATAAGCGGTATTTTTTTTTTCAAGAGCAATAACATTAAACCTGTGAAAAGAGAAACATAAAAGAGACAATAAATCTAATAAAAACTAGAGTAGATCACAATCAACGCTATCTATAATACGCATAGAATCACCTTTCAAAGTTTGAACATATGCCCTTGAACCAGTAGACCAAAAGATCCTTACTAATGCGGTTGTTGTAGTTGTGAGTAAGATAACAGAATGCAGCATTCCTGTAGTACATCCCTTTCACATTAATATCCAGAAGCGTATAAAAAGAGAGGAAAAAAAATGTTAATGAGCACATACATCTGCACATAAACCAATAAATGCATGCAGAACCATATCAAAAAATGTCCTAAAGAACTTTGTCAATGATACAAGCATATGATCAAATAAGAATAGATCCAAGCAACATATATCATATTTGTCCAACCCAAGTACATCAATGAAACTTAGTTCATGCCAATCATCCACAACCACCCAAATATAAAATCACAAGATGTCACATTAATTAATAGAAAGTAATTATGAACATCAAAGATACTTGCAAAATTTACAACATAGGATTTCAATTTTAAATGGTTATAGAGAATACAAGTTCTTAACAACCTAGGTATTTTAATCTGTTAGATTAAATGAGTAAATTCCCCATGTCCTAACAACTTAAGCTTTTGGGACGATCAATAACTTAACATTGTATCAGAGCAAAAAGTCCTACGTTCAAATCTTGTCTCCATCTTACCTCCCATTAAAAATAAAAAATAAAATAAAATCACATGTAGGGCCCCACCTAATAAGGGCAATTTAGGCCCACACATGAAGGGGGAGTGTTAGACTAAATGATTAAATGCACCATTTCCTAACAACTTAATTTTTTTGGACAATCTATAACTTAACACAAACAACTTAAGTTTTTTTAACAATTAGTAACTTAACATAAACTTATAAGGAGGGATTTCTCTGTCATAGTTATAGTCATATAGATTCATTTCATAATGCTTTTGATTAAGTAAAAGCTGAAGGCTGCTTTATATACCTATCAAACAAATGCCGATGCATACATCTTGCTTTATTCGCAAAGAAAACAAACAACGAAGCTTCTAATACAAAAATTTGTGTCAGATTGAAGGTAAAATTACTTGTTCTTCAGGCTTTCAAATAATTTATTTATATTTTGTTATTGAAGAACTTGTGGTAGAAGACAGAATCTGCTTTTGTTTCTTATTTGTGGTAATCTTTAGATCTTATACACATACATGTCTTCTTTAAAAATTATATATACTTAAGGGCTGGAATGGGGAAAGAAAAAATAATTTAAGAACGTGTTTGAGATGCCATGGATTAGAATCCTGCTAATTAGGAACTATATAACCAGTTATAAATTTTACCCATTTTCATTTAAATTGAAGCAAACATATTTCCATAAAAAAAAGATAGTTTTAGAGTTAGTTCTTTCAAAACAAGTTTTTTTTTTTTTTTTTTGATAAGTGAAAACAAGTTTTTAAATTTAGGCTTTTTCACATACATATTCCAACCAAAAACTAGTTTTAAATTTGGTCTATTCATATAGGGCATTAATTATTGCAAACTGATTAGAGTACATTGTCCACATTACATCACCTGTTTCATGTGTCAAGTATGGATATGCTTAAAAAATGTGGACAACGTGTGTGAAATTATGGACATTGTTTGTGCAAAATGTACACTAAAAAGTGTGTAACAATATTTTACCATTCAAATACTCAGCCATTTATTTAGGCAATTTTGTTTCATATATTTCCAAGTTAATATCTACATGTTGTAGTAAAGAATTAAAAACTATAGTAACACTGCAAAACATGGAGGGAGCATTAAAACAGAAGACCAGCTGATCAAAAGCATTGAAAGGGATGTCAGAGGAAGAATGGAGGCTAAGCTCCAGATTCAAGCCTCTAATAGTAGCATTCTTGCTTCCAATGGCGGCTTTTATTGTGTAATAGCTTATCATCATAACCAAAGGGAGTGTCTACCTCACTAGCAGACCTGATGTGTTTTTTGGTTTTTAGTAGTGTAAACTCTGTTTTTTGGGTGCTTCCTCTCCTGTGAGCTGGTGGGTAATTTTTTTTTTTTTTTAATAAGTAAGAATGATATATATACGAAAAGGCTTCTCGATGCATAAAAAGCACAAGCACACCAAGAAATACAAAAAAGAACAAAAGAACAAACAAGCTGAAAGAAACCAAACAACAAATTAATTACAAAAGAGAAGAGAGCTAAGAAAAGAAGGGAGAGAATCACTAGACGTGAGTTCCCAAGCCCTAGACCAATCGAAAAGAGATCCACTAAAAGAAGCAAGCATCTGATCTCCAGAATTATCCAAATCCTCAAAGGTTCACCGATTCTGCTCCTTCCAAAGACACCAAAATAAACACAGTGGGACTAAATTCCAAATGTTATATGAATGCTTCCCCAACCAATTCCACCAGCCAAAGAGCAAGTCTGGAATCCCTCTAGGTATGATCCATGCAATGCCAAATCGCTGGGGGGTAATATAGATTGCATGGCTTTGTGCTCTGTATTATTGTAGTTTGATCTGGATCAGGTTCTTTGAGTTCCCTAAGGGGTCTTTCTACCTTTGTATTTCTCTGTTCTTGTGATGATAAAATTTTCACTGAATTATCCTCTAAAAAAAAAAAAAGAAGAAGAAGAAGAAGATAACAGCAGGTATATGGGACATGGGCCATGTATATAAAGATTTGATTTTGTAACTCTGTTACACTGAATCTAGTGTGTCAGAGAACAAGAAAATCCAAGCCAATTATTGACAAGCATCAATTGTCTATAAAAAAATTTATAAAAAAAAAAAAAAAAAGCATGCATGAATGCTCAATTTCATAAACTGATATTCAAAAGGTTTAATCATAATTGTGCATGGGAACATGCCACTCAATTAACTGACATACAAAGACATTTTTGTTATGAATAAATGGAGGACAATGATGATTTTATTTGCAAATCCTCCTTCAAACTCTAAAATTACTTCTCCACTTTATTCAAAAGACTAAAAATTTATGGAAACTATTTTCTCCAAACATTCCTCATGTGTAGATCTTCTTATAAGACAACAGACAATTCCTCTTCAAAGCCAACCCTTACAGAGCATTGTAATCTCATGATCATGATGCCAACCTTTCTTCTCCAAAACAAAATGACCAAAATGAAAGTTAAGACACGTTATTATTCACCTAAAATAAAAAGAAATTACTTGATGGCGGAATTCATCATCTTCTTCATTTTTTTAAAGGTGACACATGCAATTAGTGGGTCTCACTCTTGAACCCACAACCTCACCCTCCATCCAATTATTATGGGAAAAGGAAGTGTCAGTTAAGCTATAGCTCATTGGCTTCATCCATCTTCTATTATTTTAAGTCAACATGTTTCCAATGCCAAATTTTACTAAATACAAATTTGTAGAGTGGGAAGAACATATAGATAGGAAGAAATTTTCCATTTGTATCCAAATATTATTTATTCCATATAGAACATCATGACATCCAATAAAGTACGCATGAATCACTACTATATTAATCATTAATGAATGGAGATCGTATGTGATGAAGTTGACGAAGAATGGGGATTTTGATATGCGATCGTTTTATAATAAGTTAAGGGGACCCTTGCCCATTATATTTCCTTGGAAAAGTGTTTGGAAGGTTAAGGCCCCTCGGCGTGTTTCTTTCTTTGTGTGGACTGCTATATGGGATAAAATCCTTACAGGTGACAATTTGAGGGGTAGAGGGATGGACTTTGTTAACTGGTGCATTATGTGTCATTGCAATGGGGAGACGGTGGATCATTTGCTACTGCATTGTGGTAAGGCTTACCGGTTGTGGAGTTTGGTGTTTAGATCTTTTGGGATTTCTTGGGTCTTGCCAAGATCAGTTGCGGATACTCTCTTTGGTTGGTGGAATTGGCTTGAAAAGCATTCGTCTAGCATTTGGAATTTAGCTCCGCTGTGCTTAATGTGGTGTCTGTGGAGGGAGCGAAATTGGAGGACGTTTGAGAACATGGAAAGTTCCGATGATCAGTTATTGGCTTCTTTCAGTGGCTCCCTTTTTGATTGGTCTAGGGCTTGGGGACTCACCTCTAGTGATTCTCTCCCTATGTTCCTTAGCTCCCTTCTTTGTAATTAGTATCTTTTCTTTCTATTTTTTATCATCTTTTTCTGTAATTTTTATCTCTGCCTTATGTTTTTCTGCATGACGTAGTATTTTTGAATTTACGTCTTTATTACTTATCCAAAAAAATATTAATCACTAATTATCCATAGTAATATAAGTGACATTGGAAGATGAATAGAACTTTGATTAATATCTATCTGCAGACAATAGGTCCAATGAAATATTAAACAGCACAGAACTTCATACCAATCAGTCTTAAAACTTACCATAGCCATTTTCCTTTCATGAGAGCCTCTTTAAAATGGGCAGAAGCATGCTCCCTCTTAAGGCGCTTTTGAGTTGATGGTGCTTTGGCTGTGCCAATACACGCCTGTGGAGTGAAATCATATTAGCCAGTAACCAGGGCTTCTCTCCCACCACAAAAAATAAAGGAAAACAATAATAATGATAAGAACAACAGTAATAAAATAATAATAATAATAAAGGATTTGGGGTAGCTTATTTTGTTGGCTTATAGATTAAAAAATAAGGTACATAAAAGCACAGCTACACCCATAAACAGAAGGGGGCAGGGGAGGAAGAAAAAAAAGTGAGACTTTGAAAAAATGTACCTTAGTCAGATAAACAAGATAAGCCAGGGAGTAACTAGACTGAAACAAGCATTACTCTTAACTTTTCTCAGGTTGTCTAATTCTCCAAAGTATCCAAAAAAAAGATAATAAGGAGTTGAGATATATATATATATATATATATATATATAAAATGACATGATTGGTAAATTGTTTGAAATGTGAAATCAAACAAATAAAGTAAGCAAAAATTATACATGACCAACGGGCACTTTTTTACCTAAAACCACACTAAATTAGCCAACACAAAGGGGTTGGCAACAGTCCTTGAAGTTACTTTATGTAACCTTCAGATTGAGAAGAAGCTCTATGATAAAGACAAATCCAATTGGATCACACAGCATCATTTGCTAACTGAATACAAGTACGAGATACAAAAGGAGTCGAATAACTACCCGATAAAATACAACAGCTGCAAGTTCCACCAAACCACATTGTGAACCATTTAAAGTCCCAAATTTATCATCTTTAGTGGCATCATTCCTGAACAACAGAGAATATATAAATAATCATTAATCAGATCAATACCAAAAAAATCCACCAATAAACACACACCAAAGAAAAGAAAAAAAGAGGGAACGGAAAGTTAAGAACACTCACCAAGGCACACCAGTGCTGGATATATTGCTTTGATCTAGATCCTTACAAATTACGTCCAAAAGTTGATCTACCAAAGAACCCGCATCAGCACGACCTCTAGTTAAATTTAGTTGTAACCTGGCATATTGAATAAGTGCATCCTGCAAAATAAAGTATGGACATTACACACACACACACACAATATATATATAAGCAATTTGAAACATTCAAATGAATAGACCGTATTTTTGGTCCATGAAATAGAGAGTAGTTTCCAATTCGCTCCATAAATTTTAAAAATTTCCAATTTCATTCTTGAAATTTTTAACTTTGATGCAAGCCTTCCATCCATTCAATAAACAATAGCTTGTCAGTAATTTTTATAACGGCATCATCATCAATGTGAATGGAAGTTACATTGCCCAAATTTGTCAAGGTCAAAATTAGATCTTTTTTAAAATCTAGAGACTAAAATAGAATCAATCCTAAATTTCAATAACCAAAATTCTACTTTAGCCTTCAAAATAGACAATCACTACAAAATATTTTTTTGATAAGTAAAATCATTACAAAATATAAGATAAAGAAACCTTAAGTGCTCGATCATGGGTTGTCAACCAACAACGGAACACAAATTGCTGCACAGAATTATGGATTTCCAGGGATTGACTGCCCAGATTTGGCCCATCCTTTAACAAGAATGTATTGACACACTCAATAAGCTTGCGTGAAATCTTTCCCTCATCCCTGAACAGTAAAAACAATGAAAAAAGCATGTACACAACCACTATCAGCAAAAAGAAATCACAAAAAAGCACATCATTTCAATTTGGGGAGTGGGGGGGGAGCAAGGTGATTTTTTTTTTCCCCCCTTTCACCAGGAGCAGGATGAATTCATGACTTACCTTATGTAAGAGAAAATCCCAACAAACCCCTTAATAATATCGTCCCTAAAAGTATGAGGGAAATCTCCAGGAGGATTTTCCAAAAGTGATTGGAGAGTAAGGATGCATCGAAAGACCTCCTCTTTGGGATTATATTGACCATCAATCTTCTCACCCAAACTTGTTTCCACTTTCTCCATATAAAGAAGCACCAAGTCTTGCCAAAACGGAAAAAGAATAAGAGAGAAGATTGTTAATGACTGTATTATTTAACAATTAGAAGGAGACATGTCTTCCTCATGATAATTTAAAAGAAAAACTCACTGCAATATATGCGCTTTCTCATGTGGAAACGATAATCTCTAACAGCCAAAAGATGCCGGAGAATAACCCCATATTCGGACTGAAAGCTTGGAACATTGCTTAAGACATCCCATATGTGATTAAAAAGCGATTTAACCGCAGATAACAAAGGCAGCATTTTGCCTGAAATGAGGATAGAACCCAAACAAAATCTCCTAGTGTCAATTCCAAGAAAAATAATATTAATGCATACAAATAACTTCATAAATAACAATCATGTCAGGAGGGTACAATATAGGATTCTTTCTTTAAACAATCCCTCCATTTTTTGCTGAGAAAACTGGCAACGGAATGGGAAGATATTATGACAATTAATAACTGGATTTTGATTTACATACAAGAAAACCAGCATAAACTAAGTTACATTCAAATAAGAAGTCCTACGCTCTGCTCTCTAAGCAAGAAAACAGAACTTCAGTTAACCAAAAACCGACAGCCATCTATTAGACTTCATCATCAGCTTAATTAAAATGCTACATACTAATAACAAGTTTTCAGCTTAACCATGTTTCCACCAAAATAGAAGACTTGCATTGTAGAAAAGAACTCCAATGAGAAGCTGAGTGGTTTCCAAATAAAAACTTATGGTATATCAATAAATAAGTCAATTTAATACCCACTAGAAACTAGGTTTCAGCATGCACCTGTAAAACATGAGGCAGACATATGTTTTTCTAAAAATTATCTGACACATACATTCAATATCAATATCAATATCAACCCTATAAATAACTATGTCATTCAATAACTACCAGAAAATTTAGCATCTTCAGCCCGTTGAACAACAATTCGAAGAGTTTTTGCATATATCAATTTCGGCAATCGTCTCTTGCTTGAGGATATTTCCAATGATGTACATTGAATCAGCAAAGTAACAAGAAAAGGCCATGTCTCAGCTGCAGAACCAAAACAAGACCATTTAATTTTGTTTTCAATGAGGCCATGCCCATAAAATTACATGTAATTTTGATTAAAATTCAATCTTACAATGAGGGATTTCATCAGGTCTTAGATTTGCAGTGTTCTGACCAAGAAATTTACAAAAGGCAATCGATCTTTCTCCTTCTAACCATGTATTCAACAACTTTATCCCTTCCTACACACATACATCAAACTCAGAATATGAATTAAACAAAAAAGAAACATAGAGTTACATTCATTTGGTTGCTAATAATCTAAAGTTAATAATGAGAGACCAAAGATTATGATTATTGAGCCATGAAAACAATCATTCACAAAGCCAAGCAATCTGGTTCACTTGAATGGAGCATTGTGCTCATTCTTCCAAATAAAACAATGGAGTACATCAAATCCACATAAAGTTTTACCCTGAGCAGATTGTATCAAATAACCTACACGAAAAATCACTTTGGTAACCAAGTAAGACATAGAAACTAAATCAAAATTTGTATCACATTGTGACCAATTCACCGAACCAAGCCCCATACAACTAATTCACATAATTGAGTTTTTTTCTTTTTTGGTTTCTGGATGAAATCAAGAAGCAAACAAGCATACGTTAAATCGTACACTAACTCAGAACATAAATTAGACGAAAAGAAGCATAGAATAACATTCATTTAAATGCAGGTAATCTAAAGTAAATAATGAGAGACTGAAATTTATCCAGGAAAACACAAACATTAAATGGAGCATTGTACTTATTCTTCCAAATAAAACAATGGGTGTGACCTACACAAAAAACACTTTGGCAACCAAATGAAACATAGAAAATAAATCAGAACTTGTATCACGGTGTGACTGATTCACAGAACTGAGCCCCATACAACTATTTCACATAATGGGTTCTTTTTTTTTCTTTTCTTTTTTTTTTTATTTCTGGGTGAAACCAAGAAATAAACAAGCGTATATTAAAGCACGAACTAACTCAGAACACAAATTGGACAAAAAGAAGCATAGAATAACATTCATTTAATTGCAGATAATTGAGAGTAAATAATGAGAGACTGAAATTTTCAACTATTGAGCCAGGAAAACACAAGCATTAATGAACCAAAGCAATCCAGCTCAATTGAATGGAGCACTGTACTCATTCTTCTAAATAAAACAATGGGAGTAACCCACACAAAAATTCACTTTGGTAACCAAGTAAAATATATAAACTAAACCAAAAATTGTATCACCGGTGCAAATCATTTCACACAATTGACCTCATATTATTTATCACATTTTTGGTTTCAAGAAGCGTTAGTAGTTCTAATTTGAACCTACTATTAAAATTACCTTTTTTTGCCCATCAGTATCAACCGATAACAACCTATCACCTAAAATTTATTCTGAAAATATAATGAACGTAGCATTTTTCTTTTTCTCTTTTGGTTTCTGGATGAAATCAAGAAGAAACATGTGTACACTAAATCTCTGTTTGGTTAACAAGAAAATACAGGAAAAAATCAAACAGTAGGGTTTTCGTATAACTGAACTATTCACTCTAATCATTTCAGTATTAAAACTAATAGCAAAAATAAATGCACAAATTCACCGAAATTCAAATTTCGGTATTACACACTAATCAAATAAACGCATATCGTTTAAACTTAGTCTTAAGTTCAGTCAACAGTTTTCATTATCGTGTTTTTTTTGTTTTTTAAAACCGAATAATCATTTTTCTTTCCTTTTCCGTCGGAATGGAGGGAAGGGAAAAAGAGAAGTGGAGGAAGGAAAGGAAAGAGGAGAGTTACTTCGCGAGCTTTGGCTTTATCGGAGGAGAGCTTGGAGCCGATCTCCTGGACATCTCTCGAAGTAACCATCGCCCGATTTTTCTCCGAGAGCGATGGAAAATGGAATGGCAGTTAAGAGTGGAGGGGGAGATGCCCTAGAGTGCGTTCATCATCTTCTTCTTCTTCGTCGAGCTGTGTTTGGGGAGCGAGAAATGGCGGGAAAATGAAGAGGAAAGGGTTTGGGGTTTTAGAGGAAGTGAGTGAGAGTGTGAATGGATGAATGTGAATGGTTTTTTTTTTTTTTTTTTTGAAGGGGACAGGAAGAGGTCGATTTTTGCGGAGATTTTGTTAATACGCCAAATCGTGTTTTGTGGGAGAGAAGATCGAGAGAATTATGGTAATGCCCCTAAAGAAGCAAGGTATTTATGCAATCAATAGATTCAACACATGATTCGTCTAGTGGTAAATAAAGTTTTCAGGTTCGGACCGTTCATTGAACCGTAAAAATGAGAGATTCAAGATTTTTGAGGTCGAATTGAGGTCGAACCAAGGCCGAACTGTGATGACGTCATAATTAATTTAATAATTAATTAAAGCCTAAATATAGATATTAAATTTATAAAACTAGCAAAATTGACTAATATATCTATATATGTGAGGGAAATATAATGATTTTCAAGCATATATTTAATAATTAAATAAGAAAGTTAATAAAATAAAATAATAACCATGAAAACATTAAAATTTATGATTAATTTTTGAAGTAAAGTTGAATATCTTTGAAGGATTTTAATTATAATTTTTTTTATTCCTTGTAAGAGATGAATAATTTAATTAAGTAGAATAAAATTGTGTTAAGTTGTTTTTATTAAAAAAAAAAAAAAAATTGCGAAAGGGTTGGACCACACGGTTCTTGCCACCGGTTCGAGCGGTCCAACCTCGGTTTTAGGGGTTCACGGAATTGCCACATATGCCCGGTTCTTTATGCTTAAAAAATCGGTTTTCATCCCGGTTTTCGGTTTTCATGGTCCGACCTCTCCAGTTCTAAGAACTATGGTGGTAAGAGCATGGGTGACTTTACATTAAGGCCAGGGGGTTCAAATGAACCCCCTGACCTGGCTTAAACAAAATTTTTATATATAAATTTTTTTTTAAATTTCATTTTGAACTCTTAAAATAAAAATTTGAACACCCTAATCCTAAATTTTGTTTGAACCCAATTGAAATAAGCTTGAAACTTGAATATGATCATCTTAATTTTAATTTCACAATATTTTTACAATAATATGAGGTAAGTTGTAACTGCTTTTTATCTAGACCCACAATTAACAATATTTTTTTATTTGCCTTTAACAATTGGCTACCTAGATTTTGTTGTGGAATTTTTTTGAAAGTATTGTGTCAATTCCAAAATTTTGCTCATTCATTAAAAAAAATATGAATATTCTTTCCAGGATTTTGGCTTATTTTGCAATTGACAACGAAATGAAGTTGTTTTTCCTTACACTTTTCTTCTTCATTAACAAAAAAATTACATCACTATTACAACCAACACATCTGTACAAATCTGTATCTATATTTGTAATTTTTTCCTCATTCTCTCTATCTCGCTTTCTCCCTTCTATTTTTTTCTTAGTTTTTCATTTTATCTCCAATTATCTCCAATTCTAAGAGAGTGGCTATGTCTATGTGTATGATTAAGAAGTCATCCACTTCAAATGTAAAATCTTATATCAGTTACTATTTTATTTTCTTAGTTTCAAATTTACTCTTAGTTCTACTCCTAAGTGTGTTACTAGTCTTCTCATTCTTTATCATATATTTTTATATAATTGATATTACATATAAATGTTGGAAAAATAATAGTGAATAAACAAGTTTGATACAACAAACAATATCCCAAATAATTAGCAAGAATGTAAATAAGCAATGATAATATAAATTTAAGTAAAATTAGGAACAATCTCACAGTGCTATAGAATTACGCTGCGAAAGCGTTGTCCTTAAAGGTTGATTCGTGCCACCCAAAATAAAACTTGGTGCGATTGGTTCTCTTGGCCAAACAACCCACCAGGATTAGACTATAGCGTCGACCTTTGTGATGTACGCACTTCCACTCACAAAAGGTTTAAGAACAACCCTCTATTGCCTTTCCTTAGAACAAATATTCTTGTAAAAAAATATGTGGGAGAGAAAGATAGTAGAATTGTGTATATCTAAAACATAATGTAGTCAAAAGACCCCTTTAGAAAAATATGTTATAACGAGTATTATATAGGCTACTTGGGAAGATAATAGTCTATAGTTATTGGTTACTAATAACCCTTAAAAGCCCAACGGCTATATTATCAATAATTGTCCAACGGCTATTTTACTCATAATTGTCCAACGGCTATTTTACTCATAATTGCCTAACGGCTATTTCACTCATAAATTTCCAACAGCTAGAAAATCAATAAGAATAAAAGTGCTTGGAACACACACCCACACCAACAATAAATATACTAAGTTATTATTAATTTAACAAAAATGTATGATTAGTAATTTAATTATATTAGTTTATGCATTTAATAGTTGTTGTCTTACCTATTTTATAACAGTTTTAGACTATTGTATAATATAGTTGTATTGTATACTAAATTGTATTTAGAATATTATTTTAGATTATTGTATATAATATGGAAGTTTGTCTATAGAAAAAAAAGATTAATCATTTAATTTTTTACTCGCCCCTCATGACAAATGACAAATTCCTAACTTTGCCACTGCTGACCCCCCTAGAAAAAAATCCTGGAGCCGCCACTGGGTAAGAGCTTGGGCCAAATTGCCTCAAGACATGGGGTTCGAGTTCCCCTACTACATCATGTGAGCACGGGATCTTAGTTAAATCTCATTCATAGACAACAATATTTCGATCCACTCAAAGAGAACAAGTTTTATGATATTTTGCCCGTTCTCCTTCATACTATATTGAATATTTTAGTGAAACTTGTTTTATTGAAACGTGGAATTTGGGACTTTGATGACACAAATTTGACCAAATTTGGACTTCAAATGATCAAGTGAGATATAATTTCTGAAGATGGTACTATGTTGCCTTTAAGAATTTCACTCGAAATTGTTGGAATCTACAATTTGGATTCTACTAAAAGAAGGGGATTTTGATATGTTTTGAGTCTTTTTACCCTATTGTGCACAAGAACAACTATATAAACAACTTGTTGCACAACTTTTAGAAGCAACGAAGGTACCATACCAATGCTAAGACATTCGGATCTTAAATCCTTCTCGAGCCTAAACATAGAAAAGCATCACCATGCCTATAGCAAAAACAAGAAAAACCATTATGCGTTCCTATGCACCCATAGCACTAAACCGTCGTTAAATGTGCAGACTTTGCTTCCAAAGAGTGCATTGTTGCTACAGTAATTCGAGTAGTTCTTTAAGCTGCCAATATTTTTAGTTCATGCGAGCGAGATTCGTTCATATGAAAGATCACTGCAGGATGATTCAAGTGGTTCAGGGACTATAACGGTAGGAAAACAAGCACGGTATTTTGCAGAGGTTGCAGATAGAGCCTAAGACAATGTATTATGAGTATAGACTATTGTAATTTGTAGAGGATAAAGTTTAACTATAAAATGGGTTGTAACCTAAACCTACAACCTTACTCAATATCTCTTTATTGGAGATGAATTTTGACAAATCCACCATTGAATTACATCTTGTTCTTATATCCTCCATGTTTACAAAATTGATAGAAAATTAAAAATCAATAGCTATGTCATCAATAAATTGTTTAAATTGCAAATTTTTATAGTTTAAAATTATAAATAAAATATAAGCTTATAGATCACATAGTAAATAATATCTGATTGACGCAAAATTTGACATGTGTATTAAAAGCATAAAGAACGTATAATTCAATAGTTAGATTTTCAAAATATATAGTAATATTTATTTTATTAAGTAAGATTGTAGCCTTAGGTTATAACTAATTTTATAGCTAAATTTTGTCACTTTATAAATGTTCTTTTACAATGGATTTTCTAATGAGATTGGACTCTTGGGTTTTTTTTTTTTTTTGGTTGGGAAGAGATTCTTCATTGGTTTCCTATTTATTACCAAAATCTTTGTTTTACATGTTTAATCGCCTATTATTATTGCTTTTAGATTTGGTATTTGATATTGTGGTTGATATAAATTGTTTGTGATATTTACTTATGGAATTTGTAGTTAAATTATGCAATAGTTTCACTGTTTCACCTTGGAACCAAGAGGCAATTGTGTGCCGAACTTGTTTGCAGCACAGAGACGCCTGAGGATGGGCTTCAAGGATCCAAGAGGCAATTGCAAGACAAAATTGACACCAAAGGATGGGCTTCAAAATGAATAGGTAACGTGCAAACTCCTTTTAGAATGGCCCTTGAGGACACACTTAAAATGTGGGCATTTAAAGGGGGGGAAAAAAACTCACAAGTTAAGTTTCATTTCCATGGCCCAATGAGCTTCAAATTATTGATAACAAAGACTAAGGCTGTGTTTGGTTCCCGTAAAATATTTTCCAGAAAATAGCCTATTTTTCGGAAATGCTATTTTCGTATTTTCGAAAAAGGAAAATATTTTCAAGTGTTTGATTGCATTGTGAAAATTGTTGTAGAAAATATTTTCATGTGTTTGGTTCTATTCTGAAAATGCTATTTTCCTACGCATTTTTCACAGTTTCTCAGCTATTTTCTCAGCATCCAAAACAATTTGTATTACAAAAAATTTCAAAATCACAGCCAAATCCCAACACCACACACCACCGAAACTCCAATTCACCCCACGGCAGCAAACTCCGGCAATCAAAAGCCACAAAAGAAACAAAACCAAAGAAAAAAAATCATCAAATCCGGTCTTTTCATTGCGGTGAGGCGATTGGGTTCGATCGGCGCGGCGTGGTGCGACTCGCGGGGTCTGGATCGAAGGTCGAAGGCGATGGCATCGCTGGATCGTGGCGATGGGTCTGGGTCTGGGTCAAAGGCGATGCGTCTGGTCGAAGGTCGCCGGCAAAGGTTTCGTGGGTTCGTGGGTCGAAGGTCGCCGGTGATGGGCTCTGGGCTTGGATCGGCGGTTCGTGCTCTCTCTCTCTCTCTCTTCGTGCTCTCTTTCTCTTAGTTTTCCGGAAAAGGATATTTGAAGTGAAAATAAAAAGGGAAGTGATTTTCACCCTTGACTACCGGTCAACTGAAAACAATTTCCGGAAAATTGATTTTCCATGCGCAACCAAACACCCGCAATTACAGAAAAGCATTTTCGAAAGTGATTTTCACCCAAAACAAACGCAGCCTAAGGTTGCGTTTGACTCCAAATTAAAAAGTCAGATTATTTTACTATTCAACTTATTTTTACTGCTATTTATGGGTCCCACTGCACTTTTGGTACTATTCATAAGTCCCACTGTACTATTTCAACTAACTTTTACCTTTATCTACAGTACTTTTAGCAAAAAAATTTCAATTTCAGCAAAATAAACGGATCTCAAACAGACCCTAAATACAAGGAATCAACGCCCCCATCAATCCATTAAAGCTAATGTGGTGTAGAAATTAAATTAAGCACATATTATGTCTCAATCAAGAAAAAGATTAATTGAATCTTGGCTCAAGTAGGACACCTAGGATGCGAGCCTTTTAGGTAAATATTGCTAAAATCAAAATATATTTGCATTATAGGTACTGTTTGAAGTTAATTGTGGAAATGAGGAGAGAGATTGAATTTCGGCAACACCGTTGCCGAAATTCAACAAAAAGTAGGAGAGAGAATGAGCAAAAGGAGGAAAGAGAAAAGCTAACAGTAAAATGTTGAATTTCGGCAACACCGTTGCCGAAATTCATCTGCCCAAATTTTCTGTGCTGCCCGGAGGTGTGAGAAGTGCAATAATGCGTGAGTACCCAAACTTTAAAAAAAAAAAGTAATTGTGGCAATGGTATTGCCGAAAATAGTAGGAAAAAAAAAGTGAATACGGAAGAATTAAAGAAAAATATAATGTGCTACGTACACAATATTTTTACAATAAATCACAAGTAACTAGTTATTATTAGTTCAAATTTAAATTTGACATTGACATTACTATTTTAATTTAACAATAACAACAAGTAACAACCTGATACTTAGCATTTGTTGTAAAAATATTGTAAAAATTGTATGCACTTATTATTTCTTAAAAAAAAAAAAAAAATCCCAATTGTGGCAATGCCATTGTTGAAATAGTGGGGAAAATTGTTTCCCCACAATTTCGGCAATGGCATTGCCACAATTGGGGAGCAATGCCATTGCCGAAATAGTGGGGAAAATTTTTTCCCCGCAATTTCGACAATGCTATTTGGGAAAAAAATAAAAAAACTTTTTTCTCAATGTGGCAATGGGAAGTTGTGGAAAATTTTTTTTTTCCCCAATTTCGGCAATACCATTGCCACAATTAGAAAAAAACTAAAAGTCATTGCCGCAATTTAAAAAAAAAAAAAAAAGAAAAAAAAAAAGAGGTTTTTTCCCCAATTTTGGCAATGGCATTGCCGAAATTGTGGGGAAACAATTTTCCCCACTATTTCGGCAATGGCATTGCCACAATTGGGATTTTTTTTTTTTTTTTTTAAGAAATAATAAGTGCATACAATTTTTACAATATTTTTACAACAAATGCTAAGTATCAGGTTGTTACTTGTTGTTATTGTTAAATTAAAATAGTAATTTCAATGTCAAATTTAAATTTGAACTAATAATAACTAGTTACTTGTGATTTATTGTAAAAATATTGTGTACGTAGCACATTATATTTTTCTTTAATTCTTCCGTATTCACTTTTTTTTTTCTACTATTTTCGGCAATACCATTGCCACAATTACTTTTTTTTTTTAAAGTTTGGGCGCTCACGCATTATTGCATTTCTCACACATCCGGGCAGCACAGGAAATTTGGGCAGATGAATTTCGGCAACGGTGTTGCCGAAATTCAACATTTTACTGTTAGCTTTTCTCTTTCCTCCTTTTGCTCATTCTCTCTCCTACTTTTTGTTGAATTTCGGCAACGGTGTTGCCGAAATTCAATCTCTCTCCTTATTTTCACAATTAACTTCAAACAGTACTTATAACGCAAATATATTTTGATTTTAGCAATATTTACCTAAAAGGCTCCCTAGGATGCAGTCTTGCTTGTATGTCATTTTCTTTTTTGATGAAAAACTTGTAACTTTATTAAGAAAAAGATAAATTCAATACATCATGAGTTATAACTGACTCAATCAGCGATGGATTTCCTCTATCCATGTTACATAACTATCAATATTATATATTTCTTTTACACGTGCATTACTTTGATCTAAATATTTTACTAAGGTAGTAATTTTTTAATTTGGTAGCCAAATTGGACTAAAATTTAAAAGCCCAGTAAGGCCAAACTAGAATATAAACCAAGCCGCCAACCTTGTGCAACACATGTTGCCACAAAGAGCCAAATCCACGGGTTCCATCACATATAAATTCATCCAATTAGAGGGAAGAACATTGTTGAAACTTGTCAATTTTTTAGGTAAATAGCAGGCTGGACCATATGCTTGGACGGATGGACCTATCATGGAGATATATACAAGTCGTCATCAAAATTCTATTTGGTCATTTGGTGTGAAAGAAAACTTCAGATATGCCTTTGGGAATCTTTAGGTCCAATTATTTTTCCTATTTTGCTCGTGAATAATCATTTTCTTCTGCATTGACTCTGTGTACGTAAGTTGAATCCATTACAGACTTGCAGTAGCCTTTTAGGTAAATATTGCTAAAATCAAAATATATTTGCGTTATAGGTACTGTTTGAAGTTAATTGTGAAAATGAGGAGAGAGATTGAATTTCGGCAACACCGTTGCCGAAATTCAACAAAAAGTAGGAGAGAGAATAAGCAAAAGGAGGAAAGAGAAAAAGCTAACAGTAAAATGTTGAATTTCGGCAACACCGTTGCCGAAATTCATCTGCCCAAATTTCCTGCTGCCCGGATGTGTGAGAAGTGCAATAATGTGTGAGCGCCCAAACTTTAAAAAAAAAAAAGTAATTGTGGCAATGGTATTGCCGAAAATAGTAGGAAAAAAAAAAGTGAATACGGAAGAATTAAAGAAAAATATAATGTGCTACGTACACAATATTTTTACAATAAATCACAAGTAACTAGTTATTATTAGTTCAAATTTAAATTTGACATTGACATTACTATTTTAATTTAACAATAACAACAAGTAACAACCTGATACTTAGCATTTGTTGTAAAAATATTGTAAAAATTGTATGCACTTATTATTTCTTAAAAAAAAAAAAAAAAAAATCTCAATTGTGGCAATGCCATTGCCGAAATAGTGGGGAAACCTTTTTTTTTTTTTTTTTTTTTTTTTTCTAATTGCGGCAATGACTTTTAGTTTTTTTTCTAATTGCGGCAATGGCATTGCCGAAATTGGGGAAAAATTTTTTTTTCCACAACTTCCCATTGCCACATTGAGAAAAAAGTTTTTATTTTTATTTTTTTCCCAAATAGCATTGCCGAAATTGCGGGGAAAAAATTTTCCCCACTATTTCGGCAATGGCATTGCTCCCCAATTGTGGCAATGCCATTGCCGAAATTGTGGGGAAACAATTTTCCCCACTATTTCGGCAATGGCATTGTCACAATTGGGATTTTTTTTTTTTTTTTTAAGAAATAATAAGTGCATACAATTTTTACAATATTTTTACAACAAATGCTAAGTATCAGGTTGTTACTTGTTGTTATTGTTAAATTAAAATAGTAATGTCAATGTCAAATTTAAATTTGAACTAATAATAACTAGTTACTTGTGATTTATTGTAAAAATATTGTGTACGTAGCACATTATATTTTTCTTTAATTCTTCCGTATTCACTTTTTTTTTCCTACTATTTTCGGCAATACCATTGCCACAATTACTTTTTTTTTTTTTTAAGTTTGGGCGCTCACGCATTATTGCACTTTTCACACATCCGGGCAGCACAGAAAATTTGGGCAGATGAATTTCGGCAACGGTGTTGCCGAAATTCAACATTTTACTGTTACCTTTTCTCTTTCCTCCTTTTGCTCATTCTCTCTCCTACTTTTTGTTGAATTTCGGCAACGGTATTGCCGAAATTCAATCTCTCTCCTCATTTTCGCAATTAACTTCAAACAGTACCTATAACGCAAATATATTTTAATTTTAGCAATATTTACCTAAAAGGCTCCTTGCAGTAGTGTATATTATATAAAGGTTAACAATTTTAACTATATACAAATAGTTTTCTCCCAAATCCACTTTTTAATGATTACATTGATACGGTGCAGGTGAAATAATTTTAAAGACCCAATTTCACCCTTTGTTAACATATGCGACTGCGAATGATAGACGCTTTATGCATATATATATATATATATATATATAGAGCCATCACTTTCTGTTAATTTTAACAATCACACAAATTAATAAGTAGTTGTGAAATTTGATGTGAAAATGGTTGTCCCTAATATTATTGGTGCAAGTGCAATGATATGAGTTTCAGTTAGTTCAAATGCTAAAATTTATTGCCATCGAATAAGAGAAATATGAGGTTCGAATTTCACTTACATCATAAAATTAATTAATATCTTAACCTAATAATAATAAAAAATAATTATAAAGCGATGCTGTTTTGTCGTATCTATCAAATAAAATGCAAGTGCAGGCTGTGGTTGCTTCGTGGAAATGAACATATTATGTACAAACTACAAAGACGTTGAGCCAGTGTTGTGGAGTTCTGCTTGGATAGGATTGTTATTAGCTTTAGAATATGAATTATTAAATTAGCGCGGTGACTGGTGAGTAGTTTCGCTTTTATCACAATTTTTATTATTGTCAATCACCTTTGTAAGGTCATATACACAATCGTTGATGATGAAATTAATAATGGCAATTATAATTTTTTCCTTTTTTTTTTTGAAATAGTTACAATATATTGTTAATCTTGCAACTCGAACTCTTTCCCTCTTAAACTTACAAACTCTTTGTACATAACAGATGTCAATTAAGTTATAAAGTTTTTGGCTACTTTTTCTAAACTTAAGCAAGCATGGCTATAGGAGGATTGGTCTTCCCTATAAGCAGACCAACATTTTTCATTCTTAATAAAAAAAGAAAAACATTTATCATATGTGTGGACATTGGCGGCGCCAAGTGTTAATTAGGGTGGTCATAGGACCATCCTGAATTTTTTTAATTTTTTTTAATATAACTTAAAAAATTTTGAGTTTTAAATTAATATGGGTCTAAAAACACTTGAACACCCTTGTGGGTGCTTGAGGACCGATGATGAAGTTGAAGAGTTGCAGTGCTGATGTGGGGATATCATGGGCCCGAGGAGAGGAAGGGATGAGACTAAGGACTCTGAGGCGTTCCAGGTGGGAGAAGGGTCTGAAGAGAGAGAATTAGTCATAATAGGGGAAGTTTCCAGTTTGAGCTAGCCTGTTGCCTCTGCATTAAATGGTGGGCAACAACTTTATTAGCTGCATTGATGAGGAAGTGACCTAAACAGTGTAAATCACAGTTAAACAAGCTCTTTCTACCACTTTCTTCAGATGTAAAAAGAGACAAGTGTCATGAAGGGAGATTTATTAGGTAAAGATGGAAGGTTAGGATGTGAAAGAGGGAGGAGTATATAAGAAAGATAGGGTTTTCAGAAAAAAAAAAGGGGGGGGGGGGGGGGGGAGAAAAAAAAGGGTATCGAGAAATAGAAAAAGAAACAAGAAGAGCATTGAGAGGAAAGAGTGAACAGTACCATTTTTGTGTGACTTTGGCCTCCTCGGGCTAGCTTGTATTGAGACATTAACTCATCTATTCAACAATTTCAGCTTTTTCTTCCTTATTTTCAGTCTCGGGAAAGCCCCCTTTTGTTGTTTGTTTCACTCTCTTACAAATTTATTGTTCTGGGCCAATGTTGAATTGTATTACCCACTGTTCTAAGTGAGCCTGGGCTGCTTGTTTATCTGGTCCTTACAACCCTTAATAACAATTGAGCCCATTAAAAATAAAATTCAACCTCTTCAAAATTTTTGTCGGTTGAATGTAGAATTTTTTTTATTGCAAGAAATGCTATGTTCATAACATTTTCGCAATATTTTCATAATAAATCCTAAATAACAGGTTGTTATTGATGAATAAAAAATAATTCAGTGGTAAGTTCAAATTAGAACCAGTAAAAACTTACAACCTAGGTTTTGTTGTGAAATTGTTACAAAAATATTTTCGCAATATTTTCATAATAAATCCTAAATAACAGGTTGTTATTGATGAATAAAAAATAATTTTAGTGCTAAGTTCAAATTAGAACCAATAAAAACTTACAACATAGGTTTTGTTGTGAAATTGTTACAAAAATATTATGAATATAACACTTCTCAAAAATTGCTTAAACAAACATGTCAGCCTAAAATCTGAAATCAAATATTTAATTGTGATTAAATTTTTTTTTTTTCAACTGGCATATTTTAAAATTGCTATTTATTTATATAAAAAATGCACATTTTTCAAATAGCTAGTCTGTTAGTATTTACTTTAGTCTTTAGCCGAATTTGTTGGATTTATGTGATATATTTTTTCAAAAAGATAATGTATTTTGTTTATATTAGTACTTATTTAGGCAATATGTTAGCAATTAAATAGGAGATCAGTAACTTAATAATTGCTTGGTTGTGTATATTGAAAAAGATGAAACTGATAATATTAACAATGAAACTATCATATCACACAACAATTTAACATATGAAAACTTGTGAAAGAAAATTTTAAAACTTTATGTATTTGAATATTTTTTTATTTTGTGATGTTAATATATTTAAGTTTTATTATTAATAATTTTTTTAAAATTAAGTGTTTTTAATGATCACTCTAAAAAAACTTTCTGGAGCCGCCGTTGTGTGCGGAGAGGGTAAAATTCCATTTTGCCACCACTCTATATACAAGTATACATTTACATCTCATGATAAGAGGGTTGTTTCACGCTGCCGTGGAGTTTGTTGTATCCTACATCTATATTCTAAGGAAAATGAGACGTAATCAAATTAAACACTCCTATAAGATTTGATATTCCTAATAGCTAGGTATGCTGATTATATTTTTAGTCAGTGTTTATCCCTTTAGTGTGACAAAATAGGAGGGTTAAGACATAAGAGAGATTTTTGGGATAAAATATTTGAAGCTGTTGAAATTAAAAGTATGGATTATGTCTTCAATAGTAATACAATGTGAGAGGGTTTTTATAAGTCTTGAAAAGTAATACAATGTGTGAGTATTTTTAGTGTTGATTAGTTCCATCATCCATGTCAAAATTTGTGTTGTAATTCTAGTAATATAATTTGTATTATGTATGAGTGTAGGTGGAAGATTGAAAGTTTCATTTAGAGTGCAAATATGAAGAACTTGGTCAAGTGAGAATCCATGATCGGTTGAGCAAAGTTGGAAGTTGGACATAAATTTTTGTTAGAGGGTCTATTGAGACTCTGTCGAGCTAATTAACCTTATTATGGAAAGCACTAATTTAATTTTTCATGACAAATTTTGTAGCCTTCTTAAGCCCAAACACTACACCTTTATAAGATAAAAATAAACACTAATCCATAGAGCGGAAGGCGACTGCACTTTCACAAGAAAAATTAGATCTAAGAATTCTTTGTCTTCTGACCCCTCTTATTGTTCATCATTGAATGGATTATATTGTTCCAAACACTTGATCACCATATATGTGTTGGATGTTGATGTTGAAACCACATAAATTATGTCAAATCTTCAAGAGGTCTTGGAGTAGTTGAGAGATCTGTTCGCAAGCTGCATATCGCATTACACATTAGATAACATATAAGGCAGAAGGTAGAGTTTGCAAAAACTAAAAGGAGCAGGTTTGCTCCAGTACAGTATTCGACTACATGTATAGGAAGTCATGTGATTACTGTTTATACAACAACAACCTTTTATAGTGGATTTGCTTATTGGGGTTCACTCTCAAAGTGTTTTTACAATTTTGGATTTTCACTTGGTGAACGAATGTTGTCTCTGTGTGTATAAGTTTATTACTTATATTCTTAGTAGTTATTTTATTTATTTATTTATCCATTATACGTATGACTCAAACATTGACTAATAAATTACTCAAATAATATTTGAAACAATTGATTAAAATTGGTAGCAAAGCCATTTAAGGGTCTAAATAGTAACTTTCATAATGCATGGTGGAAGCCTATAATATATACAAGTAGAGTCTAGAACTAATAGTACATAATACAATCATAGAATAAAGTAAGTGCAATGGGCCAAAATGTGCTTAGGTCTAGGGATAACATAATCAAACAACCTCCCTCAAACTCAAGTTGGTTTGTTATAGCACACCTTGAGTCTGGACAATTGATCACAAAATTGTCTTAATGGATAAGATTTAGTAAAAAACATGTTGGCAAATTAGTCTCAAGATGACATGGAGTACTGAAGCTGCAAAGTACCCTGAAGAAGATTAATAGTGTTGACGAACAAAATGACACTCGATCTCAATACGTTTAGTTTGCTTATAAAAAAAATGTCATTTGTATGCAATTTAAATCGTGCTACAACCATCACAATAGAAAGAAGTGGCAGAGGAGAGAGTGACACCAATATCTTGCAACAACCATCACAACTAAAAAATAAAAAACCTATGGTGAAGCAACAATTAATTATAATTAGTATGGTCTCATGCCCAATCAGAATCAATGTAGGCTTGAAACTGAAGGGAGTGAGTCAAGCATAGACTCTTGTGGAGTGCTAATAATTTCGTTGTCAATAAATCCAACAGGAGAAATAAAATCCGAGCCATATTTGGTCTATTTGAGCTGGTAACCATTTAAAGAAGAAGAAAAGATGCCAAGCCCAAGAAAATAACTAAGCATGCTGAGGTACATATTAAGTCCATACAATATGACGAAGATGACAGAGGAAACTGCATGTAGAATTCTTCACTCAAATCATCATTAAGAAAATTATTGATATCCATTTGAAAAAATGGCCAAACCAAGAAACAACAACTGCAATAAGTGTGCTAAGATTGGTACTAATCTTACCATCATTTAAGATTCTTTCTACATTTAATTATGTAGTTTGCTAACATTAATCTATACTTATCCAACCATATGTTATAGCTCTTCAAGCCAATCATGTTGATTATTCACAGATACACATGCATCTTGATACTCCATTGTGATTATCAAACATGGAAGTCAACTTTGATTAACCAATTCAATGGCTAATGTCTAGTTGTTGTTTCGTGGGTCTTAATTATAAGATTGAAGCATGAAGTCTAGTCCATCCATTAAAGAAAACCAAGTGTGAACATTTTCTCCAATGTTCTTTTTCAGACTAACCCAAAACCCAATCTACACGTTCCAACCAAAAATTTCTTGCTCTTGTCACTTGACTCATTGGATATCCATCTTAGTCAAGCCAGGACCAACAGGACAATGACACAAAATTTGGAAGAGAAGATGATGCGAAAAGGACAAGCTAATATATGGTCGGGTTTTACATGCTAAAGTGGGTCCCAAATGACTTGGATACATTGCAAAATACTAAGAGAAACACCAATTATTCTTAGGGCAATTAAGCTAGAGAACAAAGAGAGAAAAAAATAATAATAATAAAACAAACAAAAGCAACAAACAACAACAATTTTTTAGGCTTAAAATATGTAGGGCTGAAGATCCTGTCCACTACCCCAATAGATTCGTGTATATTAGAATTCTGAGACGTAGAATATTTTTGTGACTTACAGGCTAGGCCCTGCGCCGCAGTCACCGTTAGAAGTGTCGCGCATGCGCATGAGAGTTGGGTCCTGTTGCTTGCTGGGACTATGTGAAGGTCGTATCTTAGTTATATATCACTTTAGACTTATACTTAGCATGGTTTCTGTACACACCGAAAAAAAGTACACCATAAAAACAAGCTCTAAACGTATATATCAATGGGATTCACTGTCACACACAATATATATATATATATATATATATATATATATTCTTTCACATGTATACATGACAGAGACAACTTCGGATATAATCTATGTGTCCATCCTCAAATTCACACCAAACCCATATACACTTTAGCATAATGTGTGTAAGAAACTAAAGAAACCGTTGGATCCAGAGGTATATAGTTTACCATTTTTTTCCATATCATTCCAAAACCTTTTTGAGCAATGATATTGGTCCCAAAAGGGTTTAATAAAAACCAATTTGTGGGTTCATTGAGTGCATCATTGTCATACATGTGGATGGTGGCCTTAAAGCGTTGGGATCAATAGGCCTATGGTGGGACCAATTCGTTGGCCTAGAACTTAATCAGATTGACTGCACCAATTACGAGACCCTGTTGGTTTGAGTCGTTTGACCATCATCATGACAAAGAGCACACCAGAATCTGATGATCAGAGAGGATGCTGATCAATTTTGAAACCGTTGATTCTGTGTCTAAAAGCCACAGGCCTAACTATTTTAAATTCAAACTGACACACATTGCTGCAAATGTTATTCTTCAATGGTGTTTTTGGATCACCTTTTCTTTGTTACCACAATGGTTTCGATCTATTTGCAGTGGTCCTCACCTCATTTTTGAGTTTACCTTTGAGCCACATGACAAGGTATAAATGTAGTTGTATAGTATATGTGTAATGAGTCCTATACTTGAAAAAATAAATAAAAAACAAAGCATAAAGGATTTAGAGTTGAAAGAGAGAGAGAAAAAAAAAAGGCTTTTGAATTGATGTGTTAATCGGCCTTTACAAAACTTTCATTTGAGTTAGTAAAAACATTAAAGGAGAAAAGAAAAAAAAAAGTAAAAGCAAAATGTACATAAAGATATATCATAGATTATAGGTTGATTGAGGTAGCTTGAAACTCAAGATTTCCCTGATTTGTTATTAACTTAATCGATCAAAGTGAAGATACTTCCAAAGTGATCTTATTGTTTCACGAGGAATCTACATTTGTTGAATAATATATACAACAAACCAGTATTGCATGGCATGCATGTGCTATGCTTTGGAAATGGTGTCAAAATATATGGTGAACTTGTAATGCGCCCTTCCTCACTCCCCTTTTTGCCATGATGTTGAAATAGATTAGAAACCGGCTAAAACATCTCCTACATGTTATTGCACGAAGGTTTTCACTTAGTTTTGTCAATACTTTTTCCCGAGAATAATGCTTGAAACACAACTTATTATACAACTTTTGTTAAAACTTCTCACACGGTGAATTATGAATAATGACAGTGTGGACCCTCATGAATTTACTATTTTTTCTCTAACATTTACTACTTGTCACGTGACAAATTGTAGACAAAAGTTGTGTAATAAATTGTGATCTTAGCATTTTTTTTCACCTCGTAGTTTCTATGAGAGACTTTTTAAGTAAGGAAGAATGATATTAGAATCTTACAAATTTTGCAACATATTATTTACAAATTAATACATCAACTTTTAAAGATAATAAAAAAAAGTTATTTATTATGTTATTGATGTTGTATTATGACAAATTGTTAAATATTTTATAATGAATTTGGTAATGATTTTACAATTTTCTTTTAAACAAAACTATCATGATTTTGTGCAAGACCCTATAACTACAAATGTAATGATGCATGGCAATCTCTCTTGTGAGACAGATTAAGAAACTAATTAAGACCCAATGAAACCCCATTAATAGATCTAGAAAACATAGTAAACATTTGTGTTTTGATAGCCCAATTTTTCACTTTGTAGGTGGTCCTTCATGCATTTCATGCCAAACATCTTAGGATGACAAAGGTTTGAGATCATAATAATAACATCCTCATGATTGACATGCATGATTGTTAATACTTTGTTATAACTAGCTAGGAAGAGATCAAAAAAGAAAAGAAAAATCGAATGCATGATTCACTACTCACAAAAAGGAACCAGTGAGGACTTAAGGTGCGTGTACGGTGGAACGTGAACACTGGGCTCACTTTATTCACCTGACAATGTGTACTTTGGGCCCTGTTGACTGGAGTGTGTTCTTCACGCTATATCTTCTTCATGTTCTTCTGAGCGCCTAAAGTGTCATCGACCATCATGTTTATTCCCTGTGAGAGACCTTCGAATCTTCATTTTAAGATCATATATTGTACCAACCCCGCCTTACAGGAAGAGAACTTTCATTTGAAAAACTTTGTATATCCTATAAGTTTTTGATTAAAATCTCAAAAAGATTATATTTTTTTGAAAAAAAAAAAAAAAGTGTAACTACAGGCTAGAAATTGAAATTCTTATTCTCAAAGTTGATCGATTTGGTTAATTATTTTCTCTTTTGTGTTACTTTCAGCATCTATCTTGGGGAAGTCTGATTTGAATGCAAAGTTTGAATCTTCTGTAAAATATTGTTTACTTAATTCCAAGCTCTAAGTATTTGAAATAGACTAGTTGTTATATCTTCAGTTAAAATGGTTGGATATACAGCACATTGTAATTTGTAAGACATGAACATGTATGTCACATTCCAAGTCAATTTACCCTAATTCATGTAAGAAGCAAATTTCCATATAAAATTAAATGTTGAAGACAAATTTAATGCATGTGTATGTGATACCAATATAAACATATTATGTGTTTGGATGAGATTGTTTTTATTTGTTTGTTTTGCTTTAAAAATAGGTTGGATAAAACTAAACTATACATAGAAGAACGAGCATAAAAAATTGTACTCAAATGGTGATTTTTTTAGTAAGCAAAGCCAAACAGATTAGTAAGAAATGGGGATGAGATATAAAACTTCTCAAAAATGTCACTAGACTTATTGTTAATGACATGACCAAGATTACATAGGAAAAAGTATCCTTGCAACAATTATACTGAAACCATTTATGTAACAAGTTAACAAAACTTACCATTTTGTTTTATACTACTTTTTCTTTGTTATAATTAAATCAACCAACCTCTCAAATGATATTTACTTGTTAGTTTGTTAAATTAATGACTTCGTATTATTGTTATAAGAGATACTCAATTGACTTATATACTAACTATGAAAGAATGTTGAGAAATGGAACAGCCTATATACTCAATAATGGCTGAACTAGCTCTGAGTAGGAAGTGAAAATAAAGAACCATACGAGTTTTGAACTAAACTAGTGAACAATCTACCTATTAACACATCCAATTTAACAATATGGCTAAATGTTAACTTGTGATTAAACAACATCGCTTATAGATGGAACTGCCATTTATACTATTTGTATACACCAATCATAAATCAACAATTAAACATATTATGAATTTGAATGTATATCAGAACGTGTTAGTCGAGTTTTTCGGAACCCATTTGAACAGCAATAAGGGTGAGGCACGTGAGACGCCGTGTGTCATGTGTGGATAGTAAAACTAGAATCTATCCTTTGCTTGCGAGAAGAGAGAGCTTAGGGGGGTCCACCCAAATTTGGGCCCCCAAGTGGAGTGCTCTTTCGGTATGCTCTTGCTGCTGCTCACACTCTCTCTGCTAGCTACCCCTTAGCTCTCTTTATCGAGGTCCCAAATATTCTCTCTCTCTCTCTCTCTCTTTCTCTCTCTCTCTCTCACTCAGTGTCACATCAAACAAAGACTGTTAATGTGACGACCACGCCGATATCTCTGACGTATACTCCTATCCCCATCAACGGCTCTCCTTTTCCCCAACCCCACCAACATCATGTATATGCATCACATCATAGCCGTCCATTTAGTGAGTTTAGTCAAGCTGAGGTAATGCTGTGGGGCCAGTGTCTTTAGAGACAGTGGACAGACTGTGGGACCATGTTGTGTTCCCACCGACGCTGTATACATTGTAGCTGTAGAGTAGAGTTGCTCTCTACACTACCTTTTTCTTCCTTCTTATTCACAGCCCAACCCCAAGTCTCAAACACACACAACACTCACAGTTTCCTCACTCACTCTTAGCTCATCTCTCTTTCTCTGTCTCTCTTAGTTTACAATATCACTCTCCTTCTCCAACACACAAACACTGAGATAGATAAGAAAGTAGAAGTGAAAGAGTGCTATATATGGAGTGTTTCTAAAAGCTAACTAGGGGTTGAAGCTAGCTAGACCTGTGTTTTTGTTTTTTTTGGCACTTTTTCTTATCTTTGGCAATTGGGTTTTGTTAATGGGTCTTACTTCTTTGCAAGTTTGCATGGATTCTTCTGACTGGTTACAGGTATATACGCCATGCTTTTGAAACTGCAGTTTATATATATATACTTATATCCATTATGCATGGCAGATCAAAAATCATCTTCTGGGCCATGATTGAATTAGTATATATTGTTATTTATCAATTGGGTTAAAACTGCCTATCAATTATCTCTTCCAGACTTTACAAAAAGTGAAGATTTTGTACACTGAGCACACTTTTGTATAGAGTATTTAGTAATCAATGCCACTCAGAACAACAAATTCAATTCAATTTTAAGCCTGAAGGAGCATTTAGTTTCATCTTAATCATATTGCAATGATGCCAGTTAGGTTGTCAGATTGTATTACTCCTATGTATGAAGCAGAAAATTTGGAGAGGAAATGGAGTTATTTTGACTGTAGGTTGATTAGAACAGCAATGCATGCTTATAAGTTATGATTCTAGGAATTAAAGTTCAAGTTTTTAACTTCATATATCAATGCTTTCTACCATTTAGAGATACAAACAAACAATTTGATGAATTCATGTTAAAAGCTGTGGATGAAAATTTTGTCATATCACTGCTCACTCACTCCTCGGGTTAGGTGTAGTACTTTACAATATAATATTTCTATATAGGTTAAGCATTCAGACATTCTGATTGATTTCTGAAAGGACAAAGAATGTCTAGTACTTTGCATTATTGTCATGACGCGTAAAACGCGTATATGTTTCTGACACAATTCCATAATTTATTTCAATCACTTATCTCCTTTTGATATGTATGTCAGGGCACAATTAACGATGAATCTGGAATGGATTCTTCTTCACCATCTGGGGACATGCTAACATGTTCAAGGCCCTTGATAGAGAGGCGGCTGAGGCCACCGCATGACCAAGCTCTCAAGTGTCCAAGGTGTGACTCAACGCACACCAAGTTTTGCTACTACAACAACTACAGCCTCTCTCAGCCAAGGTACTTTTGCAAGACTTGTAGAAGGTATTGGACCAAAGGTGGCACCCTTAGGAACATTCCTGTGGGTGGTGGGTGTAGAAAGAACAAGAAGGTTTCATCTAAAAAACCCAATGACCAACCCAACCAAAACCACCTTGGATCATCATCATCATCTCACAACCCTACTGATCTTCAGCTTTCATTTCCAGAGGTGCAATATTCACAGTTTAGTAATATACTTGGCACACATGGGGCACTTGGTAACCCTACTTTCATGGAGGCTAAGTATAATAATAACGGAATGCTTGAGAATTCCATTAGGCCTATTGATTTTATGGAGAATAAGTTGGAAGCTATAGTTGGGAATTCTAGGAACTATGATTTCATGGGGAATGGTGATCACTTAGGTATGGTTGGTGGGCTTGGTGATCATCTTAGTGGTCATAGTTTGGCACCACAATTTGGTCTTTGCTCTCCATTTGGGATGTCCAATATTGATGGGAATAGTGGGACTTTCATGGACACCTGCCAGAGGTTAATGCTACCATATGATCATGCAAATGATCAGGACCATAATGCAATGGATGTGAAGCCAAACACTAAGCTCTTGTCCCTTGATTGGCAAGACCAAGGTTGTTCTGATGCTGGAAAGGACTCGTTTGCTTATATCAACGGTCTAGGATCTTGGTCTGGCATGATGAATGGTTATGGACCATCCACGACTAATCCATTAGTTTAAGCTAGTTAATCTTGAGTACCTATCCACAAAGTCAAAGGTTTATCATCATGGGTTGGTGTGATTAATGACTTAATCATTCGCATAAATTAATCTTAGATTGTCCAACTATCTCTGTATCTATGTGCCTTTGATGGAAAGGTTGTTTTTTGTGTTTCTCTTTCTATGAAGGTGGTCTTACAATCTCAGTGTGAATGAGAAGCATTATGGTCCAAAAACGACTGCCCTCAGCGCCTTACTATTGGTTTTTTGTAATTTAATATTTGATCTCTTCGTTCTAATTTGTTGTCTTGTGTGTAAGACATTCAAAGCTCTAGGATTTTGTTGTAATCTCGAGGAAGATATAGTAGTGCTTTTCCCGGTTTAAAAAAATGCCTCATAGTAGTGTTTAGTCTATCAGATCTTTATATATATATATATATATATGCTTTTGTCTCTATGTTTTTACTGAGTGATTAAGAGCTATATTATTATTTATTTGCAAAAGCAATTCAACTACGTTGCCTACGTGGTTAGGATTGTTTGAGACATGGAAGGAAATCAAAACAAAGTTTTCAGTAAAAAGCAAACATTCTCTTTGTGTTGCGTGTCGTTTGCATAATTGCATGTGACTCCAAATATTACACTTTGACGATAGCCTCTAATTATCTATTGGTTAATTAAAGATATTGATAAGGCTTGGATATAAATTTGTCTTGTTATGTACTATATGGGAATATAAAACAAAGATTAGGTAATGTGTAATCGACAACACAATAATGACACGAGGAAAGTATGATATGAAAATAAAATGCCATTAATGCATCATCATGATTTTAAAGGTGTAGATGGTTCTGAAATAGCAATTAGATAGTGTTTCTTTGGGACGGTCGCCTCTTTATTTTGACATCTTCTTTTTCTTTTCTTTTCTTTTTTTTATCAATTATTCACTCAATCAAATAGAGCCATACAACAATTATCAACAATTTTGTACAATTACTTTATAGTAGTAAAAAGTTAAAAACTAGCAACTGGGCTGAACTCAAACAGCTAAAATTCCTATTGACTAGGACATTAAACAATAAAAAAGAAAGAAAACAACAAAAATTTCAAACATAGCAATAGAAAGAAAAAAAGGGGAGGAAGGAATCTGATAAGAGCGAAGATTTGTTGTAAACTAAGTTACAGTAACTCCTGTAAAAATGCACGTGTTAATGTTTCAGATAAATACTTGTTTAAACTTATATTTAAATTAAACTTTCTTTATTAAGATTGAATTTTTCACAAAATAGCCCCTTGACACCTGTGCATTTTATAAGAGTTGCTGCAATTTAGTTTGCAGCAAATCATTGCCCATCTGATAATGGAGAGAGAGTAAATATCATTTTTAAAATCTTATATATGTGAGCGCATATTTTAAAATAATTATTTTAGAAAAAAAAATTCTTTATTTATATTTAGATTTGAAATTAAGAAAAATAGCATAATCGCATTATCTCGGTGGTTTTAATGGAGATTAGATCGAGATGGATGAAAGAATTATATTGAAAACAAATGGGAATTAAAAGGAAAACTGAAAAGAAACAAAGTATTGGATATTGTGGAATAATGGATTTTGAAGTTCAGTAAGTGGACATGTTGATTGTTTGCTTTGCACTATTCTTTTATTTAAGGTAAAGGTTTGGCTTTCAAACATGTTTGAAGCTTTGAGATCCAATTATTATTAGGAAGATTAAATATGTGTTCTGTCTTGTGTAATGTGCACGACTCACTTAGTTAGTTAGGTATCTTAGGTTAAGTGAGTCTTCCTATTGGTACGTGGTTGGAACTCAAGGCTCTAAAAATGTTTGGAGCCAAACTTTGTCATTTATTTAAACTAGTTGCAAACTCATACGATATATAGGAAGATGTAATATAATTATTCTATAAGAATATGTAATGAAAAATTTGTAGGCTATATAGTGTGTGTGTGTTATTTAAAAATATTTACAATTTTTACTTTTACGTAATGGACATATAATATATTTTGCATTCAACAATAATACATAGTGTATATATATGTGTGTGTTTGTGGAAAAATGTAATTTAATAAAAAGATATAAATTACATAATTACAATATTGTTTTATATAAATGGAGAAGATGTTATTTAAATTAATTTTTTAAATATATCATAATCGTTTGTCTAATTTAAACATAACCAAGAATTTTTTTTTTTAAATGTACACCCCCATTCCATGGAACACATGTAACATGTTATATTAAGTTTAAATTATTATTTTTTTTAGAGAAAAGATAGAAGATTAAATTATTATATGAGTTTAAAATTTTAGCATTTTTTTTTTCTAAATATAAGTATAATGTCTATATTATTGAAACTTGAATTTTAAGGTAAAATTTTGAATATTTATAATATTTATTACTTTTTTAGGGCTTATATTTGTAATTTCTAATGCCTATTTGTTTGTATTTTTTAGCCCAAAATTAAAGAATTTGGCCTAATAGAATAAAATTTCATACTTTTCAATTCAAAAATTTAGAAAAAAATAAGAATTTTTGAGCCTAACATTGAAAACACAACCTACAAAATGAATCAATTTAAGACTTAATTAGTCTGAAATGGACTGATATAAGCCAAAGTAGATTGAATTAGACCGAATAAGCCGAAATAGAACCAAATAAAACCTGTTCCAAATTCTAAAGCCTACAAATATAATTTTGTCTAAAACCAAAAAGGTCGGGCCCATATAAATTACAACAGCATCGTGGTCCAAAACTTTCATTTCCCACTAACAATCCATTTACAGCCGAACTCAGCCCATGGAGGCCCAAAATCCATTTACTCTCTTTTCTCTTCTACACCCTAGCTGCAGGGGCGGCTCTACAGCCAGCCCTGACCTGGCCCCAAAAACAAAAATTATATATAAAATTTATTATTATTATTATTTTTTGTTTTGACCCCTAAAATAAAATTTTGAACACTCTAACCCTAAATTTTGTTTAATCTCAACTTAAGTAAGCTTGAATATGATCATCTTAGTGTTACTTTCACAATATTATTTTCACAATAATTTTATAATAAAAGTTAAGTGGCAAGTTTTAATTGGCTTTTATCTAGACCCACAATTGATATCATTTTTTTTTAATATATATATTTAACAACTTGTCACTTAAATTTTGTTGTGAAAGTGTTGTGTCAGTATTTCTATGCTTAAAATTGCTCATTCATTTTTAAAAATAAATAAATAAACCTTCCCTTCGAATTCTGGCTTACTTTGCCATTGGTTGGCAGCTGAAGAATGAAATTGTTTTTTCCTGCATTTTTCTTCTTCATCAGCAAAAAATTACCCTACTTTTAACACACAAAAATACAATACTATTGACCCCACTAAAAAAAATCCTAGAGCCGCTACAGACTAGCTGTCTAGCACAGCAAAAAGAAAGCCGAGCACTGAGCAAAAGATAGAGAAAAGAGAGTGAGAGTGGAGAGGATTGAGTGGCGGTGTCGTTGACAAAAAAGCAAAGATGAACGTACACTTATATGCTTCATTTTACTGTCAAAATGATTTCTGTCCATGCATTGCATGAGATTATATGCTTTAGAGTAAACCTACAGAGGAAGTGATCTCATAGCTACTGTTAGTGTATGCACGCCTAGCCCATTGGCCATTGGGCTCAGTCCCAGCCTACTTTACTTGTACAGTGCATTACTTGCTGTGCACACCTACAAATAGAGCTCTAAGCTCCATATTTAGGATCACAACCTTGTTACATGTGCCCATCTGGCAACCATTGCTATCTTTTGTCATCAATTTGACTTGGTAGTAATCAAGCTGAACCAGGAAGGCACTAGTTAATTTGAGGCAGTCCATCTTCCTCTTATACATGGCCTAGGGTACGGGCCGGGTTGGATGGGTTCAGGTTTGATTCGGTTATGCATGAGTTAGATCGGATTCTAGTGAAAGTTGGATGGATTTGGACCGAGTTGTAGAGCCTATAATCTTTACCCTGACCTTTAATGGGTCAAGAGGTTTTTTATTTGTTTATTACATACAAAAAAATTAAATAAATAAAAAGTGACTTAAGCATATTCTCTTTCTCTTCCTTTCAAAATAAATAAGAAAAAAAAATGAAAACATGAAAAATATGAACGTTATGTTATACATAAATTCTTAAATTTACAATTCGAAACTCATTAGCCTAATAATTTCACAAAAGAATAAAAGAAAAACATGATTTCACAGACTAAATATCAACCTCAAATGCATTTGTTGTACTATATAAAATGTGAAATAAAGTTAATTAACAATATGATAACTAGCATTTTAAATTTACTCAATGACATAATCCTAGTAGACACATGGACTTTGTTAGACAATGTGTTCATTAGCCTAATTAATTAAAATTAGTTTAAAAAGAGTTTTCAAAATACAGTAAATAACTAACACTAAAAGTATATAATAAAAAAATGGTCATGCTAACGAGTGTCCTTAGGGCATGGTTAACAATCCATTTTAGGAAAGTTTTGACATCACTTTTATGGGAAATGAAAAAAACTGTCAAAACATTAATTGTTTTTTTTTTCTTTTCCCATAAAAACTTTCTTTAAATAAATTATTAACCAATGCCCTAAGAACATTTGTTAGTATTTCTCATAAAAAATGTTACATATTTAATATGGATTTTACTAATGTATGCCCTTAGGGTATATATTGGTAAACCATTTTAGGAAACTTTTTATGGAAAAGTGAAAAAGTGACTAATTTTTTTGTGAATTTAAAAATAAATTTTTGTGTGTGTAATAGAATGAGTAAATATAAGGTTGACTAATATTACACTTTGATGATGGCCTCCTCTAATACTATTTCTTTGCGTTGCGTGTCGTTTGCATAATGGCATGTGACTCCAAATATTACTTTGATGATGGCCTCCTCTAATTATCTATTGGTTAATTAAAGATATTGATAACATCGAAGCTTGGATATAAATTTGTCTTGTTATACACTATAGAGGAATATAAAACAAAGATTAGGTAATGTAATTGACAGCCAACGGGGGTTTGGTTCAGCTGGGTATGGTTCGTTCGCTTTGCCTAACACGCTCAGGTTCGATTCCCGCTACCAGCAGGAGTCCGTTGGTGGGCATCACATCGCTAAGTCTGTGTGCTCTGCTCGGGAACTAGCGTAGCCTAGCAAACCCCCATTTTTTTTTTCTCAAAAAAAAAAAAAAAAGGTAATGTAATCGACAACGCAATAATGACGCGAGGAAAGTATGATACAAAAATAAAATGCCATTAATGCATCATCATGATTTTAAAGGTGTAGACGGTTCTGAAATACTCCCTCCATCCCACTTTTTTTGTCCTGTTTGAAAAGTCAAACTTTTTAATGAAACATTATTTATTGTTTTGTCTACCTTTTAAAAATGTATAAGTTTCCAAAATTACCCTTAAAAAAATTTATCAAAAAACTGAATTAGTAAATTAATAGGGGTATAATAAGAATATTAGTAAATTAATGACTTTTATTTTTAGAAACATGACAATGTTTTGGGACATCTCAAAATAGAATAGAGGGAAAAAAAAGTGGGACGGAGGGAGTAGCAATTAGATAGCGTTTCTTTGGGACAGTCGCCTCTTTGTTTTGACATCATCTTTTTCTTTTCTTTTCTTTTTTAATCAATTATTCATTCAGTCGAACTTTATACCCCTTTCCTTTGAGCAAACAAATTCTACAGATTCCCTTACCCAAAACTCATGATGTGCAAGACAAGCTGCTTTGGAAGTTTTCAAATGATAGTAATGGTACTTACCAAGTCAAAAGAGCTTATGAGATTCTTATGCAGAATTCTCATTCTTCTTGGAATACACATGGTTAGGAGAGTGTGTGGAATCTGATCTGGAGAGTCAAAGTACCATTGAAAATTAATACATTTGTTTGGAAACTCATTCAGGACAGACTCCCTGCCCTCCTTAATCTGAGCAATAGAGGCATACCAACCAGGGACAGAGGCATTAATTGACCGGGGGGGCAATGCCCCCCCTAATTTTTTTTTTTTTTTTAAATAGTATATATATGCATTAATTTTAGTAATTTTGTTCTATAAAATTATATTTTGCCCCTTTAACAATATCATTGACTCTTTTTAGAGTAACATTATAGTTACAAACTTAGGTACAATATTTTTATAAAATGTTGAGGTACAAATTCTTATTGGTTCGTGTCTGGCCTTATCACTTACATCACTTTTTTATTTACCAATAATTACTCACTATATCAGCATTATACCTCTAGCACTTTCCTCATTTTAAAAGCCATTAAAAAAAATTTATAGATCTAAAATCTAAAACAACATATACTAGCCCAAAAACATTTGTGCAACAACAAAAATCACTATTAGCAAAGCAAAAAAAAATTAAGTCCAATTAACCAATTTTACTTAAACAAACAACTGGCCATTTAAAAAGTTTTAAACAGAATAATTTTGTCTTTGCCCAGCAAACGCACACATCAAAAAAAAAAAAAAAAAAAAAAAAAAAACTCTACGGCTAAGAAGTTGCCGAACTAGAGGTCAAAATCACCCCCCTTAACTAAAAGTCCTAACTTCGTCCCTGATACCAACCCAAACCTCTTGCCCCTTATGCAATTCTAAAGTTGAATCCTCAACTCACCTCTTTCTCCTCTGTCCTTTCACTAGAGCTTGTTGGCATGGATCCACTTTGGCTATTTATTCCACTGATTTTAGTAGTTCAAGTGTACAGCAATGGCTTACCTCCCTTCTCATCAAGTTTAAAACCAGGGAGACAACATCAATGGCCTACTTACAAGCCATTTTTACAACTCTTTGGCATATTTGGATACATAGGAACAGGGTGCTCTATGATGGTTTAAATCCTAATCCTATGAATGTGATTTTGACATCTCAATCTATGGCTTGCAGGTACAAAAAGGCTTTCCTTGATCAACCAAGCCACACCAGTCAGCCAAGAAGACCCAAACCAGACCACTATCCACCCTTAGGGCAGTGGCAGCTGATTGTTAAAATTGCTGGAGCTAGGAGCAGGAAGCCTAACAGATGATCTTCTGCCTATGAAGCTATTAATATGTAGGGAGATAGCATGTTCTATGGTGTAACTAGCAGTGTAGCAAGAACAACCTGTGGGGCAATGCTGGATGCTATGGTAGAAGCTACACTCAAGGCTAAGAATCATGGTTCCAGTTTGTTTTGTTTCTAGGAGCTAGCAGACAATTAGTCCAAGTCTTTCAGCATAGGAAGACCTCAAATTGGCTTCAACAGACCAGATTAGCTGATCTAGATTTTCTGAACCAAAATGGACTTTGCTGCAATATGTTCTTAGTGCTTCACCTGATTGTAAAATCTGTTTGGTCAGTTGCTAAATTGGCATGTCAAATGCCATTGAACTATTGCTGGTTTAATCCAGCTCTTTTGTAAACATTTGTATTGCTTATCTCCCTATTTTGGTATCAAAAAAAAAGAAAAAAAGAAAAAAAAAAGAAGAAGAGAAATACAGACACTAGACACACACAACTAATGTGAAATAAACATTTTTTTTTTTTAGTAAACCGTAATACTTATTACAACACATACGAAAATAATAATATTTTTAAACTGGATTTATAATACATTATTTAATCAGAGTACAACTACAAAAGGGCCTAACCTTTATAGTTGTAGACTACAGTTATAAACAGCAGACACTAGATACACACAATCAATATGGGATAAACATCATTTTTTTTTAGTAAACAATAATACTTATTAGCTTACACACGAAAATAGTAATAATATAATATTAGTGTTTTAAACTGGGTTTATAATACGTTATTTAATCAGAGTACAACTACAAAAGGGTCTATCATTTGTAGTCATAGACTGGGGTTATTAGGCCCTTTTGTATTTGTATTCTGGTTAAATAATGTATTATAAACCTAGTTTAAAATACTAATATTACTATTTTTGTGTGTGTTCTAATAAGTATTACTGTTTATTAAAAAAAAGAAAAAAAAAAAAGAAGAAGAAGGAGAAATACAATAATTGTCAACATATATAGTAGTGCAAATACTCTATAATAGTAAAAACTAGCAACTGGGCTAAACTCAAACAGCCAAAATTGCTATTGACTAGGACATTAAACAATAAAAAAAGAAAGAAAATGACAACTATTTCAAAACATAGCAATAGAAAGAGGAATATATCTAATAATGGGTTTGGGACCAATGGAATTTGTTAGGATTGGCATGGGTTGTGATGAGTTTGGTAAAAGCTATGCTACCACAATGGTATTGACGAGCTGGGTTGCTATAGGGAACTACTATACCATGACAGAGATAGAGAGAGATTTAAAATAATTATTAAAACCTTTTATATGTCACTGTATATATTAAAACAATTATTTCAGGGAAAAAAATTTACTTTTCTCTATTTATTTTTAGTTTTGAAATTTAAAAAAATAGCAAAATGGCATCATCTTGGTGGATTTAGAGCCCGTTTGGATTGAGGGGAGAAGGAGGGGGAGTGGAGGGAAGTAGAGTAAAGTTGGCTAAAAATAAATTAATTTTAGGTCAAATCTAATCTACTCTACTCTACTTTTTCTTCCTCCCTCTCAATCTAAACGGACCATTAACAATGGAGATTGGATCAAGATGGACGAAAGAATTACATGGAAAAGAAATGGGAGTTAAAGCCTTAAAAGGAAAACTAAAAAGAAACAAAGTATTGGATATTGTGGAATAATGGATTTTAAAGTCCAAGCCAGCAGTAAGTGGACATGTTGATTATTTGCTTTGCACTATCCTTTTATTTAAGGAAAATGTTTGGCTTTAAATATATTTAAAGCTTTGGGATCCAATCATCACTAAGGAAGATGACATGTGTCCTATTATGTGTCATGCGCATGACTCACTTGGTTGGTTAGGTAATTTAGGTTAAATGAATCATGTGCATTGCACATGATTATGACTAATGTCATCTTCTTATTGGTGGATGGAGCTTAAGGCTCCAAAAATGTTTGGAACTGAACTTAATTTTTTTTTTTAAATATTTAAACTAGTCGCAAACCCACACGATATATAGAAAAACCTAAACTTTGTAGGTTAAATAGTGTATGTGTTATTTAAAAGTATTTTCTATTTTTACAAGTTTTACTTTTATGTATTGTAATTTTAAGTTAACAATAGTGTGTGTGTATATATATGAAAAATGTAATTTAATAAAAAGATTTAAATTGAATAATTATAATATTGTTTTATATATATATATATATATATATATATATATGTATAAATGGAAAAGATTTTATTGAAATGACATTTTTTAAATATACCATAATCAGTTGACTAATTTGACCATAACTAAGAAAAAAACTTATTATTTCATGAAATACATGTAACATGTTACATTAATTTTAAATTATTATGTAAGTTTTGAATTTTAGTAATTTTTTTTTTCTTTCCAAATATAAGTATTGATGATGCAAAGAAAACTAGTAGGCTGAATATTCTAGGTTTCAATGGGCTAGTGGTTGCTTGAAAGGTCTGAAAAGAAAGAAACATAAGATCAAAAGTGATTGGGGTGAACCGGCCAAGAACTCTCTGATGCTTAAGTTAGTTTTTCCTTTAAAATTCAAGAATTCCAACTTTAGGAATAGCGGAAACTTACTTTCATTTGATGTGGATGAGTCCTTATATAGTGAGCTTTGGAGTGGTTACTTGTTTGGTAACTTCCTCAACGTGTATGGAAGTTAGAAGATTCAGACTTAACTTTCACAACTGCTATAGAAGTTAGAAGGTTCCTCTGTAATTCATAATGCCTTTTTTTTTTTTTGTATTTTTTAAGCCTAAAACTAAAGAGTTTAGCCCAATAGAATAAAATTTCATACTTTTCAACCCAAAAATCAAGAGAAAAAAATAAATTTTGAGCCCAAAATTGAAAAGGCAACCTACAAAAAGAATCAATTTAAGACCAAATTAGTTTGAAATGGACCAAAATGAACTAAAGTAAACCTAATGGACTGATATGTACTGAATTAGACCAAATGGACAGAAGTGGACCGAATGAGCCAAATTGGACTGAATTAGACCAAATGGACCGAATGGATTGAAATAAACTAGAGTGGACCGAAATAAAACCTGACCCAAATTCTAAAGCCTAAAATATAATTCTGTCTAAAAAAAAGAAAGAAAGGTCGGGCCATAGAAATTACAAATGCATCATGGTCCAAAACTTTCACAGCCCACTAAAACAATCCATTTACAGCCGAACTCAGCCCATGAGGCCCAAAAATAAATTCTTCTCTTCTACACACTAGCTGTCTAGCATAGCAAAAAGAAAGCCGAGCACTGAGCAAAAGAAAAGATAGAGAAAGAGAGTGAGAATGGAGTGGATTGAGTGGCGGCGTCGTTGACAAAAAGCATGAACTGTTACACACACTTACATATGCTTCATTTTACTGTCAAAATGATTTCTGTCGATGCATTGCATGAGATTATATGTGCCTAGCCCATTGGGCTCAGGCTCAGGCCCAGTCTACTATACTTGTACAATACATTACTTGCTGTACACACCTACAAATAGAGCTCTAGTTAATTTGAGGCAGTCCATCTTCCTCTTATATATGACCTAGCAAACAGGCCGGGTTGGATGGGTTCAGGTTTGATTCAACCATATACGGGTCAGATCGGATTCTGGTGAAAGTCAGATGGATTTGGACCTAGTTGTGGAGTCTATAATCTTTACCAAACCTTTGATGTGTCGAGGGTTTTTTTTTTAACATGCAAACAAATTAAATATATAAAAAAGAGACTTGAGTATATATCTTCTCTTTCTCTTCCCTTCAAAATAACAAAGAAAACAAATAAATGAAAATACGAAAAATATGAATGTTATATTATACATAAATTCTTAAATTTAGAACTCGAAACTCATTAACCTAATAATATCACAAAAGAATAAAAGAAATACATGATTTTACTGACTAAATATCAACCTCAAATGCATTAAAAGAAATACATGATTTTACGGACTAAATATCAACCTCAAATGCATTTGTTGTGGTATATACAATGTGAAATAAAGTTAACAGTATGATATTTAGGATTTTAAATTATTTACTCATGAAAGGCTTAATCCTAGCTAGTAGGATTACACATGGACTCTGTAGGACAATTTTTTTTTAGCCCAAGTAATTTAAATTAGTTTTAATTTAAAAAAAAAAAAAAACTAAAACTAAAAATATATTATAAAAAATTATACATATCGCAAATAGTGAATTTAAAAATAAATTTTTGGTGTAACATAAATGACTAAATATAAGGTTGATTAGAAACAAGCTCAAAAATTAGGAGTGTTTGGAATGAAAAAATAAAATACTGTCAAGGTTAAATTAAATGCAAAAATTAATGGATGGATGCGAAACCAAGAGACAAAGATGAGTCGCGACATTGGTTAGAGGAAATAGTCCCTAATCAAGCTTAGAGAAAGAGAAAATTGAGAATAGTGAAAAGGAGACATATTATAGAGTTTGAAATTGTGAAACAAACAAAATCCTAATCATATGAGAAAATGTGATTTTTTTTTTCTTCCTAAAAATTAGAGGTCGATCCACTTAACTTATCAACCAATCCATGCCAACCCATCATTTTTAATGGTCGACTTTGGGTTAATCTTATTATTATTATCATTTCAAGAGTCAAATAGATCCTTACTGGAATGGTTCGAAAATTCTGGTGGGGACAAAATAATGGGGTGGACAAGATGACTTGGCTTAGTTGGGAGAAGACGTGCACACCTAAGGAGATTGGCGGTATGGGGTTTAGGGACCTCAAGGCTTTTAACTTGGCATTACTAGCCAAACAAGGTTGGAGACTTCAAACCTGCACTAATTCCCTTTTCTACCGTGTTTTCCAAGCCAAATATTTTCCAGATGGAGATTTTCTCTCAGCCAACTTGGGAACTAAACCATCATATGCTTGGCGAAGTATATTTGCTGCACAACAGATTGTCCGAAAAGGAAGCCGCTGGAGGATAGGGAATGGAGCCAAAGTTCGAATATGGGGTGATCGTTGGCTTCCTTTGTCATCTACCTATAGAGTTGTCACGCCATGCCCAGGTGCGGGTGCTGACTTATTAGTGGCAACATTAATTGATTACCACAGAGGGGAGTGGGATTTGGAAGCCCTCCAAAGCACCCTCATGCCCAAAGACGTCGAGTCTGCCCTCTCCATTGCACTTAGTCCGACTTTGCCTGAAGATTGTCTCATCTGGGCTCTTACTCCCTCGGGGAAATTCACGGTGAAATCGGCATATAGACTTTCTCTGGCTGAGAGACCTGAACACGGAGCAGAGGAAAGCTCAAATGCTACATGCATGAAGGACTTCTGGAGGTTTATTTGGAGGTTGAGGGTCCCAAATAAAATTCGGAGCTTTACGTGGCGTGCATGCAGAGACATTCTGCCCACGAAAGCCAATCTTTTCCGTCGAAAAATAACACCGGACAACATCTGTGAGGTGTGTGGAAACTTTGAGGAAACGACAGGTCATGTGCTCTGGCATTGTTATTGTGCGAAGGAAGTGTGGAAGGAGGTCAGTTTGGACACGGACAGAGTCATGGACAACTGCTCTGAGTTCATAGACTTGGTGTGGTATGCCAGAAATGTGAAACATTGGTCAGAGGAGGATATTGGGTTAATGGTGACGACGGCGTGGGGTATTTGGACAAACCGGAATGAGGTGCGCCATGGAAAGAGTAGGAAACCTGCACCTGTTCTTGCACGGTGGACAAACAATTACTTGGAGGATTACTTAATGGCCAACCATTCCACTCGGCCCTACAAAGACTCAACGGATGTATTATGGCAACCTCCCAAGCCTCCATGGTACAAAGCAAACATGGATGGTGCCGTATTTGCTCAGCAGAGGGAGGCCGGCGTTGGAGTTGTGATCCGGGACCACTACGGTGCGGTGGTGGCAGCTTTAAGTAAGAAACTGAAAGCTCCTCTTGGCACTCTTGAGGTGGAAGCTAAGGCAATGGAGGAAGCGGTTTCATTCGCATGGGACATGGGCATCCGAGACTGCATCTTCGAAAGTGATTCTCTAACGGTGGTGAACGCCATGCTTCGACTCACTGATCCACCATCGGCCATAGCTAATAATATTGCTGGGTCAATGTACTTTCTTTCCATGTTTCGTGCTGTCAACTTCAGTCACGTGCCTCGGTCTGGAAATAAAGTTGCCCACACGTTAGCACAGGTTGCTAGAGGCTTGTCTGATATGCATGCTTGGGTTGAGGAAATACCGGGTTGTATTGAAAGCCTGGTGTCCCAAGACGTACTATTTTTGTCATAGTTTGAATAAAAGTCTTTGTGTTCACATAAAAAAAAAAAAAAAAAAAAGATCCTTACCCATATTCATTTTTATCTATATTCAATTTTTATCTGTTGGCGAGCTGGGTTGCTATAGGGAACTACTACCATGACAGAGAGAAAGAGAGAGAGAGATTTAATATCATTTTTAACACCTTATATATGTGAGGGTATATTTTAAAACAATTATTTCAAGATTTTTTTTTTCCTTTATTTATTTTCAGATATATTTGAAAAAAAAAAAGAAAAAGAAAAGCAAAATGGCATCATCTTGATGGATTTAACGATGGAGATTGGATTGAGAAAGACGAAAGAATTATATTGAAAACAAATGAGAGTTAAAAGGAAAACTGAAAAGGTACAAAGTATTGGATATTGTGGAATAATGGATTTTGAAATTCAAGCCAGCAAGCAGTAACTGGACATGTTGATTATTTTCTTTGGAGTATCCCTTTATTTAAGGTAAAGGTTTGGCTTTCAAACATGTTTGAAGCTTTGGGGTTCAATCATAACTAGGAGGATGACATGTGATTTGTCTTGCGTATGACTCACTTAATTGGTTAGGTAACTTAGGTTAAGTGAGTTATGAGCAATTTACATGTTTATGACTAAAGCTATCTTTTTATTGGTGGTTGAAGCTCAAGTCTCTAAGAATGTTTGGAGCCAAATTTTGTCATTTATTTAACTAGTCGCAAACTCATGTGATATATAGGAAATTGTAATATAATTATTCTATAAGAATGTAATGTAAAATTTGTAGATTAAGTAGTGTATGTGTTATTTAATTTTTTTTTTTCTATTTTTACAAGTTTTACTTTTATGTAATGGAACATATAATGTATTTTGCATTCAACAATAATACATATATATATATATATATATATATATGAAAAAATGTAATTTAATAAAAAGATATTGATGCATCCAAGTTTGATCTTCTCTCACCGGCCTTCCTCTTCTTTCTTTTCTCTATTTTCCTTCACAGAAACACCCATAATCTTCAGAGGCCAATAGATGGATATTCTTATCTTCCCATCATTAACAAGCTTATTTCGGGGTGAGGTCATTCAAGAGAGAGAGCGGGGGGCAAAGATGCCGCTGCAATAACAACCTTTCAGGCAAGGCACGAGGCGGAGGCGGAGGCGGCCAGATTTAGATAATTCCGTACAAGTGTGAGGCTTGGCAAGTCCGGCTAAGAGTTTGGTCAATAGCAGCATTGATTTTCAAACGGTAATAATACGTGTTCAGTTATTGGGCTTTTCACTTTTTTTGTGCGTTTTGTCTTTAGAATAGAGGGGGTAAAGTTGGGTTCTTAAGGGAAAAAAATTGTGAGCAATTTAGGAAAAGGGTGTTCCTTTCCAACGCTAATATTCCAGGTTTTGCAAACACGGTTTTGGTGGGTGGGACGTGCTTTTAAATTTTTTTTACCAAACACACTTTCTTTTTCACTTTTTGGGTTGACAAACTCCCGTTCTAGGCCTGAAACTTCGGGTTGACTGTTCGAGACCGATTTGCAGAGATATTATGAATCGGTTTGACATAATCGGTGATTGAGTTCTGATGAAGACCGATTTGCAGAGATTGAAGCCGAGAAATTTAGACCGAGAATCCCTATATTGACTGAATCGGTGATGGAGTTCTGAAGCGGCGATGAGTGTACTCCGAAGCTCTAGCTCCGGCCAAGTTTTGGGTAAGTCATGAAAACCCAGTTTTTTTTTTTTTTTTTTGGGTATAAGTAGTAGCAGAACAATGAATTGCTGTGTGTTTGGTGTCTTTTTCTGTTGAGTATTAAAACTTAAATTTATAGGAGCATCTAACGTTGTAGTTCTATCTAATTTACTCTCTGTTTTAAGATGAATACTCTCTGTTTCAGACCCTCTTTATGCACCTTCTTTGTTTTGATTCAGGGAAGGGGAACGACAACGTCGTTCCCTTATTTATTTATTTTCAGATTTTTCTTATTTTATTTTAATTCCGAGTTTATAAAAAAAATTAAAAAAAAAAGAGCAAAACGGCGAGCATATCTAACGGTCCACTAACTGAGTTGTAACGAAACCTTAAATTGACAAAAAATGAAAGTTAGAGAACTGAAATGACAAAACTGAAAGTTAGAGGACTGAAATAAAAAACAGTGAAAGTTAGAGGGTCGATTTTACATTTTTGTCTATTTATAAAGCTTAAGCCTTTTGTGAGTGTTTCGTAGGTTTTGTCTTCTCCATATTATCTATAAAAAAAAGAAAAGAAAAAAAAAACAGGTGAGTTAAAGTATCAAATAATAGCTAACTCTTTTTTGGGGTTTTTTTTTTTTTTAATGATGTTGGAGTCAAAATTTATATGGAAATCTTATCATAAAACCTATCGTCATAGATTGAAACTCTCTATTATAAATTAAAAAAAAAAAAAAACCCTATGGGAATGATAATAGCTTTCATTCTTCACAGAGACCGAATTACACGTTGGTTCTTGTGGCCAACATAAAGCCACGTGCACTTAATTGTTTCTAATTTTTTTTTTTTTGGGTGGTCTGATCATATTTACTACCTTATAAGGATTATAATCATACAAAGTTATCTCACATAAAAAATATAGTAGTATTTTATTTCTTTGGGCTATCCCTTTAAATTTTAATTCCTATTTGACTTTTTAGGCTGGTGAATGGATTGGGTAATAAACTTGTATTTTTAAGGTTTTTCAAATGATCTTGGCTTATGAACCTCTTACAAGTTCTTTGATTATATCTATAATTTAGAAATATACAAAAATATGTTAGTTTATAAATAAATGTAATATATATAGATATATATATAATCTAGAAATGGCTAGAAACGGTACACTAGCAGTAATCAATACCTACATATTTCATTTTTTTACTAAATCAAAAGAACTCTAGTATGGTATTCACTCCTTAGAGTGAATAACACAATAAAATTATTAATAAATGGTCACTATTTGTTAATTTGTTGTGCCAATGATTATTAACATTAATTTTGTTGTAACTTTATTGTGTTAATAAATTACTAATAATAATAATAATAATGTTGCAACTTGTGTTTTTTTATTTTTTATTTTTTATAATTTTTAAACTAAAGAAATAAATATCTGAAAGAAAAAAAAAAAAAAATTTATATAGGATTAAGATTCTTGACTTTCAAGTCAAGAAATAATTTGAATCATTATGTAAGATAAATTCCTAAAAATTAATATTAGAATAGATCCACAAATATGATATTATGACGTGTATGCATTTTTCGGTTGGCTAAAATCAACACTGGCGAAACTTTTTTTTGGTTAGGCTTGTCCCCAGGTTCAAATCCTAGTTCCGTCCCTGATTCTTCACCCAATAATGGTTGCTGTGTACAACAAGGCCCTCTTGAGCGGATACCTAATCGCCCTCAAGCTCAGAGAAGCTGTAGAATCTGGAGTAGTCAATCCACCAGATTCTGAATGGATGATCTCCATAAAAAAAAATCTTAGGCAAGCTAGTCAAGACAATGCAGCAATTTCACGATGCAGCATTTACAGAGTCCCCTACTACCTACGAGAAGGTGATTACAAAGCTTATGCTCCTCGGATTGTCTCCGTAGGACCTTATCATCATGGAAAGAAAGGCCTACTTGAAATGGATCGCCACAAATGGCGTGCCCTTAATCATGTTCTCAATCGTACTAAACATGACATAAATCTTTATCTTGATGCTGTGAAGAAACTCGAAAAAAAAGCTCGTGCCTGTTACCAAGGGCAATCAATTACTAGTTTTGGCAGCAATGAATTTGTTGAAATGATGGTGCTAGATGGTTGCTTTGTGATTGAGGTCTTTCGAGGTGCTGCTGAAGGATTGACGAAGTTGGGTTATCCTCAAAATGACCCCATCTTTGCAATGCGTGGATTAATGCATTCCATTCAGCGAGACATGATACTCCTGGAGAATCAGCTTCCACTCTTTATACTTGATCGCCTTCTGGGACTTCAGTTAGGTAAGCCATACCAGAAAGGAGAAGTAGCCAAGCTAGCACTCCAATTCTTCTACCCATTAATGCCAACATATGAGCTATTAACAAAGAGTTATAGGAGCAATTTGAAATTACCTCTTCCATGTACCTTTCAGCCCTTGTCAGATAGAGATGACCTTCATTGCCTTGCTGTTTTACGAGGAAGTCTCTTGCAAAGACGGTCTCAACAGGAGATGAAGAGATGGCTTCTGCCCTTTCCACGCATCGACAAGACAGGAGAAAGAGCTTGGACACACTGGTCAGATGAACGAAGGCAACAGTTAATACATTGTGTTACTGAACTCAGAGAGGCTGGAATCAAGTTCAAGAAAAAGAAAACAGATCGCTTCTGGGACATAGAATTCAAGAATGGAATTCTCTACATTCCACGGCTCTTGATCCATGATGGTACCAGGTCACTTTTGCTAAACCTTATGGCCTTTGAGCTGTGCCATCTTGATTGTGGCGACGACATTACTGCATATGTGGTGTTCATGGACAACTTGATTAACTCTCATCAGGATGTGGCTCACCTCCATTACTGTGGAATAATTAAGCACTGGCTTGGCAGTGATTCTGAAGTTGCTGACCTCTTCAACCACCTAAATCGAGGTAAGGTTTTCGAAATCAACGACAGTTACCTTTCCCACTTGTCCGGGGATGTGAACCGGTATTATGAAAATAAGTGGAATGCTTGGCGTGCGAGTTTAAGGCATACCTATTTCAGCAATCCCTGGGCTATTATCTCATTAGCTGCTGCTGTTTTCTTGTTGCTGCTTACTTTTGCACAGACCTTTTATGGAATATTTGGCTATTACAAGCCAAGATGAATTCAGTAAGTCCAGGCTGACAAGCTCTCTCTCTGGTTGAGTTTCACTTTCAAACCGCAGAGTCGCCAGACATTTTGGGCTTAAGTGACAACTAAAATAAACGGGGCCTTTTTTTTTTTAAGGTAAAGATTTGGCTTTCAAATATGTTTAAAGTTTTGGGTCTAATCATAATAAGAAAGATGTCGTGTTCTGTCTTGTGTTAAACTGTGTAATGTGCATCTTGTGTAATGTGTATGATTCACTTAATTGGTTAGGTAACTTAGGCTAAGTGAGTTATGTGCATAGCAAATGATCATGGCTAATGTCATCTTCCTATTGATGATTGAAGCTCAAAACTCCCAAAAAATTTGGAACTAAACTTTGTCCTTTATTTAAACTAGTTGCAAACAAGCGATGTGTAGGAAATTGTAATATGATTATTCTATAAGAATGTAATATAAAATTTGTAGGTTAAATAGTGCATGTGATATTTAAAAATATTTTCTATTTTTATAAGTTTTACTTTTATGTAATGGAAATTTAAAGCATTTTGCATTCAACGATATAGTGATACACACACAAAAAACATAATTTAATAAAAAAATTTAAATTACATAATTATAATATTATTTTATATTAGTGGAGAAGATGTTATTAAAATGACTTTTTTTTTTTTAAATATACTGTAATCAGTTGACTGACTTTAATATAACCAAGAAAATTTTAAAAAATTTACGTCCCCCATTCCATGGAATAGATAGAACATGTTATATTAAGTTTAAATTATTATATAAATTTAGAATTTTTAGCATTTTTTTTTCTTTCCAAATATAAGTATAATATCTATATTATCGAAACTTGAATTTTAAAGTAATTTTTTAAATAATTATCATTTTTATTACTTTTTTAAGACTTATTTCTCTAATTTCTAATGCCTATTTTATTAGTATTTTTTAGTTCAAAATTAAAGAGTTTCACCCAAATAGAATAAAATTTCATACTTTTCAACTCAAAAATTAATAATAATAATAATAATAATAATAATAATAATAAATAAAGAATTTTTTAGCCCAACATTGAAAAGGCAACTTACAAAAAGAAATTAATTAAAGGCCTAATTAGTCTGAAATGGACCGAAATGAATCATAGTGGACCAAATAAACCGTTATGGATTGAAGTAGACCAAATGAACTGAAGTGAATTGAATAGGCCAAATTAGACTGAATTAAACCAATTAGACCGAATGGATTGAAATAGAAGGAAATAAAACCTGACCCAAATTCTAAAGCCTAAAATATAATTTTTTCTAAAACAAAAAAGTCGGGCCATGCAAATTAAAACAGCATCGTGGTCCAAAACTTTCATATCCCACTAACAATCCATTTACAGCCGAACTCAGCCCATGAGGCCCAAAAATAAATTCTTCTCTTCTACACACTACCTGTCTAGCACATCAAAAAGAAAGCCGAGCACTGAGCAAAAGATAGAGAAAGAGAGTGAGAGTGGAGAGGATTGAGTGGCGGTGTCGATGACAAAAGGCAAAGATATGAATTATTAACTGTTAAATACACTTATATGCTTCATTTTACTGTCAAAATGATTTCTGTCCATGCATTGCATTGCATGAGATTATATATACTTTAGAGCAAAACTACCTAGGAAGTGATCTCATAGCTACTGTCAGTGTACTGTTTATATGTGCCTAGCCCATTGAGCTCAGGCTCAGGATCAGTCTACTTTACTTGTACACTATATTACTTGCTGTATACACCTATAGATGGAGCTCTAATCTCCATATTTAGGATCACAATCTTGTTACACCAGTTGCATCAATTTGACTTTGCTTATCATTTTGGGAATAGATATAAGCTCAGGACATTGGAATCAAGCTGAACACTAGTTAATTTGAGGCAGTCCATGTACCTCATCTTATACATAAAAGTTGAGACCTAGCAGACGGGCTAGGTTGGATATATGGGTTCGAGTTTGATTCGGTCATGTGTCAGTTAGATTGCATTCTGGTGAAAGTTGGATGGATTTGGACCGAGTTGTGTAGCTTATAATCTTTACCTGACCTTTGACGGTTTATTTATTTATTTATTACATACAAACAAATTAAATAAATAAAAAAGAGACTTGAGTATACTCTTTTTCTTCCTTCAAAAAAAAAAAGAAAAAAGAAAAAAGAAAAAAGAAAAAAAATATGAAAACACAAAAAATATGAATGTTATATTATTTACAAAAATTCTTAAATTTACAATTCGAAGCTCATTAGCCTAATGATATCACAAAAGAATGAAAGAAAGATATGACTTCACAGACTAAATATCAACCTCAAATGCATTTGTTGTAGTATATAAAATGTGAAATAAAGTTAATTAACAATATGATTTACATTGGATCTCACTTGAATTGCCCTATCTATCCTCTTGACTTTGTAATATGGATGATTAAATATATGGCTGACTAGAAACAAGCTCGCAAATTAGTGTTTTGAATGATGATGATGATGATGATGATGATGATAATAATAATAATAACAACATCAAGGTTGACAATTGAAGATGATTAAATATATGGCTGACTAGAAACAAGCTCGCAAATTAGCGTTTTGAATGATGATGATGATGATGATGATGATGATAATAATAATCTATATCTATATATTACTAAAAGCTGAAGCGTAGCATTTAATGTTACTATACTCCCGTTGAGCCACATCAACAACCATGTCACTACCCTTCTTTTTTCTAAATTTTTCCCATAATTTAAAAATACTTTTTCTAAATATTTCTCATAATTTTAAAATACTATTAAAAAGAAATGATTTCCAACCCTATCTGCACCATAAAGCCAATCTTACGTTAATGTTGTCTTTAATGCTAACCCCTCTATCTCCCCTCATTCTCCTTTTGCTCTTCTTCTCTTTCACACTTTCAAAAGTTCATAATTTCACCTTTTTAACGCCAAACTCTCTCTCTTCCCTCCTTGGTCTCTTCATCTCCTCTGAATCACTTCTTCATACCTGTTCAATTGCCACTTTACTAAAAAAATCACTTCTTCATACATGTTCATCTCCTAGGTACGCATTATCTCTTCCTTTTGTAATTAACATTTTGCTATTCTTTCAACTAATTGAGCATTAATTCAGACCTTCTTCAAATCTGTCTCTTGATTAATGGTGATTCTTCCTATTCCCAATCAAGAGGTTTTTCAAAACGCTCAATTGTTGCCTATTGGAAATAGAACCCCCACTGCTTTATTTTTCTATATATATCTACAATCTCTTTGCCTTCATAGATAAAGAGCCTATCAGCCTAACCTATACCAATGCAGAACCAATCCTTTCCACTAATAAGCCCCCATGAAATTATCATATTTAAAGCCATGGATATTTGTTGTGGGGTTCTCAGCAAACAAATAGACCAAAAAAAAAAAAAAAAAAAAACCAAAAGCTTTTAGAATCAAAGCCCTTCAACCTCCAAACCAAAACGTTGTCAACGTTAAAGAATGCTTGAACAATTTGTAATTTGGTTCTCACAGGTTCAGATTATATATATATATATTATTTTGGGTACTTACAACCATTGTTGAAGCTTCAACCGCCATGAGATGTTATCAAACCATGAGATTGTCTTTATCTCTCTCGCTCTCGTTGCATTTTCTCCATTTCTACAGGTCTTATTTGCTTGACTGTCACGGTGAAGGTTTTGGCTGTTGTAGAAGATGGACTGGTTGTGCTTGACCCACTAAATACTTAGGCAAACTTAGCTGTCAGCCACTTTATAGTGTGTCAAACGCTTGCAAGCCGTCAACCACTTATTTCTTTCGTAAATTGCCTTGGGCTTGTGTTTTTACTTTTTACTTAATCGGTTTTTTAATGGGCGGACAAACCAATGTTTGCCCCTCTTCAGTTCTTGTATTTTTTTTTTTTAATTTTATAATTTTATACATGATCAATGGGGTTGGGCATAATAAAAAAATATTGGGTAATCAAATGGGCTAGACATGATGTAAGATAATTTAAATAAAGACTTGCATAAAAAGTAGTAGAATATTAAACTCTAACAAAAAGTTTAAGTATATTAATTTCATATATATATATGATTTAATATTACTTATTTGTCTTATGAAAGTTATGATATAAATTTTTTTTTTGAAATATAGATATTTATATTTATTTGAATTATTTAAGTCAATTTTTATATTTTTATTAATTTAATATATTTATTTTTTAAAATAATTATTAAATTAATTATGATGTCATCATGGTTTGACTTCAGTTCGACTTCAAAAACCTCTCCCTTTTACAGTTCTTTGAACGATCTGAATTTCAAAACTATGTTTGTAAATGACAATGTCATAAACAATCTCTACCCACTTGGTATCATAGATCCTATTTGATCTCTCAAGACATTATCTTTGCTTGAATATATGTTATTGGTATAACAAATTGGAGAGCAAATTATGGAGAGAGATCACAACTTTTCTTTTCTTTGTTTCTCATGAAAAAAGTATATGGGAAAATTGTTTCTTTTTTCCAAATTTGGTAGGCTGTGGTTGGTCATGATTATTGAGAGTTAGAGTTGTTTCGTTGTTGATGATAAATGCGTGAATGTTTTTAGGAATAGGTCATAAATGATTTTAGGGTTTGACAAGTTAGTTGTTAGTTGGAGCTTGTCTGTGTATGTTTTTTTTTTTTTTTTTTTAATTATTTCACACTTTGTTATTGGAACAGTTGTTACGTTGTAGGTATTGCATATATTCACCAATTGTAAGAGAGAAGGTCCCGAATTTTATAGATTTAATTTTTAACTTATCCCAATGAAAAATTATGTATTTCTTTTAATAATTAAAGTACTATACAAAGAAAAAACAGAGGAATTATGATATTGTATGTATTTAAATTATAGGTGGGCAATTTTATCTAAACAAAAAAACATGTCTCAATTATGGCTTTGTGCAAAAAAAAAAAAGTGTAGCAAATATGCTATTGCAATCTTGCTTTGTTTTTGAGTAGCTGTTTGTTTATTTTATTTTGGCCATACAAGGAATGAACATTGCATTGAAGTGTGCATTGTCATTTGTTGTTGGACTAATATGTTTTTTGTATAAGGTTTTGTAATTCTATTTTAAAAATCAATGAACACTAGCCATTTTAGATATTGAATATAGACTTCCAAAGATATGCTTGCTATTTTTCTACTTGAATTTTCCTTTGTTGTATGAAATTAGAACTTCTCTTTAAGGAGGTGAATGAAAAGCTAGTCAAGGAAAGACGAGATGTGGCCTTGAGCAAGAGAAGATTGTTGAACCATTCAAAAGGAATTGATAAGGATAAATAATTAATACTCACAAATAAGGATAAATACAATACTAATCTTTTTTTCCCGATGACAACTTATTCTTATCCCACATATTACCAAAATAACTTTAATTGTTTACTAGCCCAAAATATTTTTAAACTTTACTGTGCTAAAAAAACATAAGCTAAAATATTAAGTGAGCCCAACAATTGCAGCTCTTGTTTCTCCTCATCTCAAAACTAGACATGGCACTGGCCTTTTTTCAAGGCCATATATTATGCAGGTTTGGGCATTATATTTAGAGATAGTCATGGTTCCCCTGTTATAGTCCATAATTAATTCATTGCCAAGGAAACCCATTATGGATGGCTGCCATGCTCTATTGAGTGTTACACTCCTGTCACGAACTGTGGATCGGGGATTTGATTGCGGAGTTTGCCAACTCAGTTGCTGGCATCAATTGGGTTGTAGGAACCATGCTTGAAGGAGATTTTGGATGTGTTAGAACAAACTCATGCTTTTTGTGAAATAGGTAGGACATATATCCTATAGGACAATTTCTAGATTGTGTAATAAGTAAGTGTAAGTGTTGGAGTTCTCTCTTTTGAAATTTTTTTTTTTATTAAAAAAAACTATTTAGGATGTTTCATAAATATTTCATTTTTGGAATTTTTCTGTGCATCGCACGGGTTAGCGACTAGTAATAATAATAATAATAACAAGATCAAGGTTGACAATTGAATGCAACAACAAATGGATGGGTGCAAGACCAAAGAGACAAAGATGAGTCACAACGGCAGAGAATGTGAAACAAATCAAATCCTGACCACATGAGAAAATGAAATTCTATTTTTTTTTTTTTTCCAAAAAATAAGTAGCCCACCCGCCTAACCCATCAACCAACCCAAGCCAACGCAATTTTTTTTTTTAACAGACCAATTTTGGGTTGATCTTATTTTCATTTGGTTTTTTCAAGAGTGAAATAAATCCTTACCCATACTTGTTTTATTTATAGGGTTTGACAAGTTAACAAGTCTAGGTTCAATTATGCTGAATCTCCCATCCATGTTCGGATGCTGCCAAGGATGGATAGAGCAAAGAGTAACAGAAATGACATCAATAAGTAGGATCATCCATTCACATCACATTGGGAATTGACTCATCAAATTAACCACCTTTAGCAGGAAATGAAGATCCCTCCCCTCAACACTTTTCTAGGAAGATAGACTATATGAATTAATAATGTACGTGTCCAATGCTGAAAAGTAGTAAGTTTTTTTTAGAACAGAAAAAAATTCATTCAGATACATCATCAGTTAAGTGGGACTGAAGGAAAGAAGGGACTTTCTCCATCCAGTAATGACATTTGGTAAAATTAATAATGTATATGTCCAATGCCTGAAGTTGATTCTTCATTGATAGGACACAACTTTTTTAGCAAGATAGAACATATGTATTGATAATGTATATGTCCAATGCTGAAGTTGATTCTTCACTGATAGGACACCACTTTTTTAGCAAGATAGAATATATTTATTGATAATGCATATGTCCAATGCTGAAGTTGATTCTTCATTGATAGGCAATCTAAGGTAATCCATCTTCCCCATCCCACTCATCGGTTGTTTTGCATCATTGCATGAGAAGCCTTTTATAGTTTTATTGACATAAAGAATCTAAGATTGCATTTAAACCCCAAAAGTATGCACAATGAAATCTCAGGAAGTACCTAGCATTTACTGAAAGATGCAAGACAAATGTAAATCGCTTAGAACAGAAACATTTTTCATATCCCAAACTGGAAAAACCAAAGTGGGTTCAAATCAACCAATTTCTCCTCTAAAGCAGTCTTAAAGTTCAGATATTTGGGCACAAGGCCTCCCCTCTGTTTAACTCAAACTGGGTAAGCCAGTAAAACAATTTCTCATAGTGGTAGAAAATGGCCTGGCAAAGTTTGTAACCAGCTGGTTCAACAAGGTTTGCTGGCTCTAGGTTTGTTCTTTCAGCCAGGAACTCGGAATTAGCAATGAGTTATCAAGCATGTCAGCCCAATATTATATGACTAACACATGGCTTAATTTCAAGAAATACATACACATGGATTCCCAACAACAGAAAGCTAAAATTATACAAGAAAGAAACGACAAAATGAGTAAAAATGCATGTAGATGCCTAGATATGAGCCATTACTTGTACCCCTTCAATTGCAATAAATCAATAGGTTCACAATTCTAACATCCACGTCCAGAGACATGGAGAGAGTACGATAGCAAATGTCAATTTACGAATCAAAAGGACCCCAACCAGTCTATCAATAGCTTTGCTACGCTAATAATCAAATCTAAGATAAAGTACTTCGAATCCTACATTTCCTATTAAGTAGAGGAAGAACCAGCCATGGAGGTCACCTTCTGTAGAAGGCCTTTAATTTCGCTCTCCAGTTTAGCTCTCATCTCTGGAGAAAGATTATCTCCTGACTTCTCCAGCATTGATGTCATCATCTGAAGGTTTTGCCTTATAAAGTCAAGTGGAGGCGCCTCACCAGGGTTAGCCACTGACCCAGACGCCTTTCCAGGAGTCATAAGTCCTTCCTTTGTTGGAGAGCCAAGAGTTGTGAGTAAAGGCCCCTCTGGTTCAAAAACTCTGGAGCTAGCTGACAGATTATGGAGCCGATAATTGACAAGGGCTGCACCAAAAGGGTTATTCATCTCTAAACTCCGAGAAGCTTCCTCAGCATCAGCACTTTTCAGAAAAACCACCTGGGCACTACCAGAATCTTTCAATGACTGTGTTTCTGATTCCTTTAAGGGCCCAAACCTGCAAAATGTAGCGAGAAAGTCTTCTTTTGAAGGCACAGGAACTCCTGGGGAAAATGTCAACAGAAGAGCAGTCCCCGGAGCTTCTTTGTTAGTATTAGGTCTCCGGACAGTCAATTTACTTCTTGGATGCTCTGAACTAGCCTTTTCTTTTCTCTGTCTCTTCTTCCGCTCTGGTTTGATTTGAGATAAATGCCCATTAGTCTCTGGAATTTCCTTTCCAAACGAGATATATTCACCACTTATTCCATTTAAATCTGGTATGCCCACAGTAAGTTTATTCTCAGCTGGTGCTTTATCCTTCCTCTTTCTCCCTCTCTTCCTCGGTTTACCTTCAGCTGAGAGGAGGCTGATCTCTTGTGGATCTTTAACCAAGAAGCCAGGGCTAGCATTACTTCCCCCAAAATTCAGTACGCCAGCAGAGTTCATAAATAATGAAGTCGCTTCTTCCTTCCCTTCCCTGTCGTTTTTCTGAGTAATACCTTCAAAAGAATGTGGGCTCACTACCCCCAGATCAATGACCAATGAACCGGTCGTAGTAATGTCTCCATTCAGATGTTGTACACCAGAAGTAGTTTGAATCCCTGAGTGCCCTGAAGCAGCTTCTTTCCTCTTTCTCTTTTTCTTCTCAGGTTTACTTGCAGAAGCAACATGGGCCATAGCAGGTTGATCTTCAACAAATGGTAAGTGTGTGGCAATGTTCCCATTCAAATCAGGTATGCCAGTCACTTGTTCTGTTTGCAGACCCATTGGACTTGCTCCATTATTTAGCTGTGTTTGCTTAGGTTTACCATTTGACATGAGATAGTGATCCTTCATAAATGAACTACTTGTAGCAATATTTATATTCACATCTGATAGACCTGAAAGCGGTTTAGTCTTCAATCGCCCTGAGGTTGCCTTTCCTTTTTTCTTTCTAATCTTCCCCTCAGGTTTAGGGTTGGATGAAGGCAGACTTATCTCTATAGAATCTTTCCCCGTATGTGTATCAGGGCTTTTGTTAACATCCAGTACACCAGAGACATTGTTTCCAACAACATTTGGTATGCTAGAGGTAAGTTCAGCCACTGAACGCTGCAAAGTTTCCCTCTTCTTCCTTTTCTTCGAACCAGATTTAGTCGCAGGGGAAGGGTGCTGATTCTCCTGTAGATTAATTTTGAACAAATTGGGCTCAGCAGCTATAGTCTCCTTTTGACCAGCCATATTCTTGCAGGACAACTCATAAATAGATTCATCATGATACACCGAAATTCTATATCTGGAAAAGAACCACTCAATTGAATCAAAATTTTCTTTCTCAATTGGATATAGGCAATTCACAGCTGTAAAACGGAGTTCAGAGAGCAATTGAGCTGAAGATTCGTTTATTAACTCTGAATTACCATTCCTATTACTCCCACTAATGACTTTCTTGTACCACTTACTCCAGAACCTCTTGCTGCTAGATTTAGCAATTGCAGGGGACTCAGTGATGTGATCAGAACTGATATCTGCATCCTCTCCTCCAGGAGCTATTGGAGCCTTAGGGTCTTCTGTTTCAGCTGGCAAGCCCTTTTGTTCCCAGTTTATGTATGGGTAAGATAAGTACCTGCTCTTCTTCCGTTCTCTTGACTCAAAGCCCATTTCAATTTTTCCCTTGCTCCCACCTTCAACTTCAGAATCCTTTGCCCTCTTTCTCTTCTTCAATTTTGATGCCTTGCCACTTGAGACAGTAACTTTATCGGCAGCATTACTTTTGCAGTTCTCTTCATTCTTCTCTTCCGGAAAAACTTGATGCCTTGATAACTTTGATTGTTTTTGTGACCTAGTTAATGGCGTGCTTTGCAAGTTCTCTTCAGCTGGCTGTGTACTTCGGTCTTCAATCTGACTATCGGATTTTCTTTTAACCATTAACATTTCATCATCATTGTCTTCGACAACATTTGTTTCTCGGAGTTGATGCATTGGCAATTGTAAATGCCCTCTGGAACTGTAGAATGCTGATACACGATTTTGTGCAACAGCAAACTCAATCATTCCAGGCTTGCAAACTGCCAAGGCAAATTTTTTGAGTTGTGCTAGAAAGTTTGCAGGTTGGAACTGAGAGACTGAAAATTCATCAAGTTCACCAGAGACAGGATCTGGTCCTGTAGCTCCTTCCTTGGATTGAGGAGACTGAGCTGACAGCTGAAGTTGTTTCAAAGCACAAGAACAAGTCATCTCCAACTTCACACGCCTACCAAACTCTTGTGCAGCCTTCTCCACAGCTCCAAGGAAGCTTCTAGACTTGTTCTCTCGCAACATATTTTCAAAGTACTTGTGGAAAGGCTTCAATTGAGATGGACTGCACCAAGCAACATGGCTGCTCCTGATATATCCAATAAGTAAACAGTTCCTCTGGTCACCCTTTGCAGCATGCTCCGGGGCATCCAAAGGATCATAAATCTTTCCTGGCCACCATGTCTTACTTTTTGTTTTAACCCACACAACATCGCCCACAGAAAAATTATATTCCTGATTCTCAATTCCACTTTCCTCCTCATCTTCAGCTTCTTTTGACTTCTCTCCACTACCAGTCAATTCAAAACATTCTTCTTCATCAAGTCCATCAGGAGGACCACAGATATCCACAAAAAGCGATATACCATCTCCCGAAACTTCAATCTTCTTAGCTGGATGAATTTCATCTAATCCTGACCCACTGTCTTCTTTCATCCCCTCCTCTTGCACAATCTTCTCAACTCCCACATCCTCACACCCATTACTTACCAAACCCTCCAAGTCCCCATCCAATTTTGATTCCACTCCCACAACCACATTATCCCTATCAACCTCACCATCTACCATATAACCCTTCTCAATACTAACACCATCCATGCCACCCTCCCCAATATTGGTCATTGATTCCACGCCCACAACCACATTTTCACCTTCAACACCACCATCTCTTTCCTCAACTTCAACCTCTCCATTCACCAATTCCACTACGTCAATTCCAATACCACCCATACCACCCTCTTCAACACTGACCATTGATTCCACACCCACGGGCACATATTCACCTTCAACACCACCATCTCTATCCTCAACTTCGACCACTCCTTTCACCACTTCCACATTGTCAACCCCAACACCATCCATGCCACCCTCTTCAATACTGACCATTGATTCCACACCCACAAACACATTTTTACCTTCAACACCACCATCTCTTTCCTCAACTTCAATCACTCCATTCATCACTTCCACATTGTCAACCCCAACACTATCCATGCCACCCTCTTCAATACTGACCATTGGTTCCACCCCCACAAACACATTTTCACCTTCAACACCACCATCTCTTTCCTCAACACCAACCACTCCATTCACCACTTCCACATTGTCAACCCCAACACCATTATCATTCACATCAACCCATTTGTCATTTCCTCCAGCAGAAATCTCCAGAATGGACTCAAACCCATTATAGTTCCCACTTGAATCAAACAACCCAGCAAACCCAGAAGATTCTTCCAGGCTTTTATCACGTGGGTCATGGGCTTCTAGGGTTTCTGGGGTTTTGGGGCTCTCCATATACAAAGAATGTACAAATTTCCAACACTCCTTTTCCTTTTATCCCAATATATCAACCTCACTACCACATCACACTGATCAAAAACAGAAAACAAACACAAAAATGAAATCTTTGTCACTACATAAGTACATAACTTTTACACTGTTCATAGAAAGATTCTAAATTTCCAATCAAACACAACACACACATAGGAAAAAAAGCAAAAAAAAAAAAAAATTTAGCCAAAAAGAACATTTCATTAACAGGTACAAATTACCCAAAAGAAAAAGAAGATAAAATACAGTACCTGAGGAACATAGAACTTAGCATTACATTAGTGGATGATCCAAGTAGCCCCAAGTTGAAGAACCAGTTTGATCCTAAAGAGAGAGAGAGAGGTCTATGATGGATGAGTCTAAAGGAGAAGAAAAAAATTAAAAGAAAAAAGTTGTTTGCTTTGAGAAAACAGTGTTCTAGACAAAGGCAAATTACTCTAGAGAGAGTGAGATAGAAAGATCCTCTTTTCATGTGACTGAAAGAGAGCTGTCCGTACTTAAAGGGGTTATACTTAGGACTGTCCTGGCCCTGTTGGCCAAACATGCAAGAGAGAGAAAGATAGATTTCAATAAAAAATTAAAAAGTAGATTGTTGTGTTCTTTTCACGCACGAGTGGTGAGTTCTGTTCGTGATAAATTAGATCAGTTCAAAAAGTAAAAAAAAGTACGAAATATCACTTTCACATGGCTCCATCATATTATAATTATTTATAGTATAAAACTTATATACTTGCCCTTCAAAAGGATAAGTGCAAATCAAAAGTTATATTTTTTTTTTTTTCCTTTTTCTTTAACTTATTCCTTTGCAAAGTTGAGGAATCCTCGGATGCTACCTGCCTAGAATTAATTAAAATTTGTTTGACTTGGTTCATTTTTTATCTTTATTTTACTTATTTATTTATGTATAGTTTTTTAATATTTCATTTTTTTATACCGATAGAACCTTTATTTATTTCGAAAAAAAAAACTATTTTTAAAATAAAATAAACCATGAAATCTTATCAAAAAATAAATAAATAAACCATGAGATAGACACATTGGTGTCTAATATTTTAGTACACTAAGCATAAACGAAACCTTACAAAAGTAATAGTAGTTAATGTACCAAATTTGATGAAACAAGCTTGAAGAACTTCTCTTTTCTTCATTTAAATATATATATATATATATATATTGTACCACAAGAGCATTGTACTAATTGTAGACAATATATATATATATATATATATATTGTTTTCTCTTAGGTTCTTACATTTTCTTATGTGTAATTTTTTTGATTTATTTTTATTTTTGTTTAGATATTAAGTTTCGCTGAAAAAAAAATATTTCTGATTATATTAATATTTTTAAGGTGTAAAAGTTATATGAGAAAAATAAGAATAAAAAAAAATAATGAAACAAAATTTTAATTCAAGAGAAAAAAGTGTAAAAAAATATTGTCTATTTTCACAAGTTTTATGAATTTTTTTTTTTTTTTTTTGAGAAAGACAAGTTTTATGAATTTAAACACTTTATGTGGTAACATATTATTTTTCATAACAATGGGTATAAGTAATAATATTTGAAAATAATCATATAATAAACTTCATAAATTGATATTGTTTTCTAATTAAACCCCCAACGTTTAGATGTATAAATAATTACTCATTACTATATGGTTTAAAACTATTATAGTTTAATCGTTTTATGAGTTTGTATTAAACCTATATAAGTTGTACTTGAGGTTTATCTAATTACTATAAATCATCATATGAGAATTATAAATGAATTTTTAACCATAAAAGAATTACAACACAACTCATTAAGATATAAAATTAAACATAAACAAAAAAAAAATATATTGTTATCTTTTATGGGTTTTATTACATTAAAATACTGTTTGATATTCACAGGAGTGGCATTTTAATTATTGTACAAATTGGTCTAAGTTTTATACATAAAATTTGTGTGCATTATGCTCATCCATAATGGATTGAATTTTGCTCTCCTAAAATAAAATCTTGATTCCACCATTAACAATAGACGATTAAATAAATAAAAATTAATAGTGGGCACTTATAGATTTTTTTAACATAGTTAAGAATTCAAATTTTAATGGAATTAGATTTTTGGATTTATTTCGTTACAAGGAAGATATTAGCATCAATCACATTTATGACTTGTAAAAATAAAATAAAATTGTGTAACACGGAGAGCATAATGTGAGAGACTAACTAGATGACTATCACTAATGAATCAACATTTATACTTGCAGTCATTTTGCATAATCATCTTTTTCAGAGAGAGAGAGAGAGAGAGAACAAGTCATTTTGCATTATATATATATATATATATATATAAAAGTTTATTGAAGTCATTTGAGTAACATGATTACATGGGAAAGGACAAAAATTTATCAATAGTAACTTTCAAAGTCATTTTTTTAGTAATATTTTTTTTGGGATCATTTGTTAGTAATATCAAGAAAGGACAATTTTTTTTTTTTTTTTGAAAAAACAGAATAATTAGCAACTAATTTATTGTTTTGGTAAAGATTCCATTTTTTTTTAATATTCCGATAAAGATTCCTTAATCCATTGATTTACTCTAATAAATATCTCTTATACAATTGAAGTCTAAAATGCCTAAAGTCAAAATGTTATGAATGTCTTGCCACTACATGGAAGAAGAAAATTGGTTATCATTGAAAGGCCCTCTATCAATTATCATGGGCATGTATGGAAAACCACGTGGAAAAGGACTGAAGTGGCATGGCCCTCACATTGTTCATAATGTACTAGTTTTGAATGCTTATCCATATAATCTACACGCCATTTTTCAGAATTTGATTTTCACATGAATCTCATAATTGACACTATTTTATTGTTTATAATTAACAATTTGCTACCTCAATAATTATGGGAAAAAACTGTAAAAAGAGTTAAGTAATGCCCATTAAATTGTATAATCAATGGTTTATCAGAGATGTACCTTGAAAAGCAATTGCTGAATGAGATATCAGCCTTTCAATTCTTAATAAATTGTATGGATCATGTTTGAGATTTTCATACTATTTTCGGTTCCTCTCTTTTGCAAAATCAATCAATCAATAATATATATATATATATATATATATATAAGTAGAGACTTTATGTTAGAGAGTACGAGATTGTGCCATGTGGAGCATTCCTTAAAGTTCTCTTTATTTAGAGTTCTAAATTAACAAAGTTTGCATTTATATCAAAGTATTATTTCATTAAATTAGCCAATAGAGTAAATGCTTATATTAATTATTTATATCAAATGAATTAATATGATTATTTTTATCAATTCTATCTAAGAGATAATTTTTAGTTGGAATAATAATAATAAATTTACAATATGACATTCTTACTCGTGTTTAGTTGCTTTGACAACAATTGACACGAGCCATAAAAAAATTAAATATTCGTGAATTCACTAAAATAAATTTTAGTCTTTTAAATTTCTTAATTCCTTTTAGTCACATGTAATATATATATGTGTGTGTGTGTTTTAATATAATTTTTCTACATTTATACGAGAAACAATAATTGAAGGATATATGCATTTTTTTAGTAGGCATGAAATATGTTTGTCTATATTAATTACTATATCATGCAATTTTCAATTTTTGAACACACATATATATATATTATGATTTCTATTTTGTCTATAAAATAACTAAAGATTACAATTTTTTACAAGAAAATTTATTCAAAATTTTCTTTATACATCGATAATTTGGGGATATGAATCATGAATATCTCTATTAGAAATTGAGGTGCCAAACAATTAACCTACAATATTCTTGACAAACTTATTGAAATATTGAAAAAAACTAATAATAAATTGCACCGCTTCTTTCTTCTACCGATATATAATAATAGAAAAAAATGGACTGTGCCAAGCGAAAAAGATGGTAATAGGGGATTGGATGGGCAGTTCAAACCCTTTCTTCAGTGTAATAAGGGCCTCTTTGGTGGTAAATCAAAGAGAGGGAGAGTAATACAGATCTAATGCATTCTTAAATTGTATACCTATAGAAAGGTTCAAAAGTGATAAATATTTGCAAAGTTGATCATCCCTCTTCAATTCCAGAGCAAAGACCAAGAACACTCTAGGAAGTCCCAAACTTTTTTTTTGCTTTAAATAATTCAGCAGTATGAAACTCACTAAAGAAAATGGCATATGCAATGCCATCATTGCTATTTCCACGGTTAATTTCACATTGTTCGTGTGACAAGATCACGACAAACTTACATATTTGGGACAACAAATAAAAGTCCAAAGCAAAATGAAAAGAATTCTAACATAACTATGGATGTGACATCACCATGCAATATGATATGGCACCACATCATGCTTCTTAAGTACTATGTCCGTCCCTATTTGAGTGTCTGAAGAGAAGCTTTCAACTGGCTGGTTCATATGTACAAACACAATCATATATGTTTCCTTTAATCAATTTCTCTGCCAACCTCTGATTCTTCACCATTGCAAGCTGCAAGAAAAGTTTTTCATGCTATATTAAAGCGTCAAAGGAAAACTTTAAAACCCGTTGACCTCCCAACATGGCTTACAAGATTTCTTACATGCATGCAGTTTGAAAGCAAGGACTTCATTTCAATGAAAAATTATAACAGTCATGATCATAAAACTCGGGAAAATATGACCTTAGAAAATTTTATTGAGCTATTACTCAAACAATAAAGTTGCCAAATAATCAAGAAGGCTAGACAAACAATTGCAACCCTCTTTTTCACATCCCAAATGAGACACAAGAACATAGAGTCTTACCTTCAAGGCATCACATTTAAATCGAGCATTGTAGTTGGTGTGTAGAGATCTACCCATACCTTCTAAAATAATCTGCAGAGCACAAACCATGATTATAGTGTCCTTCTCTTTATTTATTTCTTCTTGATTCTATATTTGCAACAATTTGTTGTAAACTGTAAAGGACATTAGAAAAAATACAATAAAAGCGAAAAAAGCTTGCAAATGTCCTTCTGGCTTGATGGCACCCCACCCCCAATTTGTAGGTCTTGAACTGGGGATCGAGCAATGTAATGCTTGACATGGATTTCAAAAAAGGGAATGAGCATCATACCAAATCAGCATCTTTTGCAGCAGCAGCTAGCTCAGAGCTGACCTGCCTTAAGTCAATGCATGGACTCCCACACCCATTCTCAACGACCATCAACGGAACTGAAGATGAATTTTCTTTAGAACCATCTAAGGTGTTGATCATTGCATCCACGAGTAAGCCTCCTGCTTCAGCAGCTCTGCGAAGGATGTCACAATGCTGTGGACAAGAAGAATCTATTACCTTCTTTTGATTAATTATGTGACATCAAGAATACTGGGTTCAGTGTATCATGGAACAATGAATACCAATAAATAAAACCAAAAAAAAAAAAAAACATGCAACCCAGATAACATTTTCAATTTCAAAAAATTTCTGACTACTGATAATCCTTGAAAAATATAAACAAGGTGGATTAATGATATTATGGTCAATGATATGAATCTTTAAATGGGACACCTCAAAAAAAGACTTAGATCAATTGCATAGAAGTATTCATGCAAATGGACAGACCTTGGCTGCCTCAGCTACAATGTCAGGAAGCTCCATTGCAGTTACATCATTTAGAGCAGGGAGTGAGTTTGCAACCAACACAACCTGCAAAAAGAATCCCATTGCTCAATTATTACGAGTTGGCAGAAGAAACTGATCCTATATCAAAACAGTCAGACACCCCATCACTTTGACTGTTCTCTCAAGCATTTATGAGAAGGAAAATCATAATCTCCTCAAAAAAAAAAAAAAAAAAAAAAAACTAAACTAGTAATATTTGGTTATGGTAGGACAGGAACAAGAAGTATTACTTCAACATTTACATTGGTGGGCAAAGAATATATGTTTTATTTCATAATCATTAATCAATGGGCAGGGAATAAATGTTGTAACAGTATTATTTCAACTCACACTGTAGTTAGGAGTAAAAAGAACTAAAACAGCTCTTCCCTGCAGAGATTCTAATGATTGGTAACACCATTCTCATTGTTAACCAACAAAAACAAGACAAACTGGGTATGAAACCCTACTATCATGGCTGATAGACAGATATAAGAGCTTATTAGCATTAGAAACAACTAAACTTACTTCAGTTCCTCGTCGGAGAAGTTCCCTTGCAAGGGGAAGCATCCCTAGAACAATGTCAGCACCTGAGTTGTCCACAAAGAGTAAAGCTCTCCTATGTGGGGGAGGCTTCCTGTCTCCAGACCCAAACATTCTCTCTTTGAAGACATCGAAATTATCCACCTAAATCACGTAGCAAGAAATTTCTTTTAAACAAATTCTACCAGCACTCAACTTAGATCAATAAAAATAGCACATCAAGTTCGTTGAATGGGGAATATTTTTGGCTCCACTTACTCGCCAAGGTCTTTGCATCTTATTGCGACTCATTCTATAAATTTCTATAATTGTTCCTTTATGATAGAGATCCACACAGGCACGGGATCCCCAGTCAAAAATGTTTGCAGCTAGAACACCTTCAATTAGAGTTAACAGTCTGGCTTCCTGCAAATTAAAAAGTGGTTTCAAATGATCAGAACAATGGTTTTAAAAGAGTGCCAGGTACAGTCACCTCAGTATGAGGGAACTAAATGGATGCCCACGTGATTGCCACATGAACCAAGCCAGGAATCTGCCCTACTCTGGTTTTATTTAGTTTTGTTAGGGTTTGTAATAACCTAAGGAAAAGCGATAGCCACATCTGCGCTATACAAAGGACTAGTCACAATTGAGACTCCTTGTAGCTGTTAATAAAGCCCAAATCTACCCAGTAAATACCCGATGTGGGACTCATCACACACCCACATACATCACACAATCAATCAAATTGGAGCATCACAGGGTTACTTGTTATTTTTATATTAGCATGTTATTTTTCATTAGCATAAAGGTATTATTGTAATTGTGCCATAACCCTAATAAAAATGTGCTAAGGTGAGGGACTTATAAACATAGCCCTAGACCTTTTCTCAAATCTCTCTCTCTCTATTCCTCCTTTCTCTCCTTTAAACCCTAAAACCTCATAATTTACAACTTAGTTTTAACAGCATATAATGACAAGTGAAATATCCTGCATAACCTTTAAGAAAGATCAGAATTACAAAATGCAATAACATTCCTATTGAACAGTTTAACTTCTTCTGTTGAGCAACAAGAGGCACAGAACAGCAGATTATAAATACACCTACCTCACTCATGCTATCTAGCTCCATTAACAGGTCAGGTAAAACAGCAAGTGATGCCTCATTCTCCCTGTTACATTCAAAAATAGTAGGGCAAAACAAAATAAGTAGAAGAGGTGTCAGTAGACTCTGTGCGTGTGTATGTGAGAGAGAGAGCACTGTGCTTGTATAATGTCCCCTCAGCCTTTTCTGTTTAATTATTTTTTTTAGTAGTTCAGTTTTTATTTTAATTTTCACATCTAAAGATAAAATGATTGATAGATAATTAATTAAGGGAGAATATAAAACCTAAAATAACATGTCCACATTGACCTTCCATGGTTAATCTATTTTTAAAAACTTACAAACTAAACCATAGCTAAAGATTGTTGTTGAAAAAAAAAAACACCTAGAAACAAGGATAATGAATGTATGCTATACTACCAAACACATATATTTAAGAAATTCATTCTGTGTGGATCACACACATGTAATTCCTCAAAGCAAGTACACATGCAAATTGTTTTATGCTCATAATTAAAACCATACGTTGCTCAAAGCAGACTGCTTAAATTGTACACATGACTTTCTGCATGTAGTGCACAAATACAACATACTTTTAATATGTGGAAGTAATCATCCATTACAATTTACAACTTGAAATATTTCAAACAGAAAAATCAGAAAAACCTTTACTGCTTGATAAAGAAAAATGCAGTTACCTCTGTTTTATACTTCTGTAGGCATCAACAAAATGGAACTCCCTCAAGCACTCTTCCCTTAGTTCCAATAGATTGGCCAAGCCTAATTTTCCATATGCTGCAGGCTCCTCCATCAACCTATTCGGGCAGTTGGAATTGGTAAATGATATAGGTAAAAACTTTGAAAATTCAGAGCGGATAAAGTAACAGCAATAAAGATACATGGAGTCTTTCAAAAGTAATTGATGATTAATAACAACTTCATGATACTTTTATGTTACATTGTCCAAACCAAATTGTCTATGATGTTCTCACTTTCATTCAATGGCTCAGTTCATACAAACCTAGTGATGCGGAAAGATCGAAGACCATTTTATTTTAATTTTTTATTATTTAATTTAGAAGTCAAATTACAATTTTTTCTGCTGCAACATTGGTTTTTGTTTTAATTCTTATTAGCTAATTAGATTACTGTGAGGTGGCGTTTGGTATAGGGTAATGTTTTAGGATTCCTAGGAATATTTAAAGATTTCCATGTTTGGTTGCAAATCATGCTAGGGAATTAGATGCCAGGGGAATCTGGATTCCCCCCTTAAACCCCTCTCAGTAGGAATGTGGATTCCCTTTAAAACAGGTGGGAATCCAGATTCCCAAGCTTAAAGGAAATTGTATTTTTTATAAATTGACAATTTTAACCCTTTTTTTTAAATGATTTGGTAGTTCACATTCAAATCTAAGGATAGAATGGGAAAAATAAATAATTCATTTAAGATTCCTAAGAATAAACCAAACATAGGAATAGCTACATTCTTAGGAATGTGATTTCTAGGAATCACATTCCTAGGAATCTGGATGCCAGGAGTAATGTGGATTCCCCCGTACCAAACGCCACATGAGGTTGACCGAGAGTGAATCTATTTCAGTAAGGAAAAAGGACTTTGCCTATGGTAGAGATTGATTTGGAATCGGGCAGAGGAAAAGGTGATGGGCCTCACGTGCTCACATGCATTCACACAGGGTTGAACACTCATAGTAGAGCCTTTCTTGGGTTTTCATTTTGAAGCCGTGTGAACCTGTCCCTAGACAGCCCAGGCCCAAACCTGGCAAACCAGAAACACATGGTTCAGGCCCATGCCCTATGACAGCTGGTCAACAGCCCTAGGCAGCAAGCCTGGTTCTTGTTTCAATTCTTTATTAAAACGTTATTCTAGTACCATGATGGTGATATTGAAAGCACCTACTTTTGGCGGTCATCAAGACCCACACATCTTCACTAATTGCTTACATGCGATGGATCAATTCTTCGAACAAATAGGCTTACTAGATGACAGAGAAAGTTTGGTTTGCCAAGATGAAACTGATAGGCAGAACCAAAGAATTTTGGTACAATAATGAAAAACTCCATCTTAAAAGGAACAAACTTACCATAACCAATTAGGTAGAAATGAAAGAAAAAGAGAAATATTTACCTCAATCCTATCTAGAGAAGTATCTATTCCAATCCTAACGGTGTTCATGTAGATTATAATTCTAAGTCTCAATCTTCTATGGAACAAACTCTAGAAAATCTGGTAAAAGTCATCCAAACCCTTTCAGCGAAATTTAAGAACTTGGACACTAGGGTAGATGGCCTTGGTTCCTAACTAGGATCCATTGAGTCTTCCATCCAAAAAGTGCCCAACAAATTGAAGATGACGCTTCCGATAGGAGAGGCAATACCACCAAAACTTATGCTTATTGAACTACAAGTACCAACAAATGTTGCTACAATGCTAGGGCAACAAGAAGAACATATCGCAGAGCCTAAACAAGGAATTGAAATACCAGAAACATGGGTAGTAGACTTAATACAACCTATTAGAGAGTCAGATATATTGCTTATCTCTGAGAATGATTATTCCTCACTGCTTGGTGAAGAAAAAATTTAACAATAGAGCAAAGAAATAGTAAGTTACCTAAGCTGATGATCATAACTACAATAGTTATTGTCCTTTACCTGGAAAATTTTCACATTAATTTAAATTATTTGAAAAGAACAATAATTATGCATCAATTTTAGTTCTTTTCTTTTCAAAAAAAAAAAATATAGTAGGAAGCTATCTAAATGGGAATGTACTTTGTTAATCCCCAAACAATTAACCTTTTTATTTTTTCCAGAAGTAGTAAAACTATGCAGTAAATGTATAAGATAGAATTTATGAAATCATAAAACTACCTCGCCAAGTGCGCAGAAAATGCACGAGCAAAAGCGTCACCCCTTCTTTTAGCATCTTCAGTTCTGCCTTCACTTGCTACCGCCTACCATATTGCTCATTAAAATCTCACAATCATAATGAGACAATAAAACCAACCCTTAATATATTTTTATACATATATTGGCTCTTAAGCTTCCCACTTCTTATACCAAACAATCAATGAAAAATTAATAAGGCACACAAGCTACTCCCAACAATATACACGTGGTAGCAAAGCATTACTATAACCAAACAAAACAAGGGTGCACATAGCACAATAGATTAAGAATAACTTTCTCTAATTTATTTCTTTCAGAAAATTTGGTGGGCCAGATGTTGGCATAACACATCATACGGCCCCTAGCATATAATAAACAGCAGATTAAGGACAAAAACTTGGTGTTCATTAATTGTAGTGTTACCAGGACTTCACAAATATTTCACTTTTTTGTCACTTGTTGCATGGCCAGATTGTGTATTTGTGTGTTTGAGAGAGATTTTGGGGGTTTCATGATGATATCTATTTTTACCTTATCAACAAGGTCGGGCAAATGCTCTGACAGCACAGTAAACCAATACCTACATCAAGATTAACATTTAAAATAAGCTAAAGAGGCATTAGATTCATATTTTTGTAAGTAATGATTGGGCATTAACCATTCTTATCGCTTATTATGTAAAAAGAAAATCAGAGATTCCAGATTCACTGTATGTACTCACTCTAACTCACTGGGATCCGCAAGATCAATAGTGTTAGGCTCATACCTGCAGGAGAACTAATACAATATTAGAATCAAACTTTTTAGAAGTAAGCTTATCTAATTAGAGTAGTATGCAACATACGTTTTTGGGTCTGCCAATAGAGGGAACACCTCTAAAGTGGGCACCAAATGAAGAACGCCAATATTTAGAGCACTTGCATCAGAACGCAGAGTTTCTCCTTTGGATGAAGGAACTTCAAAGCCTCCAAGTCCAGTAGTGCCAGTTGGAGCCATTGGTACAGGTGCAGTAATCTCAGTTCCCTTCCGCACAAACTTCTCCATCCATGAAATCTGCATTTGAATCCAAAATGTTCATGAGAATTTGTATGAATACACAAGAAATTCAACCAAAATATTTCTGATAAGGCATGGGCTTCTGGTTCTGGAGCTAAGAGGATAGAGCAAAGAAGTAAAAGCTCAAAATTAGTTAAAACAGAACATGAGGACTTCACCCAGCCACTGGCCTCTCTCTTCAAGTACTAGACTATTGAGCACATTGGGAGCAAATGAAGGAAAATGGCTTGGACAAGGTATGTGAGTGTACATACTTCCCCGGATATCTAATGTTTGTTATAAGAAGAATAATCTTTCTTTGAGCTCAACATGAATCCAACAGAAAAGGACATATGTTTACATTGCAATGCCATGCTCCCAATGGGAAGCTCAAACACAAAACTCAGATATAAGATGAATTAATTCTTAAAAGTACCTGAGAAAGGGGGGGAAATCAACATACACACCACATGATGACCCTAATTATATACTAATGGTTTCAATGGATCTACGAGACTATCATTGATTGAAGTACAAGTTCATTTTGCATGATGAAGTTGTAAACCAGATTAGTTAGTCACAAAGATGACTTAAAGTTCAACCTTTAGTTTCTCCTTTTGCCAATTTTGCAATTGTTTTCTTCAACTTTAAAGGTTCTCTTGGCCATTAATCAATTGATTCCAAAGTTTCTGGCTTTAAAAGCTATCCAACTGGAGGTGGAATAAGTTCAACCTTGACAGAATATGATTCCAGAAAACAACAGAAGAGAATGTGATTCCAGAGAATCATGAAAAAAAAAAAGTTCTTTTGGCAACTTTTATTACTGTCTTTCCAGGAGAATCCTGTGCTGCAATTAGTAGGACCATCTTAATGACAAATAGGTTAACAGCCAAACTCAGACCTAACTCATTTGTCATCAAGTTGGGTTTGCAGCATGCAGAATACCCAACCCAGTTACAATAGTTTCAAGTGGGCTAGCAGTCCAAGTCAGATTTGCCAACTCTTACTACACTTGCCTTCTCATTCAAATCTCCAAGCGGTGGACCATGGATCTTTCCTCCTGTGTATGGTGCACCCATTGGGAATCTTTCAACTAACTGATGGACCATCAAGTCATCAAGACCATGCTTTTCATAACTCATGAATGCACCTAAAGCTCCCAGAAACCCTTCATGCCGCAAGAACATTGCTTGTGCTTCTCCTTTTGACCTAAACAAAAGTTATATTTTAAAGCCTAAAGTCAAATTAGAAAAAAGTAATGAACAAAAAAAAAAAAAAAAAAAAAATTAGAGATGAAACTGACCAACACAAGCAAACAAGGAGGCATTTTATGTGCAAAATGAGGAAAAACTGGTTTAAACCTTGTTTAAATATTTTAAAATTTTTAACAATAAACATAAAATCCTAGAGTGGACCTCAACAAAGTAACACTCACCAAAATTGAACTGCAAATGAGATAGTGTCCATGGTATAAGCATGACCTCTTATAAAAAATCCTCCGAAAAATATTCGCTTTAGCCCAAATCGTAGCGCATTCAAGTAAGATATCTACACAGGAAAAGAGTCAAACCAGATCTATAAACAGCCAGCATACAGATACCAACTATTTGATTCGTTAACTAATATGAAAATACCAAAACTATCTGAAGGTACACAGATTGAGAGGGCCCTATCATTGAAACACACTTAAATATAAGATATTAAAACAAAATACTTATAAACCATTATCTCCAAAAAGTCCCTCTGAAGTCATGAATCACAGTCAAGTGCAGTAAGTTCACCAAATATGTTTTTTATTTTCCCTAATTGAGAATTGAGAGTGTAACAGCCACTTTTTTTTAGGAGAGCATGAGATCTATCGAGCAATTGAAGTCCTTGCTGCCTTGCACTTTGTTTGATTGGTCTCCGGCATGGGGTTTTACCAACTGTACTTCCATTTGTTATTTTCAAATCTCTTAGATCTTCTAATTGATTTGCTTGTATTTCTTCAAGGTGCATTATGTTCATCATTGTGACCATAGAGTAATTCCTTTCATTTGCAATAAAATTTCGATTACTTATCAAAAAGAAATATATATATATATACATATATATATATATATATATATAAAGATTCAAATATACATTAAAATAATATAAATTTAATAAACTCAAAATGGAAAAAAAAAAAATTGCTTAATAACTCAAATTGATAGTGGAATTGCCCAAAGTTTCAAAGTTCATATTTATATAAGTTATTTCAATCTCTTAAAAAATTTGTATAATAAATTAAAATCAATTATAAATGAGTAATGTGATAACAATCTAGTCATATAAAGTTTAAATATAACATTTGGTATAATTCTCTTGTCATAAGTAGTGCACAAGGTGGTCTGCGAGAGGTGGTTGGTTGGAAACCTTACCCCCAATTTTGGAGAGGTTGATTCCCAAACTCAAACCCACATTGCTTTGGGGGTGAGCACTTGCCATCACACTAGTGTCTTTGACATAATTCTCTTATGGGACAAAAAAGTGATAGCTATGATCAAAATGAAGTATATTGTTTAATCATAACAAATCCAAAAGATAACCAACCAAAAAGCACAAGGATAATCAATTATCCTTGTCTGTGAAGTACAATGCCTTAAGAATAGTGTTTGTACAATAAAACAATGGTCCATGTCATTTCCTTCAAGATTGAGTGGTTAATTTTAAGGATTCATTCATTTTTAGCAAAAATAAAAAATAAAAAAGTTTGCCTAGGTGTGCTTTGTGCTTCTTCAAAAAGTGCACCTAAGGGGAACTTCATTAAACGAGCTTCACCTCAAACAAGTGAAGAGCATAGTCCTTTGGACATTGAGCTTTGAGCATGCTTGAGCACACTTTTAATAACACTGCTAACATGACAGGATGAGATGGTATGACAGCTTATTTTTTCTAACCCATATACTTTGGATGAGGTATAATGGCAATTGCTTAATTGAATTTTTCTAGGAAACTTGCATAATAAAATCCTGTAATTACACAACTCACCTGGCCAATATTATAAGAAATCATTCGTAAGAGAGAAAGGGATATATCTTCTGGTCTGTAGTCCTCAAGCTCCTTGTTTTCTGAAATAGCCTTGCCAAAACTAGAAGCAATAGTTGACGCAGAGAGACCAATCTATAAAGATTTAAGGTTGGAAAATACTTAGTAACGGATTATAAAAAATAAAATAAAAAACTCTGGCTAATATAATCTATAAATAAATATCTGGACTAATTCAAAGAACCTAAGGATGTTCTATGGCATGTACAGTTTATATATCCCAGTATAGAAGAAATGAAAATTAAGATTAACATATACCTTAGAGTAATCCATACCACCATAAATATCTCCAACAAGCATGTCTATGGTCCTATTATCTCCCCTTTGACTCAGCTCTAGCAACTCATCAAAACTGAAAATGGAATTAAGTAATGCAAGAACTTATCAAAAAATTTAGACAGAGATGGAGACATAAAAACACTACAAAATTGAATAGAAATCACACTGACCTCTTGCACTTTGTTAACAGCCTTCCCAAGCCCCAATAAGTACCACCACCAACATTTGTGCCACTAACCCGCTGAAATTTCCCATCCCCATCAACCTACCACAACTCGAATCAAAAGCATAGATTAATTTAGAAAGTTATTACCATTGTTTAGCTTAGCAGTTATCAATTAATAAACTGCAGAGGAAAAAACAAAAACAAAAAAGACAAAGGTACCTTGATTATACTAACACCAGATCCAATATTGACAAGAAGATAAGGAAACAAGTCATTGTGGTCAATCTGCACAAATTCTTTGTGACCCTCCATGTGTGTGAAAGCTTCATGGCGAATCGCCTACTAAAAAACATGGTAAAGTATCTAGTTAACTATTTCAAGAAGCACATGAGTAATGGAGGAAAAGAACAATTGGTAAGTATGTATTCTCTTAACATGCATCATCATTGTTATTATTTATTCAGCTACAATGGGGTTAAGATATAACTACTAACTGCAAATCTTGGGCACAAAAGTAACTTTCCTGCAAAGCATAAAAAATATATTTATTTATGTTCATTTTCATGCCAACGTTTTGGAAGCAACAATGTAAACCACGTAATAACATTTTGATCTCTCAGAAACAAGATCTTCAACCAAAATATGAAAATTTTATTCCATCTTTCAATTTAATTGGCATGACATAATTTACTGATTCAACCTGTTTGATGATTTTATTTGCATGTGCTTGCACACATAAGTTATTATAATATAAGTGAGCATCCTTGGCTATTTTCCATAGCTGTTGTGCTACATTGATGTAGGCAATCCAAAAAATAAAGGGATAGAATCATGGTTCCAACGCTTAACTAAGAAGAAACTCCTCACCCCCCGGCCCCCCACCCCCAAAACAAAAACCCAGACGTGTAATGGTGTAAGTACTATGAACATTAAACCATCTGCCTAGAACTACTAAATTTAATTTCTCAAACACTTTATGTCCACTAGAAAATTCCAATAAGGAGCTCAGATATGAATATAACATTAAGTATACTTGGGTCTTTCATGCTGTAGAATGTGAAACAAAATAGAATCCAACCACAAATCCAAAACTAATGCCAATTCAAAGCTTTCAATCATGATACCAGAAGTATTGGGTTAGAAAGGAGAAAAGGTATGTAACTTACTTGTTCATTACTAATTATCAAATTAATTCTTTTTCCTAATACAAAATACTCAAATCCACTTGGTGCTTGTGTCACTTACCAATTAAATAATAAAAAATCACATACCAACAAGCACATTCTAAGCGATACATAAGAAAGAAATAGAATTTTCCACCTTAAGCAAAAAATTTGCTCCTGCCACAAGACAATCCATCTCATCTTCTTTGTCCAGACTAACGCCAAGCCTTTCCTTGAAGAGATCTGCAAACTTGTATGCCCCACCACCTGTGGCCTTCACACAATAATCAACTTGTTGATAAAGCATGTGTGAAAAGAATGACAAAAAATCCACCAAATTCAAAAAATTCAGATAACCCATGCCTTAATTGAACAGTTTTCCAACTTTGAAACTGATGACTGCTGTACAATCACAATCATGATTGAAGAATCAAGAACTTGCAAGTGCCAATTAAGGAAAAAATATGACAATTTCGGAGGATTTCTAAAATAAAGAATTCATAGAATAATTACCTTGACAACAAATGAAAAGTAGAGGAGTGTAAGGAAAACAAGACTGATTCATGTTTATGCCAAATGAATGGGTTGTCAATGGGGAGGACCTTAGAGCCAGGAAGAATATTACAAGCAAAATGGGCTTTATAAAGTGTCAATGCATAACCAATTAATGGAATGATATTGCAATCTTATGGGGTGCAATTTTTTGAATATATTTGTTTCTAACTACAAGGAAAAGTAGCTAAATCTTGATCAAATAAATCCAGGTCTAGAGGAAAATTAGTCTCAAATGTTACTTTTTGTATTAGTAACTCTAAAATCTAATTAATGCATAATTTATCCCATTCCGTATAATAGTGTGTAAAATTTTTAAAGCCCTGCCTTGAGGTGTTTTATTCCATAAGACAGTACAAAATGCAACCAGCTTTTGAGATGCTGAAAGTGCTCAACAGAATTTTACCTTGATAACAGCATTGTTATCGGCTGGGAGCTCAGAATGCCAACGCCAATCCATTCCTATCGACAAGAGAATATCACATTATCCCCAAAAAGGAGGGAAAATAATGAAAATGAATGTAAGCAACTTAAATGTAGTCACATAAACTAGTAGAAATCAAAAAATATAATTCAACAAGCTGGTACATTCTACTCTGTTTAACAGTAAATAATAATGACAAAAGCAGGATGATAAGGAAGAATGCAGCGAAATACCACCACAGTGAAGCTGCTTGGAAGAAATAAAGTCTAAGCACTCGTTAATTTTGTTTGTCTCAAACTTCACAAAATGAAGCCTCCCACCAAGAATAGGGTAGCTTCTCCTACTACCATTGGAAATCCCTAATCTCTCCTTCAAAGTCTTCTTCCTCTTATCATTACTTGATCGGTCCTCATGTCTTGAAAAGTAGACCAACTTGATGAGTGACCCTGCCAATAATTCACAGAAGAATCTTAAATTCCAGTCAATCTTCAAGAGACTTCTAACAAACTTGAACATTTATCAAGAAGATAGTTGTAAGTTGTAAAGATAGCAGGGGACCCGTTATTTACAATTGAAACAGTCATGCTTGACACTTTTAAAGTTTATTCAAGAAGATAAAAGGTAATTGACAAGTATTTATTGACAAATAACTTCGCAAGAGAGAAGTGGTGGGGGTACAAGGCTAAATGTAGTTTCTTGCAGCCAAGCATATAAGGTAAAAAGATTGTTATTTCCTGCAAATAAAGTAGTATTGATCACATTGGAGTTATGTTCATTAGCATTAACCCTGCATCATGTTGTCCATTGAAGCTCAAAAGCACAAACATTCATTAATTTGTTGACAGTAATCGCACAACAAATGGTGGCACTCAAGAAACATTTCTCCTTCCCCGCAAAGGCAATGAAAAGTGAGGATAAATATATTCTCACTATAAAGAAAACATAGTAATGGGAAACCAAGAAATAGAATAGCAGTGTAGTGTCCCAAAAAACCATTCATAGGGAAAAAGTAAAAAAACAAACATGAATGGAAGAATGTAATATACAAAACTACAAACACGTGAAAGCAACATTTACAACAACCCAATAGAGAAAGAAACAACACAAAATCAATAAATACAACCACAATCAAGCCTTAGTCCCAAACATTTTGGAGACGGCTCAAAGTCAACCACATGTATTCTTTTTCATCATTCTATCACAAGAACAAATAGCCCGAAAGAAAAAACACAAAGGTGAAATATTTATACCTCCAAGGTCTATAGCCAGATGAGAAATGTCATCAGACTGATTAGGCAACAAAATTATGGGATCCTTCTCCTCAAAATTGCCTTCAATTGCAGCCTTGCTAAGGTCAAGCTGAGGCCTTGAACCTGACCTGTGAATAGAATTGCCTCCTGGAGGGGACATATCTCTCTCACCTTGACCTTCCTCTCTTACTACCACCTTGTTGTCTATAGCCAAATTTGTATCCTCCTCCTTTACCTTTATACCGTTAATTTCAAGAACTGGGTCCTCTGTTAGATTAGCCATTAATCCCAAAATTCTTCCCAAGCAGCTACCGCCTAACCCTCCACGCAACCCAACTGTTTGTGTTTGGTCAGACTCCTACTCTGACTTTGTCCCTATGCTCCAACCAAAAACAAAAAACAAAAAACAAATTTGTCAAAAAATATCCCAGGTACCAAAAAGTCTAAAATTCAACATACGGAGTCAAACAAAACCCAAGAAAAATAAAAATAGGCAAAACCCATTTCATTTTTCAGAACTAAAATTGTAAGTTTTTATTAGAAATGCAGTAAAAATATAAACTTTTTTTCAGAAATGATAAATATAATTAATACCCAGATGAAAAAATCTTCTAAAAAAAAAAAGATGAAATTTTTTTAATTATTTATAAATTGATAGAAATAGTTATTGAAATTTAATGCAATTAGTACAGCACTGGACCAGCCGAAAAAGATGGTTAACATTAAATAATAAAGATAGATATTGATTAAAAACTCCAATCTCTCTTATTGTAGGAGTATCCTACTAGGCTACTAAAAATCCCCATGAAATTTTTCTTCTTCTTTTTTTTTATAAAAGAGAAAGATTAATAAAATAAAATAATTTAAATATTAATAAAAATATGGGGTTTAGGTGAGGAAGTGAAAATGACTGGTTGAACTGAATTTGAAACTAACAAAAACAAAAGAAACGGGGGGTGTTAAAAGTTTTGGATCTTGAACAGTGGTTCTTACTTAAATGGGTGAAGAAATTTGTTGGTGAAAACACAAAGACAAGTAAGAAAGTAAGACCAGGAGAATTGGAATTTGAGAGAACACAACACACGGCCAAAAGGGTTGTCCTTCTTCGTGTTCCTGTTAGCTGTGAACGTTAACTTCGGACCTGATGAGTGTGTTTGGTGAAATTTTGGTCAGTTTGGTGTCTTTTCATACTCGCATGGAAGCGCGTGAGGGTTACGCCAGACCAGGACAATGCATTTTGTCTAAAATAGTGTAACTTCCTTCTTTTTCTTTTTCTTTTGGTAGAAATAGGGTAACTTCCTTCGCTCATTGCTGACTCCACATGTGAAATGTATGTATGTCACAATAAATCCTAAATATTAACTATATAGTAATAAGTTTAAATTAAAAAACTAATAACAGATTTCCATGTAAAATTTATTTTCTTGTGTTTCCTCAAAAAAAAAAATATATATATATATAATTTTTTGTGAAAATATTGTAAATATAACATTTCTCGATCTGATATATTGGATGAATATAAGCCAAATTAGTCAAAATGGAAATTGGAGGAAGGTTGAAAAAGAGTAAATGACATAAGATTATAATTGGGTGAGAGCATTTATATTGGAGTATACAAGATTTTTATTATATGGCATTTGTTTATAAAATTTATAAAAAAAAATTATGGAAAAGAAAAATAATGACTTATCTTTTTGACAATTTTTTATATTTCCCATAAAAGTTGTATCAAAACTTTTGTAAATAAAACAAATGCTTTTAAGACACCCTTTAACTTAGCGGCGGAGCCAAGAATTTGGGTCGGGGGGCAAGATTAAAAGACAATATTAAAAGTAAAAAATTAATCTAAAAAAATTAATCAATATTAATAACAAAATACATAAACAACTATATGTCAATTAACTACAAATATATATGTCATATCATTAAAATAAAGAAAAAAATTACAATTTATGATTAAGAATAATCAAATTAAGATATCATTATAAATACAAATAGTTTAAACATATAATTTGAATTATAAATTTATGGTTAAGAATAGTCAAATCAAGAGATCCATCTAAATATAAACAGTTTAAACCTATAATTTGATTCTTCAAAAAATTAAATAAATAAATCAATCAAAGCAAAAGTATTAAAAGTATGCATACTTGTAAATATTTGAACGTGTGACTTAAAAACCTAACTTGAATGCTTTTAAAAACTCCACAAAAACTTTAAGGTCCAAAGAAAGAGACTGGTATGAAGATTTTTATTTTATTTTTAATGGGAGGCGTACTTTGTTTGCAGTATATATATACATTTTTCTTATTCCAGAGTTCTTTCTATTCCATGTAGGTGTAGCAAAGTTGTTATTATTATTTTTTTTTAATCAATACCAAGCGGGACCCACGGTTTTATATTTTAGTTGTAGACTTGTAATACGTTTTTGTCTAGTCCATCAAATTTTTGTGTTCAGACTACTATTCAATGAATCAATGTAGAGATTTTTTTTTTTTAAATCATTACTAAGAGCATTCGCATCCGGTAATTCTATCCTATCATATTTTACCATCTCAAAAAGTTACTTTATCAATTACACATATCATTTTACAATACATCCAGCATCCCAACTTTTATTTTCCTATTCTCCTCATTAAAATAATATATATTATCCACTAAAATATATAACCAAAAAAACTAATCTCATCTCTCTAATTTTCTCTCTCTTCCTTCCTTCCTCCCTCGTCTCTCTCTCTCTCTCTCTCTCTCTCTCTCTCCACCGTGAACAAACCCCAACCCCAACCATAGCAAGAACAACCACATGAAAATGGCCACCTTGCCACCACCATGCCACCGACTAGCAACCACCACCATAACCAAACTCAGCACCAACAACAACCACAAGAAACAACCACCAAGAGGAAAAGAAACACAAAAAATTGCCAAAAACCACCACCACCACAATCACAGGATATGGCCACAACAGCACTGATCCAAACCCACAACATCGATCCACACACACAGCAACGATCCAAACCTATAAACTCACCAATCTCCACTGAAAAACCTACCAATCTCCATGATCCAAACCCACCGGCCACAACCGATCCAAACCCACCTAACCCATGATACACCGATCAGAGCAAACCACACCCACATCGGAGCAAACCCATCGAAGCTACATCGAACCCATCAGAGCAAACAGCACGCATCACCATCGAAGCAAACCACACCCACATCGGAGCAAAACATCGAGACGTGGCCTGGGCTTGGTGTTGCTGGGCGAAGGTGGCCAACGGTGGCCTGAGGGAAAGCAAAGGGAGAGATAGAAATCACTGAGAAAGAGTAAAGGGAGAGGGAGAAATCTGAAAGAAAGAGAGACATGGGAGACAGAGTTGAGAGAGTGGGAGAGTCAAGAGACATATGAGAGAGAAAATGAATAAAATAATATTTTTGTTTTTATAATTGAGTTACAATGCAATTTTACATGTAGAATCGCACTGTAACACAATTGCAAATTTGTTTGCAATAGTCTACATTTACAATTCCAGATGTTGAGCTCCTTTGGGCCTGAATGCCAAATTCTTCTTACATTTGGCATTTCGTAGGCCTAATGCGAATGCTCACTCATTGGTTTTATATATAAAATTGTAGGAGTAGAAGTCTACTACTACTAGGAAAGGTACCATAAATTCACTAAATTGAGATATTTTTTTTGTCTTTTGTGTCAGGGCAAATAAGGTATTTCAGGTTATTATAATATTATTAGTCAAAAATTTGAAAGTTCAGGGGCACCTGCCCTCCCTCCCTCCGCCCCTACTTTAACTATACCTTTTTTTTTTTTACCCCTCCCTTTTCCCCTATTTTATTTTGCTGACCAATTTTTCTTGTATGTACGTCAAATTCTCTATTTTTTAGTTTTTCTTTTTTAAATCTTTTTTTTCACCTGAAATAAATAAATATTTTTTAAATTCTTTCTTTATTACTTTTCTCTCTAATTTTTCTCTAGCATCTCACATGTTGATCAATAGCTTCTCATTAAAGGCAACCATACAAAACCCATGTCCACCACTAATTAGTGTTCTCACCCAAATACAACTATAAATGAGTCGTGCTTAACCAAATATAAAAAGTTCAAACTTAGTCATTTAATTTTATTTAGAATAGGAGTTGAGCTCGAGTTTATCAATAACCTATAATGCATATTTAGGCTTGGTTTAGTTTTTTGTCAAACAAGATTGAGTTTGTTCATTTGCTATTTTATTGACTTATGCTTTTCACACATATAACAAATACCACAACTAAAATATTTTATCCCTAACAAATAAACAGATGATGTAAGAAATCAGTAAGCCATATGCTTCGAACTTCAACGATGGATCAACAACTTGAAAAAAGAAAGAAAGACTATCAAAGGTGACTGAAGTGAACCGGCCAAGGACTCTTCGATGGTTAAGTAAGTTTTTCTCTAGTACTCAAGTATGATAAGTGGATGAATAATAGTGTGTACCTTGGTTTGGTGTGGTTTGGTCCTTTTTATAGAGAGTTTGGAGTGAGTCTACTTGTCTAATTGCCATTAACATCGTGGGTGTAAGGTTGAATTTATTCAATCATGTGTTGGCTTTATTCCGTGCCAAATTTGCTTGTAATTTAGTAATTAGATACCCTGTATTTAGGTAGGAATTATGTAAGAGTAGTGTGTGAAAGAGTGTGAAGAAAGCTCAAGAAGTGTTCACTCAAGAAGAGCTTCGTGACTGGATCTCGCAACTGACGAGTCGCCAAAGGTGGCACACGTGTGAAGCATGCAAGGGAGCTGAAAGGTCACGCCAGTTGTAGCACTACAAGACAAAACTTCCAGTCTAGCCAAATAATTAGCTCGCGACTCAAACTCGCGACTCGTTCCAGTCGTGAGGTCGAGTCGCCAGAATGCCCTGTTAGGTTGAAACATGACTTTTCGCATTCCTCATACACTCTACTATAAATACCCTCATACCCACGAAATGTAGAGAGCTTCCAAAGAGAATTTTGAGAGAGAAACCCTAGAGAAAAACAAGATTGACTCATCTACAATCTTCATCCTTTGATTCTCCAAATTTCTATACTCTCACCCTCTCCGTTGACATATCATTGAGAGGTACATTTAGCCAAATCCTTATCTCACCATACCCATATCAGTGAGGAGGTATTTTGGTGCTTGGGAAGCAGTTCAGAAGGGACCAATTCATTTTGGTTGATGCAATGGGCGATTGCAGAATCCGGTAAGCTAGAGAAGACAAGGTTCGGCGTAACTCTGTTGGAGTAAGAAGCTTGGAAGGCTTAGGTGCACTGGGTAGATTAGACTTGGAGGGTCTTTTGTTATTCATGTATCCCAACTTTATTCTCTAGTGGATTATTGACCGCTTGGAGGGCGGTGAAGAGGTTTTTTGCCGAGTACTTTGGTTTCCTCTTCGATAACACATCGCCGTGTTATCTTTGTGTTTGCATCCTTTTTTCCTTTCTCTTTACCGTTTAATTACTACTGTGTTGGTTATTAATTATGGTTTAGAATGTGTTACCAAATTGGTTATAGCTTATATTTCATTTTTCACACATATATTGTTTGGTTATAAGCTTGTGTTGGTAATTTTAATTTTGGGGTCTAAACGTTCATAGGTGTTTTACGCCCTATTTGAACTTTCAGTGGGAGATGTGTGGACTTAGTGGGGAGAGTTGAGCGAATTTCTAAAAATTCACCACACGTCTTGGAATAGTGGACCATGATGCAACCATTATTGGTTTGCAGAGAACACCCTAAAATTTACTTAGTCTTCATTGGTCATTTATGTTGACCAAAAAAATAGTTTTTCTTTGATTTATTTTTTATGATACTACTAAATACTAAAAAACATGAAAAACTATATTTACACAATATTTTTTATTGAAACAGACAGAGTATTATTATCAGGGCAAGACATCAATTATTTTTTAATATAGACTAGATTCAAATTTTAAATTTTTTACTTGACGCCATTAAACTTTACTAGTTGAACTAACTATAACGATATAACCACACCATCCCACATTATAAAGTTTAAAGCTCTGGGAGGGAAAAAAAAAACCTAATCATTCTATAAATATAAATTTCAACACACAAGAGTTTTAGGGTATTAACCTCATACTATAAATAGATCAAAAACATTTGATATTCTATATAGGGCAAAACTTAAGTACAGTACGTTATGTGCAGTACCTTAGGTTCCCTTTTTAAAACTCTGACACGTGTCTCATTAACATTTTCATTAAACAGCGTCAAAGACCAACTATCTCTAGTTAGAAAATTCATCTAAAGCACAAACCAATTTGCATAGGACCTAGAATAAACCCATTGAATTATTGAAACCCAAGCATAGACAGTAGACCCATTAAATTATTGAAAGAAAATTTAGCATAGAAAAGATAGATCAAAGAGAGAGATTACAGGGTCTAAGAGGGTTAGAGAGAGAATGAAGTGGAGATAGATCGAGATGAGAGAATGAAAGAGCTGAGAGAATGAAAGAGCAGCTGATCTGCCATGGTTAGCTCCCTCAAAAGCTTCTCTCTTAGCCCAGACCCAAAATAGAACAAATCGGTGAACAATAAAAAGGAGAAGAAAAAAACATGAAAATAGTAAGATTAAGAGGCTGTTTGGATGGGCAAATCTCATGACTCAATTCTCAGTTTTCATAACTCAATTCTCAAAAATGGTGGGACCCATAGCAAAATACTCGTTTGCCTGCACCAATACTCTATTTCCATAACTCTGTTTCCAATACTCAATTCTCTACTTTTTGAGTTATGAGTTATGGAAACTGAAAACAACTTTTGGTTGTTTTCAGTTTCCAATTCTCATAACTCAATGGCATTTTTGTAAATAACACTATATGAGGGACCCACTGCCATACTTTTAGCCACAACTTTTGACCATCTTTTTTTTTTCTTCTTTCTTTACTGGGGTTCACCGTCTCCCCCTTTTTTTTTTTTTTTTTTTTTTTTTTTTTTTCCTTCTTCACCTGGGTTCACGCCTCCCCTGTTCTTCCTCTTTTTTTTTTCTTCTTCACCTGGGTTCACGTCTCCTTCCTTTTTTTTTTTTTTTTTTCCTTCTTCACCTAGGTTCACGTCTCCCTTGTTCTTCCTCCTTTTTTTTTTTTTTTTTTTTGGGTTCGGGTTTGTGGATACTCTGAAAAAAAAAAAAAAAAAAAAAAAAAAGCTGTAGTGGTGACAGAAATGGGGCCCACAAATAGTGTGAAAAATATTGAGTGATGGGAAATGAGTGATGTGCCAAACGGGTATTAATTTTAGAGTGATGGGTGATGAGTGATGAGTATTGAGTTATGAGTGATGAGTGATGAGTGACGGAAATTGAGTGAAGAAAATTGAGTGATCAAAAAAAGGTGGCCAAACAGCCTCTAAGAGTGCGTTTGGGAAGCGCGTTTTGCGCTTCCCAAACGCGTTTGCGTTTCTATCGTTTTTTTTTTTTTTTTTTTTTTTTTAACTTTTCAGCGCTCCCAAGACGTAAAGGATGATTTTTCACTGTTCATGGTTACTGTGCGGCTACTGTTCAATGAACAGTAGCCGCACTTGTTGACTTTTGTCAATAAACAGTGCATTCATGCACTGTTCACGGACCTACATTTTTCACTTTTCAGCAACTTTTTCATTAAAAATGGGACCCACGGTACTATTCACACATTTAAAAATTATTTTACTACAGTGTTTTCAGTTTTCAGTTTTCAGCTGTATCCAAACGGACCCTAAGAGAGCGTTTGGCTGGCGCGTTGGGCGTTGCGCGTTTACGTTTTCAGCTCTTTTTTTTTTTTTGATTTCACGCGTTTCCAGCAGTTCCCAGCCACTTTTTTACTGTAGCAACACTGTTGCGGCTACTGTTCAGTAGCCGCAACATGTGACTTTTCCACACAATTTTTACTGTTCATGGACTCACAAATTTCACTTTTCAGCAACTTTTTCATTAAAAATGGGTCCCACGGTACTATTTACACATTTAAAAATTATTTGCTACAGTGTTTTTCAGTTTTCAGTTGTATCCAAACGGACACTAAGACCTATAATGCATTATTGAGAAAAGTTGAAAACTTTGATGGGTATAGAGTACAAACTGAAGCTTTGCGGTAGATTTCTTAATAGGGTATGGGACAGGGAAGGTTAAAGAAATCAACTTTCTCTTCCTTTGTGGGCTTTGGATCCTCCTTATCATGTGGGCTTTGGATCTTCCTTTCTCTAAATCTAGTGCTGCCATTGCTCAGTTGTGGTGATTTGGTTTGCAGAGAGAGCTTGAGAAGCCGTCCATGGTGGGCTGAAAGACCTTTGGCATTCTCCGTTTCTTTGATTTCAGGGGAATAGAGTTTTTTTTTTTTTTTTTTTTGGTGGTGGATTAACGCCGTTAGCCGTGATTATTAAATAGCAACGTGTCAGAATTTTAAAATGAGAACCTAAGATACTGCACCTAAGGTACTATACCTAAGTTTTATCCTAAATATAAATTTCAATAGAGTTTTAGGGTATTAATCTCATACTATAAATAGATCAAAAACATTTGATATGCGTTAGCAGGCATCCATACGTGGTAACACAATATAACAAGATCAAACCTCCTTCACATCCCTGAGGAAATGAAAGGGGGATGGGTGGATGGGAAGGAACACACTTCTTAATATCCATTTTACTCAAAGGGTACAACTTAAAACCCAAGACGTGTTCTGGAGCTATTCTTACATTCCATTATTACATTACTACTAGATAATCAGTATGTAGAAATCCACTCTCGGAAATTTTCGTCATCAATGTACATAAACATAATCAGGCACCAGAGGCCTTATCCACAAACATCTTCAAGCCTAGAGGCCTTATCCACAAACATCTTCAAGCCTCAGCGGCCTTCGCTGCAGTTGTTGCTGTTGCACTACCATTTGACTTGGCACGTTTAACTTCATAATCTTTAACAGCAGCCTTGATAGCATCCTCAGCAAGCATGCTGCAGTGCAGCTTTACTGGTGGCAGAGAAAGATATTTTGCAATTTCCCTGAGGACATACAAAAAAGAGTAATTTAGTTAAGCATAAAACTCTTTATAAACCCTTCGTTATGCTTGGTTTGAAGTAGTATACATGCTCATAAACGATATTTGGAATGGATGGCAAGATACATTGCTTCCTTAAAAAAAAACACGAACGGGAATCATTTTATGTCTTACTTGTACCTTCCACCATCTAATTTCAATTTCTTTCTACAGAAGTAGAAAATTTAAGATTTAATTATTCCAAATTACTGGCCTACAGACTATCACACGGAATCTAGACTCCTACTGACCTTCATTCCCATGTTCCATATAAATATATCTACTACAATCTAATGTTCCGTTTATGCCAGTTTCATTAACTGCAAATTCTACTAAATACGGTAATACTGCCATAACATAATGTTTTCTCAATTCTCGTATTATTCATATCAAATGCCTGAGAAAACACCAATGTCCATGTGATGTCCATATATCCAACACACTCACACGGGAAAAAATCCTATCCTTTTCAAATTGATCAGTTTCATAGTTTTGATTAAAAATTATAAATCTAAAGGTGTATTTAGTGCCACATCATACAAGAAATCGAATCTTAATTGTGAAATGGACTCTCAATGGAGAGGATCCTATTCCCACCAAAAGGGATAGCACTTACTGCAAAGTGGGAAAAAATTCCACAATTATCAACTGCAAAAGTAAATATGGAAACACACAAAAGATGAAAACACCACACAAAACTGATCATACAACTATAATTGTAATTACAGTGGCATAATAAGCACAAAATGGAATAGTGAATTCATGGACTCAATTTAAATTCAGAGAAATACGGCAGAACTCACGTGTTTTTAATGGTCACAACTTCTTCCAATTGCTTCCCCTTGACCCACTCAGAAGCTGAAAATTGTGACAGAGAGCAATTAGAACAATCCCTTGCAATAAAAAAGGCCACAATGCCATGACAAAAGGACAATAAGCTAAAGCAGAACACAAACTGCAACTTCCATAAACTTGACAAATCAGTTAAAGAGACAAATATTTAATAGCAATTTCTAACTCTAGACCAAGTTTCAGATATTTTCTATGGCCACTTATCCTAAATAAAACGAAGTGTGGAAGCATTTAAGGGGCAGTCTCATTAGTGAGCCCTTGATGATGCAGTTATATAGAATGGTAAAGATTTTGGCATTCTACTACCCTGCAAAAATAGACCCAAACCCAATGGTAAACATAGAAGATCATTAAAAGAGAGATCCTGATAGGAGGGCAACTGTAGTTGTTGTTGCGCAAAGAAGCCAAACATCTTGGCCCTAAAAGCTAACCAATTTAATAACACGAATATATATATGAAGATAAAGCCTTCCTAACAACACCACAACCTATGAAGATACAGAAGAACTGTCTCCATCAAAATTGTACAATTGTATTTGTGGCAAAATATCATTCACATACCCTAGCATAATTTTTCTCACCAAACATTAGCATGTCAACGAATTTCAAGACACACAGCAAAGACATACATTACTTCATAGATACACAATAACAACAACAACAACAACTGAGCCTTAGTCCCATAATGTTGGGGCTTGCTATGAATACCCAACAAGCTAGTCAAAGTCGGCTACATGTATTCTTTTCTTCCATTTCATTCTATCCAAAGTCATAATCTCTTTTACTCCCTTAGTTAACATGTCATTATTCACCACGTCTTTTAAAGTCATTTTTAATCTCTCTTCCTCTACCTATTTCATTCCCTCAACTTAAATCAATACTCTTTTTCACTAATGCACTAATCACTCTCCTCTGAACATAACCAAACCATCTCAAACAACTCCCTCCCATCTTTTTGGACAACCCTATCCTTGAGCGAATCTCCTCATTTCCAATCCTATCTTTCCTTGTATTTTCACTAATCCACCAACATTCAACACCATAAACCATAGCTAATCTTATAACAATCTTATAAAAATTTTCCCTTTTTATCTTAATAGAATCATACAATAAATAAATTCACATTAATTCATAGATTATAAAACAAATAAAATAAGAGAAAATCAATTATTTCCCAATAAATTTCAAAACTTTAAACAGTAAACATAAAATTTGAAACCTTGAGTTTCTAATTTTGATTAACAATTTTCCTCAACTTACTCAAAAATCAAATTCAAATAATAAACATATGAAACACAAAAACCCAAAAACCCTAAAAAAAATTCAATCAAATTTTCTGAGCAACCAAACAAAAATCAGCACACGAACCTACAGACGAGGAAGCGATAGCGGAGCCACAACCGAAGGTCTTGAAGCGAGCATCGACGATCTTCCCAGTCACCTCGTCGACCTTGATTTGGAGCTTCATGACATCGCCACAGGCGGGTGCACCGACGAGGCCCGTGCCCACCGTCGGATCGTTCTTGTCCAACGATCCAACGTTGCGGGGCTTGTCGTAGTGGTCGATCACCCTCTCGTGGTACATACGTGGCAGCACCTGGACGGGCCGTGACGCCGACAACGCCGACCCCTCCTGTGAGGCTAGCCCTAGCACCTTCTTCGATACGAGCCTCAGCATTTTTTACTTTTTTTTTTCTTTTCTGGTTTTGGATTTTGGATTTGGTTTTGTGAAGTTTCAGTTTGAGGGGTTTTTGTAAATTTTAGGGCTTGAGTTGAGATTCTTCTTTTTATTGAAAGGCGGTGCCTTTTTTATGAGGACACGTGGAGGCTAAGTGTTAAAAAAATATGAATATCTTGAAATTCCAAGATTACGGGATCAGCTTTGTTCAACTTCTATCAGGTTTTAACATCATCCACTTGCTGCTTGTTCCTCTAATCATCTTCCCAATACTTTCTAATATTTAAAAAAAAAAAAAAAAAAATCATCTTCTTATAATATGTTATGAGGATTTAAAAAGTTAATTATATTTTAAAATGTTAAAAATATTCCTAATTTAATTAGATTATCTTTATTCCTAACAATAAGAAATAGTGTTAAAATTATAATTCAAAAAAATTCAAAAACCAAAAACCACTCGAGAAAATTTTTTTCTTAAAAATTAGCATAAACTTTTTATTTAGATAATCTTACCCATGTTTGTTATACTTTTTTTTCCCTAAAAATTAGCACACACTAAACCTAGCAATTCACTCATTTTCAAATTCTAAATTTTAGCTTTTTAAAAGTCTATTTTGGCATGACCTCACGAACAAAGACAACTTCATTTCTCCAAAAAAAAAAAAAACACAAAATCAAATTGAAAATTACGACTGTGGGGGTAAAAGCCCAAGTTCGTATATTAGGCCTTGGACCCTATTTGAGGATGTGAGTACGTCCAAGGAGGAGTGGACTATTGGAGAAGGCCCCAGAGTAGAAAATCACGAAAGGAAAGGATAAGAGAATATAATCCGAGGAGTGTATCCTTCTCGGATACGATGAATATCAGTCAAGCAAGTACTTGGGCGATTTAGGTGACCTTCTAGGAAGATCCAATGATAAGGATGAACTTCAGGCACGTACAAAGGTGATAAGAATGTAGAAATATCTAAAAGAAAAGCTACTACTACCGCATTAAATGCACTGCAGCCATTTTTCTGGCCTCATTTATGTGGAGAAGACCCTGAACAGTGCAGTCTCAACCACCACCATTCACAGAAAGTCAAAGAAGATGACTGATGAGACATATACTCAAGTGAAGGCTTAGATGATTAACAAGTGTACGATCAAAATGATCTAAGAGGAATCTATATAATGTAAAAGACCTCCTATAAGAAGGGGAGGAGAAAAGAGAGAGAAATAGAAGAAAAAAAGATTTACTGTAGCTCTAAGGATTTAATTTTCATGAATAGTATTTTTAGTTTGTAATTCATCTCATTGGACTCCAATTTGATCAAGTTTTAAGTATGTTTTCGTGCTTATTTATCTTCTAAAAATCCTTGTTAACCGTTGTCCAATTCACAAGTAGCCCAGCTCTTTCACCTACTCTCCACAAATTCATTGTATTTGGCTCACTCCCCATAACTTTTGGGCTTAGGCTACGAATCATGTCCCTACAATTGGCGCCGTCTGTGGGAAGAGCTTGAGCAATAGTGAATGCAACGGCCAACAATGGCAGAACCAAGTCCACGACAAGCAGAGTCAAGGGCATCCCAACATGGTGATCCTTTCCTCAACCTCGAGCAGAGAGGTGACCGTGAAGGAAGTGTACACACAATACATGCTGAGAGAAGCCAATCACGAGGTGGTAGTTGTGTCTCCTATGCAAGGAGCAACAGGGGCATGCAGCTGGAGATTGACCGGTTGAAGAGGGAGCTACGCCATGCAAAAAGGAAGCGAGCTTCCTCTGACAGTGACGTCTCTTCTGATGATGGAAGGGACACAAGTTACAAACGGAGGTATCGGACTCCGCCTAGTGAGTCTTTCTTTTACGAAGAAGAGCTCCATAATGACACTATGAGTAGAGCCCTGGACCAAATCTCTAAGTCGCCTTTCACGTGTAGGATTGAGGGGGCAAGACTTCCCCGACGTTTTCATCAGCCAACATTCACCATTTACAACAGGCGAACAGATCTTGTTGAGCATGTGAGCTATTTCAATCAGAGAATGGCTGTTTATTCCAAGGTGGAGGCCTTGATGTGCAAAGTCTTTCCATCCAATCTCGGGCCTATTGCGATGAGGTGGTTTGATGGCCTGAAAGTAGAATCAATAAATTCCTTCCATGAACTCACTCAAGCATTTGGTTCCCGGTTTGTGACCTGCAGGAAAGTTCCTAGGTCGTTAGCTTCCCTACTATCCTTGAGCATGCAAGAGGGTGAGAGTCTTAAAACGTACTCCGACAAATATTGGGAGTTGTTTAATGAAATTGAAGGTGACTTCGACGATGTGGCCATTGACACATTTAAGCTCGGCCTTCCGTCCAAGCATGGTTTAAGAAAATCCTTGACTGGTAAGCCCGTTACCAACGTGCGTCAGCTCATGGATCGGATTGACAAGTATAAAAGAGTTGAGAAAGACTAACAGCAAGGAAAGGGAAAGGACAAGGTTATCCCTCAGGAGATGAGGGATTTCAGGTCAGATCGATACAGTAATAACAAGCCGCGCAGGGATTTTGCTGGACAGTCAGGATCAGCAAATCTTCAAGCGGTCAACACTGTTTTCAAAGAGCCAGTGCATCAAGTGTTGGAGAAGATTAAGAATGAGCCGTTCTTTAAACGACCGAATAAGATGGTGGGAAACCCAGAAAGACGCAATCATAACCTCTATTACCAATACCATCAGGATCATGGGCATACCACAGAAGATTGTAGAAGTCTGTGGGATCATTTGGACCAACTTGTCCGCGAGGATAAATTGAAACAACTCTTACATCATTCCAGTGGCCAAGGGAGCCAGGCAAGCTCTGAGTTCTGAAAAGATGATTCTTCAAGACCCCCCTTGGGAACTATCAATGTCATCTTCACTACACCAGGGAGAACAGGATCCTGGCCATCTAGGATAATGTCTGTGGCCCGTCTATCCACAGGAGACGTTAATCAGGATCTGAAGAGGGCTAAAAAGGAAATTCCACTGGTATTGGGTTTCTCGGATGAGGACAAGATTGGAACCATCCAACCCTATGACGACACTTTGGTAGTTACTCTCAGGATTGGAGGGTATGATGTGAAGAAGGTCATGGTGGACCAAGGCAGTGAAACTGAGATAATGTACCCCGACCTTTACAAAGGGCTGAATTTAAAACTTGAGGACTTAACTCCCTATAGTTCCCCTCTGGTGAGTTTGATGGAAAGGTGGTTGTCCCGAGGGGTCAAATACGATGACTTGTGCAAACTGGTCCGAAGATAGTGGAAGTGGATTTCATTGTCGTAGATGCATATTCACCCTATACAGCGATCGTGGCCAGATTCTGGCTTCATGCACTAGGGGTTGCTTCTTCTACTCTGCACCAGAAGGTTAAGTATCCATCTGAATGCCAGGTTTAGGAAATTTTGGGAGATCAATTTGTGGCCAGAAAGTGCTTGGTGGTTGCCTTATAACACAAGCCCGAAGCTGAGTCCTTGGCCCATCTAGGAGAAGATTTATAGCAATTAAAACCCCCAACATTGCCCATCGACAAATCAGCCGAGGAGGCTAAATGTGAAGATTTGGTAAAGGTTGCTATCAGGGATGATACAGAGAAGTTTTTTAAAGTTAGCTCTCAGCTGCCACCTTAAGAGAAGGAAGAACTGGTAGAATTTCTCAGAAGAAACCTAGATGTATTTGCTTTGGATGCCTATGAAGCCCCGGGGGTGGATCCAGACTTCATCTGTCATCACTTGAATGTCAACCCATCGATCATCCCTAAGAAACAACCTCTTCGGCGCCCATCCAAGGAGCACGCTGACGCAGTACTAGAAGAAGTGACGAAACTTAAGCAAGCTGGAGCTATTAAGGAAGTGTTCTATCCTGAATGGCTAGCTAATACCGTGGTGGTGAAAAAGAAGAGTGGAAAGTGGCGAGTATGCGTAGATTTCATAGACTTGAATAAGGCATGCCCCAAAGATCCATTCCCCATGCCTAAAATAGATCAGCTAGTGGATGCGACTGTAGGTCATCATCGGATGAGCTTTTTGGACACCTTTCAAGGTTATCATCAAATACCTCTAGCCTTGGAGGATCAGAAAAAGACTGCTTTTGTCACCCTCATTGGGAACTACCACTATAAGGTGATGCCATTTGACTTGAAAAATGCGGGGTCTACCTACCAAAGAATGATGACGAGGATGTTTGAACCACAATTGGGCAGAAACATTGAGGTCTACATAGATGACATTGTGGTGAAAAGTAAGGTAGTCTCTGAACATGTAGGCGACCTTTTGAATATTTTTGAAGTTCTTAGAAAGCACAAGCTGCGTTTAAATGCCTCCAAATGTTCATTTGGCATGGGATCAGGCAAGTTCTTAGGTTATATGGTAACTCACAGGGGGATTGAGGTCAACCCCGACCGGATAAAGGCTATAAACAATTTGCGACCACCTTGGAATCCTAAAGAGGTCCAGAGATTGACTGGAATGGCCGCTGCTCTGAATCGATTTGTCTCTCGATCAGTGGATAGGTGCAGACCTTTTTTCTTGTTGATCAATAAGTGGAAAGGGTTTTAGTGGAATGAAAAGTGTGCTTTAGCTTTTCAACAACTTAAAGACTATCTACCTCGGCCACCAATCATGTCCAGTCCGGAGCCAGATGAAGTCCTATTTGCCTACATTGCTGTGGCTCCTTTTGCAGTAAGTTTGGTGTTGATAAGAGTTGATGGCGGTATACAAAAGCCAGTTTATTATGTGAGCAAGTCGCTGCACAAAGCCGAGATTTGTTATCTGCCACTGGAGAAAGCCATCCTAGCAGTAGTACTTGGTACACGGAAACTGCCTCATTATTTCCAAGCATATACAGTCGTTGTCCTCACCCAACTTCCACTTAAAATAATACTCCGAAGTGCTGATTACACCGGGAGGATTGCTAAGTGGGGCACAGTCCTAGGGGCTTTTGACATCAAATACAAGCCTTGTACTTCCATCAAAGGCCAGGTCCTCGCGGATCTGGTGGCCGAGTTTGCTGAACCCCATTTAGAAGAAGTAACGCCAACACAGGTCATGGATGAAAAATCAGTTGACATGATTTCTCAACAAGGCCCCTCATCTTGGGAAGTGTACATAGATGGCACAGCGAATCAAAAAGGTTCCGGAGTGGGGCTAGTGCTGATATCCTCTAAGAAAATCACAATTGAAAAGTCATTGAGGCTGGACTTCTCGGCTACAAATAATGAGGCCGAATATGAAGCTCTGCTGATGGGAATGACCATGGTTCAAAAAATGGGTGGAAAGTCAGTAGATGTATTCTCGGACTCAAAGTTAGTCGTCGGCCAGGTGACTGGAGAATTTGAAGCGAAGGGTGAAAGAATGCAGGAGTACTTGAGTCAAGTCAGACACCTGCAATTTGAGTCTTTCAACTTGCAACATATCCCAAGAAGCGAACATACGCATGCTGATTCCTTAGTCATGCTTGCAACATCCTTGGCACAGAATCTGCCACGGGTTATCCTTGTTGAGGTCTTGTACAAACCCACGGATATAAGAGTTAAGACAGTTTTAGTTCATCAAATCAGAGCAGGGCCTAGTTGGATAGACCCTATAATTCAATTCTTGAAAGAGGATATTTTGCCTGAAGAGAAGTTAGAAGCTAATAAGATACGGAGGAAAGCCACTAGATTCTGGCTGTCTGAGAACCAGAAGTTATACAAACGTTCATTTTCAGGACCATATTTGTTGTGTATACATCCTAAGATGACTAAATCAATCCTTGAAAAATTACACAAAGGAATTTGTGGAAGTCATACTGGGGGTAGATCCTTGGCGCATAGAGCCATTATCTAAGGCTATTGGTGGCCAAACATGCAAAGGGAGGCCCATGAATACGTGAAAAAGTGCAATTAGTGCCAACGGTTCGCATCAAACATATATCAACCTGGGGGAATCCTTAATCCATTATCCAGCCCATGGCCATTCGCTCAGTGGGGCTTGGATATTGTGGGTCCATTCTCTAAGGCAGTAGGAAACAAGAGGTCTCTGCTAGTCGGCACAGATTATTTTACCAAATGGGTTGAAGCCGAACCTTTATCTAATATCAAAGATGTGGACGCAAAGAGATTTGTCTGGAGAAATATTGTCACTCGGTTTGGGATTCCTCATACTCTCATCTCGGACAATGGCCTTCACTTTGACAGCAAAGCATTCAGAAGTTATTGTGGTGAATTGGGGATCACAAATAGATACTCTACTCCTGCTTACCCCTAGGGGAATAGGCAAGTAGAAGCTGTTAACAAGGTTATAGTGAATGGATTAAAGAAAATGCTAGACGACGCGAAGGGCAAATGGGTGGAAGAACTGCCACATGTCATCTAGACGTAGAAAACTATGCCTCGTAGGTCTACTAGAGAGACCCCCTTCTCAATGACTTATGGGGCTGAGGCTGTTATCCCACTGGAGACTGGTTTCCCAACGTTAAGAACTAGTTCATTCAATCCGAGTAGCAATAAAGAGCAACTAGAGAAGAATTTGGACCTGATTGAAGAAAGGAGGGAAAATGCAATGGTCCAATTGGCATATTACCAACAAAAGCTCAAGCAAGGTTATGATGCCAACGTAAAGTTAAGGCCACTATCACCTGGCGACCTAGTGTTAAGAAAAGTTGTGGGCGTTGCAAAGAACCCAGCTTGGGGAAAGTTAGGACCCAATTGAGAAGGCCATACTGTATTACCTCAGGGGCTGGTATCGGGGCATATGTTTTAGAAGATTTGGATGGTCATGTAATACCACGCCCATGGAATGTAAACAACCTTAAAAGGTATTATTATTAACGAGTTTTTCCCATGATCAATATGCTTATCTATTACATAGAGGTTTTATATTTTATTCCATTACAATTCTTATAAGTGTTTAAACTTAAATTCAATCATGCTTGAAGTCCTCGGACCAGATGATATGAGTTAGTTTACACTCCATTATAATTTTTATAAGTGTTTAAACTTAAACTCAATCATGCCTGAAGTCTTCGGACCATGATAATGGGTTAGTTTACACTCAGTCACAATTCTTTAAGTGTTTAAACTTAAACTCAATCATGCCTGAAGTCTTCGGACCAGATGATATAGGTTAGTTTACACTCCATCACAATTCTTATAAGTGTTTAAACTTAAACTTCAATCATGCCTGAAGTCTCGGACCAGATAATGTGGTTAGTTTACACTCCGTTACAATTCTCTTAAGTGTTTAAACTTAAATTCAATCATGTCTGAAGTCTTCGGACCAGATGATATGTGTTAGTTTACACTCCATTACAATTCTTATAAGTGTCTAAACTTAAATTCAATCATGTCTGAAGTTTTCGAACCAGATGATATGGGTTAGTTTACACCATTACAATTCTTATAAGTGTTTAAACTTAAATTCGATCACGCCTGAAGTCCTCGACTAGATGATATGAGCTGGTTAATACTCTTAAAATTTCCATGAGTGTTTAAATGGATCCTAAATTATGTAACTCTCTCGGACCAAGTAGTCGGGTGAAATTAGCACTCAGCAGTGCTCCTGGTAAGTATTAAACATAGCCCAACCCAAGTAAAGTTATGAGATTCCAGAACATGCCTAAAGCTTTAACTAAGTTTTTAGACTGATAATTCCGAATGAAGTAGAATCCTTAATGATTTACTTAGGCATTAAAGAGCATAAAGGACGTCTTTTTGTTCCATGGTTTACTGAGTTTATTATCAATTCTTGTTAAATTAGTGGCATCATTAGCAAGGGGTTGTTATTGATGCTGCTCAAATTAACATAACAAGAGGTCAGTACTATTTGTAGCAACAACAAATCAAACAGTGTGCACAATAAAGGCATAGAAAGTTAAAATAAAGTGCTTTCATTAATCAGGGAAGGAGTGTTTTACATCTTCTTATACTAAAAAAAAAAAAACGAAAACAAAGATCCTAATATCTAAGGTTGTGTCTTGGGGCCAAGAGGATCAACAGCCTGATTGGACAAGGAGGCAGCAGCATCTGGGGCTTGGTCTTGGGGTTTAGAATGAGTTTTCTTCTTGTCTGGACCTTTGCCTTTATCCTGAATATCCTCAGCTCCCTGCTCCTGGCCACTAGCTTGGACTGATTCCTTAGACGCCTCAAGGGGAGCAGGAGGGGCTTGGTCCACCAATGACTATTTGGACATTCCGAGAGTTAGCTCAGAGTGGGAGGAGTCAGGACCTAGGAGCTCACGAATCTCTGGATCATAATAGATGCTCTTAGGTTGCCTTAGGACAGAATTTGCAGCAACTCCTGCAGCATCGAGGGCTTTACCCCAAGAAATATCGCAGTAGTCCCTGCATACCCCAAAGAGCTCCTCAGTGAGCCTAGTTTGAGTCTGCTCCACCCCAAGCTTATATGCTGCTTGCTTCTCAACCTCAGCTGCCTCCTTAGCTAGTTGGGCATCCTCTTTAACTCTTTGAAGCTCGGCACGAAGATCTTTCATAAACTGCCTCTCTGTAGTAAGATTGATTTCAGTGAAATGCAGTTGCTTACGTTGATCTTCGGCCTGCCTCTCCGTAGTTTTGAGGCCAGCGTCAGCACTGTCCCTTTGTTGAATAGCCTCTTTTAGCTTATCGAAAAGCTTAGCCTGGTCCTCCTTGAGGCTGCCCAAAGTTTTCTCTACCTTGGATCGATGATGGGCCTCTGCCCTTGCCTCGTTACGGGCATCCTTGACCCATTCTTCGGCCACGTAAATTTGTTGGGTAATCTGCGCAAAAAAAAAAAAAAAATATATATATATATATATATAACAAAGAAAAGGAAATGAGTAAAAACGATCAAATATTTACTTAGAAGGGTGGATCAAATCATTTACCATAGCCAGATCCCTCTTGAGGGATAGGAAAAGTTCTTGTTGACTGAAGCGCCTGTAGGATGCCATATCTGTTGATAGGAGAAGTGGCTGCTCCAGGACTTCAGCAATATGGCTTGCCTTCCCTCCTTGATAGTTTCTCACCGAAGTGTCCCAAGAGAGGGGGGCATCGTCCAACTCCAGCTTAAGGGACCAGGTGCGCGGTCCTCAGCGCATGTTAGCTACGAGAGAGTCGTCTCGGCTATCAACAGACGAAGCCCTCTTATTTCGTTGGTCCTTGACCACTTTCTGCTGTTTATGCCCTTTTGAGGGTTCCACCTCACCTTCCTCAAGAGTTGTATTAGGCCTTTTCTTCTTCAGCTCGGGGATTGACTTTAGGCCGAGGTCAACAGGAATTTGAGGAGGGGGTGGGGGAAGACTAATAGTGAGTTGAGACTTATTGGTTTCTTTGGGCACAGGTGTTTTATTCCTGGCCTTCATCAGATCCCTTAGACTTTTGCTCCTTGTATTCAAAGCCATTTCTTCTTCCTCTTCCGAAGAGTCATCTGGAAGGGCTGTTATTAAAAAAAGGGCGTGGACACTGGAGTGCCTATCAGTCTCTTCCTCGGCTTCCGAGAGGGGAATCACCTTAACATCCTTAGATGCCTCTCCTTCGAAACAGAACTTGTCAATCTGTTCCTCTAATGAAGAGGTCGAGAAAGCAACTTTTTCCCCTACTACGGCTGCTTCAAGGGGAATCTGTTGAGCTGGAGGGGCGAGCAGTGGTACGCCTTGTGGGACCGGATGTGGTATAGGGGGAAGATTGAACGGAGCTAAAAAGTTAGGCCGAGATACATCTATCCGGTTTAGCCGATGGTCTCCTTGCCTTATAGCATTGCCGATCGGTTGAAATGCGTCCAAGAGAGGCTTGAAATCCAGAATAAGGTGGACGGCCCAAAGTTGCCCGTCTTCACTTACAAAAATCTCTGATCTCAATAGATAGTTAAATGCGGCAACGTTAGTTAGGCTGAGCCGAGGAGCAACGTGTTGTTTATCTGTTAACACCACAACAGAGCTAAGCATAGTCAGAAACTTAAAGTAAACTATTAATAGGAGGAGAAGAAAAAAAACGCTAATGATGAAAACCCTAAATCTATTGTTAGGGAACCTAAATCTAGGATATCCCACTTGGCTCTCCTGGTTGGGTTGGACAATGAAAACCGTCATGTCACGCTCCTGAGACGATCAGGTAGTCGTCTTTCATCCCTTTATTAGACTTGGAAAGATAGGAAATGAGCCTAATGATGTCGGATCAGGATTTAAGGTAAAATCCCGCCCCTTTTTGTTGGTGGCATTCGTACATATGGACTATGTCTAGCCAGGTGAGACCCAAGCCCAAATGTTGGTTCAAAACCTCAACTGCTCCTAGGATCCTAAAGACATTAGGCGCACACTGGTGGGGATAGATCCTATGATTACGAAGGTAATCTCTTGTAATGGGACCCATGGGGAGAGTCATCCCTCCTTCTATGAAAGCTATCATAGGGATTATGACTTCTCCCACCTCTCGGTCAGTTGTTATTCCTTTCGGAGGACAATACTGCAGGTTTACATCTTGGGGTATATGGTACGTTTCTTTAAATATCTCTATCAGGGCAGGACTATCCACTAAATACTTAAATCTACCCATTTCGGATAAGCAGAAAAAGGGAAACACTAAGAGTGACAACTGGGAAATGAGAATTTGAAGGCCGAGGAAGCTGGCTGAGGAGAGAAAGAAGGGTTTGAAGAAATTGGAACTTACACAAACTGGGTTAGAAAATGATCCTTGAAATCCTCAGAAGAATTCTCAAGAATGTTTAAAGAAATAAGGCTAATGATTTGAAAATCTTTGTGAGTTTGAGTGCTTGAGTTCGCTGGAGAGTCTGAGGAATTGTGAAGTAAAGAAAAAATGATTTCCTTGGAGGCTTTATATATGGGTCAGAAAATGAGTGGGAGTTATCCTGCCCAAACCCTGAAGAAAAATGTCGTTTGTTGGATCAATGGTTCACCGTTAGATGCCAAAGACACAGCGCCGCCTGGATCAATTAATGACGCTTCGCGAATTCCGAAACATCAGTAGCAATGATGAAGCGTCTAAATCTATGATTCCACACGTGTAAACTCAGGTATTTTTACATTTCTAGCCTTTATTTCTGTAGCATATCAAAATCCTATTTTTTCTCCTCTAATGCGAGAGAAAAATTAAAAATTTGAGGGGCTATTATGGGGGTAAAAGCCCAAGTTCGTATATTGGGCCTTGGACCCTATTTGAGGATGTGAGTACGTCCGAGGAGGAGTGGACTATTGGAGAAGGCCCCAGAGTGGAGAATCACGTAAGGAAAGGATAAGGGAATATAATCCGAGGAGTGTATCCTTCTCGGATACGATGAATATCAGTCAAGTAAGTACTTGAGTGATTTAGGTGACCTTCTAGGAAGATCCAATAATAAGGATGAACTTCAGACAAGTAACAAAGATGATAAGAATGCAGAAATATCTAAAAGAAAAGCTGCTACAACCGCATTAAATGCACTGCAGCCACTTTTTTGGCCGCATTTATGTGGAGAAGACCCTGAACAGTGCAGTCTCAACCACCACCATTCACAGAGAGCCAAAGAAGATGACTGATGGGACATATACTTAAGTGAAGGCTTAGATTATTAACAAGTGTACGATCAAAATGATCTAAGAGGAAGCTATATAATGTAAAAGACCTCTCATAAGAAGGGGAGGAGAAAAGAGAGAGAAATAGAAGAAAAGAAGATTTACTGTAGCACTAAGGATTTAATTTTCATGAATAGTATTTTTAGTTCGTAATTCATCTCCTCGGACTCCAATTTGATCAAGTTTTAAGTATGTTTTTGTGCTTATTTATCTTCTAAAAATCCTTGTTAACCGTTGTCTAATTCACAAGTAGCACAGCTCTTTCACCCACTCTCCACAAATTCATTGTATTGGGCTCCTTTGGCTCACTCTCCATAACTTTTGGGCTTGGGCTACGAATCATGTCCCTACAACGACATTAAACTCAAAATAAAAAAATAGCCTCATTGCGATGAGGCTAGTTTCATTTATTCTAATAAAAAAAAAATTTCATTAACTTGAGAATTTCACAACAAATTTAACGCAAACATCATTCTAAAAAAAAAAAATAAAAAAAAAAAATAACGCAAACATGGTAAATTGTTAATAGTAAGTAGAAAAGTGATGATAATGATGGATCCAAGAGGATCAATAAAAGCAACTTAATTGGCATGAAAAATGTTCTCAATTTGTTTTGTGTATATAACTTTACTCTTGTTGAATTATTCTACATAAGCAAGGATTATAATGACAAATTACGAAATGAATAACTTGACGTTTCTCAAAAAAAGAAAAGAATAACTTGACAAGTTTAAGAGCTATCATCAGGAGCGGACGCCATAGGTTGAAATTCTCTCCAAAAAAAAAAAAAAATTATAGTATGTATGTTGGGTATGTTTTAAAATTAATTGGGTATGTTCAAAGCTTAAGCCCATAATATTTTGTTGTAAAACCTAAGCCCATGCTCTAGAATTTTCCTTGGCTGGCGACTAGCGTGGGAATTTTTGGCAGCAAACAAAACCCTCAATCATCTCACATTTCCACATTCTCCTGTTTTGCAGAAAATACATAGTAGCTTACGACATCAATTTCTTTGTTTTTGCTTTTCCCTTTTCACTGTAATCATCTTTAGCTACTTCCTTTTTCAGAGCTCTAAGACTATCAAAATTTTGCATATATGATATTAGTTGAAAACATATTACTTTGATACTTTAGCTCCTTTGTTTTTACTGAAAATTTTCTCTTGGGCATTTGTGATGAGTTCGAAACTTTGTTTGTGAGTGCACATTAACAGAGTTGCCGTTGTATCCTGGAAAGCGATCGCCTGAGCCATTTACACCGACGGATTCATTCCAGCAAGGGCAAAATCGCTTCTTAAGGATAGCGGATTTAGTTCCGTGCATCGGTGATAAGTTTTACTTAATCCTTAATTTTATATACTTTTGCACTTGTCTATTTTGCTTATAAGTTAATTTGAGCATATATTGTTTTATTGATATATTATTGATATTGCTTTGTAACTTTGTTAATCAATTTGGACAATTTTCCAAACTATACTTCCAACAATGTATTGGTCATAAGCTATTTTTGTCTAATCTAGACAAATGTAATTATTAGAAATAGTTGATAAACATCATTTCACGCTCTAAGATTTAGCAGTAATGAAAAAAGTTTTGAATTATGTTCCTAACATTACTCTTTGCAATGATGCATTATCTAATACAAAAATATTCTACCAAGGCAATAATGCATTATCTCATACAAAAGCATTCTATTACTAGTAAATTTAGAAGATTTCAAGACACCTTCAAGTTAAATTTGGTATAACTCTACAAGAATCACACATTTTTTATGTTATAGATTTCTAAAAGATCAAAGCAGTTAAAAAGAAAACACTATTATCCATTATTACATCATTAAATATTTACCAAATTAATAGCATCCTTATTAAATGCTTCTTCAGTGATGGTTGAATTTATATATTTAATTTTTATTGACATCAACAGATCATACACATGTTTCTCAAAAAAAAAAAAAAAAAAAAAATCATACACATCTAATAAATCTAAAAAAGGCCCAATGGCTGGAACTTGGTGACAATGGACACTGCCCAAGGCCCGTCTTTGTTGTTCCAGGCTCCCATGTAAAGAAGCCTTTCGGTGAGTTAATTGTGTAGTAACCAGGCCCAAAGAAAAAGGATATGTAGAAAAGAATGTGATGACAAAGCTACTTGCTTCTCATCAAGGCTTTGATTAGATAGTCCCTGAGTTGGAAATATGCCCAAAGCATATCTTAAGCCTGGGTTGAAAGAAACTGGACTCAAATTTCTCCCTAGACTCCTAGATCCAAAAACTTCATTAGTCTTATAATTATAATGATGCAATGACCAATTGATGGGAAAAAAATCTTACGCAATTTAACCTCTTGATGAATAGAAATTTTTTGTTCCACTCTGTGTGTGTTTGGCTCCAAATTAAAAAACCAGCTTATTTTACTATTTAGCTTATTATTGCTACTATTCATAGACTCCACTGTACTTTTTGGTACTATTTATGGGTCTTATTGTACTATTTCAGCTAACTTTTACTTTTATCTACAGTACTTTTAGCAAAAAGTTTTTAGTTTCAGCAAAATAAGCTGATTCCAAACAAACCCTTTATGTTCCACTAATCGTGGTATGTCAAGTGTCTAATTTTATTTTATTTTTTAATTTTATGAGGAAAATAACAAAAATATGTAACAAACTATAATTGGTAGAGTATAAAGTAGAATAACTATCTTTAGAGTATAAAAGTATAAAGTAGAATAACTATCTTTAGAAAATGCTGATATTTTTAAAGCTTTTGAGAGAGGATCAAGGAGAGGGTGTCGGTATTTCTTTCTAAATTGAATTACACCTTTATCTCTTAGAGTTCGGGATTTTATTTTTTTACTTTTATCTACGGTACTTTTAGCAAAAAATTTTCAGTTTCAGCAAAATAAACGGATCATAAACAGACTCTTTATGTTCCACTAATAGTGGTATGTCATTTGTCTGATTTTATTTTATTTTTTAATTTTATAAGGAAAATAACAAAAATATGTGACAAACTGTAATTGGTAGAATATAAAATAGAATAATTATCTTTAGAAAATGCTTATATTTTTAAAGCTTTTGAGAAAGGATCAAGGAGAGGGCGTATTTCTTTCTAAATTGAATTACACCTTTATCCCTTAAAGTTTGGGATTTTAATTTTTAACATTGGCATATGATATGCCCCTTGCCTTAAAGCTATTCAAGAAATTCCATTATTAAGTTTTCAACATTAGCACATGCATTTTATCAACTTCAACAACCCCATTTTGTAATTATTTGGTTTGTGTGAAGGGGTTGCACACTCGGGAATAGCGAGGTGTTTCAAGAGTTTTGGACACTATCAACCTCACGAATTTGATAATTTCTACAAATATTGCACAAAATGTTACCCCCCAAAAAAAAGAGCATAAAATTGTGCATCCACGCAACCCCTAGTTAAAGAAAGTTTTTATGGGGGGGAAAAAAAAACAATTAATGTTTTGACAGTTTTTTTCATTTCTCATAAAAGTGATGTCAAAACTTTCCTAAAATAGATTGTTAACCAATTCCTTAAAAACACTCGTTAGCATTTCCATTCTAAAAAAACTATTGCTTAAATCTCTTTTGTAGTGGAAGGGCAAGATATGGATACACAAAGAAAGTGAAAGAAAAAATAGTATCTCTTATCTGATGCATTTTAGACAGGTTGATGAAATCTGTTGGCCATGAAAAAGGAAAAACTAGCACTCCAAAGGTTCCTAAAGTATTCCTCTTTTTAACCAAAAAAAAAAAAAAAGTATTCCTCTTCTTCTTGTCGCCATACATGTTGGACTTTCATGAAGGTCTGCTGCCCTTCCCTCTCATTGATCAGTGACAAATTAATAATGCTATCAACATGTAATAACAGCCAAACCATTCATGTCTTTCTTTCACCTATCTTCTCCTCAATGATGGATTGTCATTTTTCTCTTTACAATTTGTTTGGATTCTCAATATGTTCTGGAAGAATATATATATATATATCTATATGGGTGCTTATTGTAGCACTACAATTTGATTGCCTCAAAAATTAGCCAAAGGACAAACGTTATGTGGACTAGCAAATAGCAATAATATAGCATCCGTTAGTATTATTGGGGCTTTTATGCAACCTTATTCTAGCATAGCTTGCCTATGAGCTTCATAATTCATATGGAGGGCTTAAAGATGTGAATTCATATCCGTCCTAGATTCACTGTCCCTTTGTCCTAAAGGGTATCCTTAGCTTTAAGTTGACCCCCAAATAGGAACATCAAAGACCCTAGCCTATTAAAGAAATTCACATGGGAGAGAAAAAGAAGAAGAAGAAGAAAAAGAGAGAACCCAAAAGCTCAAAAGAAAATTGTGTATAATAAAAACAACTATGGTATGAATATATAACACCATCACAAGTTCATAACCACAACAACAAAATACTACCAATAAATACAACTGATACATGTCATTTCTTGAAGTAAATGACCGATTAATCAGCAATTGACTTATCAACAGGCACAAGTGCTGAAGTTCCATACAAATAATGGTCTTTTTCCTTCACATAAGTCCTTAGCATTTCATAGGCTTTGATGGATGTTGTCGTTGTGTTAAATAGACAAGCTTTCAATGCTAAATACAGTGACATTTTCTTTGGGTGCGCTTGTTACCTATATATTATTATTAGTTTGTGGTATATAGTAGCCGAAATGATAAATCATGTTGCTGATCACCACTCCTTCTAAAGAAGAAATAATGCTACACTTTGAAATATTTTTAAAGTATTTATGAGCATATTCTTCATATATGAATCTGGTCCGAGAGATTTATAATGAAAGCTGAGAAGTAAACTACCCTTCAATCATTCCCCTAGATCCAGCATATCCAATCATCATATATTCATATAATAGAGATGTACTAAATGAGAATCACATAAAATTAAACTTTGTTTATATATATATAACAATTGTCTTAATTACATAATTTTAAAAGGAGTCTCCCAGTCCCTCCATAATTTTATATTTTATGCTTTTCCTGCTTCCATTTCCATACTTGTATATTTTATGCTTTTTCTGCTTCCATTTCCATACTTGTTAGTTGTGTGTGTTTCAATATATTGCAACTTGCAACTTCCCCTATTAAGGTTTAGGTAACGAGGGGGACCTTCCCACCAATGGCCTAATTAAATGATTTCTACTTCTAATTCTACTTCTCTCTCATAAATTATTTTTAAATGTTTTACACTTATACTTCTTTAGTTTTAATGGACATCCATTTATTCTTATTAAAAAAAGTGGTATACGACATTAATGAATTGCTTATCATCTAGAATGGTATCTCTTTTTCTTTTTCTTTTTTGTTGTTGCATTGGTCTTTTATTTTTTTTGTTATATAAAAATTTTAATAATTAAAAATGAAATTAGAGACTAATAATGATAGCAATTCAAAAGAATATGCATTGTAAAAATTCTTAAAAAAAAAAAAAAATCAAAGTGCGTATAGAATTTCTTGAAATTGTCAGATATATTGTCAAAATTTTATGCTTATACATTGATTTATTTTCTCAATTCACTTTTAATTAATCAAATTATTTATTTAAATTTCTTAGATTTGAATAATTCTTTTATAAATTATTATGTTGATTAATATATACTAATTAGTTTTTGTTAATATATTTTAATTGACATTAGATATGAAGAAGTAACTTACAGTCTATATTTACATCATATTGTATGTGGAAATTAAATTTTTGTTTAATTTTTAATTTTTATTTATTAACACTTATCAGATTAATTTTATTTTCATTTTTATCTCATGGTGAGTATGTATTCACTAAAACTAAATGAAATGCCCCCCCCTTATTTATTTATAATCTATAATATATAAAAAAATCGAAGACAATTTTTGACTTTTGATTGACTTCACAACATTGTGTCACATAAACTTTAAGTCTTATAATTTTACACGTCACTATCTTTTTAATTAAATTAAAAGTCTATTCTATACTTATATCCTCAATTAAAATTAAAATCTTAGTACACCATATTTTCTTTAAATGGTATAATATATAGTTTCATATATCAATACAATCATAATATATAAATGTCTAATGCTAAAATATATAATTTTTCAAATAAAAACATAATTATATTAAATGCCTATTAAGTATTAATAACTATTACAATTATTAAATTTCATATTTATTAAAATAAATAAAAACAAGAAAAATTCTTTTTATATAAATATTTTGTGTGTATCACACGGGTTACTGACGAATTTATTCTTATAAATTTATAATAATCAATCACATTAGGCAGATATGTGACCTAAGGGCAATGGTTTTCCTCACCTCCTGGGCTCAACAATGGACTTGCTGATCAAATCAGTGTCTAACCCTTAACAAACTTTAAAATCAAGAAGAAGAAAAATAAATCAAGGTTAGCATGTCCTCTCCGTTATAAAAGATATTATTAAAAATTAAAAACTAGGCCTAAGATCATCCTCGACCAATTGAAGATGATATTTGGGTCTTTCTGCCCCATCTAATCAATGTCAGCTAATATATATTATTGTTAAAGATGCATTATTAATTTATCATTTTCAAAGACTAAAGTGCTCCATTATTCTTTTGTAACCTTCCACTCTTAATCACATAAAAAAAAGTTGCGTGTCACTCTTTCTATGTTTATTTTAGGGGCCACAAATAATAGGACACTACCCAATGTATCGAAAACAAAAATGTCTTAATCACTCACCCCCATTTCATGATATAACCTTGAATGCTCTTTATCATGTAGCTCTCAAAAATGTGGTTGCAAATGACCATTTGTCTTTACTCTTAAATAAAGTGTACTATTTATCTAAAAATTTACTGGCTGAAATGCAAAAAAGGTCTTCAATGACCTAACTTTTGAACCACTGATAAATTATTTATTATTATTATTATTATTATTATTATTTTTAAAATTAGATTGTTTAGAGTTCTATAAGGAACAATAGGAGTATTGGGGAATTCAGGTCATGCTGATGTGGGAGGGATCTAAGTGCACTCGCATGAGTGCTTGCATGATAGAAAAAATATTATATTTTAGCCAACTAAGTTCAAAATTTACTCACATAGTTGCTACAATAATCATGTAACTTTTGCATTTAGTTTTTTTTTTATATTTTTTTATTTTTTATAAATTATTTACGTATATAAAGGATGATGAAGAGGGTAGATGATGGTTGTTACATGTGTAAAAAGATAAACAATAAAAAAATTGACATTTTAATGAAATATAGTGTAAAATAGATAATTTGATGTGGAGTGTTTTGAAAAGTGAGTATGTAAAATAGAAAAAGTAAGTTCTTATGCTAAAATAAACACAAATTTTTAAATGAGCTGATGTGAATGCTCATAGATGGCCTAATCTTAGCACTCAACTTGGGCTTTTCAAAAATTATTGTGGAAGTAGATGCAAAAGCTTCTTCTAAATATAAATAAAAAGGAAAAAAAGAAAGATGCAAAAGTTGACATTCCTACTCCAGTGCTTTGAGGAGATATGGAGAAGGAGATTTTTGTGCTGATTTGTTAGTTAAACATGGATTAATAATAGGGAGTATTTTGTTATGTACTAAGAATTATCCTCTTTATTTATTTATTTTTATATTAAAACCCTAATATTACCCCAAATTGTCTTGTTCTAAAGTTATGCTTTAATATAATATATTATAATTCCTTATTCCTTTCCAAAAAGAAAAGAGAAGAGAAGTAGTTAGTAAGAAGGGTATCTTTGCTTTGTGTTGGAGCATTTTAATATTAATTAATTAAAATAAATAAATATTACAATATAATTGTAAAGATATGGGAGTGAATATGGAAGATGAGAAGCTAGTGAAAATATTTAATCCCACATTGAAAAGAAGAGAGACTATTTTATTCTTTTTAATTGTGGTGATTAATGGACTAATATGAATTGACTTAGATATTGAGCTAGATACGTACGCAAGGGAGAGGTGAAGGGTGGAGGTATCAAAAATTATATTAAATGTTGCAGATATGCGTCCAAATTTTATTTATTTATTTTTTTTTTATCTTCAAAATTTTTAAATTAAAAGAATCCAATTAATATGTATACTTAAAGGTGGCTTTATGTCCCTGATTCTCAAAAAACAAAAAACAAAAAAAAAAAAAATTGTACCCGACTTGCAAAAAACAAAATATAAACAATTAAACATAATTATTTTTAACTTAACATATTTTTTTCTACCCTAGAAAAAATATTGAATACCATGACTTGAGAATCCTAAGAATTTGATTTTAACAAAAATAATTTTGACTTCCCAAACATAATCCTTAACCCCTTAAACAAAAAAAAAAGCCCAAATAACAATAATAAAAAGCAAAAATAGACTGTTAGGTTATTTAACTTTTAGTGGTTTGGCAGCATTATTTGGTATATTTTAACTGGTATGATAGACTCTTATTTTTATTTATTTTAAAAAATAGTATAATAGAATTTAGACTATTAAATTTTGTATAATTTAAGTTTTTTAACGACTATTTTAGAAAAAATTCCTAGAACTGTCACAATGAATATTTAGTTAAGAGTATTATAACTCAACACATCATAGTGTTTTAACCAAAATGTCAAGTGTTCAAATTACTTCTCCCCCAACTATACACACACACACACACACACACACTACTATTTAAAAGACTTTCCCTATTTGGGATCCTTATTTTTTTTGTTTAAAAATGCCCATATACTTCTATGTTTAAGTAGAGACAAAATTAAAAGACAATTCGGTAAAAATACAATCAACAGGAGGGTGGTCCTAAAAAATAAGGCCACCCTCCTGTTGATTTTCAAATTGCTTTATTCACTTATAAATTAGATTTTCAAAATAAAAATTATATATATAAAATAAAAGCACAGTTTTTTTTTTTTTGGCTACAAAATAAGACCATTAAGCCCAACGTTTTCACTTTTTCCCCCTTTATCAAGACTTAAATGTTTTTTTTTTTTTTTTTTGGTTTCCTTTCTTCATATTTGTTTATTTTTTGAAGCTAGCTTCATGACCCTCCTGGTTGTATTAGTAGTTCTAAATGGATAATATTAATGAGAAAATGTGTAAACCTCAAATTTAAATGAATGTAAGAAGCGCGTGTAATGAGGCTAGTATGTGTGTGTGTATATATATATATATATTCATATTCAAACTAATGTCTACCTCCAATTCCAAACTGTCATCTTCAACTGGTATAGGTATACCTCAGCTAAATATGTGGTACACACTAATGAAAATGTTTTGGTCCAATCTTGATGAAGATAGTTGCTTGTTTTAATACCCAAAATGGCGTCTTCAACTGGTATAGCTCTGCTGAATATGTGGTACACACTGATGAAAATATTTTTGTCCAAGACTCCAAGGCCCAAGCTGGATGCATCAGATTGAATACCAGCTAAAGCATCACTTTCTTGTCTGTGTGATTTTTTTATAAAGTCAACAGATATTATGTAAAAGACATAAAGATGTTAATAAATGGTGTTTCTAATTCGCAATTTTTTTAAATACAAAGGGGAGTATTATTTATATAAGTGAGAGTTTATACAACAACATGCATATATTTTAGCCTTCCAAGGGACACAGTCTACTAGCCCCAAGTTGCCTCATATCCCATACAGAAGTTGGATAAACAAAAGGAGGACAATCGCTAATCTGCTATTGCCTATTATCATTTATTTAAGATACAATTAATGTTTCCAAGTGGAGAATTATTCACAACGACGGAAAGAGTCCTCTCTCCTTTCGCAGGAGTGTAGACACTTGTAGATTTGAATCTTAGATATTTTTGTTTAAAGAACGAAAAAATATATCAATTGAGTTACACAACTCTTAACTTTGGATTATTACGATACTTCTATAAATTATAAGGGAAAACTATGTATCAATCTTTTATAAATATGCTCAAAAGCAAATCCCATTAAATTCTCATGGACGATTGCATCAGTCTGACTCTGTGACATACAATATTGATCTTTAACTTAGAATAAATGATAAAACTTGGGTACAGTATATTAGGTGCTGTTCCTTAGGTTTTCCACTTAAGATTTAGCAATGTGGCTATTTAACTAAAAAATATACTTTCATCTCATGAAAAAAAATCCACATGACAGAATTTTAAAAATGAAACCTAAGAAACAACACCTAAATACTGTACCTAAATCTTGCTCTAAAATAAATGTGTGATGGAAGGTACAAAGCAAAGGTTTTCAATGGCGGTGGCAGGATCAGATTGCAAAGTCAAAAGAGTAGATAGATTATAATAAATTGATTAGCTAGGAATACTTTCTACTTTAATAATTCATTATCAAGATTATATATGGTTATTAATTCCCAATAATAGAAAGAGATGTTCCCTATAATCTTCAAGTAATTGTCGAAGTTTCCTCAAAAAAGAAAAGGTACTTGTCGAGGATGCCCATCTAGTAAGAGTTTGTAATTCCTTTTTTTAATTATTTTTTAAATACGTATTATATGGTATATTCTATACTTCCTTTTTTTTTAATACTATTATATGGTATATTCTATACCTTCATACATGTGTTATGAACTGGTTTGTATTTATTAAAAAAATTATTGTTTCTACACATTATAAAATAGAAATAGACCAAATCCTATCTTAGATGTCAATAATTTTGTAGTTTTCACTACATCTATTCATGAGGAGAATCATGATTCAAATCCTTCATTCTCCATAATTGTAACTATCAAATTATAAAAAGAAAAAAAAAAAATCCGTTCATAGATCCACTCTACCACAAATAAAAAGAATCTACCAATTGAGGTAATTATAACTAATAGTTCCACTTTGGTATATTGTATTGGTTAAGACTAAATTGCAATTTAAACTCTTAAAATTTGGGGTAATTTTCTATTTTGCCCATTAAATTTTCAAGATTTGGATCTATACCCCTAACGTTACCTATTGTTTATATTTAATTAGTCTTTTTGTCCATTTGTTGTGACCCTAGCTAGAGCTTCGAAGAGCAAAGCGTACACATAGCAAACGTAGTGAGTGAAGTGAGTCATAAACCTAGTGAGAAAAAGAGTGGAGTGAGCAAGGTGATTTAATGAGTGAACAAGCTAGCTTCCCACTCCCAAGCAAGACCCTCTATAGCCCTATAAGGCGGAGGGGGGCTGCATTTGAAGCGGGTAGCACATCAAAAGAGCGCATTTACAACAACATCATTTTGAGTTTAGTTGGCACTTGATAGACATCTCATCACGATGAGTTAACGGAATGACTTAAATCTAAACAATATGTAACATTAGAGGTTCAAATCCAAAATTTGAAACTTTACCATCTATCCTTTGGTTTTAGATTGTAGGACACTATTTTCTAATAGTTCTAAGTAAAAATCCTTTGGAACTTTGTAGTTTTTTGTATTTTTGATATTTTGTGTGATGGCTTGCATTTGAGCACCCTTCATTTTGTGTACTTGTACATATTTTGTTACTTTCTAAACACAAACATAAACACACACGAGCCCATAAATACCTCTAAACTCTCGTAGCAAGGGGAGGTACCACGTCGCCCGGCAGGAACGGTGCGAGAGTGAGTCTTTGCTTTTGACGAGACTGACAGCTAACCACCAATTTGGAGGTGCATGCTCAAATCATGCATTGCTATAGACCACTTTTTAGTGTATTAGCTAGGGCCACTTTGAATTGAAAGGATCACTTGGCCAAGCTGTTAGTGGAAAATGACAGAATGCTACATATATAGCCAACGTACCCATTGATTTAATTGTAGTTGTTGTCAACTGTCAAGTTGATCATGCCGTTACCTTTAAATTAGTATAAAATATTTTATCCCAATATATTATTCATATGGATGTCTCATCGGGCCGTTACGGTTTTAGTCCAAAAGTCCGGGTTTTTTTTTTATTTTTTTATTTTTATAAAAATTTTAGTTACCTAATTTTCTAAGAAGATTTATAAGATATTCATTTTCTTCCCCTTCCTTTATTTTGTTTAATGTGTTAAATTTGACTTATTGGAGACAATAAAGTTTATTCCAACAAGGTGGAGTTGGTACTTATTTTAGTAAGTAGTTTATAGTTGTAGAAGATAAACATGAATCCCTAATACTTTAACCACGGTTAAGTGGTAAAGTATCTCGTCCACCTCACCTTTTATGTTTTATCACTTAGGTTCGAGCCGTACGGGATGCATTAGTATGGGGCGGTGGTGGGGTCATGCACAAGTGGTGTTTATCTTAACACTCCTAATGAGTTTGACTTGACAAAGTACGGTTCATCCTAACTATATATAGCATATTCTGTTTTGTATACCAAATTATAGAAATGTGTTATTATAATGTGACTTATTTTATTATTACTATTTTTCCATATATTTTTTACAGCAAATTGTTAGAACAATTTCCTTATAGAAAAGAGTAATAGTCAATAACCGATCTCATCTCATGTATAAATAAATGTATCATTTCCAAGAAGAAGACACAATTCTCCACTTACAAACTACTTAAACAGAGAATTTTCTTTTGTTATTGTATTTTGTTTTAGTCTTAGTAGTTCGTATAATCCTTGTAAGGTGTTCAAGTTAGTAAGTCTATTCTTTATATAGGTTTTTACTTTGTTATTATTTGGTTATATTTAAGGTCCATTGAGTCTGCATTAAGTTCTTAGTTCTTAGCTCGTTAGATCTTTAATTATATGACATTGATCTCATTATTGTTTGTATCAATTTGTTCGTATTGGCATCTCGATTTGCTTTGTTAGCGTCTTGTTTTAGTGTAACTTTAAAGCATTTAGCTTCCTAGTACTTTGAGACTTTGAAACTTAGTTAGAAGTTAGCCATTTATTTTCCATAAAAAATTGTTACTTGCATTCTCTTAAGTAATCAAATTAGTCTTGAAAAGTCCTCTTAATTGAGGCATCATTGAACCACACTCTTGTTAGATATGAAGTCAAATAATCCAAATAAGATCACGTGCAAGAAAATTGAAGTCTTGAATAGGTCATCGATATCCTGTTTTCACATCGATAAGGTAAAATTAAAATCATTTCAAACAACAATGAAATTAATAAGGAATTTTTTCTATCCAGACTTCTACTAAGGCTATGTTTATTTTGAAATAAAATATTTTACGGAAAATATTTTCCCATTTTTTAGGTGTTTGTTTGCAGGTAAAATATAATCAAACTTGTAAAATATTTTTCCTTGACCGTAAAATCTTTTATAAAAAGTTCTAAAATGTTTTATCTTTGAAAATTTGGTAAATTTTTTTCCAAAAACACACAGCGGCTTTTCTTCCCCCATCTGGTTGCTAGTCACCGGTTTGGTGGTCGGAGACTCCGCTTTGGAGACTAGTGTCGGTGGTCTAGTGGCTAGAGACACAACACCGTAATCTATGCCGGAGGTCTAGTAACTGAAGATGTCGTTTTGTCGACCAGTGTTGGTGGTTCGGTCACAGGTTGACTACCAGTTCTAGTGGTCCAGTCACTGGACCTTAGGCACTAGCGACTTTGGTGTTTAGCTGTCAGTTTTAGTGGTTTGCTTGAAAAATTTTACTTGTCATACTAAACACTTGAAAATATTTTATTGAAAATGTTTTATATGTAAAATATTTTACTTCAGAAACAAACCGAGCGTAAATCTTGGTCTCAATCGTCTAAAGCTAAGGTAGTAAACTAAAATATATTTCATTAAAAAAATTTGAGCATACCGTCCCCCTAGGGTTGTACACGATGCAATGTGGCCAGTTTGGAGGGAGGGCTTTGCACTACGTTGACAAGGTTGGTTTTCCCTTAAGCCTAATCGTGTTGATTCGGTGGACAAGGGAGGCTATCAGTCTATATGGGATGCAGTGGACAAGGTTGATTCGGTGCAGTTTTTTTGGAAGCCACCCTTGCGAGGTGAGATCTGTGTTGTTCGATGCTAGTCGGAGAGTGTACAACCTTACCATCCCCTCCCAGAAAACAAGAAGAAGCATAGTCGACAATGCAATGTGGGAACATGGAGGGGGCAAAAATTGGACAATCCCCTGTGGATTGAAGAGGGATTTGCAATCATTATCAACACATCATATAGATGCACAAATTTGTCACCACATTTGAGTAGATTTGAATCTATTAGTGCATCTAATTGGACCTCAATCTTAACACATTTAATTTGTATGCCACTTTACAATGGAAAATATGTGTCATATTAAATAAGGCACTAAAAAGTTCCGTGTGTAGTTCAATTTCGTCGATAATTCAATATCATTAACAGGTTGCTTTGTGGAACAAGTTGGTGTAGATAACACTCAAGGGTAACTGGGTAAGGATGCAATGACTTCACTGATAAGATGATAACAGATAAAGCTAGTGGTGACGACTGAGTACTATGATAAGATAATGATAACAAAGAAGTACTTAACATCAGGCACAGATGATAAGATAATGATAATAAAGTTACACGAAACCTGAAAGAGAGGTTAAATAATCTATGGTGATGCATAGTACTAACTAAAGAGAAGAACATGCATAATCCAGAATCCAGATGTGCAACTTTACACGTAACAATATAAAAAATATAATCCTAAAAAGGTTTCATTAACTTTTTGATGAACTGTATCATCTTGATCTTTTGTTTATGTAAAAAAGAGAGGTTATCGTACCAGATCATGACCTGTTCAAGATGCATCTCACCTTTTATAAAAAAAATTTAAAAAAGGGGGAATAAATTGCACTTTTTCACCTTAAATTATTACCATCAATAACTCCCTGAACTATCAAAACGCTTAATCAACCTCTCTTGTTTTAAAAATACGTTATATTTAACCTCATGCCATCTATTTTAGTGTTAAGTCTAACAGAATTCAGCATTGAATGACCAATTTGCCCTTCTGCAATTTGTTTTTGAGTGGGGTAAATTGGTATTTCAATACTAAATTCTGTCAAACTTATAGTCCGTTCGAAAATTGCTTATTTTTGGTAACTTGTTTGCATAATATGAGACAAAAAACTAAAACTTAGCTTACTTTCAAAAAGTTGAAAGTTAAATTATTTGAGATAAAACTAAGACAAAAAGTAGTATAAGACCCGTAAAGTATACATAAAATAAGCAAAAAACTAGCTTATAATTATTCTTCAAACACAGACTTAACGTCTAAAACGATAGGGTGAACATTGAAACAAAATTAAAACTTTGTGGTTAATTGTGCATTTTAATAATTAAGGGATTAAGTGTAATCGGGGTAAAAGATCAAAATACGAAAATGTAATTCTCCCTAGAAAAAGGGGGGAAAATTAAAGGTTGCTTGCTGCTACTAAAATATGCCACAAGGTTAGTGTGAATGGTGCACACCTATTTTGTCACACAGCTGTAGTGTTCCAAGTTTGACCTTAAGAGATAGAAATATTAACAAGAAACTTTTATATATATATATATATATATATGTGTGTGTGGGGGTAAAACCCAACATTGTGTGTTGGACCTAGGGTCCTATTTTAAGGTTAAAGTGTGTCCGAAGAGAAGAAAATGATTGAGAAGGATTTCATATGGGAGAGATATACCTGGAAATGATCGAGGAGTATAGTCCGAAGAGAGCATCAGTAGTCCGAAGAGTGTATTCTCCTCGGATATAAAGAGTCTCGATTAAGCAAATACCTGGGAGGTTCGAGTGATCTTCCTAACAATTCCAATTATAAGGATAAACTTTGGGCATGTATGGAGATGATAAGAATGGAGAAATATCTAAAGGAAAAGCTGCTATCATCGCATTAAATGCACTGTAGCAACTTTTCTGGTCGCATTAATGCGGAGAAGACCTCTAAACAGTGCAATCTCAACTACCGCCACTCATGGAGAACTGATGAAGATATCTGATAGGATATATGCTCAAGTAAACGTTGAGATGAAGACAAGTGGACGATCAAGATAGTCTAAAAGAAAATTATATAAATGTAAGAGACCTCCTACAGAAAAGGAAAGAAGGGGGGAAGGAGAGAAAAAGAGAGAAGGAGGTTCATTGTAGCTTGAAGAGTGATATATACAAAAGTTTGTTTCTTCGGACATCAATTGATTTATTTTTCAAGTTGTTCTTGCCCTGATTAATCTGTTGAACCTTAATTGAACGTTATTTAATTCACAACCATCCCAGCTCTTTCACCCACTCTCTACAAATTCATTGTCTTGGGTTCATTGGGCTCATAATCCAAATCTTTTGGGCTTGGGCTACAAATCTTGACCCTACAATATATATATATATATATATATATATATAAAACCTAAGGTAAACTACATATTTGGTCTCTAACTTTTACATTGTTTATCAATTTGGTCCTTAATGTTTCAAATGTGTCAGTTTAGTCCCTAATCTTTAGATATTGTGTCAGATTGGTCCCTATTGTTAAATGATGGATGAAAAACGCTAACGTGACGAACGGTAAAAATAAAATATAATTTTTATTCCACATAGACTGCCACATATATTACCACATCAGCACAAACTAAAAAAATTAAAAAATAAATAAAAAGTTAGGGACTAATCCTTGTACCGCCACCTATCCTTAGTATATTTTCAGATTTAAAATTTTATTTCATTTTTTCCTTTACTTTCTTAGGAAGCATACGAGGTAAAAAAAAAACCCAGAATTGAAAATTCAATTTACTTCATTTTCTCATATTTTTCCAGCAACCAAACAAGGAAAAAACAAAACAAATTCCAAAACCTAGAGAGAGATGCAGAGAGAATCACAATCACAATCACAATCACAATCAGATTCTGTTGTTTTTGCTGAGTGCGCTTGATTAGATTAAGAACTCATTTTGTTTAGGTGCTCAGGGGTTTTTGATTTTTTTTGTTTGGAATTTTGAATCTATCATTTGAAGAAAATGGGATTGGCCCGATTGGGAGTTTCGTGAGTGTACAGAGGAATAGAGGGAAGGATCTTTGAATTGTTGAATGGTTAGAGTTCGGATTAGAGTAATGTCGAAGCTTTTAAATAGTCTGAACCCAACCCAGTTGTTGACTTATGGCAGTGATTGGTTTGAAAATTTTTGAAGTGGGGTGTGGACATTAGTGAACTTGGAAGCGCAATACGAGTTAATTAGGTGGTTTGAAGTTTTTCTTTCATTGTGATTCCTTTTTGCATCTCTTTCTCTGGGTTTTGAAATTTGTTTTATTTTTTCCTCTTTTGGTTGCTGGGAAAATATGAGAAAATGAAGGAAATTGAGTTTTAAACTCTGGATTTTTTTAACCCTCGTTTGGTTCCTAAGAATGCAAAGGAAAAGAAAATGAAAGAAAATTTTAAATTTGAAAATATACTAAAGACATGTGGCAATACAAGGTTTAGTCCCTTTTTTTGTGCTGATGTGGTATGTGTCAGTTTATGTGTCGTGAAAATTATATTATATTTTTACCGTTAGTTATATCAGCATTTTTCATTCATCACTTAACGATAGAGACTATTTTGACACAATACCAAAAGATCAAGGACTAAATTGACATTTGAAATGTTAGAGACTAAATTGACAAATATCGTAAAAGTTAGGGACCAAATATGTAGTTTACCCTAAAACCTATTACAGCTGTGACTCACTTAGCCAAAAAAAAAAAAAAAAAAAGGAAAAGAAAAATAGCCTCTAAAAATTTGAGCAATGCCTTATGAATTTTGATTCTTTGAATGACTTGGATAAGTTCATTTAAAAAGTTAATACTATTTAACCAAAAAAAAAAAATTAGCACTGAGTTGGATAATAAAATCATAGCATCATACCATAAATTTAATTAATGAAAATTTTTATTATTTAAGAATCGAAAAAAAAATTAGAAATATTGTTGAATAATAATTATTCTTTTTTTGGTAGAAAATAATAATTATACATTTATTATAAAGAGTTTTATAGAAACATCTTTTAATGTTTGTATTCTTTTATGGGATTTACTGACGTGTACCTTTAGAGCATATATTAGTAAACTATTTTTAAACAAAATTTATTGAAAAACAAAAAAATAATTAATATGTTTTAACCACTTTTTCAATTTTTTTATAAAAATTTTCTCAAAATAAATAGTTAATATACATATTCTAAAGGCACGCCTTAACCCTGCTCTTCTTTTATTACGGTCACGCCTAATAAGGACATTTCAACTTATGAAACTTTATTATTCCTTGATCTGAGTCTTTTCAGTCGCTTTTTTGGTTTGAGAATAGAAAGATTTTCAGTTGCAACTTGCATCATTGCTTTTGCCTTTCCTGCACCTTTCAATCAATCGTAATAAAGTCTCGCAAATGCGATTCAACCTTTCATTCTTTCCTACTTTTTATTTTTTATATAGAAAATTTTAACTTGCGCCTTCTCCGCTTTTAATAATTACTATTATCATCAAGTCAATATACTAATTAATTTTTTGTGTAAGTAGAGATTAAACTCTAAATTTTTTATTCAATCATCATATATTTTACCAATTGAGCTAACTGGAATCCATATTTTCTACTTTTAATATTTCACTTCCCATGATTGATGCAAATTAAGAAAGTATATATTATTGCCTCAAAATTAATATTAGGTAAAATAAAATCTTATTTTTTAAGTGCTTCACCAATCACTGTCAAAATATTTACTTTTAACATATAATAATTTTTTATAAACATGATAGGGTTTGAAATTCATAGCAGTTGTTTCATGATGATTGTTTTTTTACCGTCAAGTCAAAATACCAATACATCAAGGACATACTATTGCTTGTGTCTTGGCTATATGAGCTCTAGAAGCACATGACTTTTTTCTTTTCTTTTTTTGATAGAAAGACTAAAATTTCATTAAAAAGATCGAAATGAAATTACATCAGTTGAGAGATCGCGTTCTAAGAAACAATGACTCTCCTCAATCCAAGTTACATAATACTCAATACCTAGAGCATATTTTGCTAAAAAAATGGGTTAGTTGATTACCATTCCTATACGAATGAGAGACCTCGAAATGACGAAACTCATGTGACAAAGAAGTAATGCCAAAGGTAACAGTAGCTATCGATGATGGAGGAAGAAATTTTTTGGCTAGAGAATTCACAACCACAAGAGAATCACCTTAAAGCACAAAGTCTCAAATACCAATATCCCTTGCAAATAAGTTACCTTCCTCAAATGTATGGATGAAGGAAGTTCCATCAAATTTAGCAAATGTATTGCTAAAAGACGTTATCAATTAATAAAATTTGTTTTATCTTTTTTCTTAATTTTTTTTATTATAAAAAAAGTTAACATTTCATTGATTTCAATGAATTTCTTTTTATTTTAGGTGAAATTCAAACTCATATCCCTTATTAGAGCTGTGGGGTATCAGAATTTAAATAAGGTATTTGTGCCACATGTCATACCCATGACCGAGGGGGCCATTATCGTGTTGATGAGGTCACATGCTCGGACAGTAAGGCCATGTTAGTGGTATGTTACCAAAGGAGGTCATGCTGTAAAGAAAGAGATTCGGGGAGGGGGTTAGTCCTGACATGACTGAAGGGATAGTAGTTGCCACCATATTTAATGCATCTCACCAAACCTCCTAGCTGCATTTATGTGAAGACCTTTGAACAGTACTGTCTTGGCTGCCCTAACTTATAAAGAGTTTGGGAAGGTGTTTGATGGGACAAGCACTCAAGTAGCGGCTTGGACAATCAACAAATGGAGGACTAAGATCATCTAAAGGGAGCTATATAATGTAAGAGACCCTCCAAGGAGAAGGGATCGAAAATTTTATAGAGAAAACACTATAGCAAGAGGAACTGAAATTGTATCCAAGTTTAAAGAAAAGACATGTAAGGACAACTCTTCTTGGATTTGGCCGAGGAAGGATTTCTTTGCACAAACTTGTTTTATTATCTTTGGTTCATTATGTGTTGTCTGATCCATTGAAGCCTAGCCTTTAAGCCTACTCTCTACAAATTCATTGTGTTGGGCTCTTTGGGCCTGAATCCATTAATCTTTTGGGCTCAGGATCCAAAACCTACCCTTACAAGAGCATTCACACAAGACTCAATGAATTGTTAGTAAACTTTCATCTAAAAGTCTCACTTTTGTTACTTTAACTAATCTATTATTTACAAATAACCATATTAGCTTCAATACCTACCACTATTCTATTTAAATAGTTAGACACAAAGAGAGAAGTGAGAAAATTAATAAAAATAAATTTTTTTTTTATGTATTGAGTGAACTGTACTCAATAAGTGTATTGAGCCTTTTTTTTTTTTTTTAATAAAAAAAACCTTCTCCTTCCTCCCGTGTGTGTGTGTTAAAAATACTTAGGGTATGTTTGGTAACTTTTTTTTTCCTTATTTTCTGTTTTCAAAAACAATTTTCTATTTTAGAGACTATAAAACTTGTTTGGCAACTCAAAATGAATAGAAAACAAAAACTGTTTTCAAAACTCAATTTGTGAAGGAAACTGAAAACATGCAAAAGGCTGTTTTCAGTTTCTAATTTTCAAAAATCAATGAAAATATGCATTTAATTTGATGAATCTATCTCATTTAATGAGTTAGCATTAGAGTTCAAATCTTAGTAACAAAATATTTTAGTATTTTCTATTTTTTTTTTAATTTCAACTAACCAAACATGTTTTTTGTGGGGTCATGGGCCCTAAATCATACAATAATTGGGTTTTGGGCTTTGGCCGAGAGCATGGTAGGCCAAGTCCGAGGAGGAATATCTCCTTGGAACAGCTAAGGCACGGTCAGATATAATTCCTAAATAGTCAGAGTGACCTTCTAGGAAGTTCTAAAGGATAGGAACTCAAAAATATCTAAGGGAAAGCTGCTAACACCGCATTTATGTGGACAAGACCCCTGAACAGTGCTACCTCGGTTACCGCAACTCACAAAAAGTTAAAGATGGTGTCTGATGGGATAGGTACTCAAATAAGGGCTCAGATGATCAACAAGTGTAGGATCAAAATGGTCCAAAGGGAGCTATATAATGTAAGAAACCCTCCATGAGGAAGGGATCGAAAAAATAGAGAAGAGGCATTGTAGCAATCTAAATTGCACTTGCACTCTATATTAACCAATTTATGTGGAGGCTTACCTCCTCAGACAGTGAGTTCATCTCCTCGGACAATGAATTCATTCAGCTCTATGTCCCTAGTTCTTACTTAATCATCTCCTACATCCATACAAGCCGTTGTCCAATTCATTAGTGCCTAGTTCTTTAACCCACTATCTACAAATCTATTGTATTGGGTTCACCGGGCCAAGATCTCATCCATCTTGGGCCGCAAAACGTGTCCCTACATTTTTTATTTCAAAAATACAAGAAAATTGTTTTTTCTTTATATTCCCAAAAACAAGTTTTTGAAAACAGAAAATAAAAACTGTTACCAAACATAATCTTAGTATTCTCAAAAAAATTTTGGACCATTTATTAAATCTGATGCATGAGAATTTTGGGTGAGTTTAGATAAAATTTTGACTAAAAAAATGTGGTTTTTAAGGGTTTGCTATTAATGCTCTTAGACAATAAAATCAGCGGAGCCAATTGAAAGCCATTAATATGCTGTGGCTTTGAGGAGGAAGGCATATGATTGAATAATTTACCTACATAGTTCTATTATTTTAGTACATTCTTCCCATAAGGGGTAAGAAAGTAAAACTAAAATTCTTCTACAAATGTCAAGAAATGCCGCAATAAATGCATAAAAGTACTAAGATTTATAGAGGATTTGAATCCGGTTCAATTATCTACTCCCTTTCACATAATTTTTTAATTTTAACTTTAATTTTTTAACTTTCCTCAACTATTTTTTAACTTTTTTATTTAATGATTAACTTTCAATCTCAATCACCATTGCTATTGCATTAGGTGCACCTGATCTCAATCCATTTATAGAAAACATTATTATACCTCAAAAATTTTATTTTTATAGAGTTTTAATTTATAACGTCTATTTATGATGGTTAATTTTTTTTATCATCAGACTAAGGTACCAGTTAATTTTTAGTGTAAGCTGAAATTGAACCCTGACGTGAATTGTATTAACCCTCGTACAATGGTTTTCTTATGATGTCTCTTGACTCTTGTTTGTTCATTATTTTCTGTCAAAAAAAAAAAAAAATACTGATATCTTTTCTGGGTAAGTAAGCATTAGTTTATTTCAGGTGAAAAAAAATAAACTACTACTAGTTTATTTTTCTCACGGCTCTCTTTCTCTCTCTAATCAAATTGTTTATTTGTTTTTATTTTAATAATCAATACTGCCAAGACTTGAGAGAGTTTTTATTTTACTTATTTATGCTTTGTCACACAGCACACTATCTCATTCACGCGAAAATCACTTCAACATTTTGCTGAGTTTGTTTGCGAAAAATCTCTCTCTCTTTGCTCATCCAAAGCGTCAGAGTTCAGAAGCTGTTTTGAGAGCATACATTTTGAACCTTCTCTTCCATTCCTGTCTTCTTTTTTTATATTTCTGTGCTCTCTCAGCTGATGTAACTGCAAGCCATACCTACTCTTCTCTCTCTCTCTATATGTATGTGAGTTCTTTGTTGTTGTAGTTTTTGCTCAAAAGGGTCTTCTTCTTTTTGAATAATGTAACTTTGATTTAGCTGTTCAAGTTGGTTCTTTTCCCAGTTTGGTTAATGCCCATTTGCTCATAACTGTTCTGAATCAATCCTGCTATGGTTTTAGTAATGAATTCTCGCTAAATTTCCAATCTTTATGTTAATGCCCACTTGCTTCAAACTGTTCTGAACCCATCCCAAAATGCAGTTTCTGGTAATGGGTTCTCGTTAATTTCTTGGTTCTTGCTCTTATAACCTCTAAAGTCTAGAGCTTGACACAAATTTCACCAATTTTGGCATGTAGAATTTGTACCATGTAGTTTAATCCTTAGCATTCTGCTCCAATTTGTTATTATTAGTGGGAACAGTTGATGAATAGGAGGCCACTTCGATAGATAGGAGAAAAGGGAAGGTGATGGATCTGAGCTTTGCCAAAGTCAACCGTTAGTTCTGATCTGAGCATATATGGGGAGTGTCTGTGTTCGTTAATATGGAACTTCTCAATTCATTATGGATTCCATCTGCTAATATTAATATACTTGATTCTTTATAAAGATATGGAATCCAAGTAGTTAGGTTCATTACTTACTACCTTTTGTTCTTCTTAAAGCAATATACCCCAATTATTCTTTACACTAAGATAAAATGTAAAATTCTTCAACTTTATTCATATGTTTATATTATCTTCAAGGGTCTATTAACACTTAATGACTCAACATTCTTTTGTCCTGCCTTTCTTTCACCTCCAATGTTGAAGAAGAAATCTCTGCCTCTCTTCCCTTAAATTATGTATTTACATACATATATTATATATATCTTCTGTTATGCACGTTTAGTAACCATGTTGGCCTCTCGAGTCCCTTAAATTTGAACTTGACTTAAGCTTCTTCGATATCATATATTGCCCCACTTACTTGTCACTCAAACAAAAGCTAAATAAAGTTTTAGTCCTTTTGTTGTTCACAAAATAATTCACTTATCATGGAAGAAACATTTGTTCCCTTCCGTGGAATCAAGAATGACCTCAAAGGAAGGCTTTTGTGCTACAAACAAGATTGGACTGGTGGTATCCGCGCAGGTGTCAGGTATGCAACTCTTGCACTTCTCATCCCTTTATCACAAATAGAATATTATGTTGTTGTTTAAAGATATTGATTTTACGACTGCAACTCCAAAATTTTGGGACTAAGGCTTGGTTGTTGTTGTTGTTGTTGTAATCTGAGGAGCTATCACAACTTCAAGACAACATTGTTTCTGGTCCATGGACAATGTTCAATTTTTGCCTACACTGCTACTTCTAAATATATGTCATTTGAAGCTATAATAATTATTTTCTGTCGTTTAGGATCCTGGCTCCAACAACATACATATTTTTTGCTTCAGCAATTCCTGTTATATCTTTTGGGGAGCAGTTGGAGAGAAATACAGGTCTGATGGATTTTCCTTTTTTGGTGTTGCTAACATCCTATTGTACTTTGGTATAGTTTGCTAAGACATGCTTTGTTTGATTATATGTTACAGGAGGAACTTTGACTGCTGTGCAAACTCTTGCATCAACAGCACTTTGTGGTATTATCCACTCAGTTGTTGGAGGACAGCCTCTACTCATTCTAGGGGTGGCTGAGCCTACAGTGTTGATGTATACATTCATGTTCGACTTTGTTAAAAACCGGAAGGATTTGGGGCAGAAACTCTTCTTAGCCTGGGCTGGATGGTAAGGTTATATGAATAATGCAAAGGGATTGATTTTTGGTGATATTTTAACATTCTCTATACTTCATTGGGATTTCAGGGTATGCGTGTGGACAGCCCTTTTGCTCTTCTTGCTGGCTGTTCTGGGTGCATGCTCTATTATCAATAGGTTTACGCGCGTTGCTGGTGAATTGTTTGGTCTGCTAATTGCAATGCTATTTATGCAGCAGGCCATACGGGTGAGTATGCTTTATGATTTTACGTTGTGTAGTGAGAGTTTCATTTTCACCAATGAGGACTCAGAAGTTTTTGAAATAACTGTATAGTTGTAAGTTAGTTGGAAAACATCCAGCGTGTTGAGTAATTCTCATTAGTGGAACTTTTCCTCAGATAACTCAACATACTAATATTGTTTATAAATATTTTTTATGTGGTACCTTCAACTTTGGAATTTCATACTACAGGGAGTTGTGGAAGAGTTTGGTATACCCCAAAGAGAAAATACAAAACAGACTGCACTCCATCCATCCTGGCGATTTGGCAATGGAATGTTTGCCTTGGTTCTGTCCTTTGGCCTTCTTCTAACGGCATTAAGAAGCCGAAAAGCCAGATCCTGGCGCTATGGGACAGGTATGAGGAGTTTGCTTTGGAACTCTTTAATATAGGGTTAAAAGATCATTCACAAGTGTCCCATTTTATTAGTTAGCTTCAATTGGATAATCTCTCTCTTGTTGTCCTCATTAGTAAATGTGAGGTCATCTTTTCTATTTCTTTTTATGGATTCAGTGATTTTTCTCTCTTTGAAGTATTTTTGTTACCTTCTCTCTGGAGGAAGCAATATTTTTTCAGTATCTATGCTGTTCACTTAATATCTGATTAGTTTCTTAATGGTAAATGTGATTTGAATTTATAGGTTGGTTGCGGGGATTCATTGCGGATTATGGAGTGCCACTTATGGTGCTTGTATGGACAGCTGTGTCTTATATACCTGTTAATGATGTCCCAAGAGGAATCCCAAGGAGGCTTTTCAGCCCAAATCCATGGTCTCCTGGGGCATACTCAAATTGGACAGTCATTAAGGTGTGGTTTGCCAGATATCTACTAATATACATTTCTAGCATCTGCTTTCAGAGAGACCTAAATTTTTTTTTCCTTGCATCTGAAGATTTGTCTACAAACTCATACTTGTATAGTTGTGCAGGACATGTTGAATGTTCCTCCATTATATATAGTTGGAGCATTTATACCAGCAACTATGATTGCTGTGCTTTATTACTTTGATCACAGTGTTGCATCTCAACTTGCCCAACAGAAGGAATTCAATCTGAAGAAACCAGCCTCTTATCATTATGACCTTCTTCTTTTGGGTTTCTTGGTAAGTTGTTTCCCCTGAATGTAAAATTTCACTCATGTAATTATGTCAAGAGTCTCCATCTCAGATTGAATAAAAGCATTTACTTTATCTTGTATCTAGGGAAAATTTTCATTTTAGTTTTGAATTCTTCCCTTGCCAGGTCATATTATGTGGGCTTATTGGTATTCCTCCTTCCAATGGTGTAATTCCACAATCTCCTATGCATACAAAAAGCTTAGCTACCCTAAAACATCAGGTAAACTCCTTTATTGGGTTCTGGAATTTGATGAATCTCATTTTCTGAGAATAAAATCCCCCTATTTTTGTTCTCAAGTTTATCATAGAATTCAGATCATTAGACTAAAATTAGCCTCTCTATGCTGGCAAACAAGCAGGACCAGAATCTAACCATTCTAAAGATTCATTCCAATGCTAATCATCTGATAATTTGAGTGCTCACTGTATTTTACAAATTAGGCAGTTGGAATTATCTGTCTATGGACACTTGTTTTGAGAAACTCTAATAAAAATCCTTCTTGTCTTCCAATTTTAATTTATTCTATAATGAGAATGATCCCTTCTTTTCCTTTTTGTGTGTGTGTTGAATTTGTCTTTGAGTGATCCTTTTCTGTTAGTTTCTCTCTTGGTCCAATGTATAGTCAAATGTTTGGTTAGTATTATTCTTTTCTTGTGATGTAGAACATAATAAATACTCTGGGCCCTTTTGTTGTCTATGGAACAGCTTTTGCGGAATAAGCTCGTATTAACAGCCCGGAAAAGTATTAGTAAGAATTCAAATTTGGGTCAATTATACCGGAACATGCAAGAAGCATATAATGAAATGCAGACTCCACTAGCCTACGAAACTCCACCAGCTCTGGTAAATTTATTCATTTACAATTTTTGATTGATACAAATCTATTATCTTTTCCTTTTTCTTGTCTTAGATCTGAGTTTCAAACAGGGACTGAAAGAGCTGAAAGAATCCACAATTCAATTGGCCTCTAGTGGTGGCTACATAGACGCCCCCATTGATAAGACAGTTTTTGATGTGGATAAGGATATTGATGATCTTTTGCCTGTTGAAGTAAAAGAACAGCGCCTCAGCAATCTGCTTCAGGCATCAATGGTTGGCTGTTGTGTTGCTGCTATGCCACTTCTCAAGAAGATCCCTACTTCAGTTCTTTGGGGCTACTTTGCTTTCATGGCAATTGAAAGCTTGCCTGGAAATCAATTCTGGGAGAGAATATTGTTGCTTTTCACCGCTCCAAGTCGAAGATACAAGTAAGTTTATGCTCATACTTGCAGTTGCTTTTGGCATTTGGTACAAATTCTTAAATTTCTTCTATACTTTGAGACTTAAACCTCCAAAGACATTGTTTTCCTCTTCACATGTTCTTCAATATCAATCCCTTTTTTCTCTTTCCAGAATTTGGATTTATAATACTAAATATCATGTAGCATGGTGTCTTATATCGTGTGTGTGTGTGTGTACATACTTGGTCATTTTATTAGAAATGCGTTATATCCTTCATGTAATATATCATTGTTGGACTTATTATGGAACATAATTCATCATTATTTTTTTAATAGATGCTGATAATGATTATACAATTTGTTAGGGTGCTGGAGGATTATCATGCAACCTTTGTCGAGACTGTGCCCTTCAAAACGATTGCTACCTTCACCTTGTTCCAGACAACTTACTTGCTTCTATGTTTTGGCCTAACATGGATACCAATAGCTGGGGTCCTTTTCCCACTGTTGATCATGCTTCTTGTACCAGTGCGACAGTATGTGCTCCCTAAGTTTTTCAAAGGAGCCCATCTTCAAGACTTGGATGCTGCAGAATATGAGGAAGCCCCTGCCATTGCCTTCAATGTGTCATTTCAAGTATGTTGTCTCAACCATTCTGGTCATTTTAGCCAGACCTACCAAAAGATCAGATTTGGATTGAATATTTTTTTACATTCTGTTTCGCGAGAGTAATTCCAATTTGGTCCTGCTTCTTGCCAGTATTGTGCCCTTGATGAATTCCAATTACAAAAAATGTTAAGAAGTCATAGTTATATTTTATCTAGGCATTTGTTTATCTATGTTGTTTGAGTTTGTACATTGGTTCATCTGAGCAAAAAACATTTGGATGAATTGTGGTACATGGGTTCACAACATAATTTGAGAAAAGAACATCAAAATGCATTAAAACTATCTAGTTACAAGAGTTCCATCCTTGAAAACAGGCCTTTATTAGCTTATCTTCTGAAGCTTCTCTACCCAGTCTTGATGTTTTATATATATTCTTGCAGAACCAGGATCCTCAGGAAAGAATTACCAACTTTGATGATGGGGAAATTCTTGATGAAATTATCACAAGAAGCCGTGGTGAGATCCGTCTCACTCAGAGTCCAAAAGTAACAAGTTCAACCCCTACTTCGCTAGAGGATATAAGAACTGCTCATAGCCCGTGGATATCACAGAGAGTATACAGCCCCCATGTAAATGAACTAAGGGGGGAACAGAGTCCCAGATTGAAGGGAAAAAGACTTGAAGCAAAGCAAACTCCCAGTCCTGGGCCAGCTATTCTTGGACAAAGTCCCCATGATTAATTTTCAAGCTAAACCCTATATTTGTGATTATGGTGAGGTTACTTGTCAAAGGTGCTCGAGAGGTCCTGTTCTAAATACCATATAACCAAGTGTTATATTGTAGATGTTTGTCTTTTCTTTCTTCTAACATTTTAAAAGGGTAGGTTGGTTGCCAACTTGTCATACTACTCTTCCTCCTATCTCTTATATGGGCTGGGCAGAAAACATAAGTCTGATAATGGAAAATACATCTATTTATTTTCATTGCTTCCGTTGGTTGGTAATATTATATCTTTACACAAGTAATATTCATTATGCTGGTGGTTAGAAGGAATGCAGGAAAGATCAATATAACTAGCTTTTGATAGGGCTCTATATATATAACAGCACAATAATCTAATAATCCAAAAGAAAAGTTACAATTGTGTGTTTCATGAACCTTTATCTTCTATTATCAGGAGAGTAAACAATGTTCATCAATCTAGTGCCCCGTCCTTCCCTTGGGTTGGACAATATTCAGCACTCATCTGATATGTGCATGTCAAGTACTTTAATAATTACAGTATCACTTTATCTGAAAGTCAGATTCTTAGATTAACAAAGATTGATTAAACTGCTAAATATGTTGTAGTCAGCAATTCCTCTATGGACTATTATTGTTTACTTTTGACTTGAGCTAAAATTATTGGAACACAAAATGAACTTTTGAAGAGGAGGACATGATCTTGATGTAGGCATGCTTATTCATTAAACTATTTGTAGAACATGAGAAGAAAAGCAAGACATGGGAAGTTTTTCTAGTTCATTTTCTTCTTCTGTTTAATTGAGGAAGCTGCTTTCCATTACCGAAATTGGTTGGACTTTCTAGAATCTATTATTCGCTATGTATTGATCTACAATCAAATGGAGCTGCATTGACTTCTGGACACCTTGACAGGAGAGATTAGATATATAAAAAATATTTCACTGACTTTAAGTAATTGAAGAAAAGAAAAAGAAAGAGTAAGATTGCGTGGTGTTACTTCAATATGGTTTTGCACATTTTTTTACTTGTTACTTTTTTTTAATGTTAAAAAGGAGATAAGAATGATCAAGGTTTCCACTAAAATATTTATGCATTGTGCCTTTTTTGGGAAACTTGACATAAATTTACTTGGTTAAAACTTACTTTCAACTTCAAGTGAGTTTAGAAACATGGATTGGTTCAGGTGTCACCATTAGTGCATGTTGTAAGTGAGACGTTTATGTTAATAGCTGTTTAGATGATTTGAACATTTGACAGTGAAACCATTGACATGCGCAACAATGATTCAATTCTGACCATAGTTTTGACATGTTTTGGATTCTTCTCTTTCTTTTAGACCGTGTGGTGGGGGGTTGCTTGCTTTCTTTTTCCATGTTATCAAGAATGTTGAAATTATGGGACTAGATCGTATATCGCGGCATGAATTTGGAAGTGGATCAATAATTGGGCCATAGATATGTCATCTTCCAGAAACAGAACTAAACAAGAGTTGTGTACTATCTCATATAGCAAAGAGAGCACTCCGCTTTAGCTTTCTATGCCATTGCTCAAATAGTTAGTATTAATGCCAATGGAGTAAGCCTACTACTACTAGTCGGCAGCTGCTTTTCTGTTCTTTTTCTTTTTGCAATATTTACAAATCCTGGATTTATCACTCTGATCATTTTCAATTCTAATGCATCATTTACTTTTTCTTAATTCTCTCTTGCCTTCGTGGATGCATCATTTTTAGTTCTTTCTTGAGATTATTACTTAATGATGGTTTTTGAAGAAGTGGTGATAATGTCATTTGAAATTATGGCTAGTTGAAAATTTTAAAGTTCATGTCTGGTTAAATTGGGAGATCTTTATGAAATGACAAAACCCAAGCCTACACAGCCTAATAAATGTTTGCTAGATCTGAATGCCACTATAACTTCATCTCTATGGTCTATCTCCATTGTAAAAAGTTTGTCTCCTAGAAGCACTTTAAAAGAACTTTTTCATATGGATAAGAGGATTTGGTTAGAACACATTTGGAGACTGACTAGATAGGTAGGTCGGGAACACTAGTTAGTGGAATGCATACAATTCTTTCCATTGTCTCTGCTATCTGCAACTTGAAGTAGCATACTAGATCCTCGTGTCATTCAAGTATTAGGTGCCGAGGGAGATTGATGACCGCTTAGGTACCTCATACATGAGTCATGCATGAAAGTATATATGTTATTCAAAGGCCATTTTCTTCCATGCATATTATTATTAACTTTTACTCAAGGAAAAACTCACTGCTGGACACTTTTTCTTAATCAGTATTGATTCCATTCAACGTCCTTATCAGCACAGATTTTGTCACGAACAAAATAGTGTCTTTGCAGCCAATTATTGTCTTTTGAAATAGACCTCACCTAATGTACATAAGAATATATTATGTTGACAATAGCAAACAAAAAAGATATAAAATTTTATTGTTCGGTGTTAGGTGGTCTCAAATGTGAGTTTTTGAACCAGAAATTTAGAGTGATATGATAAGAGGTTGGTAATCTGCTTTTTCCCGTATTGACTTAATACACATTCAATATAAAACTCGTTACACATTTCCGCAATACTTTCACAATGCAATACTTTCACAATACAAATTTACATGCTAATCCACAAAATTTGGAATATTACAAATAACAATAACATTGCTGTTTATGGTTCTGAACTTCGTTAATTTGGTATTTTTCTTTAGAGAGAGAGAGGTATTTTTGGAGGATAAAATAAATAGACGACAACAACAACAACCAAACCTTTTGAATTGAGAAGAAGAAAAAAAACCATTTAAAAATTTTCATGTGCAGCGTACTGGCTCCTTTTGCCATGAAATTTTTTCATCTCAGTTGCATAAATGCATTAGAATCTTTATTGCCTCAAATATTCGGCTTGGAAGTTTAAAACTCATCACTATGTCATTTTGGGGTTTATGATTCAATTTTTATGGGTTTTTTAAAAGTTGGAAAAACTCAGCTCAATTAACAAATTTTGGGGTTTATGATTCAATTTTTATGGGTTTTTTAAAAGTTGGAAAAACTCAGCTCAATTAGCAAAACTAATTTTACGAGGTTCAACCGACTAGTGACTAACTAGTTGAGTTTCCTCACGATGTGTAGTGCAACTTCTTTTTAGTTTTCTCCAATATTTCGATAAGATTTATCAAAAATCTTATAATTTAATTGATTGGCACCTCAATTTCTAATAGAAAAATTCAGGATTCAAATTCCTACCCCCAACTATCGATGTACAAAAAAGATATTTCAATAAATTTCATTGTAAAAAATTGTAATCATTAGTTATTTTATATATAGACAAAATAGAAATACACTACGAGTAGTGTGGGGCTAGGAAGAGTCAGGCAGCCCCGGCCCACTTCGAACCAGGCCCGAAGGCCCAAGCCGAGGAGGTTTCTAAGGTCCGAGGATGAAAGCAAGAAGCCCAGGTGCCCAGGAAACAACGCCAAGGACGATTATGTCCTCGGAATTACGAGACCACAAAGTGGACAAGCAGCACACCACCAAGGGGAGTCTTCCTGAGCATCCGAAGAGAAAAGAACCAGTACAACGCGTCAGCAACGGAGGCATGGTGGAGGAGCAAGTCCAGGATGAACTGTCACCTCCACATTAAATGCCCTCAACTAACGTCCTGGCCGCATTAATGAGGAAATGACTCCAGAACAATGCTGTCTTGGTTGCCGCAACCCACAGGAAGAATGGGAAGGCGGCTGATGGGACAGACACTCAAGTAGTGGCCTGGTTGCTCAACAAATGTAGGGCTGGGATCGATTGGGGGAGGGGTATATAATGTAAGGAACCCCTCCTGAAAGAGGGGACGGAAAACCTGAATTAAGAAGTACTGTAGCGACTTGTATTCTCTCAAACCTTGTAATCAATCTTCAAAGAAATAATAAGAACTCCAAGCTCTGAAAGGCAAGTCCGAGGAGCATTATTGTGCATCCCAATTCACGTTTAGGCTGTTAAACCCACATGCAACCATGCATGGTCGTTGCATTCCTCACTAGGGCCTAGTTCTTGAACCCATTCTCTATAAATTCATTGCAGGGCTAGCTGGGCTTGGGTCCACTCTCTCAACCCGTAGAAGTGCTCAAACCCGGTCCCTACAATTGGCGCCGTCTGTGGGAAGAACTCGTGCGTTAGTAAGGACAACAGCCAAGCATGGTAGGATCAGGCCCTCACCAAGGAAGTCCCCATCGACCTGAACCGGCTAAATCCCAGCACCAGGGTAACTATGGCGACCCCGGGCGCGGTCAAAACGAGGAGAACGGACGATTTCGAGAGAGAAGCGTACATACCTCAACAACTAGCGAAAGCCACACCCGCCGGGACGGGCACGTGCCCCAGAAGTGCTACAATGGCCGTGCCACGCGATCGGAAGAGGCCCATAGCCACGCATTCCAGAGACAGGATGATAAGGTGGCCATGCAGCGCGAGATAGATGATTTAAAGAGAAAGTTGCGCCATGCACGGCGAAGACGGTCCGAACCCAGCCCTGACCTGCCCTCTGACGACGAAAGTGATGACGAATACAGGCAAAGGTCAAGGACACCCCCGAGTGAGACTTTCTCTCACGAGGAGGAGCGCTACCAGAGGCGTAAGCGTGACAGCCCAACTCCTAGGGGCTTAGGGAGTGACGCCATGAGCAGGGCACTGGATCGGCTCTCGAAGTCGCCCTTCACGCGTCGTATAGAGGAGGCAATGCTCCCTCGGCGGTTCCAGCAGCCAACCTTCACTGTTTACAACGGCAAAACGGACCCCGTGGAGCATGTGAGCCAGTTCAACCAGAGGATGGCTGTCCACTCTAAGAACGAGGCGCTGATGTGCAAAGTCTTCCCGTCCAGCTTGGGACCTGTGGCAATGAGGTGGTTCAACGGCCTGAGGACGAATTCCATAGACTCGTACAGACAGCTGACCCAGGCCTTTGGTTCTCGTTTTGTTACAAATAGCAAACCTCCTCAGCCCATGAGCGTGTTACTGTCTCTATCCATGCGTGATGGGGAGACTCTCAAGACTTACTCGGAAAAGTATTGGGAGGTTTACGATGAGCTGGACGGCAAGTACGACGATGTCGCCATCAATACATTCAAAAACAGACAACCAATGGGGCACGGCCTGAGGAAGTCCTTAACTGGTAAGCCCGCCACCAGTGTGCGGCAGTTGATGGATCGGATCGATAAATACAAGCGGGTGGAGGAAGATCTACTGTAGGACAAGGGGAAGGAGAAGATTATCCCTCAGGAGAGGAAGGATTTCAGGTTGGACTGGTATAACAACGCCCGTCCGAGGAGGGAGTTCGCGGGACAATCTAGAGCGACCAATGCCCAGACTGTCAGCGCCGTGTTCCAAGAACCCGTACATAGGGTGCTGGAAAAGATAAAGAACGAACCATACTTCAGGTGGCCGAATAAGATGGTTGGGGAACCTGAGAGGCGCAATCAGAATCGCTACTGCCAATACCACCAAGACCACAGACATACCACGGAGGACTGCAGGAACCTCTGGAACTACCTGGACCAGCTAGTCCGGGAGGGAAAGCTGAAGCACCTCCTGTACCATCCCAATAATCATCAGGGCCAAACGTATCAGGAGCCACGGAGGGATATCGCCATGGGGTAGCCCGCTAGCACGATTAACGTAATCCTAGCGGCATTGGGAAGAACGGGCACGCGCCCTTCGTGAGTGTTGTCTGTAGCCCAACTGCCTGCCAAGGAGTCCTAGACAGAGCCGAAGAGGGCTAGGAGGAGTTTCCACCCACCCTTGAGCTTTTCAGAGGACGACAAGATTGGGACTACCCAGCCCCACGATGACGCTCTGGTGGTCACCCTCAGAATTGGGGGCTACGACGTGAGGAGAGTAATGGTGGATGGTGGCAGTACGGTCGAGGTCATGTACCCAGACCTCTACAGGGGGCTGGGACTAAAACCGAAGGACTTGACGCCTTATAACTCCCCCCTAATGAGCTTCGATGGGAAGCTCGTCATCCCGAAGGGCATGATCAGGCTGCCCATACAAACTGGCCCAGAAGTGGTAGAGGTGAACTTTGTAGTGGTGGACACATACTCCCCCTACACGGCCATCGTAGGAAGGCTCTGGCTCCACACTTTGGGGGGCGTTGCTTCCTCCTTGCACCAGAAGGTGAAATTCCCATCAGGAGATCAGGTTCTAGAGATCTGCGGTTGCCAGCCCACAGCGAGGCAGTGCACGGTGGCTGCCATATCATATCTGCTCGACGCACAGCCCTTGACCACTACTGATGAGGGCTTATAGCAATCAAAGACCCCGGTAGCGCACCTTGATGTAGCTGCCGAGGAAGTGAAATGTGAGGACTTGGAGAAAGTGGTAATTGATGATGACCAAGAGAAGTTCTTTCGGGTCAGGGCTCGGCTGCCTCCCACGGAGCAGGAGGAGCTGGTTGAGTTCCTCAGAGGCAATATCGACGTGTTTGCATGGGATGCTTGTGACGCCCCAGGGATTGACCCATCCTTCATCTGTCACCATCTCAACGTCAATCCATCCATAGTGCCCAAGAAACAGCCGCCTCGACGCCCATCGAGGGAGCACGCTGATGCCATCAGGGAAGAGGTGAATAAACTTAAGCGTGCTGGAGCTATCAAAGAGGTTTTTTACCCCGTGTGGCTAGCCAACACTGTGGTGGTCAAGAAGAAGAGCGGAAAGTGGAGGGTCTGCGTGGACTTCACCGACCTAAATAAAGCGTGTCCAAAAGACCCGTTTCCCATGCCTCGGATCGACCAGCTGGTTGATGCAACCACAGGCCATCCTCGGATGAGCTTCCTAGACGCCTTTCAAGGCTATCATCAGATACCACTAGCCCTGGAAGATCAGGAGAAGACAGCCTTTGTGACACCCGTCGGGAACTACCACTACAAAGTAATGCCGTTCAGTCTGAAGAACGCAGGGTCCACCTATCAAAGGATGATGACGAGAATATTTGAGCCAATGCTGGGCAAGAGCATCGAGGTCTATGTTGACGATATGGTGGTGAAAAGTAAAGTGGTATCCGAACACTTGGGGGACCTCGGCCGCACGTTTGACGTCCTGAGAAAGCACAAGCTGCGCCTAAATGCCTCAAAATGCTCGTTTGGCGTAGGCTCTGGCAAGTTTCTGGGATACATGATCACCCACTGGGGAATCGAAGTTGACCCTGACCAAATCAAGGCAATTCATAATCTGAAGCCTCCGTAGAACCCCAAAGAGGTCCAAAAGCTTACTGGGATGATCGCGACTCTGAACCGATTCATTTCCAGGTCGGCTGACAGATGCAAGCCCTTTTATCTCCTGATCAACAAGTGGAAAGGATTTGAGTGGTCTGAAGATTGTGTCGTAGCTTTCTAGCAACTCAAGGAGTATCTATCCCGGCCGCCTATCATGTCCAATCCCGAGGCCGACGAGGTCGAATACGCATACCTTGCTGTAGCGCCCCACGCGGTGAGCCTAGTACTGATACGGGATGACAATGGCGTTCAAAGGCCAGTATACTACGTCAGCAAGTCGCTGCATGAGGCGGAGGTTAAGTACCTACCCTTAGAGAAAGCCATACTGGCTATGGTCCACGCCACGCGAAAGCTCCCCCATTACTTCCAAGCTCACACGGTGGTTGTCCTAACCCGACTGCCCTTGAAGTCTGTACTCCGGACCGCTGACTACACAGGAAGAATCGCGAAGTGGAACACAATTCTGGGGGCCTTCGACGTCAAATACATGCCTCGGACCTCCATAAAGGGCCAGATTCTGGCAGATTTGACGGCCGAGTTTGCTGAACTAACTGTAGAAGTGGCAGCCAAGGAGAGGAGCTCTGATGAGAAATCAGTTGGGGCAATCTCCATCCCGAGGTCACCATGTTGGAAGGTATATGTTGATGGTGCGGCAAACCAGAGGGGGTCCGGAGTGGGGCTAGTCTTAGTATCCCCTAAAGATCATGTCATAGAGAAGTCCCTGAGGCTCGGATTCTCGGCCACAAAGACTGAGGCCGAGTATGAGGCATTACTGCAAGGGATGGTTATGGTACGGAAGATGGGAGGAAAGTCGGTGGAGATGTTCTCAGACTCGAGATTGGTGGTAGGACAGGTAAAGGGAGAGATGGAGGCCAGAGATTCGAGAATGCAAGAGTACCTGAGCTAGGTCAAGCGCTTGCAGTCGGAGTTCGACCCCTTCAGCTTGTCCCATTTGCCCAGGGGTGGGAACAGCCATGCCGATTCATTAGCCACACTCGCAACTTCCTCGGCAGGGGGTCTACCTCGGATCATACTTGTGGAGCACCTGGAGAGGGCGAGTGAAGTGGCAAAGGAAGCGATCCCCGTCCATCAGGTTGAGGTGGGTCCCAGCTAGATGGACCCCATAGTGAGATTCCTCAAAGATGATGTCCTACCTGAAGAGAGGTCAGAGGCAGAAAAAATACGAAGGAAAGCTCCTCGGTTCTAGTTGTCTGAGGATCACAAACTATACAGGCGCTCCTACTCTAGGCCATACTTGCTGTGCGTCCACCCCGAAGCAGCAGAATTACTACTCAAAGAGTTGCATGAGGGAATCTGTGGGAACCACACAGGAGGGAGATCCTTGTCTCACCGAGCCGTCACGCAAGGATACTGGTGGCCAGGAATGCAGCATGAGGCCCAGGAGTATGTCAAGAAGTACGACCAATGCCAAAGGTTCGCCCCAAATATTCACCAGCTAGAAGGGGTCCTCAATCCCTTGTCCAGTCCCTGGCCGTTCGCCCAATGGGGCTTGGACATTGTAGGACCTTTCCCCAAAGCACCGGGGAATAAGAAGTATCTGTTGGTGGCCACGGACCACTTCACCAAATGGGTCGAGGCCAAGCCACTGGCCAACATCAGGGACGTGGACGCAAAGAAATTCCTTTGGAGGAACATTGTCACACGATTCGGGGTCCCTCACACCCTCATCTCGGATAATGGGCTCCAATTCGATAGCAAGGCCTTCAGGAGGTACTGTTGTGAACTTGGGATCACAAACAGATACTCAACGCCCGCCTACCCTCAGGGAAACGGACAGGCTGAGGCTGTCAACAAGGTCATCGTCAACGGGCTTAAGAAAAGACTGGATGATGCCAAGGGGAGATGGGTAGAGGAGTTGCCCCACGTTTTCTAGATGTACCGGACTACGCCCCGGCGATCAACGGGGGAAACACCTTTTGCCATGACTTACGGTGCCGAGGCGGTTATCCCCCTGGAGAAAAACTTCCTAACGTTGAGGATGAGCTCTTTCGCTCCAGGTAGCAATGATGAACTGCTGGAGAGGAGCCTGGATTTGGTCGACGAACAAAGAGAACGAGCGATAATCCAGCTGGCCTATTACCAACAAAAGCTCAAGCAAGGATATGACGCTAATGTAAAGCTCAGACCACTAGCACCGAGGGACTTGGTGCTGAGGAAAGTCATAGGGGCTGCCAAGAACCCTTTTTGGGGAAAGCTGGGACCCAACTGGGAGGGGCCCTACCGAATTACCTCCGTAGCGGGGATAGGTGCATACTATTTAGAAGACCTAGATGAAAAACCTATACCTCGTCCATGGAATGTAAATAACCTGAAAATGTATTATTATTATTAATGAAGAAATCTTTTATGATTCAGATTTTTAGCCTATCATGATTATGTGTCTCGCGTCCTGACGGCCAGACTAAATGTTAGACAGAACCAAGGCATTGCATGGTCCTCGGACTCAATCCTATGGGGAAACTAACTACTTCAAAAGATTCTAAGTGTTAGACAGAACCAAGGCATTGCATGGTCCTCGGACTCAATCCTATGGGGAAACTAACTACTTCAAAAGATTCTAAGTGTTAGACAGAACCAAGGCATTGCATGGTCCTCGGACTCAATCCTATGGGAAAACTAACTACTTCAAAAGATTCTAAGTGTTAGACAGAACCAAGGCATTGCATGGTCCTCGGACTCAATCCTATGGGGAAACTAACTACTTCAAAAGATTCTAAGTGTTAGACAGAACCAAGGCATTGCATGGTCCTCGGACTCAATCCTATGGGGAAACTAACTACTTCAAAAGATTTTAAGTGTTAGACAGAACCAAGGCATTGCATGGTCCTCGGACTCAATCCTATGGGGAAACTAACTACTTCAAAGGGGACCTATGATTAGGAAGAACCAAAACCCTACCTAGTCCTCGAGACGTAAAAGGTCTGCCTATGCATGCATGCCCTCACGATTATTATAATTACATCCGCGATTAGCCAAGATACAATTGAAGTTAAAATTATACAAGTAAAAAAAAAAAAAAGAGGATAACGCGCAAATGAACAAACAACCAGCCCAAGTTAGAAGAGAAATAAGACTCGCATTACATTAAGTCCAAAGAAATTACATGGTAAGAGTCACATTACAATGTTCAAAAAAAGAAAAAAAAAAGAAAGAAGAGAAGAACAAAATAAATAGCAAAACAATAGCAAGGGCAAGGCAGACGCGTCCTTGCAATGTCCAAAATGAGGTGAAGCAGAAGCACCAAGGAGCCTACTCCTTCCACTTAATTGCCCGCCCCAGTGGGTGGCTGGTCCATGGCAGCCTCAGGATCCTCTGAGCTCTGACTGAGCGGAATGGCCTGCAGAGGCACGGCAGGAATAGCTACCTCCTCAGCAGAAGAAACCTGGGCATCGGAGGAGGGCTTTGCAACCTCTTGGAGCGCTTCCTCATGGGGGCCTTCACTCGATTCAGCCAGCCCAGCCACTGAGGCTCCCTCACCCAGAGTGGCACCATCTCCCTCAGCAGCCACCTCAGCCTCAGAGCTATCTGGAGCAGCCTCGCGGATGGCAGGAGGGTAGTACACACTCTCCGCCTTCCACAGGTCGGACGAGGCCTCCACCCCAGCTTGTTTGAGGGCCTCACCCCAAACCTGGGAACAATAACGCCTACAAACCTCAGGGACTTGGGATTTGTAGGTAGCTTCCGTCTCAGCTACCCCCGCGGCGTAAGCAGCCTCCTCGGCTTCCTCCTTGGAGGCCAAGGCCTCCTCCCTACCATAGTCTGCCTCAGCCTTGGCCCTCACAGCTTCCTCTTTGGCCCATTCAGCCACTTTCTTGGCCTCCTCGGCAGCAGCCATCTTCTTCGTCAGATCAGCAATCAGCTCCTTTGCGATCTTCAGCTGCTCCTCTGCCTCACCCAGACGCCTCGTCTGATCCTCGGCCTGCTTCTGGAAACCAGCGAGGCCTGACACTGCGTTGTCCCGAGCCCTGGTCATTGCCTTCAGCTCCTCCCTGGCCGCGGCGAGGTCGTCCTCGGAGGTCTTGAGGGTCCGGGTGGCCTCCAAGTGCTTCTCGCGCTCTGCATCCATGGCCTTTCCTTGGTCGTGGGCCGCCTCCTCCAACCTATAGGTGGCCTGGACGGCCTGCCAAACAAAACGGGTACATAATGAGCCGAGCTCAGAAAAAGGGAAGAAAAACTGAAGCCATAAAAAATCACAAGTGTTGAAGGTCTTACCATTCCCAAATATCGCTTGAGGCTGAGGAAGACCTCTCTACTTCTCATAGTCCCCAGCTCCGCCATGTCCGCAGGAAGTAGGAGGCACCTCTCCAACACGTCGGCCACATACGCACCTTCGCCCTCCCTAAAATCCCTGAGGGAAGAGTCATCCCTCAGAAGTCCCTTATGGAGCATTGGGGCGGGAAGCCAGGCCTGGACCTCGGGCAGGGCATCGACCTGTTTATCTTGGCCTCGGGAGCCTATCTTCAGCTGCTTCGAGGGCCGCCGAGTGTCGTTCCCCTCCTGCGTGGACTCGGACTTGTCCTCAATAGGCCTTTTGCCCTTATCCTTTTTCTGCTTAGGATTAGCGGGCTCATGCCTGGACGACGGACTCGTCTGAGGTGGAGGGGGAGGAAGCCTAGATTGGGTAGAGGCCGACCTGGTCTGGGCAGGATGAGTCTTAAGAGGAGGAGGAGGAAGCTTTGGCTTAGACTTCCCCGGTTGGCCTTCGATCAGGTCCAGTAGACTGGATTGGGATTTCTTCTTGTAACCCATCTCAAGCCGAGGAGAGGATTCTGATGTTAAGAAGTCCGCTTCGGTCAGGCGAGGGTCACCCAAGTCTCCAGGAGGATCCTCGGACTGGTTGACTTGACCAAAAATATCAAACTCTTCCTCGGCGGGGCCAAAATCAGCTACTTCCTCTTCCCTCTCTAGATCTTCTTCTGGGGCCTCTGCGGATCTGTGGGAGGAAGAGGGGCCTGCTAAGATAACGCCTTCTGAAGTGGAGGGCTCCTCGGGGAACTGGAACCCGTCCTCGGTCACAGTGATTTTCCACAGCCAAGGATCTTTTGCTCTGATCACGTGCTTTGGAGCCGCGAAGGATTTTTGGACAGGGGTGTACCCCAAGATTTTGTGAGCGGCTCTAACTTGATGGTCAGCTTCGTTCTCGAAAACCGCCGCCCTGAGCACTTTTTGCAAATCCTCCCTGTTGATCAGGCTGAAGTGACGTGCGTGGGCGTGCGGATCTGCAGAAAGATGACACATTCATGTTAGTAACCAAACAGAGCAGATCGCACCAACAAAAAAAAAAAAAAAAAAAAAGAATTTGAACCCCCTCCTACTCCCACTGCCCCACCTGGTGTCCCCTCCGTCGTTGGGCAGTGAAGGCCATCGTGCCACTCTCCGGACACGATGAGAAAATCCTTGTTCAGCCCCTTGCTGGACTCAGGGAGGCACTGGATAAGCCGGACCCTATCGTCCCTTGTCTTCATGTAGTACGACTTGTTCTTTAGGTGCTGAAGGTTGTAACACCAGTTCACGTCGTGATGGGTCAACCTTAGCCCCATCTTCTCGTTCAGAGCGTCCACACAACCCAGAATTCTGAAGATGTTGGTGGCGCACTGGGTGGGGGCTAACCGGAAGTATGTAAGGTAGCCCCTCGTCACCGGCCCCATGGGGATTCTCATGCCACCTTCGAGGAAGGCGATGATGGGAATCACCACCTCGCCCTCCTGCCTCCGAAGGAGCCACTCCCCTTCCTCACAATACCTCAAGCCCACGTTGGCAGGTATCTTATAGTCGGCGATGAATTTCTCCATCGCCTCCTCGGTATAGACATACTTCTTAAGTCTACCCATCCCAAGTGACGCCTAAGAGAACTAAAGAAAGAGCAAATGAAAGAGAAGGAGGAGTAGAGAGGAAGAAAGCTCAGAGAGGGATAGAGCAACTTACAGAAATGAGGAAAAGCTCCTCGGACAGGCTTTTTATGCTAGGGATGTAGATGGAAACTTTGCTGGACTCAGGATATGTGCGCAAGAGCTCTGGATTGTGAGTGAAAAAGGGGAAAAGGAGTTCGAATGGGTATTTATACCCCAGATCGAGGAGCCGTGCGGGCTTTCCCGCCCATAAATGCTAGGCGAATCCCCACCGTTAGATTGTCATCCTTCCGTTGAACGTGGGGAGCACGGAGCCGCCGGAATTTAATGAAGGACACGTTACGCGCACCGAAGCGTCAGTAACGTGCCTTGGGCAGATGAAAAGGCTCCAACACTAACGGGGGACAAGACTCGATTGGACACGGAGTAGGCCCGAGGATGTCAAAATCCTCCTCCCCTCCCGACGATGCGGACAGCAAGATTTTAAGGGGCTATTGTGGGGCCAGAAAGAGTCAGGCAGCCCCGGCCCACTTCGAATCAGGCCCGAAGGCCCAAGCCAAGGAGATTTCTAAGGTCCGAGGATGAAAGCAAGAAGCCCAGGTGCCCAGGAAACAACGCCGAGGACGATTATGTCCTCGGACTTACGAGACCACAAAGTGGACAAGCAGCACACCACCAAGGGGAGTCTTCTTGAGCATCCGAAGAGAAAAGAACCAGTACAACGCGTCAGCAACGGAAGCATGGTGGAGGAGCAAGTCCAGGATGAACTGTCACCTCCACATTAAATGCCCTCAACTAACGTCCTGGCCGCATTAATGAGGAAAGGACTCCAGAACAGTGCTGTCTTAGTTGCCGCAACCCACAGGAAGAATGAGAAGGCGGCTGATGGGACAGACACTCGAGTAGTGGCCTGGTTGCTCAACAAATGTAGGGCTGGGATCGATTGGGGGAGGGGTATATAATGTAAGGAACCCCTCCTGAAAGAGGGGACGGAAAACCTGAATTAAGAAGTACTGTAGCGACTTGTATTCTCTCAAACCTTGTAATCAATCTTTAAAGAAATAATAAGAACTCCAAGCTCTGAAAGGCAAGTCCGAGGAGCATTATTGTGCATCCCAATTCACGTTTAGGTTATTAAACCCACATGCAACCATGCATGGTCGTTGCATTCCTCACTAGGGCCTAGTTCTTGAACCCATTCTCTATAAATTCATTGCAGGGCTAGCTGGGCTTGGGTCCACTCTCTCAACCCGTAGAAGTGCCTCAAACCCAGTCCCTACAAGTAGTATAGTGATTTGATCATACTATATATATGTGTTTACAAATTGAAAATTGCATGATTAAGTAGCTAATATAGATAGGCATGTTTCATGCCTACTAAAAAATGCATATATCCTTAAATTATTATTTTTTACATTCTTGATTGTGTGTTACTAAAAATATTTTCCCCTTTTTGTTGGACATGGTTTCAATTGTTGCAAAAACAACTAAATTTGAGTAATAATGTCATATTTCAAATAAATTGTTTCTCACATAAAAAAAAACCGATTGTTTCTCATATAAATCTTAGAAAAATGATATTAAAATTTCATTATTCTTACAATTAATTAATATAACAAAATAAACATATTTATTATATTAGTAACCTTTCTAATTACATATAATACATACTACAGTGTTAGTTCCGCACACACATGCGCACACACACGCCGCACACACACAAGAGTGAGGAAATTTAAAGGATTAAGATTAATTTAAATGAATTCACAAATATATATATATATATATATATATATATATATATATTTATGGTTTTTGTGATAATTATTGTCAAAGGAACTAAACATGAGTAAGAATGTCATATTCTAAATTTATTATTATTATTCCAACTAAAAATTATTTTCTATATAGAGTTTATAAAAATAATCATATAAATTCATTTAATATAAATAATTAATGTACAACAATAGATAATTAATATATGCATTTACTCTATTGGCTAATTCAATGAACTAATACTTTAATACAAATGCAAATTTTGTTGAAGTAGAAAAATAAATAAAGAGAACTTTAAGGATTGCGTTACATGGCACAACCTCATACTCTCCAACATGAGATCTATGCTTATATATGTGTGTGTGTGTGTGGGGGGGGGGGGGGGGTGGGGTACAAGAATTTAAATAAGGTATTTGCTCCACTGTCATACCCATGGCCAAGGGGGCCATTATCGTGCTGAGAAGGTCACATGCTTGGATAGTAGGGCCACGTCAGTAGCACGTTACCAGAGGAGGTCATACTGTAGAGAAAGAGTTTTGGGGAGGGGGTTAGCCCTGACATGACCGAAGGGATGGCGGCTGCCACCATATTTAATGCATCCCACCAAACCTCCTGACTGCATTTAAGTGGAGAAGACCCCTGAATAGTGCTGCCTTGGCTACCCCAACTTACAAGGGGCTTGGGAAGATGTCTGATGGGACAAGCACTTAAGTAGTGGCCTGGATGATTAACAAATGGAAGGCTAAGATCATCTAAAGGGTGCTATATAATGTAAGGGACTCTCCAGGAAGAGGGGATCAGAAAAAATTGTAAAGAACACACTGTAGCAAGAAGAACTGAAAATTGTATCTAAGTCCAAAAGAACTATATTCAAGAATCACTCTCCTCGGACTTCATCGAGGAAGGATTTCCTTGCTTAGAACTTGTCTTTCTTTGTTTTCTTAGTATCTTTAGTCCACTGTGCGCGTTGCTTGATCCATTAAAGCCTAACTTTTTAGCTCACTCTCTACAAATTCATTGTATCGGGCTCTTTGGGCCTTAATCCATTCATCTTTTGGGCTTAGGACCAAAATCCTGCCCTTACAATATATATATATATATAAACACAACATTTTAGTTTCCTTTTGTGAGGTTGGAAGAATAGAGAAGTGAACCACCTCAAAGATTTTGATGAACACAAAAGTAGGACATTCCCTAGTTTAAAAGCGGAAAGTCTGCAAAATGAGAAGCCCTACTCACCAGGCCGAATACAAACCAGTGGGATTGGTTGGAAGAACTCAGACAGTCAAGCTAGTGAAAAAGATCACTGAATGAGCTCAAGAAAAATGGCAAGTGGTCACGTACCCTTGAAGATCACTTTTGTATTATTGACCCCATTCACGAAACATCAATGCTATTTTAGAGTTCATTTTTTTGTTCTAGACTTCATCTCACCTTTACCTATTTTGGCGATTGGCAAACGACAAATGTATAAATCTCGAATTGGGATAAATTAGAATTTCTTACATTAAACCAAAGAAATAAAGGCCTTTGACGAGGCTAATGATTATAATTATTATTTATATACAATTAATAGAAATATCTTTCATCCAAGTCGTCCTTATAGATTTTCAAGTTCGGGGCACTAATGTTTTTTTGATAATTCTATATGTAGGGGCTGGGTTTGAGCACTTTCCTTAAGGAATAGGTGAACTCTAGCCCAATAGGCCCAATAGAATAAATTTATAGAGAATGGGTCGGAGAATTTGGTCTTGGTAAGTATAGCAACAATTGAAGGTGGTTTAAAGAACGATTAAGTAAAATGAATCTTAACTTGGGCAAGCAATTCAGTCCTCAGTGCAAGTCCGAGGAGCTTCCACATGATATTTCTTAAGTTATAATATCAATGGTTACAGAGCTAATATAGATTGCTACAGTGTTTTCTTTTCCTAAAAGCTCTTTTTTCTCTCTGGGAAAGTCTTCGATCCCCCTTTCTCAGAGCTTCCTCCTTCTTTTATACTACTTTCCTCCTCCATTCCCATCATACACGTGCAACTTAAATTTACTGTTGTTGATCTTTGTCACATCAACCTTCTTCCCAAAACTCCTAGGTAGTAGCTATAAGTCTAAAAAGCCACTGCTCAGGCATCACTTCTACATTTAATGCGGCCAGAGTATTAGTTGTGGAGCATTTAATGTGGAGGCTGCAACTTTTCCTGGAATTGCTCTACCGCTATGCTACTGTACGCTTGCTTGCAGTACTTGTTCCTTCATCAAGGGCACTTCGGAAGATTATTTTTGTTGACGAGTATCACTACATCAGCCTGGACTTTGCCCGGCCGAGGACAGGATTGTCCTCGGCACTGTTTCCTTGGCGGCCGTGATTTCCCTCGTCTTCCTCGCATATGACTATGGGCCTCGTCGTGGGCTTCAAGCCCAGTATTGAAGGTGGGTGCGCGACATTGGGTTTTATGACCCCACACTATAATTATTTGAAGGATGGAAGATTTGAATCCTAAATGTTTCTGTGAAAAATATTAGGAAGTGTCAGTTGAGTTATAAGACTCTTAGTCATGACACTAATGTTAACTAAGCTTGTTTTTCTAATTGATTATTATTTTTCATTACATTTTATTTGGTTGTCGTTTTAAGATAACTATTTGAATACCATGTAAAAATGTAACATTTCAGCATTCACATAATGTCTTAAAAAATTGCCAAATATGGTTTATCTGCTCTATTGATATCATATTAATAGTGGGTTTTAGTTATCTCAATTGATAAAGTTTCTAATTGTTGAATAAGAGACGTGGGGTTCAATTTCCGCTTACACTAAAAACCCATTTGTTTCAATGGAAAATCTTATGTGGAGATAACTTTTTGCAATACCCTATATTTGGTATTATTAGTGGGAAAAAAAGGTCAAAGAAAAATTATCTCTTAACTTCCTTTATTTAGTTTCGCATAAGATAAAGTTATTTTCCGCTAAAATTTTCTTAAAAAACAACTTTATCTCACGTGATGCTAAATAAGGAAAATAACTTTATCTTATGTGAAACTAAATAAAGGAAGTTAAGAGATAATTTTTAGCTCATTTTAAAGTCACTGCCAAACATTAAAAAAAAGAAAGAAAGATAGTTTTTTAGATTTTTTTTTTAAATGATTCATTTTCCTGAAAATGTTAATATCAAACTGTTTATGAAGAGTTTGAGCTAAGTTCGGGAAAAACTTGTTTATACTCTTTTGTATAGCAAACAAAACAAATTCAAATTCAAGTTTAAGCTCAGCTATTAAACAAGTCAAACACAAGCAGAATAATGTTTGTGTAAACAAGCTCGAAAACATGTTCTCTCCACACAAAAAAAAAAAAGCTCAAAAACATGAGACTCAATTTTACTATAAATATTATTCTCCTTTTATATGTATATTTATCTAAAAACATACTTATATAAACTTGTGATTGGATTGTATAAATTGTAATGGGTTCATATGATATCAAATTATTATTATAATTTATTGATAATATAAACAACTTATTTATAGTAAAAATTCATAAATAACGTGAAATGGTAAAAAAAATTTAGTGTAGTTTTATTATATATAGAAAAAGAATAAATTAGAAGCTCAAGCTTGTTTAATAAGAAAATTAACTAAACTTAAACACGTAATCTTCCTCCATCCGCAAATGTAAAAAATAAAATAAACAAATCTAAACTTTTAATACACACTTCCTCCTTTCATTTTACCTCTCTTCACCCTTTTTGAACCTGCCGCATCCTGGCACACAAGTGTGTGTACCTAGTAGACTCTGGGTCCACCAAACTATACTCTGTGTTTGGCTAAATACACGCACACATAGAGAGAGACAGAGAGAGACAGAATGAGGCCTCGGATCGTGCTATTCGGAGATTCGATAACAGAACAGTCGTTTAGATCAGGTGGATGGGGTGCTGCTCTTGCTGACACATACACTCGCAAAGTAGATCCTACATTGATTGTTCTGTTTTTTTGTGGCAAAGATTGAGTTTTTAACTATAATCTTATTCTGTTTTGTTTGCAATGTGTTATAGGCTGATGTAGTAAATCGTGGTTATGGTGGATACAATACCAGATGGGCTTTGTTCTTGCTGCATCATCTTTTCCCTCTAGTAAGCTTTTTCTTTTTGTTCCTCTCGCCTTTTGGGTCATTGTTGATTCTCTAGCTTCAGATTGTGATTTGTGCATTAAGGTTGTAATTACTGCATTGAAGCTTCAAATGGGTTTTTGGATATATTGGCATATGTTAATTTTTTTTCATTCATACTTGATGATCTGGAGATGGGTTTTTGTTTATTTATATTCTCCTGTTGATTATAGTACATAAAGATCAAAATTTTGTTAAGTTTAAGTAGCAATGGACCAATGGTGGTTATAGGCTTATAGCTAAGAGAGAGAGAGAGAGAGAGAGATGTTGATTGTAGTACGTGTAGATCAAATTGAGTGAGTTTAAGAATCAATGGTGGTTAATGGCTGTGAGAGAGAGAGAGAGAGAGAGAGAGAGAGAGAGGTTGGCTTAAAGGGTGCTTTGTGCATCTCCTCCTAAAGTGGCTTTTTGGCATGGACTTCCAACTTATTAGGAAATTCTGACCATTGATAACTTGGTTTAGAGAAAAGTCTTCCCAGTGAATTGGTGTATCATATGCAAATGATATGAAGAGAGAAGAAACTGAAGAATCCCTAGACCTAGATCATCCTTTTTTTTGGTGCATTGTTTTTCCTTCTCGAGTGGCTTGGATTTTTCTGCAAGCCACTTCTGAAGTGTGGGAGGTTCACTAAACAATAGTCATTTGACTTGGATACGTTAGCGCTTATGAATGTAATATAATAGCTGAACATTTGAATGGATGGAGTGATCTATTAGCAAGATTCTGACCACTTTTTTATGTTTTTTTATTTGTTTGGGTTATTGGTTCTTCTTAGTCTATCTTTTTTTTGTTTGTTTTAGTCAGTAGAGGTTCATTGTTGTAACCTTCTTGTGTACTTGGGGGCGCTTGGTATCTTTTGTTGAATCTCTGCTTACTTTAATAAAAAATCATTTTGATGCTGTTCAGCTCAAGTAAGTTATTAATATTGATCCTCTGCAGGACTCTACAAAACCTCCTGCTGCTGCAACAGTTTTCTTTGGGGCTAATGATGCAGCTATTCTGGGGAGAACCAGTGAACGACAATATGTTCCTCTTGAAGAGTACAAGGAGAATCTCAGAAAAATTGTTTTTCATTTGAAGGTTCAATTGTTGTTCCTCTAACACTTAAAACAACCTGTTTAGTATCTTGGTTTCCACTTTATAAACATTTTGGGTTCCTTTCCTACTTTCAGCTACTTTAAACCCACCAAGTTTCAATCTTTGCAAACATTAGTCCTAAACCCTAGATTCCCTTCCAATCTGTTTAGAACTTCAAAAGCCACAAGTTCTCCCCAAACTTTGCCATCAATATGCTGTCCTATGTCAGTTTGTTGTCTGAGTTCTTTGTGTGACTTTAGGAAGTAGGCCTTCTGCATCCACCTAATTTATTGTCTATCACATAAGTCCGTGGATGCAATAAGTGGTGTTTATTAGACACCAAATCCTTTCAAAGATGTTAAATTTTACTAACTTGGGTTATCTTTTTTGGAGTAAAATTTTCTTGACTGTTCTGTCTCTGCTTAACATTGACCTTATCTTAAAGCATAGATTTGGCCTAAAACTATTGGCAAAATCAAAAGCACTAGATTGCATATAGGTCACTTTTTATTTCACCTTGGTGTTCATTAGCAGATCTCATGCTCCATTCATTTGCTAGTAAGAGGCAACTACAGAATAAGTGGCTAATTATTAAATCTGGTTCTCATTTTGTTTTGGGATTTGGTTGCAGGAATGCTGCCCTACCATGCTAGTTGTGCTTATTACTCCACCACCAGTTGATGAGGCTGGCCGAAAAGAATATGCACAGTATGCACCTTCTCATATCAAATTCAATAGACTTTTTTTCCCCGGTTTATTGGAATTGGTTCTATGGCCTACACTAGGGGAGACAGATTTGATCCCTGTGTAGGTGGGATTGATCTTAGGTCCCGGGTACAACTCTTCTAAGGGACTTTTCAGCTAATCTGGCTGGCATCTTCAACACATACTGGCACACATATTGTCAAGTTGTTGCTACCTTTCTACGTCTAGCAATGCCATTGTAATTTCTTGCTCTTCACATCTCTATCAGCTCTACTCACACGCAGTGCCACTAACTGCTGGTTTCAGAGCTGCCATTGGTGACTCCACCATCGGAATTGTCACAACCATCACAATCACAACCTCCATAATCATCACATCATCAGTTCAATGTTCTTTCTTTAGCCTATCTCCACCTACCCTTTCCTCCATCTGTAGTTCCACCCTTGCACTACCATTTTGAACACCCTAACAATTTTACTATGACAAAACAACCACCTGATGCCACAATTACTGCCTTCATTATTGCATTCCCCTGCACAAACATGATGTGGCCACCACCATTGACATCAATATTAACAATTTAACCTTCATCACCACTGCCCTCATCATCTCCAAATTCCAATGTCAACACCTCCATCAATGTAAACCCCCCCCCCCCCCCCCCCCCCCCAACAACACACACACACACACAAAACCAAAACCTCTCTTTTCTTCCTTCTTACTGTGGTAGTAGTACTACTCAATATTGGTTGGCATCTTCACCTCTTCTAAATCAATGCTATTCAAAATCCTAGAAGGAAAAAAATCTCCTGAGTAAATCAAAATGCCTGGAGGTAGTCTGGTCTTAACTCATGGAAATGCTTGAAACTTGAATGCTCAAGCTGCCAAATTCAATTTAATTTTTGAAATTATTGTTTGTTTATCACTTCACTGTGTTGGAGGTAAGCTTGTAAATGGATTATGCAGATCTGTATATGGAGAGAAAGCAGTGAAACTACCAGAAAGGACAAATGAAGTGACAAGACTATATGCAGAGCAGTGCGTTGAACTGGCTAAGGAAATGGGTCTTCGTTCTGTTGATCTTTGGTCAAAAATGCAGGAAACAGAGGGGTGGCAGAGGAAATTCCTAAGGTTTGTTATGATTGAATCCTTCAACAAGTTCCTGATCTGTTTGGTAGAAATGATATTCATTTGACTTTCTACTTCTAGAATTTCACCTCCAATGGAAAAAATGGGTCCTACCAGATTTTCCTTGGGAAGAAGTATTCCTATTGATTTATGACTATTTAGAGACGGGGACAATAATCTGATTGGGTTCATAAGAAGAAAGAAAAATAAAAAAGGGGGTGGGGGTTTGGTAAACCTCTGATTCATGTGCCTTTTGTGTGGATGTGTTATATTTAGGGACATCCAAATTAGACAGGGATGATGTACTATAATTTAAAAATAGAAACCCTTTTGAGAAAACTGTTGAAGAGTTTGTAAGTAACAATGGAGAATATGTTCTAATTCTTGTCCCCCCTTTACAGTGATGGGTTGCATCTGACATCAGAGGGCAATGCAGTGGTACACCAAGAAGTTGTAAGAGTGTTTAACGAAGCATGGCTTTCGGCAGCAGAAATGCCATATGATTTCCCTCACCACTCAGAAATTGATGGGAAGAACCCCGAGAAAGCTTTCCAGCATCAATGCTTATGATCGTATAATTTATGACAACTTTATGTGTATTATTTCGTTTTAATCTTCGGTTATAATATTGGTTTTTTTGCTTAGAGAAAAAGAAAAAAAAAAGAGAAGAGGGGGGGGTGGAATGTGTTTCTTGATTAGACTCCCCAAAAAACAAATACTAGTAAATAAGCAATTCCATAACCTTCTGCTAAATAGCCATCATGTATGAATGGCTGACTCTGTATTTGACCTTGTTCATTTGGCTCAGTGACCAAAGTTTCTTTGGACATTGAAACTTATGGCTCTCTTATGTAAATTTGGCTGAACATTTCTTTTTGGATTGAAGCTTGATTGAAGCTTTTGTTCGTGTAGTGAATTTAGCTTGCTAGGAAATCTTCACTTTAATGCTCCTTGTGCTCTTTTGAAACACTTTGGTTTGAGTTTCAAGCATGTCTGCAAGCCTCACAATTTCCTTACTCCTTTTATATCTTCATTTATAGGTAAGATTATTTAAACTAAAGAGTATTTGTGATTAAGAACGGTTGATGCACAATTAAGGTTCTTTAATTGCATAGCTTTTTCTTAACACCTCTTAGTATTTATTTTAGCATAAGAACTTACTTTTTCCTATTTTACATGCTCACTTTTTAAAATACCTCACATTAGATTATTTATTTTACCCTACATTTCATTAAAATATCAAATTTTCTTGATTTTTTAAATTTTATCTATTTCTTTACGCACAACAATCAACATTCACTCTCTTCCTTCATTCTTGAGATACGTAAAGAAAGAATAAACAAATAAATACAAAGTGAATAGTGTTAGTGAAAATTTATACGATTACTGTAGCAAATTTATATTATTTACACGATTATTATAGCAAACTTGTAAATATACACAATTATATACAGTTACTGTAGTAAACTTGTAAATATACACAATTATATATGGATTGATGTGAGTCATTTTTAGACAAAATTGTGTTAATTTTACACGTTCTTTTATTATATATAAACTGATGTGAATGCTCTTATTAAATAATGTTAGTTAATTTTTTTATTTTTTTATTTTTTATAGAAGATAAAAATTTTACTCTAACCTAATTTAAGTGATTTTATTAAATAATGTTGATTAATTTTTTTGTGAGTTATTTTTAGGCAAAATTGTGTCAATTTCACACATTCTTTTATTATACATGAATTGATGTGAATGCTCTTATTAAATAATGTTGGTTTTTTATTTTTTTTACTATACAAGATAGAAATTCTACTTTAATCTAATCTAAGTGCTCTTATTAAATAATGTTGGTTATTTTTTTTATTTTTTTGTGTGTTGATATAAGATAGAAATTATAATCTAGCCTAATCTAAGTGTATATGCGTGTGAAGCTTCCTTATGGAGACTTGAACCTTGACCCTTACGGCCTTACCCTCCACATTCCACAAACACTTATACTTGTGCACGGTAGTAATGTTGGTTAATATAAATGAAATGCCTAAAGAAATGATAATAGTTGAAATTTATTATGGCTATAGGAATATAAGATATTTTTCTTCACTATAGTGTATTGATGTGATTATAAAAAATATTTATTTTAGTAGAGGTGGACTTAAATAAAAAAATAAAAAAAATCTAACTTATGATTTTATTTATATCAAATAAAGCATCACAAACACCAGTAATAAGTATTTGTATGATAATATGGAACAAACCAATGTTTACAAACTTAAAGCCATGCCTTTTCCCTCTCCCTTGTGTGTGTGTGTTTGTTTCTCAAAAAAAAAGAAAAAAAGAATGGGTAATTGTCTCACATTACTTAAGAGAGTGTGTTGTGTGTAATATAACTTGCCCCACCCTCCTTTAAAAGTTACCATGGCTTTTGAGTGGAGTTGTGGTGTGCCTTTGTGTTAGAACCCCTTTCCCTCTCCCTTGTGTGTGTGTGTGTGTTTGTTTCTCAAAAAAGAAAAAGAAAAAAAGAATGGGTAATTGTTCCACATTGCTTAAGAGAGTGTGATGTGTGTAATATAACTTGCCCCACCATCCCTTAAAAGTTACCATGACTTTTGAGTGGAATTGTGGTGTGCCTTTGTGTTAGAACTCCTTTCCTCCTCCCTTGTGTGTGTGTGTGTGTTTGTTTCTCAAAAAAAAAAGAAAAAAAAAAAGAAAAAAGAAAAAAACTTAAAGCCATGAAAAGCATTTTACAATTTTCTTATCTTCTAAAACGTTATTAAAATAAATAAAGTAATTAAATGAGATTCGTGCTTAGTGCACAGTTTCATAATTTTCATTGACCCAATTTTTCAAACAACAAATGCATCCCGGTTTCAAATCCTCAATATTTCATATTGATTTGTCCCATATGTAGTAAGTAAAAACAAAGGTCAAGATGATCATAAATATGTTCAACCATTTGACTATATGTTGCAAAAAAATTGCTTCACTCAAAATTAATTTATGGAGTAAATTTTCTTTTTATTTAATAAGAAGCCCTTAAACATATTTTGAAAGACAAGTTAAATTCTCATCAAATTAGTGGGTTCTAGTTAGCTCAATTGGTAAAGTCTCTGATGGTTGTATAAGAGATCTGTGATTCAATCCTCGCTTACATTAAAAACTGATTGGTGTCTTGGTCTGATGATAAAGAGCTATCATCAGGAGCGGACGCTATAGGTTGAAACTTTCTCAAAAAAAAAAAAAAAAAAAAAATCTCATCAAATTGCATATTAATTTGTCCCACATAGTAAGTAAAAACAAGGTCAAGATGGTCATAAATATGTTCAACCGTTTTACTACATCTTGCAAAACATTGCTTTCACTCATAATTAATTTGTGGAGTAAATTTCCTTTTATTTAAAATAAGAAAACTTAAAATAAATTCTGAAAGACAAAATTGCCCATCAATCTAGTTAATGCCTTTATGTCTCGTGTCCAATTAGAGTATCTACACCAACAAGAACAGTACTCTATTCTATTCTCACATCTAAAACCATGATCTTTCTTGTTTCTCAAAAAAAAAAAAAAAACATGATCTTCCTTAACTATATGCGATATGTAACTGCTTAATTAAACTTAATATACTTATTACACTGCTTAGTTATATTTAATATACTTATTACATATTTATTAAATTCTTAATTGCAGTTGCTAAATTACCCATCAAAAGCTAAGAAATGGCAAGTTAAGTCTTAACAAAGCAGATTTTGGTCACCAGTGTAAAGAAATGTTTGCCTCACTTTTTAGTCCTCATCTCTCCCTCTCTCTCTCTAATGGTGGGCATGGTCATGTTATGGACAATTTACAAGATGGAGGATACTTGAATCACCCACAGAGAAATCCCATTGATATTATGGGATCAGATCGGAGTCACATGGTCGTTACTACATGCCAAGACATAATAAAACCTCCGAATTTTGTTGTACCAGATGAAGTCTCGTGCATAACAGCGGAAAATGGGTACTACAAAAAAATTGGCATGAACAAGAATGGAGCATTGCCAACAACTAAAAAACCACAAAAAGGTCGTAAGAAATCTAATTTTGTTAAGGGTCAATGGACAGTTGAAGAAGACAGGTACAAAAGATTTCATTCCTCAATATATATATATATATATATATATATAATTTTTACATTATTTAGGTAAATTATTGTCTGACATTTTCAATATTCACACTTCATACACATTGAACATTAGTTTGAAAATATGAATTCTATGTGGATACTTGATGTCCACACTTCGTAAATGATTGTCCAATGTGTATGGAGTGTGAATGTTAAGAGTGTGAGACAATCAAAATCCTATCAATTATGTATTTTTGTTATCAATAAATCTAGCAACACAAAAATTTTCACAAATTTTTTTCATGTTTTTACAACTGTTGACTTGATTTATTATGATCTGTGTATAATAAAAGTGATATCGTTAATAAACCTATGTGAAAGTGATATTACTTCAATCACAACTTATCATATTAACAAATTGTGAAAAAAGTTGTCAAATTTTGTGTTTCTCTAGTATTGCTCTTTTATTATTCCCCATGTTTGGTTGTCTTTATCATGTATTGATGCATATAAATACAGGCTTTTGATTCAACTGGTTAAGCAATATGGAGTGAGAAAATGGTCTTATATTGCTCAAATGTTGCCTGGGAGGATAGGAAAGCAGTGCCGAGAGAGATGGCATAACCATCTTAGACCAGACATCAAGGTTTTATTAATTTCTTCTTCATTGATTCTATATTATTCTATCTTTACCCCTACATGTTTTTAGGGAATTCATTGATTAAATGGAGATACAAATATGCATTTTTTAACACTAGACACCAATGCATGAAAATGTCGTTTATTTTTGCTCATATTCTTTCGTTACTTTGCAGAAGGATACATGGAGTGAAGAGGAAGATAAGGTACTAATTCAGGCCCATGCAGAGATTGGAAATAAATGGGCAGAGATTGCAAAGAGGTTGCCTGGGAGAACTGAAAACTCCATCAAGAACCATTGGAATGCAACCAAAAGAAGGCAATACTCGAAACGAAAATGTCGTTCAAAGTACCCTAGAGGCTCTCTTCTACAAGAATACATCAAGGGCTTGAACTTGGACCCATCAAACATGGTGCAAAATAGAAGAAAAACTTCTTCTAGTAATGCCACAGCCAATAACACCACCATTAAAACACCAACTCAGCTGCCACAGTCCACTGATCAGTTTTGCCCTAATGCTCCGTTGGTTCCAAACTATGATTTCAATGAGTTTCCGGACTTTTGTTTCGACGAAAACATGTTTCAGGAGAGCTGTAGTATTGATTCTCTTCTTGATTACATACCTAATAATGCTCCTATTATGGTTGAGAACAATTTTGACGATCAAATGCCTTGTGGCCCTGTGGTTGATGAGAATATGCTGCATTGTGCTCCAGTAGTTGTGGATGAGAATGATTTTGACATGGATATTCCAGTTGATATGACTCCAGTGGTAGATTGTGATGTGAAGAAGGAGCTGGATTTGGTGGAGATGATGTCTCAATTACAAAAATAAATTTACTATTTTTGAATGAAATAGTATTGATTCTCTTCTTTGAGACTTTTTAGTGCCTTGGCTTGGATGAAATGCTTTATTTTTTAAACTAGACTTTTTTTCTCCTAAATAAAAAAACTGATCATAGTCTTGCTTACCATCTCAAAGTGCTGAAAATGCATTCTACCTTTAGAAAATGGTTTATAAAAATTTCACACCAAGCTAGAATTGAAACCTTTAATTTTTTTTTTTCATAAAGCTTAGGTTCAAAATAATCGTAATTAATATATGGTTAGTGCCACACGGCCAATCCTTGGCACTTAAGTCCAAATTTATATTTTAAATCATATATAGAATGCTCAAACTCAGTTTAGTTTTTCATATGATTCTCAAAAAAAAATAAAGTTTAGTTCTTCATATTAAACCTTAAAGGAGCCTCTAATTGTCAATCTTCGAGCAATTAAGTGAGAAATTAGTTCTGGACATGGATTTTTTTTGGGGGTCTAAAATAAAGGGACTTTAAAAAATTAAAAAAGAAAAAAATGGACCTTGATTGTAGATCATATCTTTCGAAAATTGCAATTATACCATCACAATATAAATCACATGAAATTAAAAAATAAAATAAAATAAAAAATTACTGGAACCAAATACCGTGTAACGTTAACAGAATAATTATTCCAAAAATTAATAAGCAAGAGAGTACAAAGTTTAGGGAAAATCTTGCTTCGCAACCAGTACTTTTGTCTGATAATTACTTGAAGTCCTATATGAAAGATGATTTCTCCTTTGAAGCTCCTAATGGGTCTTCATCAAATCCCATCTTTGGGGTGCAAACTCAGTATTATGATTGATTGAATAACAATTTCACATATGGGTGCACCTCAACTGATTTTGATACTTACCGAGGGTAATTAAGACATTTTTAAGGATAATGGTGGGCACGGTCATGTTATGGACAATTTCCAAAGTGGAGGATACTTGAATCTCTCTCAGAGAAAAAGCTCTCTTGATACGCTAACATAAACAAAGACCTTCTTTTAGGATTTTGATCAGCTTTGATACAAAACTCCTTATAACCAAAAATGTTTCTAATTAATAAGTTGAGCACTCATCATGAAGATGAAAATTTTCAAAAAAGAAGGGTATTCCATGATTTTCACTTTCTAGTTTAACTCCTTTTCTAGAACTCACTAGGTTCAATGTTTAAAATAGGTGCTGCACTTAAATTTATATAGGCCTGAAGGTATGTTTTCATATGCAACGTCTAAGTTGGAAAATATTATTCATTAAGACATGATATGCTCAAAAATTCCAGCCCAACAACTATAACTATATTGTTCTTTGTTCCAATTAATTCTCCATATTTGCAAAGCTATTTTAATATCACCTTCCTAAATTAGCTGAAACTCACAACTTTGAATGGATTATTTTTCAATTGCACACCAATTTTTCCTTCTTAAGCTTATGCAAGAGACAAGTAATTATGCTTAAAAGGTAAGGAAGAAAATTGGAGTGATGTTCAATACTCGTGCATGTATTCATTAAAAAGGCATGAGTTTCATTGGAGTGCATGTATCCAAAGAAAAAAAAATTCCAGATTAATTAGAATTTGAAATATATGGATACAATTTATTATCATCATGTTAAGATATCAATTGATTTATTATGATGCTGTTCAGCTCAAGTAAGTTATTAATATTGATCCTCTGCAGGACTCTACAAAACCTCCTGCTGCTGCAACAGTTTTCTTTGGGGCTAATGATGCAGCTATTCTGGGGAGAACCAGTGAACGACAATATGTTCCTCTTGAAGAGTACAAGGAGAATCTCAGAAAAATTGTTTTTCATTTGAAGGTTCAATTGTTGTTCCTCTAATACTTAAAACAACCTGTTTAGTATCTTGGTTTCCACTTTATAAACATTTTGGGTTCCTTTCCTACTTTCAGCTACTTTAAACCCACCAAGTTTCAATCTTTGCAAACATTAGTCCTAAACCCTAGATTCCCTTCCAATCTGTTTAGAACTTCAAAAGCCACAAGTTCTCCCCAAGCTCTGCCATCAATATGCTGTCCTATGTCAGTTTGTTGTCTGAGTTCTTTGTGTGACTTTAGGAAGTAGGCCTTCTGCATCCACCTTATTTATTGTCTATTACATAAGTCAGTGGATGCAATAAGTGGTGTTTATTAGACATCAAGTCCTTTCAAAGACGTTAAATTTTAGTAACTTGCGTTATCTTTTTTGGAGTAAAGTTTTCTTGACTGTTCTGTCTCTGCTTAACATTGACCTTATCTTAAAGCATAGATTTGGCCTAAAACTATTGGCAAAATCAAAAGCACTAGATTGCATATAGGTCACTTTTTATTTCACCTTGGTGTTCATTAGCGGATCTCATGCTCCATTCATTTCCTAGTAAGAGGCAACTACAGAATAAGTGGCTAATTATTAAATCTGGTTCTCATTTTGTTTTGGGATTTGGTTGCAGGAATGCTGCCCTACCATGCTAGTTGTGCTTATCACTCCACCACCAGTTGATGAGGCTGGCCGAAAAGAATATGCACAGTATGCACCTTCTCATATCAAATTCAATAGACTTTTTTTCCCTGGTTTATTGGAATTGGTTCTATGGCCTACACTAGGGGAGACAGATTTGATCCCTGTGTAGGTGGGATTGATCTTAGGTCCCGGGTACAACTCTTCTAAGGGACTTTTCAGCTAATCTGGCTGGCATCTTCAACACATACTGGCACACATATTGTCAAGTTGTTGCTACCTTTCTACGTCTAGCAATGCCATTGTAATTTCTTGCTCTTCACATCTCTATCAGCTCTACTCACACACAGTGCCACTAACTGCTGGTTTCAGAGCTGCCATTGCTGACTCCACCATCGGAATTTCACATCCATCACAATCACAACCTCCATAATCATCACATCATCAGTTCAATGTTCTTTCTTTAGCCTATCTCCACCTACCCTTTCCTCCATCTGTAGTTCCACCCTTGCACTACCACTTTGAACACCCTAACAATTTTACTGTGACAAAACAACCACCTGATGCCACAACTACTGCCTTCATTATTGCATTCCCCTGCACGAACATGATGCGGCCACCACCATTCACATCAATATTAACAATTTAACCTTCATCACCACTGCCCTCATCATCTCCAAATTCCAATGTCAACACCCCCCCAAAACACACACACAAAAAAAGAACCAAAACCTCTCTTTTCTTCCTTCTTACTGTGGTAGTAGTACTACTCAATATTGATTGGCATCTTCACCTCTTCTAAATCAATGCTATTTGAAATCCTAGAAGAAAAAAAATCTCCTGAGTAAATCAAAATGCCTGGAGGTAGTCTGGTGGTCTTAACACATGGAAATGCTTGAAACTTGAATACTCTAGCTGCCTCAGAGAATGTTTGAATGCAAAATATAATTTTATTTTTGAAATTATTGTTTGTTTATCACTTCACTGTGTTGGAGGTAAGCTTGTAAATGGATTATGCAGATCTGTATATGGAGAGAAAGCAGTGAAACTACCAGAAAGGACAAATGAAGTGACAAGACTTTATGCAGAGCAGTGCATTGAACTGGCTAAGGAAATGGGTCTTCGCTCTGTTGATCTTTGGTCAAAAATGCAGGAAACAGAGGGGTGGCAGAGGAAATTCCTAAGGTTTGTTATAATTGAATCCTTCAACAAGTTCCTAATCTGTTTGGCATAAATGATATTCATTTGAACTTCTACTTCTAGAATTTCACCTCCAATGGAAAAACTGGGTCCGCCAGATTTTCCTTGGGAAGAAGTATTCCAATTGATTTATGACTATTTTAGAGATGGGGACAATAATCTGATTGGGTTCATAAGAAGAAAGAAAAATAAAAAGGGGGGTGCGGGTTTGGTAAACCTCTGATTCATGTGCCTTTTGTGTGGATGTGTTATATTTAGGGACATCCAAATTAGATAGGGATAATGTACTATAATTTAAAAATAGAAACCCTTTTGAGAAAACTGTTGAAGAGTTTGTAAGTAACAATGGAGAATATGTTCTAATTCTTGTTCCCCGTTACAGTGATGGGTTGCATCTGACATCAGAGGGCAATGCAGTGGTACACCAAGAAGTTGTAAGAGTGTTTAAACGAAGCATGGCTTTCGGCATCAGAAATGCCATATGATTTCCCTCACCACTCAGAAATTGATGGGAAGAACCCCGAGAAAGCTTTCCAGCATCAATGCTTATGATTGTATAATTTATGACAACTTTATGTGTTTCTTGATTTTACTCCCCAGAAAACAAATACTAGTAAATAAGAAATTCCATAACCTTCTGCTAAATAGCCATCATGTATGAATGGCTGACTCTGTATTTGACCTTGTTCATTTGGCTCAGTGACCAAGTTTCTTTGGAAATTGAAACTTATGGCTCTCTTATGTAAATTTGGCTGAACATTTCTTTTTGGATTGAAGCTTGATTGAAGCTTTTGTTCGTGTAGTGAATTTAGCTTGCTAGGAAATATTCACTTTAATGCTCCTTGTGCTCTTTCGAAACACTTGGTTTGAGTTTCAAGCATGTCTGCAAGCCTCACAATTTCCTTACTCCTTTTATTTCTTCATTTATAGGTGAGATTATTTAAACTAAAGAGTATTTGTGATTAAGAACTGTTGATGCATAATTAAAGGTTCTTTAATTGCATAGCTTTTTACTAACATCTCTTAGTAAATAATGATTTTTTTTTTTGGTTAAAAAAAATAATTGCAGAAAGAGGAGTTAGAAAATTCGCATAAGTTCATGCAATTTTTTTTTGTCTATTTTAGCATAAGAACTTATTTTTTCTATTTTACATACTCACATTTTGAAACAGCTCATGTTAAATTATCTATTTTACACTACATTTAATTAAAATATCATTTTTTTTTAATTTTTTAAATTGTTTCTCTTTCTTCGCACACAACAACTAATATTTACTCTCTTCTTATATCATTGAGATACAAAAAGAAAAAATTAACAACTAAATACATAATAAATAATGTCAGTGTAAATTTACACGGTTATTGTAGCAAACTTGTAAATATACACAATTATAAACTGACTGATATGGGTCATTTTTAATTGAAATTTTGTAAATTTTACATATTTTTTCTATTATACATAGACTAATGTGAATGCTCTTATTAAATAATGTTGGTTAATTAAAATGAGATGAGTCATGTTTTCATTATGTTTCATTCTCCACCACTAAATTTACCATTAAATTTTATCATTAATGGCTAGCTAAATTTGACATTAAAAGAATAAGTAATAAATATTGGATATTTTGAAAGTGAGTTAGATACATCAATGTTTTTTTTTTTTTCTTCTTTTTTTTTTGGTGAGAGAGCAAAAAATAAGTTGAATAATGGATGCAATACCACAACAAAACTCACAACTTGTTTCCTATTAAAAAAAAAAAAAAAACTCACAATTTGCCTATGTAGCAATATTGTAAGTGGTGAAGTTATGGACCTACCACTTTTATTTCACCACTTACAATTGCCAAGTGGGCAAATTGTTAAAATAGTTATGAATTTCACCATGGTATTAGCATTATTCTAGATGGAGACTACTAATTGACTAGCTCTCTCTAAGCTAGTCCAAATTATTAGGATGCCTTTATTATTAAATATATTTGTCAAAAATAATCAACTTGATTTTTAACGACAAAAAAAGTTCATTTAGCGGACTCGATTGTTAACACATGTTAGTCTTTGTTTATGCCAGGAATCAAAGTCCACCAGAGGGTCTTAATCCATTGGTGAAAGGAGTGATTGATTAATAAATGAAAAGCAAGAACGATAAAGAGGTGATTGTGGACTCTACTGTATCTTTCAAAAGAAATACATACTGTTCTTTGATTTTGAGCTTGCTCTGTTAAATAGTCAAGTATGATCATTTCTACCTACATATAAGAGAGGCTGGATTATTTGGTGTGTTCTGGAATATTAAACTGTTTTCTCATCATGCCATGTTGTTATGCACTTGATAGTTCTAGACTTCAGTATTGTTGCATATAATATGACAATGTCTTTTTGTTGTTGGAAACTTGGAATTTGGTTGATCAGTTGCCTTAGGCTCTGAGTAGGTCTAATTATGCCCAGATGCTTTGTGTATATACTATGACATTTTAATTGTTGTGGTAGTTGTTAAGCATCCTTTGGGGCTCATGATTGCTTGCATACTAGAGTTTTCAAATTTCAATGTTGACATTTTCTTTGATTAAGGGTGTAAGTACTAATTATAGTCAGGAAACAACTGTTAGGCCATCATCATTTTGGAAATGAGTTTGTAGCTAATGCCTTGAGATTTATGATTGGTTTAATTTTTTTTTTTTTTTTGATAAGTATGATTGGTTTGCTTTCTTTAAATCCTACTGTATTAAAAAGAAAGAGAAAAAGAAAAATATTAAAAACAAAGAGAAAAAGAAAAAGAAAAATATTAAAAAGAAAAAGAAAAAGAGAAACATCTCAACTCATGTACACAGGAAGTGTATGAGGGCTGCTTTAAATATTGGCAATAGAATTTTTCTAGACCTGTGAATGATTGGGAGTTGGACTCTTGATGGGAGTGGTGGCCTGGTGGGTGATGTCATTGGTTTGAGTCCTATATGCGCATTAATTGATTGCCAAATCAAAACAATTAAAGGATGTGCCTTAAGAATTTCTTCCAACATTGGTGTTTGTTATTTGGCTGGTTAATACAGGGTTTGTTTAAGATTCGCTTATTTTATTTTATTGAAATTTTTTTGCTGAAAGTACTATAGATAAAAGTATGTGAAAGTCCCTTTTTTAACAGTATCCAGGCCCAAACTGAGGCGAGGATCTCAAGGCCTTTTGTTGTAGTTTGAAGGGTCTGGGCTTGGTTAACCGCAGATAAATGGGCTGTTTAAAGAACCAAGTGGTGCACAGAACAAGAATCCTACAATACGTACATACTAGCAAGCGAGAATATATGTATTGTACAGTAAGGAAAACAACAGGAAAGGAAAGAAAGACAATGTAAATAAACAATACGCAAATAATAGTTAAGGATCCTCAGACCCGTGTAAAATGTTTCGTTATTTCTCTTAATTATGAGTTACAATGGGCTCACTAAAACGTGATACAAGGTCCAAATAAACTCAAAAATTACAGAGTTAGATGATTATCTTAGTCTCTAAGACTTGCAAAGTTTGAATCCTTTTGAATCCAAGTATGTACTAGTGGCTGTTTCTGGGATACCGGGAGATATTTCCCTACTTTCTTTGAATTTTTACAGAGTTTTCTTAATGATTCTACTATGATTTCACTATTGCTGAATGCCCCTTCAATGTTGATTGCCTTCCCCTTTTATAGCATCATTCCAGGGTCTCGGGGTACCACAGATTCCCCTCATTTGCTCCCCTGGGTACCAGAGCCCGTTTTTGTGCCTATCACTCAGAAGGTTGAGCCTTTCCCTTTCTCTCATAATTTCCTCCTTTTGGTGCTGTTTCTTTGAAAGCCCAGGGCTGACTTTTCATTCCAGTGTGCTTAGGGAGCTGTTCTCAATTTCACATTCCTCAAAGCTTCTTACCTTTTCAGACTCAGCTTTTGGCTGTCCTTCTCCTTTGTCATTTTTCCCAAGTGGGTGGAATCCATTTCTGCTGGGTCGAAGGTCTTCCATGCTACTTCCCTTTATAGCTCCTCATTCTGGGTTCCCCGAGGTACCCTTTTCTTGCGTTGTGAGTGGTTGGTCTAAGCTTTTTGCTTTTTGCTGCATTTCTGGGTGCTTGAGCAGGACGTATCTGCCCTTCGTTTCTTGCATTTCATTGGTATTCCCTTTGAGTTGTCTTGATCCTATTTGGCTGTGCTGTACGCCTCAAGGATCCCAGGCTCTGTTCCTCTCTCTTTGGTCCTGTAATCTAGGCCCTTTTTTTCCTTTGTTCCATGGGCTCTAAAACTTGCCCATTCACGAATTTTGGGCTTTAAATCTTTGGGCCTGCCATCCTTCTCTTTTGTGAGCTCAACTCCTTTAATTTTTACTTTCCATGGGATTGGTCTGGTGTGCTATTTCTTTGGGCCTTGTGTTATGATTTTTTGAACCTCAAAAAAGTAAAAGTTAGCTGAGATAATATCGTGAGACTCATGAATAGTACCAAAAAGTGCAATAGATCTATGAATAGTAGCAAAATAAGCTGAATAGTAAAATAAACTAGCATTTTAATTTGGAGCTAAATATACACATATTATACCATTAAGCAAAAGTAGCCACTTATTTTTTTGTGGTAACAAGTGATATATTTATAATACTTGCCATGAAGTTAAGATGATCACTTCATTCAAGTAAGCAAGATCATTTTATCATCACTATTATTGAATGCATTTATACGTAAATATGAATTACAATATAGAATTTATGATTGACTAAGATTTTTTACACATTTAGTGTCTGTTTGGCAAAAATTATTTTTGTCAACTTATTTTACTATTTAGCTTATTTTTACTACTATTCGTGAGTCCTACTGTACTATTTCAGCTAAATTTTACCTTCATCTACAATATTTTCAGCAAAAAAGTTTTCAGTTTTAGCAAAATAAGCGGATCCCAAACATACACTTAGCTTCCTCAATTTTCCACATGGTTTACATTGTGTGGAAGGAAAAAATATAGGTATACGTCTTGGAGAGAAATAATTTTGTTATAGTTGATTCTCATATATAAGTTTAGTGATTATCAAAGTATAAATTGCAAAGAAGTCAATATTGTACTGTATTGGTTGGTATGGTTGGTAATTATCCTATCGGTCGGTGAACCGGTACAGAAACACTTACTTTTCGTTCTGCTTCAAATTTCGGCTTATACTGAACTCTATTGGTCTTACTGGAGAAAATTGGGTGTTTTGGTCGGTAAAACTGATTTAGGCCGGTAAAGAAAAAACCAGAAAAACATACCACTAAAAATGAAAAAAGTCAAGAAAATGTCATCAACATCGCTTTCAGCCTTGCACCCTTCTCTGTTTCTTCTTCTTGCACTGTTTTAATTTTATAGTCTTCTTCTCTCCCCCACTTCTTCTTCTTCCCCTTTGTTTTACATTGTTTCTCTTGTATAGAACCAATTTTAACTACTTACTACTTAAAGAATAGAGTAAAAAGTATTGAATTTTGCATAACTTTTTAAGAGCATTCAAGGCCATGAAAATACAACTTTATAATTCTTTTTATATTGATTTATTTTCTCAATTTATCTTAAGGAATCGAGTTACATGTTTAAATTCTATATATTTAGAATAATCTCTTAATTTGATTATTATTAACTATGATTTTTTATATATTTATTTTAATATTATGAAATATATACTTATAATCAATTGAGATTATGGAGAAGCCAATTATAATAATGATTTAGATTCAAATTCTAAACAAACTCATATCGAGGTGTATTTTAAATCTTCCAATTGAACAAATTAAATTATGTATGAAAAAATAAATTAGAGTTTATATTATATTAGATTTTGTACGACAATTGCATTAATAGTATATAATTCTATATCTATTTTGTTATTAACATCAATTAATAATATTTAGATTATTTTTACTTTCAATCTTGTCTTTTAATTCCCCCCCTTAAACTGAAATTCTGGCTCCACCACTGGATGGGAGGGTGTTAGAGCATTAGCATTGGGGAATGCTAATGCCAAATCTAAGGAAAATTTGGAATTTTAAACCCCAAAACCATCTACATTGGGGAATGCTAAATAGCAGTATTGCAAATTTTTTTGCAATACTGCTACAGTGCAATTCTAAACATAGAATTGTACTGTAGCAAGTATTGTAAAAAAAAAAAAAAAAATTTATTTGGAAGAAAGTTGAAAATGAGAGAGAGGAGAGAGATGGGAGAGAATATATAATTTTGAGATATATTATTTTATTATGTAGATATATTATTTTAATGAGTAAAAGAGGGAAATAGAAGTTTGAGATGTGGAGGTATTGTAAAATGGTATGGTATAATGATAAAGTAGCTTTTTAGAATTGTAAAATAGAGTAGCATTGGAATTTTCCAATGCTAATGCTCTTATGAGTTTGAAAAAAGCTTTGGGTTTTGACTTTTTCAATGTGAATGACAACCCTCAGTCTTTTTGAAATTTAAAACTTAAGCTTTTTTCTTTATTTTTTTAGTGTCTGTTTGGCTAACTTATTTTTTACCAACTTATTTGACTATTCAACTTATTCTTGCTACTATTTATAGGTCTCACTGCACTTTTTGATACTATTCATGAGTCTCACTGTATTATTTCAGCTAACTTTTACCATTATTTATAGTACTTTCAGCAAAAAGTTTTCAGTTTCAGTAAAATAAGCAGATCCCAAATAGACCCTTAGTTGATTGAATTGTACTCATATGACATTTCTGCTTGTTGTTCAAGAATTAAGCCTTCATTTTATTTTATTTTTTTTACTTTTCATATATTTTTCAGTATAAAACTACATATATTTATTTTAATTTTTTAGGAATTAATCCTAGGTTTAAAAAAAAAAAAAAAAAAAAACTAGATCTATATATGTACTTGAATATCCATATTATTATTATAATTTTACAATTAAAATGTTGGGTTGGGTTAGAATGTAGTATTATATATATATATATATATATATATAAAATTAGAGATAATCCCGAAATGATACACCGGTATTAACTGGTACCGAAATATTTCGTACCTATGATCAAACCGAAACAACTTTCAGTATGGTATTGACTACCTTGATAAACTGTTGTAGTTCTGTTTAATAGTTCTTACGTAATAAGATGGAACCAAAACTTTATAAAATTCTACTTAACTTCTCCAAAAATACATATAAAAAGGGGTAAATTGCAAATTACACCATTAAAGTTTGGGTTTATTTGGATTTTACACGCTGAAGTTTTAGAATTTGGATTTTATCCCCCTGAAATTTTAGAATTTGAATTTTATCTCCTAAAGTTTGGAGGTGTTTTGATTTTATATCTTAACATTTCAGAATTTGGATTTTACCCGTTAAAGTTTAGGAGTGTTTGGATTTTACACCCTCAAATTCTGAAACTTTAGGTTGTAAAATTCAAACACTCCTAGACTTTGGGGAGTAAAATCCAAACATCCCTAAAATTTAGAGGGTAAAATCTAAATTATGAAACATCAAGGTGTAAAATCCAAACACCCTCAAACTTTAGGAAGTAAAATCCAAAATTTGAAATTTCAGGGTGTAAAATCCAAACACCCCCAAATTATAGAGGTGTAATTTGCAATTTACCTTAAAAAAATTTCTCCAAAATGCAAAATAATGTTAATTTCCATATGAAATAATCAAGATTCATTGCATGTTCTAATCAAAATTATACATTCTCCCATTTTTCATTATATTGCGTTTTTATACATATCTCACTATATTATAATGTATTACAAAATATTTTGCCATATACAATAATTGAATGCAAAATGAAACATATTTTTTGCCCAAAAAAAAAAAAAAAAAAAAACTTAAAAATTTAAAATGTTGACGGCTTAACTCATAAAATATATAGTATACTATATCAATTATACTTTATCGTTTTCATAATTGGGTATTGGATTAAAAAAAATGATACTTTGTCGGAAAATAATCACATTATTTTGAGATGAGATAGGGACTAATACTTATAAGTCTCAATTACTATTAACTTATAAAAATTTAAAATATAGACTACTTAACTTACAAAATATATATTATACTATCAATTATACTTTGTCGTTTTCATTGGGTTTTGGATTAAAAAAAAAATTTATATTTTGTTAAAAAATAATCATGCTATTTTGAGATAGGATTGGAACTAATAATTATAAGTCTTAGCTATTATTATCATTTTTCACTTAACAAAAAAATTGATTTCAAATTATTTAGAACTAGTCTATATCTATATTTTTTTTGAGAAGGTAGTCTATATCTATATATATTATAAAACTGAAGCCTTTGATTTTTTGTTGACCTCATGAGAATTTTCTACCTAAGGTTTCGAGGCCTTACAATTTTCCACGTCACTATTATTCTTTAATTAATTAATGGAGGAAAGGAATGAAAAGAATAATTTTAGAATATTCTTCTATTCCCTTGTTTGGGAGTTTAAGTGGGAGGGAATGGAATGGGTAGGAGGGAATATTCATTCCTCTCTATTCCCTTAAAACCTCAAATTTTCATTCCCCCTGAAATTGGGAGGAATGAGAGGGAATGTAATTAAATTTAATGATATTTTTACTAAAACTCCTAAAATACCCCTATATATTCAACATTTTATTTTAATAATAATATTGTCATAAAATGATACCATTCCATTTCCTCCATGTTGCTCCCAAACAAGATTACTTACATTCCATTCATTTTCATTCATTTCCATTCCTTTATTTTAAAACATCCAATTAAGGTTACTTGATTCCATTTCATTTCATTCAATTCCTTTCCTTTCCTTTACTTAAATACATTCCATTCCATTCTATTCTTTTCCGTTCCCTTGTGATAACTCCATTCCATTCCCTTATGAACTTCCAAGCGGAACCTAAATCCCCCTTATAAGCCTTTTTCTCCCCCATTGTCTTCATTTTTCTCTCCATCTTGCAAACCAAAAAAAAGTCACTGAACCAGGTATATGGATTAATTCTTTACTTTATGTTTGAATTTGTATGCACTAGCCACCTCCATCACCTCTCTCCCTCCCAAATGTTAGGTCTTGAAGCTCTGAAAGAAAGGTTGGATGGTAGAACATAGAGAAGCAAAAGTAGAGTTACAGAGTTGTTCTTCTTTGAGGAAGCTATGTGCAAGTTATAGAGTTGAATTTGGCATAAAAAATCTTCATACCCAATTTGGATGTAAAGAACTTTGAGGTAGAAAACTGGATGCTAAGGATGAGGTTTTTAAGGGAAAAAAAGAGAAAAAGATTAGGTTTTGTATGAAGGTCAAAGACTTGGGCTTTTGGAGCTCTACTTCAATTACAATTAGAGCTCGCATCTTTTCTTACTTGATTAATGTTTTCTTTCCAATTAGTTTTGTGGGCGTCTCTTCCCTCTCATCACCGCTCTCGCTTCTTGATGTCATTGACAGTGGTGGCTCCTTGCTTCAAGCTTTGTCTCCGCCTCTCCAGTAGTTTTTCCCCTAAAGTGTGTAAGTGTCTACCATCTTATTTGAAAAAAAATTATGATGCGGTACCATTTAATTGGAGGGTGTAAACAAAGCTGTTTACACCAGAGTCTTATTGAATTTCTTTAATTTATTATGACTATCCAATTACTAAGTTTTCCTGCTAAACTAAATTATATGATGTTCATAATATATATCTTTAGACATTATTGTTAATAGATTTTTGGTACATTCTACAGGTTAGTTACTAGTGAAATAGAACATGGGAGTCAATCTTAATAAAATAAAACAATATTTTTTAACAAATAAATATTTTTTTTTAAAATTAATAAAGAAGAATATGATATCCACCCATCATTAATCCGTGGATTGAGGCTTACACTCCACCTAAATTCAAATAAAGTGTAAATCCAAACAATTATGGTGTACTTTTGTGACCACAAAAGTAAAATTATGCCTTTTAATCCAAAACAAAAAAAAAATTATTTTAACTTTTGTGACCTATTTCTCTCACACTTAACCCTGCTATACTCGGGTATTACCAAGAGTTTTAAAGGAATGCTAATATATATATGTGTGTGTATATATATGTTAGGTTTTAAAGATTTAGGTTTAAATGTTTAGAATCATATTTTTATTGTGTTGGCAAACTGAGAACAAAACATGTTTAGTCTAGGTGTTAGGCAATGCTTAAAAGTGTTGGTTTCAAGGTTCAAGTCCAGCTGACTACAGAAAAAGGAAGTGAGTTTTTGCCTTACTCGATCGATCGAAAATCGCAGGAATAGAAATTTTGCAGATTTTTAAATCAGGCCTAAGCTCACAAAAACGTTTAGGGTTTCATTCCAACTTCTTTACATATAAAAGGGAAATCCTAACTACGTTTTACAAACTTTTGGAATACTTGTGTGTTACTCTTTGTGAGATCTAAGATGTTTTGTACCTTCTAACTACACAAGAATTTACCGAAGCAAGATCTACAATCAAACGTTGGTAGAACTTAGTTGTTGCATTAAGATCATTATTGATGGTGATCTGAAACCTTTGAGTGGGATCTTAAAGTCACAAGTAAAAGTGCTTGTGTTGGTGTAAATCCTAGAAGAGAAGGAGTCCGTGGATTCGGAGCTCGCACGTGGTCGTGTCAATAAGTTACTCCATGAGGTAGTAATAGATTTAGGGATAAATTTGATTGTAAAAACTTCAATTCTCTTATAGTGGATTTACTTTACCTTAAGGATAGTTAGGTCAAATCCTCTGCAGGTTTTTACCTTGAAACAGTTCGTTTCATCGGTTTTCCTATGTCATCATATCGTAGTGTTATTTATTTTTCGCTGCTTTGCATGATATGATATATGCTTGTTTAACCTAGATTTGAATAATAAATCTAATAACCACCTGGTTAATATATTAAGTTAAACAATTGGCTTTAAGGGGTCTAAACGAACAAACAATATATATATATATAATAGGTGAAACTGAGAGAAACTCAAATTAGAATTCTAAATTAGAGTTCTAATTTTGTGCCATGTGTCCTAAATTATTTATTCTTAAAGAGTTTTATTTCTTAATTTTAGAATCAAATGTGGGACCACATCATAAATATTCATCCAAATGAGTTATTAAGTATAAAAATCAAAGAGTCTAGAATAAATGAATTGTAAAAAAAAAAAAAAGTGTTTCACAATAATTAATAAATAAATAAACATGAAAAATTTACATTTTATACCAGAATTAACAAAATATATATAAAAATAACCATCAATAGTATTTAAATTATATATATAGGAATTATACTATACATCTTATTGTATCTCTTTAAGTATACCTATGCATATGCATGGGTTACAAGCTAGTAATAACTAATAGTCGAAACGTTTGATTTTTTGTTGACCGCATCTCATTGTGCCATGTGGCTACACAAATTAATGCCACATTTACATTTTAAAACACCGAAATATTGTGCCTTTTTGTTTAGTGGTTTATGTGAAAAGTTTTACTCTTAAACAGTAGTTATAGAAATTAAAAAAAGAAAAACACTACTTTAAAATCGTGACAAATCAACAAATAACCCTTTTTTATTTTTTGAAAACCAACCAACAAATAACCCAAATAAAATATTTTATATTTTTAGGCTCACCCTCATACACATTACCAAAATTTTCCTCCCTATTTAAAAAAAAAAAACACACACACACCGTTTCAGTGGGTAAGTTCTTTAATTGTGTCTTTATATATTCTCAATTTCACTTCAATTTTGCCTTTGCTCATTTTTCCTCTACGAGAAGAAACTTTGTGAAGTGAGATAGGACAAAGGATTGTCTAAACGAATAGACTATATATATATATATATATATATATATATATATATATATAATAACTTATAGTCCAAATATTTGACTTTTTGTTGACCATGTCTCGTTGCACCATGTGGCTACACAAATTAATGCCACATTTACATTTTAAAACACCGAAATATTGTCCCTTTTCGTTTAGTGATTTATGTGGAAAGTTTTACTCTTAAATGGTAGTTATAGAAATTAAAAAAGAAAAACACTTACTTTAAAATCGTGACAAATCAACAAATAAGCCTCTTTTATTTTTTGAAAAACAACCAAAAAATAACCCAAAAAAAATATTTTATATTTTTATCCTCACCCTCACACACATTCACCAAAATTTTACTTCCTATTTAAAAAAAAAAAACACACCGTTTCAGTGGGTAAGTTCTCTTTAACTGTCTCTTCATATATTCTCAACTTCACTTCAATTTTGCCTCTGCCCATTTTTCCTCTGCGAGAAGAAACTCTGTGAAGTGAGATAGGACAAAGGATTGTCTCCACTGGCCTGCCGCCGTCACACAGCGGAACCGCTGCCGGTGAAATTGTCTTCATTTGTTTTTCCCTTTCAATCCACCGTCAAGCATAGAACCTCTACCCTCTACCCCTCTCTCAAATGCAGGCCCAAGTTATTTCGCAGAAAGCTTGCAAGGGCATGACCATGGGTACCAACGTTTTCAATCTCCGACCCGGCCTCCATATCAGACCATTCTCTCTCGGTTTTTCTCAGGTTTTCCTTTATTGGTGTTTTTTATTGGCTTTACTTTTGTATGCAATTTTGTTAATCAAATGGTTTGATAAAAGCGTATGTCTTCATAGTGGGTTAGTGTAATTGTGTTTGAAATTGTAATTTTAAGATGGATTTGCTTGATTTTGATTGCTTGAATTTATTTGTTAAAAAGAATTTTCCACAATGATACTCTTTGGGGTTAGTTTTATTTAACCTAAGTGATATTTGAATTCTAGTAGAATTTCATAGTAAAGGTATTTTCTTATAAACAAATATTTTGGCATTAAATATGATTTAAGTTTGGTTGTTATGGACTGCTTAGTTTTGATTTAGGTATCTAGCCTAGATTTCGTTTTGATAAAGGTTTATGTGTTGTGGCCTATTAGAGAAGAACCAGTTATGAGGAGATGTAAGGAATATAGAGATTGTGGCTCATGTTGATCCTAGAAAGACATCTTTGGTTGATTCTATTTTAAACAAGCAAAGGTAATAATTCCTTAATGATTTTCCTCAGCATAATTTGCCACATTGATTGGTTATACTGAAATTTTTCTAAGAAAATTGATTTCCATCTAGACTAGAGGGTGGCGATCAATCATAGGGTTTCAAAGTATAACACAAGTGTCCAACTACAAGTTGTCGTCTCTGTTACTCTTTGTTCACTATTGTGAACCCTGTGTATTTTTTCTGCTATTCCTTTTTTAATAATATTTTCTTTCTTACCTATCCAAAAAAAAAAAAAAAGTGGTCTCTGTTACCTCCAAACTGAAAACCTAATAAAGACCCACGATACACAGGAAAATCTTACGATTCAATTGCTTTCTTCTCTACCAGATTGCTTGCTATTAGGTACGTTTCTTCTCCTCCTCCTCTTTTCTCTGAATTTATTTATTTATTTAGTTTTGTTTTACCACTGATTTCAAGATCAGGTATTAAGTTTAAGGATCTCTTGCTTCTATTTTTTTCCTTTTTGATTGATTTCACAGTCCCAAAAAACTTCCCACAAAATCCCCTAAGCAAAAGCCAAGGGCTGTCTTTTTCAAGTGGGTATGTATTTCTTATTCGAATATCAATTGTGGGAATTATTGTTGGTTGAAGATTGGTAATAAGCATTGGTTTCTAGGATCATTTATGAGAAACCCAAATAGATTTTTTGTTGTGTTTTGTTTGATTTGTGTTGAGTTAAGGAATTGTTTTAGTTTCTCTATTAATCCTTTGGGATATCATATAAACTTCAATTTATTATTATTATTTTTTTAGCTTATGAATATTGATACAGGAAAAAACTGCCAATTAATGAGGAAAAACAAGGCAAATGTGATGTAGTAAGAAAATGTGGGTGTGGTTGTAAGAAAATGTTTGCGCTACTCTCTGCCCTCTTCTACTACACTCCAATATCTAACCCAAGTACAGTTTTTTTGTTATCTTTTTTATTACTTGATTTGTTTTAAAAAAAATTTCCAGTAGCAGTTTAGGTGGTTTGATGTTGGTTCCTTAAATATTTACTTTATGTATCAATATGTTTTTGATTTGTGAATTCCATTATTCTAAATATGTCTTAGATACTGGAAATTATGGTTCCCTTTATTTTCAACACTGGTAGATTAACCAAGTTCTATTTCTTGGTTATATCTGCTAGGTGTTCGACAAAATGCCTCTAAGAGCAGCTGGTATTACTTGGCATTTTTGCGTCTACATAACTTTAAAGCTGTACATGTGTTGGGATAATGGTATAGATGAACTGTCATAAACTATCTGATGATTTCCCTCTAAGTTTTGTATTTATAGTTAATATTTTAGACACGTTGTTACATTCTGCTTTATGCAGATTGGGGGGAATGTGCTGACTTGGGTTTGAATACTGGAAAGTTAATTGTTTGGACTATTTGATGTGCTTATTCCCACTCCTTTTAATTTGTGTTAGGATTGTTCATTTTTGGTTTTATGCTACATTCTAATGCTGAAATTTTCTTTATAAATCGGTATAAATCATGTCAGATGTCAAAACTCGTGTAAATTAGTCCTCAAACCTCAGTTGGTTGCAGCTTAACTGTAATGAGGAGGTGGCAAGTTAGTTGGTTTACATGGTTTTTCTGCAATTGATAGATCATGACCCAATTTGCATATAAGCATGTTACAATGGAGTTAGGATTTCACCTGAGGCAGTTCAGTTTTATTAATATAGCACTTCATTGCAACATATTTGGATCTAGAAAAATGCAAGGGTGTTTAGTGGCAAAGTATTATAAGAGGAGGTTATGTTGTGTTTGTTCAATTGTAACATGTTTAGTTTGTCATGGGCGTAATTTTTGGGTGGATTCATGTTATAGTCATTTTAATACTATTTTATCAAAAAGTTGTTCTCTTTCCAAGTTTTTGTTTTCTTTTCATATTAAGTCACGCTTTCTCTTTATAATGTTAGGTATAAAGAAAAAGGCAAGTTAAATTCTACTACAAGTCTCTAATATGCCAATAGACCTTCGCATCGCTATGCTTTTTGTTGTTGCTCTTTGGAATCATCATTTAACTTTTCCTTGTTGTAAAAATTACATTACATCATACAAAAATACAATTCATCTGTAAATCAGTTTTTGTAATATAAATTTTAGGTTATTTATGATGGATAAGATTTAAAACTGTAGCGGTCATTGATCTGGGCATAGAACAGAGCCTTGAAGTTGAGTTTTAATTATATGTCTTCAATTAGGTTTTCTATCAATTTATGGATTTCAATTCTTAACCCTTTTTCTTCTCTATTATTATTATTATTATTTTTTTTTTTTTTTGTTGAAGTCAAGGAAACACTTATAGAAAATCCAATTCTACAGGTTTTGTAAGAAAATATTGTGGATATGGAAGGGTTTCGTAGTGGAGATAGTATCGATTTAATGTTTATTTTTGTTTGTGTGTTTTTGAAAGGCCTAAGAGTCGGCCTGGTGATTAATTTATTTGGATGAAAAATTAATTTATATTGATGTAGATTGTGGTTTCAGAATTTTCAGTGATATATATGGGTTGTTTGTTGCAGATAGTTTTGTTTATGGGGTTCAATAAAAATTTTAGGCACAGTTGATTTGATGCTAAATAGTTACGTTTTTGAAAATCTTTAGATTTTTGTTGTTATTGTGATTGACTTTTTTTTTTTTTTCTTCTTTTGGTTGATTTTGATTACTATCTTGATTTAATTGATGAAGTCTTGAAACACATATTTTACTTAGTGAGGTGTTATACTGATAGCATATATTATTGATAGAGCATTGGAGCTTGCAGCATGATCTAGAGATAGTAAAGGTCAATGGGTGGGGTAACTGCCAATACTCCCACTTGGACCTTTAAGGGAGCCTTTGAGTTGACTGCACTGAAACGGGCAGATGTTGCTGTCAGCGATAATGCAGATCTGGTATGCAACATGACTGACCTTTTTCAGTTTCCCTTTTTAAGTAATTTTGCTCCAATGGACATTGCTCATTTTGATCAGCATGTATTTAGCTACTTGAATTCTGTCAGATGCAAACTTACATTTAAAACATAATTGGTATGCTGTTGAAATAATTAAGGTTAAAGTTTAATCTTGGGTTTGAGACAGTGTCATATCTATGCAGATAATCTTTTACTCTAATTTTTCCCCCTAATAATAAAGCAACATTTTTGTAGTTTTGCATGTGTAAATTTTAGGTTATTTATGATGGATAAGATTTAAAATTGTAGTGGTCATTGATCTGAGCATTTGTTTGATATGAGTAGGAGGTTTAAAGTTTTAGAACTTTTACCCTGGCCTTTTCATAATTTTGCTTGGAGTCAAAGTGGTATGCGGTTACTTTTGAGAATATTATTTCCTTAGGAATTTCTAGATATTGTTGTGAAAGCAATTTTAGTAGTTGTGTCTCTATTTAATACTGCTTTTATTTGCTTATATCCCACTTTGAACACCATTTTTTTTTTAATTATTAGTTTATTGCATACCTTGTGTTGGTTTTAAAACTAACGCTTGACGATTAGTTTTATGTCATTAGTGTGTTGCCTAGGATTTTGATGATAGATGAGTTTATTTCTACTAACAGTTTCTAATGGATAGCAGAGTATGCTTGGATTAGCAACCTATATACTTCTCTTTATATTGTTGTGATTGGTGACATTAAGTAACAACCATATCTTAACATCAATTATATACTATTTTGTTCTACCAAATAAAATTACTAATTTGAGTTGTCTTTCTTTGTCATAGGGGTTAGTTAATCTATTGATTGGCTTTCATTATGTCACTATTGAAACCAAACTAAAGGTCATATATTTTTTCTGGTATTTTTTTTTTAATTTAAAAATTTGTGCATCAAATATTATTAAAGTAGTATAAATTTTCTTTAACAAATATGATCTAGGTTTGGGTATTTTCTTGGGATAGATTATGATTTAGGCATTTGGATTAGATAAAGGTATAAAGGTTAGATTTGGTTATGTTTTAGATATTTATTTGTGTTAGATTTTCTTTGGTTCACTAAACCATGTGACTAGCTTCAAAATTGTACATACCGTGTGTAATGCAATTGAGAAGGATACATATTAAGTCAACTTTACATACATACTATCTTAGAGTTTATTTCTTCTCTTAGTATTGCTATTTAAGTTTTTTCCTATTCGTTGTTTGCTGGTTGTTTTGTCCATTGCTTTTCCTTGTGTTCACCATCATGAACACCTTGTAATGGTTTTCATCTGTTTTTGAGTTTGTTTTAATAATATTCTTATTACCTATCAAAAAAAAATAGTAGGTATGGAAATAAACATTACCTTTATGAACTGTAAGTGCAATAGAGATATTTACCATTGCAATAAACATTACCATTATTTGTGTTGCTTTTGATTCCATTTGGAATTCATTGATTTTTTGTAGATAAGTCATAAGTGTACGGCATACGGCCACAAGCCCATTTATCTTGGGCCCAGGCCAAAATAGGACCATAAATATTGTTAGGCCAAGGCCTAGTGTCATGACCGGCTCACTATTCATAAGCTCGGCACGGGAATGCCACCCACGTGTGGAATGGTCGGTAGGTATACATGTGATGGGTAGAAATGCCTCGGCAGCTCGAGAGTGCCATAGGGGATCGTGTTGCCGAGCAATCTTTTGGAGGCTGGCGCTAGTTCCAACTCCCTTGACACCATTCCCAATTAAGCATATTCTTTGTCAGGAATAATCAATTTGGGCCCCACCCACACGAGCGGAATCAAAGGTAATCATAAATCTCCCACTAACCTTAAGCTATAAATAAGAGAAAGCAAGGAGGTAATGGGGTTGGATACTTGGGGGAAGGAGAGGAGAGAGAGAAAACACTTATGTAGCTTAAGAGAGTTTAAGGAGGGAAAGAGGGAAGCTAGGCTGTGTGAGGCAGTTCTTTCTTAAAGCTTGGCCGGGAGCTACCCAAAGTAGGAAACCCATTTCCCATTATAAAAGTAAATTGTGTGCCCAACCCTAGGTCCGGCCTAATAAGGAAAGTTGGGTACGTACAATTGGCGCCGTCTATGGTAATCTCCTACGTAGCTGTAGTTCTGCCAAGGTTCAAGCGAGGAAGATGTCTGAGAGACACTTAGCGAGTTACGCTGTTAGTGGCTCTAGAGGGTCTTCTCGGGGATCCAATTGGTGAGAAAGGAGGCATAAGAGAGATGAAGACTGAAGATACGAACGGGAAGGAGAACATTTTGGTCCAGGGGAGGGATCGTCCCAAACGTACTGATCAATTTTGGGTGCTTCCAAACACGAGCATCATGATAGGAGGGATCAAGAAGTGGTACAAATTGAAAATATTGTTATCTTCCTTCAGCAGTTTGTATACAGTTATATTTTTACTTCATTTTATTCATTTTCAAATAAATGTACTTTCAAATAAAATAATTATATTTAAATTTTATTTACTAATCTCGTGCATAGCACGGGTTAGCGATTAGTATATATATATATATAATTGAAACCTCTAGAACTTTCACAAATTTTCACGACACCACAATATTTAAATAAAATTATCATTTTATTTAAATAAAATTATTTTTGTTTAATCCAAACTTGACAAGGAGTGAAACTCTATCTCTCTAACAAGTCCAACTTAAAATCAAACTCATCATTATTATTTTTGTTTAATTTGAAGCCTTTGAAACTCTCACAATTTTTCACATTAGCACAATATTTAAATAAAATTATCATTTTATTTAAATAAAATTATTTTTGTTTAGTTCAAACTTAACAAAAAGTGAGACTCTATCTCTTTAACAAATCCAACTTAAACTCAAACTCATCATTATCATTTTTTTAAACAAATTTTTTTTTTGTTTAATCCAAACTTGATAAGGAGTGAAACTTTATCTCTCTAACAAGTCCAACTTATTCTCAAACTCAAATGTTGATAACTTATCTCCAAATTTGTGAGGCTAATCATGAACACTATAAATGCAATGCAAACGCCAATATTTTTTTTTTAAAAACCGAGTAGAGGTATGAGATCATCTTATGTTATTTTCTTCTCTTCTACTTTGTTTAAATTTTTTATTTTATTTTATGGTTTTTCATGTTTTTCTTAAAAAGTAATTTTTGTATATGAACTATCAAACTCTCTTTAGCCTTTTTTTACAAGATAAAAAAGCTTCCAATAATTGAAATTATTCGTTTGAATGTAACTCATCTTTCTTTTATATTTCTCTATTGTTTAGTCATATATATTTTGTTTTGTTTCAATAATTTCTAAGAAGTGAATCATTTAATTCTTTAATGTTTTTTGGTCTTTCAGAAGTTTTAATATTTAAATTTTTGAGTTATTTTTTTGTAGTATCTGAAATTGTCTGACAAATCTTTTGTAAGCCATTGCATGTTTAAGTAATGACTTCTTCATCAAATTGTAACACAAATTGAAGTCATACAAGAGCAAATCATGCAATGGTGTAGTTTCTTAATCAATTTAAGATTTTATAAAATTATTTTAGTTTACCTCACAAATAGGTAGGTTCCCGTGTATAGCACGGGTTAGCGACTAGTCTATATATATATAATTGAAGCCTCCGACTTTTTTGCTAAGCTCCACAATTTTTTACGTCAACATTATTTAAAAAAAAAAAAAATCCTCTCTGTCCATCTCCACTAAGAGAGAAAAACTCTATTTAAAAAAAAAATTTCACTCAAACTTTGTGTAGATTGAAGATGGTCCCAAGTTCTTAAATTTCACTCAAACTCTGTTTAGCCAGACAATAAAATTGCCGTTTTAAGTTTTAACTTCTTAAAAAAAGGTTTTTATGCCCATATCCAAATCAAAGTCTTGCCAAAATTTCCTTCTTTTTAAACAAATCTTTGATATGTGCAAATTGCAATCATAGTAGAAGTTTGTTCATACCATGAATCTCTTTTTGATGAGTACAAGGAGTCGTCTTTGAGGTTACAAATATCTTAAAATCCTTAGCAGATCAAACACTTTCAGAGCACAACTCTTTATAAAGATCTTAAAATCCTTACTACTTGACACTCTATTTTCTTCTCTTCCGCTTGAAAAATGTTCCAAAAGAGAGAACCTCCGATCCTTCAACAGAAGAACTATGTCCCGCATGACATATATTGTACTCAACATCTTGACTAGGCTACCAGTCAAATCACTCTTAAGATTTACGTACATTTGCAAATCTTTCTACTCATCAATCACTGCGCCCAATTTCATCTCTTCTCACCTTAATAATACCAATAACAACAAAGATCATGGTTATCTCATATACATGCCGTGGATTACATGTCTGAGGCAAATCTGTACGGTCACTTTCGACAGAATGTTTTTTTTTTTGGTTTTTGTTTTTGTTTATCCTTTAACCATTCTCAATTGAGTCTGGTGGAGGTGATCTTGCGACTGTCTGTTCTTCCAGGCCCCATGAGATTTTACATGACTTTCATTGGCGATGGAGTAGTACTTTACATTATATAGTATAACTACAAGTATTGCAGTAAGTTTGCTAACTTTTTGTGTGGTTCAAAGATGCTATATTCTATGTTATTTTAGATTATATAACCTTAAGCTTTACATTACGGAGACGTATGTTAGGCTGTCTCACATCAGAAGTAGCTTATTGCATTTGTTGTACAAGTTTTCAATCCCTTTTGTGTGGATAATTTTTCACAGCTGTGGAGTAAGGTCTATGCACTATATGTTGTCTTATGTTTTCTCTTATGGTGTCATGCTTCTTTGTTTATTAATTAAAGATTATGTTGGAAGCCTATATTATTTGCACCTTCAAAGTGTTTGAAAATGTTTGAACCAAATTTTTCATCAATTAGGAAGAATTGCATAAAAAAAACTTAGAAAAAGCTTTCCGTCCTTACTGAAATTGTCTCGCAATGATGACTATATTTTTTTTTGTTTTGTTTTTATAATTTGTAGGTTTTGAATCTTTTGATTTTTAATATTATTGCCTTTTGGAAGTTTGACTATCTGAATTTTTGGGTTCAATTTTTTGCAATATCTAAAAATGTTTGGCAAATTTCAATAGTTATAACTATGGATTATTCTCTTGAAGGTTATCTATCTTTCTCTTATATTTCTCTATTTGGTAGTCATATATATTTTGTTTTGTTTCAATAATTTCTAGATAGTGCCCGTGAATTTTCTGATTTTTTTTCCTTTCATAAGTTTTAATATCTGAATTTTTTAGTAATATTTAAATTTGTTAGTTAGATTTTTTGCAAGCCGTTGCTTGTTCAAGCAATGGCTTATTTATCAAATTATAACTCAAAAGGACAGGAGCAATTCATGCAATAGTATAGTTTCATAATCAATTTAAGATTTTATAAAATTATTTTAGTCTATTATAAATAGGTAGGTTCTCGTGCGTTGCACGGGTTCCAACTAGTTGTATTTTATACAGCGGGTTAATTTTAATTTTAATTAGACAATTCTATTATAATCATGATAGAATAACCGTCTTTTTTGGATTGTGCAATTGCAAACTGCAAAGCCTATTGATATGCTCCCTTATGGCTACTATGTAACTTTTTTTTTATTCATTTATTCTGAAACCGGCAAATGTTTAACTTAAAAAAACACCTAAACAACATTAGCAAATAAATTCGAACAACAATATAGTAAATTTGAACGTCTTTTTTGGAAAACCAATGAAGCTATCCACACAAAACATACACATAAGTACTTGATAGCGAATTAAGTAGCTGAAAAGTCCTATAAAAAATGTAGCTAAAAAAGTCCTATAAAAGAAAGTAGATAAAAAAGATGGTAGTGATTTCATCACAAGTTCTAGACAATACCATTTTGTGTAGTAATATAAATTATCTTCTCTCTTTTTCTATTTTTTTTTTTTTTGTTGGCAATAATTTTACATTATCTTTATATATTAAAAGAATATAGAAAGTTAGTTATTACTTTTTTAGCTTTCAATTAAGAGGATTCAGAAAGTTAGTTCTTGCTCTTTTTTTTTTTTCCCCAAAAATATCCTTAATTAACTTATTATTCCTTAAATATAAGAAATGAGGTTAAAATTGTAAATCGACAAAAATTAAAAACAACATTTAGATCCCACAAACTCCAAATCCATAAATATTCATTCAGTTTCTTCATCATTCTTTCATCCTATTTCTAACTGACACTATTTTATTTTATTTTATTTTCATACTCACTGTTTCATATACTGAATTCTTCACAATGGTTAGACATTTTCCTGTCAAAATTGGTAAGCCTTTGAACATAATTTATATAGGTCTTTCTCAATTTAATTATATTGTGTATTGTACTTTCTCAACTACATATATTGTGAATTGAAAACTCTATAACCTTTTGTGATGCGTGAAATATATTAAAGGTATTATAGAAAACTTGGTTATGAATGGAAGATTATGACATTAAACAAAAAAAGGAGCCTCATCGCACGCGCGAAGCGCATGTGACGAGGCTAGTACGTATTATATTCATACAAGAAAAAATAATAGTGTAGAGAAATCTTAAAGAAGTCAATCCTACATCAATGGAAAAAACACTAGCGCATTGCTCCATATAGTCTGGGGTTTTAGCGACCATCAATTTCAGAAATTGATACTTCATTTATAGAAGTTAACATGTCTCTATTATTGTTAGTACTTGTCGAAATAAATGCTGGTTGTTTTGGAGAAGGAAGAGGTGTGTCATTACCCAACATGAAAACAATTGTTAACATGGTTGGCCGATCTCTTGCATGTTCTTGCACGCATAAAAGCCCAATTTGAATGCATCTCAAAACTTCATTAGTAGGGTATGTCTCACCTAGTGATGCATCCACAATTTCCATGGCTTTTCCTTCTCTCCATAGGTCCCAAACCTGCAAACAACATATTCATCATATTAGGCTAAATAATATAAGTCTAATTTTGTAGCCATTTTTTACACATGTACTTACATGTTCAATCAAATATGGGGAGAGACCATCATGGTAACAAGTACCATTCTTTTTACCAGCAATTATCTCTAGTAGTAACACTCCGAAGCTATATACATCAGACTTTATTGAAAATACTCCTTGCATTGCATACTCTGGTGACATATAACCACTGTCGTAGAACAATAAAAAGGAAAACCCATTAAGCCTTACACATTATTTAAAGGAAAAAAAAAAGAGAAAAAAACAAAGATGGCCCTTTGGGCACTAACAAAGCATATAATATTAGAAGTAACACAAGATGAAAAATGACGTGAAGATATCTCATGATGATATTTTGCAATTGTAATTTGGGAAATTTGGAAGTTAACAAGGATCAAGGAGATGGTGTTAGTGTCTGTTTGGGAATAACTTATTTAGCTGAAACTGAAAACTTTTTTTTGAAAGTATTGTAGATAAAGTTAAAAGGTAACTAAAATAGTACACTAGAACTCATGAATAATATCAAAAAGTGCAATGAGATCTATGAATAATAGCAAAAATAAGTTGAATAGTAAAAAAAGCTGACTTTTTAAGCATTGCCAAATGCGCACTTAATCTGCAATCGAAGTTAAAGAGAAAAATTAGCAAGCCAATATATCTAAAAGATAATGTCCCTTCTTTCTCAAAAAGAAAAGAAAAGAAAAGATAATGTCCCTTGTTTAAGGCTAATTTGTCAATCAAGTACGTATTTAGTGGAGGAGTTATTGGTGTTAATTTGTTGTGAAATGTTGTGAACATTTTTCTTCAATTTTAGTACATTCTATGGTAATTCTTCGAGAAATCTGTGGCAAATTTGGGTCCAACGAAAATTAAAAAGACAATGTCTATCTTTAGTGGCAGCTAAAATGTTAAAAATTTGGAAAGCAACAGTTCACTTGATTTCCTTATTTCTCTTATTAGCATTTTAGTTGACTTAGGAATCTTATTTGAATTTGAATTCTTATCTAAGATTAGATTGATTTCCTTTCCATGTTTATTTTTATCATTATTATCATTCTTATACTCCAAGATTGCAGTAGGTGGACTTTTATTATAAAATGGTGTACACTCATTCGCATTAGTTCATCCAAAGTTCCTTACCTTATGCACGAATTATTGAATAAGCCATCTTCCTATCAAGGTTAAGGAGTCAACTGAGCATCTCAGCAGCGGGACCTTGGAAAAAATAGAATCTTTTATATTATACCTTTGAAAATCTCTAGATTTTCATCAAGAGTTGCTATAGCACTCTTTTATCTCCTTCTCTTGGTCTTGATCATGGCTTGACAACCCATAGATCAGAGTAGAGTCGTATATTGACTCTTGTTTCACAATTCATTCCGTTGCATCATTATGCCATAACTGTAGGCATAACTAGCCCCGTGTCAAAAAAGAATAATAAAGATATTCTTGAAATATTTTTTAGAAAGACCTACAATTTTTAATCTTCTTTAGATATGAAATGGTAGTCAAGTAATTGGATAGAAAATATAAATATATCTTTGTTTTCTAGCTCACTTACTATGTTCCAACAATGCGATTTGTATTCACTTCAATTTGGTCACCTCCAACAATTCTAGCCATGCCAAAATCTGAAATTTTTGGATTCAAAGTATTGTCGAGTAGAATATTGCTGGCCTTTAAATCTCTATGGATAATTCTTAATCTTGAGTCTTGATGAAGATATAATATCCCTCGAGCAATTCCACAAATAATCTCAAATCGCTTTCCCCAATCTAAACATAACCTTTTTGTTTCATCTGAATAAAGGGATTTGGATTAGATTGAATTCATGCTTAATTACATGCTTATATATATATATATATATAAACTATTAGGAATTGATATGTTTGTAATTGGAGGACCACTTTCTAGTGATGATGAGCAAATTTTATGCAAAAGGAGGACATACCAAAAATGAAAGAGTCTAAGCTTTTATTAGGCAAGTACATATCTCAACTATTAGGAATTGATATGTTTGTAATTGGAAGACCACTTTCTAGTGATGATGAGCGAATTTTATGTGAAAAGAGAACATACCAAAAATAAAAGAGTCTAAGCTTTTATTAGGCAAGTACTCATAGACTAACATCTTCTCTTCCCCTTGAATGCAACAACCTAAGATTCTCACGAGGTTCCTATGTTGGAGTTTAGCAATAAGTGCAACTTCATTTTTGAACTCTTCCACTCCTTGTCCTGAGTATTTTGATAGTCTTTTTACTGCTATTTCCATTTTGTTTTGCAGCAAACCCTGAAAATAAAGCCCAAATTTCATATTGTCATAGTGCATAATTGTTGTGAGAAATTCAACTTAGTGAATTATTTGGGCAAGCCCAATTTCACCTAAAAAATTCATGATCAATGAATGCCTTTAAACATTTAGGATGGAATAAATGATGCATTAACACACTTGAAATAAGATTAAGCCATTTTCGGGACTATTTTTAGGAGACTACCTTATAAACCGAGCCAAAACCACCTTTGCCAAGCTCGTTAGCAGCAGAGAAGTTATCTGTGGCTGCAATGATGGTCCTCAGGTCAAATACTGGAAAACTTGAATTTCTTTTAGATCCATCGAATTCTCTTCTACTTGGAAAGTCTTCGAAGTTACTGGAGTCAGAGCTTTGCCTCTTCCCTGTCATAAAACAAGTAACAAATGAAGTTAACATATTTGTCCACTAATGAATTCCCCCGCAAAAGCCTCTTTTAACTAAACTGAGAAAATACACTAAGGTATTGTTCGATTGGCAAGAATTTTGATTCTTGAGTTTAAACTTTTGTTATGCTTGGATTTTTTATAAAGGAAATATTTAGGACCTACACCCCTTACCTTCTGGTAGTTCTTCTCCCTTCTTTACTCACACTCCCTCTCTCTTTGTTTCCTTTCTTTTTCCCAGTTTTTTCCAACCAACCTCTACTTGTCTGCCTTCCCTCTCCTTATATAGTCTCTCCTTAGTGGGGTTCTAATCATTATTTTTTCACTAATTTTCATGCATTTTCACTTTCACCAGAATCCCAAAAAATTATCATGCCTTCTAAGGATTCTCTTGAAAAACTTGTTCCAGACGCCAAATACCGTTCGGTAGTGAGCTCCCCAAAGGCACGAACAACTCTCGGCAACTGACTTTAGTTTAATCATTTCTTCATCGATTTCCCACCACCTCATTAGTCAGTAGTGGGTTGAACACTATGGGATTCCATCGAACGATAATTTCTAAGTCCTAATACACGTATCGTTAGGTTGGGCTCACTCCAACCGGGTTTAAGGTCTACTTCCATCTTATGGGCTAACTTTGGCTACTCAGGCCGATCTTGAGTCTTAGTTAAGTGGGCTAGTACTGATTCTCTAGTCACCCCCCATAATAGCCTCCCACGATCCTATTTTCATGAAGAGGGGATAGGATTGGGGATTCTTGCCTCGGCGCTCGGCTAAGCTTTTCAAAAAAGACGGTTGTACCTCAGGAAGAAAAAATGTCACTCTATTAATACAACGGACATGACAACTTGCTCTTTATGAATGCGTGGCAGCATCTGGTACATCGAACGGTCGAGATGATTTGACGCTTCGATTACTGAGGCACGCTTGAGTAGAAACAACGGTAAGTATTGATTAGTTGTTTGTAGTTACATTAAATGACCTTTTTCCCTACAAATACTGTCATCCTTCTCGTTTATAACTTTCTTTAGTTTCTTTCAAATTCAGAATCCTTCTTATTCTTTATTCCCAAGCCCTTAAATCTCTCCTGAGACCACCCCTATCATTAGACATGGCAAAACGGGCGGGTCGGGTCGGGTTCGGGTCGGGTCAATCGGGTTGCGGGTCAAAACGGGTCACGGGTCAAAACGGGTCATTTTTAAACGGGTCAAACGGGTTGCGGGTCAAACGGGTCGCGGGTCAAACGGGTCGCGGGACGGGTCGAGTTGACCCGTATTTTTCAAACAAGTTTTTTTTTTTTTTTTTTTTGGAAATAGATGCAATTTGTCAATTGTTTCAAAGTTCCTTAACTGTGATTAAATTTTCATTGGTGATACTATTACCACTTACCAATTACCACTAAACACTTGATACCTAAATTTGGTGCAACTCTTATTTCAGCTTTCTAGAAGCTAATCTTGGTATAATTTTTGATATGTTTAAAGTAGGAAGAGAAAATGAAGGTGGCAAGTAAAGAATGACAAACTATAATGGAGTACATAACATATTAAGTGAAGAAGAATAAGTAAATATCTTATAAGAATTACACCTCAATCTCAATCTACTCAACGTTGGTAGACGTGGAAAAACGGTCGGGTCGGGTTCGGGTCGGTTCAATCGGGTCGCGGGTCAAAACGGGTCACGGGTCAAAACGGGTAATTTTTAAACGGGTCAAACGGGTTACGGGTCAAACGGGTTGCAGGTCAAACGGGTCGGGTCAAACGGGTCTGACCCGTTTTGCCATGTCTACCTATCATCAAGAAGTTACTCAGTAAGTCTTCTTTCTCCTGTTTCTTTCATTCTTGTTCTTCCATAGTTATCTTAATAGGAAAAGATGGGTTTTTTGTACCTTTTAAACACAAATGCAAACATAGAATCCTTCAAGACTAGGTTTAATATCCCTCGTGATGTGAATATATCATACTATCACGGGGGAGATATAAAAGACCAAAGATTTCCTCATGTGGTCTTTTTTCCTTTCATGTCAATACTAGAGGGTGGGGTTAGATTTCTAGTGGATCCCCTTTTACTTAGAACTCTCTGTTTTTATAGGCTTAGCCCCGACCAATGTCTACCCAACTTTTATAGGGTAGTAAACTGTGTGGGGTGTCTTAATTGACTGTACGGCCTAAACCTTACATATCATGACATTAACTTCCTGTATGCTATTCGGAGAAGCCTAAGGAATGGGCATTACCTTCAAATCCAAAATACCATGGTTAGGTTGATATCTTGTCTCCCCGACTCCAATAGGAACTCCGCGGGGGAGTTCATGAGAGTGACTGGGAACTGGCTCAACGGAAAACTCACTTGTCCGACCTCTCCCCGCTAGATAGGTTAGTACCCTCTTTTCCGATTCTTTAGTATGACCCTGCAGTGTGCATTTTTACTTTAAGTTTTCTTTTATTTTTATTTTTTTTGTGTTCGTACATTTGATCTGTTACTATTGCCATATATATTTTTGTTAACTTTATTCGTCGTTTCTCATTGTAGACTCCAAAAGGTTCTAACCTGACTTGAGTGTTGTATGAGCTCGGGAGTTGAACTTTGTCTTGCGCTCAGAAATTTTTGTGCACTATGATGGGCAACTGAGAGCCTCTCACTTGATTCTCAGTTGCGTGCCTTTGTACACTAGCTACCAAGACTCTTTAGGAGCTTTAAAAGTCGGAAGCCCCCTTTTGTCCTATCTTGACGTTTGGTTGCTGGAATTTTTGCCGCATGGGCTTACTAGTGGTGAAGCTAGACACCAAGGGCCCAGAATAGTCCAGGAAAGCTCACTTGTATTGGTTCATGACGATTCGGGTGACACAGTTTTTCACGGTCATGTGATGCATATTCGGGTTGAAGCCTTTACTGCAGACGCTCTAGTTCCCACTAATCTGATCATAGGGATGGTTCAACGGCGGCACAATATGGCTTTCGAACATTAGTTCCCAAGAGCAGAGCCAATCGGGGGACATGTTGCCCCTCAACCGACTCCTTAGCAAGCCAACCCCCCCCTGCGCCACGTCAATGTAGGAAGAGGAAGAGGGTAGCCAACGACCTTACTATTGAGTCTTGTACCTTTCCTACCGACCATCCCCCCACTACTGCTATGGGTGCTGCAGTGACTCCATAGTCTGAGGAAACCCCCCAAGGGGTTAGGCCCACTAGTCAACCTACTATGATCGAATCCCATATGGTCTCCACTTCTTCAACCTACACTTCTGGATGGGAGTGCAACTTTCAACTGTGAGTCAAAGTTCTACCCACTGACTCCTATGTTTGGACTTGGAGGAATGGCCTTGGGGGACAAGTCTCTAATAGCCTTGGTAAGGCTTTACTGTTGCCTGCCAACCTCGACCATTACGCGTATTGTCGAGGCAAAGATATCTTCCTGAAGCTGAAGTGGCACACTATAGCCGTGAGTATACCTACTCCCAATTGATATCTTATTATTATTATTATATCTTCACATTCTCCAATTTTATAAGTGTTAATACTCGGATCACACTGACTTCCCCTATCATCTCTATTATCGTCCTAGGCTGCCCAATTGACCCATGTTGTGGAGGGTCGGTTAAAGGGCATGATGGAGGAAGCCGACAAGGAGAAGGCTCTGAAGCAAGTTGCCGAGGCTAGCTTGAATGAGAAAACCCTAGAGCTGAACGTGGCAAAGCGACGGGCAACCACTGCAGAAAGGGCTCGGGAGCTGGCTGAGCAGAAGGCTGAGGACTTGCAGGGGAAGCTCGGCGAGGCCGAAGTCAAACTTGCCAAAGTTTCGAGCATTGTCTCTGCTCGTGACAAAGAACTTGCCAACTTAAAAGAGACAATGAAGAATTGTGAGCAAGTCTTTTATAACATGGGATTCAAGGATGCTGAAAACTTGGCGGGGGTAGTCGTCTTTCAGGCTCGGAAATTCGGGTTTGCGGAAGGTTGGATGGCAGTGGTGAACGCGATTAGTCTCCCTGACACCTCCCCTTTTAGAGATGCCATCAAATTCCCTTGCCCAATGACCCACCCATAGAAGTCCAAGCCGATGATTAATTCGAGGACGCTGATGAAGAAGAGGGGGGGGGGGGGGGGGGATAGCCCCAACATGAGGGAGTTGTCCCAACAAATTGATTCTCACGTGGTGGTGATTGATGAGGAGAACTCGGCAACTGCCACTCCCACCGAGACGCAAGGCGCTCCCCAATCAACCCTTGGTTCAGTCCCTTCAGTTGCTTATGAAGTTCCCACAACCACCTGACTTGTTGAACCATTTTGTACTTATTATTTCTTATTTCTTTTAGGGCTAGTCAAACTTTTTGTATCTAGTCAAGTGATATTTTATTCGGGTATTAAACTTTATTTAGTTTATTTAATATTGAATGTTTGAATTTCTTTAGTTAAATTGTTTGCTTATTGCTCCATTTTATTTCCATATAACATTCAATCTGCTCTTCACACTGTTGTAATGCTCCAATTAGAGCGTGATTGCATGGCCGAACCCCTTTCATACATATGATTTATTATTTTTAAGTGGAGTCATAATATCACACTTCAAAAAATCCCAAGTGTGAATGATTGGTAACACATATGCAACATTTTTCCGTTCCATGCCCGATAGGTTGATTTATTATAGTCCCTTGGACTATAGGTTCAAACAATGAGCTATTTCAACTGAGGCCCTCCTTATTAAGATAGTCTTTGTTTCTAGGGAAAAGTTTGTTAATTTTCTTTTTACTAGTCGGTGAATAGGTTCAGATCAAGGCAGGGTTCTTATCCTCAGAATATTTTGTTAAGGTTTTCACCTGGTCGGTGATCGGAATCAGACTGAGGCCAAGTTTCAGTCCTTAGGAAAATTCTTTAAGATTTCCACCTGGTCGGTGACCGGAGTCAGGCCGAGGCCAGGTTTTTGTCCTTAGGAGAATTTATTAAGGTTTCCATCTGGTCGGTGATCGGAGTCAGGCTAAGGCCAGTTTTCTGTCCTTAGGAGAATATACTAAGGTTTCCACCTAGTCGGTGACTAGAGTCAAGCTGAGGCCAGGTTTTGGTCCTTAGGAGAATCTATTAGGGTTTCCACTTGGTCGGTGACCAGAGTCAGGCCGAGGCCAGGTTTCTATCCTTAGAAAAATTCATTAAACTGTTTAACAACTCAAAATGTAATAACTGACTTCTTTCCACATTCTCTATTCAAGCTCATTTACAACCTCAAACATATCTTACAACTTCCTTTCTACACTTACAGGTAATACTTTTTCAGATTACAAATGTTCCATGGTCGGGGTAAAGGTCTTTCTTCCATATCTTCCAAGTAATAAGTCCCTGTTCTAGCTATGGCCGTCACTCGGTAGGGCCCTTCCCAATTCGGGGTGAGCTTCCTTGCACTCTGATCTTTCATATTCCCCACCGCTTTCCACAAAACAAGGTCTCCTACTACAAATTCCCTGGGCTTTACATTCCTATTATACCCTCGGATCAACTTCTGCTGATAATCAGCAAGCCGGACGGATACCATGTCTCGTCTTTCCTCCAAGGAGTCTAAATTCCCGACCATTCAAGTGTCATTATCGCTTTGTGAGAAGTCTGCAACTCTTATGCTTGACAAGCTGATCTCAATTGGTATTACCTCCTTTTCTTCGTACGTCATGGAGAAAGGGAATCTCACCCGTCGACCTCCTCGATGTGGTTTAGAAGGCCCACAAAACGTTCGGCAATTCCCCGGCCTAATTTCCTTTCGCCCCTTCCAGCCTTTTCTTCAAACCATTCACTATTGTCTTATTCGTTGCTTCTGCCTGTCCATTGCTCTGGGGATAAGCTGGTGATGAATACCTGTTAATTATTCCTAGATTACTACAGTATTCCTGAAAGGCTTTACTATCAAATTGCAGTCCATTATCCAAAATTAGCACTTGGGGTTCCCCGAACCTTGTGATGATGTTCTTCCACACAAATTTCTTCACATCCACATCCCAAAATCGCAGTGTATGGTGAAAAGGCATTAACCACTATGAAATTTACCTCAACTTCCTTTCCCTCGGTTACTATCGAGAGTTTTATCTGCCCCTTGAGCATTACTACTTTCCCATCAAATCCCACTAGTGGTGTGTCATACTTACTCAAATCCTTTGGGGTACATGATCTTAGCCCCACTCCCTCGATCTATCATGACTCTTTTCACTAAGAATCCACCAATCCGCGAAGTCACCACCAAGGCATCATCATGCAGCTGGGTCTTTCCTTCCAAATTTATTTCACCAAAAATGATTGGGACCGAAGTCCTCCTAAGCTTCTTCTCAGGTCGGTTTGTGGCCTCTGCCTCAGGTGGGGTCACTAGACTCAATATGCCCCTCTGACGGCTCACACTTACTCCAATGGAAGTTGCATGAATGACCTCAATAATTCCTAGGGGTGGGGGAAGTATGTTGTTACTTCGGCTTCCCGAGCCCTAGCCTGCACTTATCCCTCCTTGGTCGACCAGAAATTCCTTCGAATGCCCCGCAATTACAAGCTACTCCAAGTGGTCCTTCAACACACGACACTACTCGGTAGTATGACCTTTCTCTCTATGGTAAGTACAATACAAGCTCTGATTCCTTCTAGTTGGGTTCCCACCCATCTTCCTCGGCCATCGAAAGTAAGGTTCATTCTTGATGCACTTGAGGATCTTATAGACTGAATCCTTAAACGTCACATTAACTCCCTTGGTCCACTGCGTCAAGTCCATACTCGAAGCCTTCAGCTCCTTCCTAGTTCTCTGTTGAAACCTCTTGGGATGATAATCTTTGTTGTATTGTGAAGAGGCCGGGCCTTTGCCTTTGCCTTGTAGCCTGTCGTCTTCCAATCTCTTATACTCCTCTCCTTCTCATAAGCTGGTGCATTTTCTCAAGGGGACACATGGTTAGAGAATCCTTTAGTTCCGACTCCTAAGGGAGCCCAAGCCAGAAGGTACTGGCGGCTACCTGCTCATTCTCCCCTCCTATCTCGTTATATAACTCCCAGTACCTATTTGCATAAGATTGGAGGGTCTACCCACTCCTCATCCTCATGGACAACAATGCATCGATTGGGTGAGGAACCTTGTTGCATGTTATGAATCGCGCTTCGAACGCCTGCATTAACTCCTAGAAATTTGCAAATAGAGCCTTTTCTTAAACCATTAAACCACCTCATTGTTGTTGGCCCGAGGTTGGACGGGAACACCTTGCACATCAAACCATCGTTCTGGGAATAAAGCAACATCATCTGAATGTAGTAACTTACATGCTCCACTAGATTAGTTTTTTCGTCATAAATGGTAAACGGAGGATGGGTGAAATGCCTCGGAATTTTCGTAAGCTCTATTTCGTCGAAAAAGGGTGAATGGGCAACTCTCCTCAACACTCGGCTCATGGTGTCCAACACGGCATTATGATGCCCGTGCCTATCACAATGGGGGGATTCATGACGACGCCCCATGGTTTCGTGAGATCTGTCACTCGATCGACGTGAATCGCCACCACAAGATGACTTTACCCCTGTGTAATTAGGGTCATCAAACGAGTCCTCATGGTCCTTTCTATAGCATCGACCTCTCAACTCAATCTCCAGGTCCTTAACTTGCTTTCTTTAATTCTTCAGCTCTCATTCCAAATCATTGCGATGAGTTTGCTCAAGGATATAAGACACGTTTCATTCTCCTTGCGAAAACCCCTCATTAGAATCATGTCTGGTATGATACCCTTCTTGCATGTGCTGCTGTTCCCTTCTACGCTCCCTTTCTAACCTTCTACGACTCCTTGATGAAGCCCTTGAATGATTTCCTCCAACTAAGCCTTCATCAGCATGCAGACCCTCCATATTTGGACGATATCAAGCTAGCTCGAAGCCTCTAGTTGAGTAGGATCCCTACAGATAGCGCCCATTGTGGTCTCTAAACCTATGAGAGCTGATGTCTTGGGCAAAGGATTTGGGCCCTTAATTTATTTATTAGTGGGTTTCCTAACAATCCTATGGGAACAGCTTCAAACAAAAACTAGATAGTTCAATTTGTAGTTCTTCCCCCTTCTTTACTCACACTTCCTCTCTCTCTGTTTCCTCTCTTTTTCCCAGTTTTTTCCAACTGGCTCTACTTGTCTGCGTTCCCTCTCCTTATATAGTCTCTCTTTAGTGGGGGGGTTCTTATTATTATTGTTTCACCAATTTTCATGCATTTCCACTTTTGCCAGAATCCTAAGAAACCATTATGCCTTCTGAGGATTCTCTTGAAACTTGTTCTAGACGCCAAATAACTTTTGGTAGCGAGCTCCCTAAAAGCACTAACAACTCTCGGCAACTAGCTTTAGTTTAATCAATTCTTCATCGATTTCCCACTACTTCATCTATCGGTAGTGGACTGAACACTATGGGATTCCCTCGAACGATAATTTCTAAGTCCCAATACACGTATTGTTGGGCTAGGCTCACTTTAACTGGGTTTGAGGTCCACTTCCATCTTATGGGTTGGCTTTGGCTACTAAGGGCGATCTTGGGCTTTAGTTAAGTGGGCTGGTACTGATTCTTTGGACCCAAACGCCCCATATCTATAAATTAATTTTAATTATAAATTTCATTTTAATAGAGTTGTACATTTATTTTTGATTTTTTTTCACAAAAATAATTTTTTTTAACAATTGAAATATTATATGCCAAGAAAATCAAAAAAGATAAATATATAAAGTATATAGAATTATGGATGTGGATGGTGGACAACCTCTATATATAAAGAAACAAAGAAATTAAAAGAAAATTTTTATATATTTTTTTAAAAAGTAATAGATAAGTGTGTAGTACTTTCTTCTTCTTCTTCTTCTTTTTATTTTTTATTTTTTATTTTATTTTTTTATTTTTATTTTTTTTAATACACAAGTATGTAGGACTTGGGCCCGTGATTACTTCTTCTTTTCATTTTTTATAAAACCTACACTACCTCAAGTCCCCAACCTACAGGCCCACCCAATTTGTAAATCAATCAATGACAGAATAGCCATACAATAAAGCAGGTTCCAAGTAAAGACAAAAGCCTTAAAAGACCTAATTCTTAGGTATTCTTGGAGTTCGGAGAATAATGTTTCATTCTCTCACATTTATGGTAGGATTTACTCATTAAATTCATAGTGGAGTTCACCATTAATGTAAGATGGGAGAATACTATTTCTCTGTACTCTAGAAATACCCAAATTTTTTCCCTAAAACACAATGAGAAAGTAAAGCAAGAAACAAAGGTTTTAGAGGAGTTCCAAACAGGAAGAAGCGGACTCAATTCCCCGAAGAAGAAAATCTGAAGCCCATCGAAGAAACTTTACGAAAATCACTTTCCAGTAACATACAATTTTTTTTTTGAGGTTTGAGATGAAATGTTTTGTGTTTTAATTTTTGTTTTATTTTATTAAGAGATAGATTTTTCAGCTTATATGTGTGGGAGATTAATGAGTTCTATATTCTACAGATTTTGTTTCCTGGTTTTTCTTTGATAACAGAAATTACTATACTTTTTAGTGATGGCTAATTTTTGGGGTTCTATTGGTTAAAATTTAAGAGCCTTAAGCGGTTGTCCCACTTGCCTATTGCATTTAGACACCTAGACTATATACCCATCCAAATTTTGTTTTCTTACCTTTTTAAAAAAAAAAAAAAAATTTCCAACCAAATATAGATTTATTCCTAGTAGATTATTAATTCATTATTTGTGAAATATTATGATTCCGGCGAGCAGGTTTAGCAAATTGGCTTCAACAAGCAAACTTATACAGTATGTGAGCGTTTGGATTCAGCTGAATCCGGCGTTTTCATAGCTGCGTTTTCAGATTTTTTTTTTTCCTGCGCGTGAACAATAAAATCACTATGCAGAAGACAAAAATTACTGTTTACGCACTGTTCATTACTGTTCACGCAATAAAAAATATTAAAAATGGGTCCCACGGTACTATTTACACATTTAAAAATTATTTTGCTACAGTGTTTTCAGTTTTCAGTTTCAGCAACAATAAGTTCAATCCAAACGGACCCTATATAATATATATATATAGCTTTTTTAGGTTTTTTTATTATTTATTTTTATTTTATTTTATTTTATTTTAATAATAAAAGAAATTATATGAGAATGCAGAAATCTCATGTGAGAGACCATGAGATTCGTTCATATGGCACTTTACTAGAGTAATTTCTTATTTAGCCTTTTACCTAGCTTCTTTTTCACTCTTCTCCCCAAAAAAAAAAAAAAAAAAAAAAAAAAAGAAAAAGAAAAAGAAAAGAAAAGAGGTTAAGGTCGTGTGAGTCTTATTCAATTAGTTTTGGTGAAAGATCGGCCTTCATAAAGTCGAAGCCCATTAAGCTTTTAAAAGTTAAAACATACTGATTTTTTTATGGAGACACACTAGCCTAAAGCACAGGCGCAGTAGAACATACAGAGGAAACAAGTTGTCTTTAAAAACGCTGTATGTGTTCAACAGACTTCACAATATGATCCCAAGTTGAGAAATAAAATATATTTTAATAGAAATATTTTAATATTTCAAAATATATGCATATTTCAGGGAAAAATACGTAAATATCATATTAAAATTGATATTTCGTTTAAGAGATTAAATTCTATAAGGACATGGTGTAAAACCTATGTTTTACCCCTCCAATCCTAACATGCCATATCATCTTATCACATATTTAAAAATAAACACAATCACACTCAATCAATTCTAATACCCATATATAAATCCAACCAAATTAGGAATCTATTGAGATGTTATTAGGTGAGGTAAGATGTATTGAATTTTAATAAATTTTAAGTAAAATGCTGATGTGACAATCACTTATTGGATAGTGTAAAACATATGTTTTACACCCCATCCTTATAGAATTTAATCTCTTCATTTAATGGACTATTATCATACTCTAATAACATAAACATGACATCATAAACATTCTATGATATTTTCATAAGCCAACCAAATATTAAAATGATATCATAAATATCTTATGCTAACTCCAAAGCATTAAATAAACAAAAACTATAATTAAGCAAACAAACAACTTATTATACTACATAATAAACATCAATAATATGGAATGGATTAAAATTCTTTTATATGTCCTGTGTGCGACTGCCTCCAGATTAAAAAAGCCAGCTTATATTTGCTACTATTCATGGGCTCCACTACACTTTTTGGTATTATTCATGAGTTCCACTGTACTATTTCAGTTAACTTTTATCTTTATTTATAGTACTTTCAATAAAAAGTTTTCAGCAATAAGCAGATCTCCAACAAACCCCCTATGAGTGAAAAAGTGTAATGAACATTTATGTGCAATTTTAAATTTTCTCTTTTCATGATGAATTCATTACTTCAACTAATTTCTATGACAATTATGCTATAGCCTAAATTCTTCATACCTTTGAGATTAAAAAAAAAAAAAATTTATCCCATTAATTTTGTATTACTTTAATTGAACAAAAACCTCTTCATGTTATAACGACATTGCTTCATGCTATTACTTCAACATATTTTGAATATTTTATATAATTTTTTCACATGGCAGTTTATAATCGTATAACACGCAAGGGAGTCAATCTCGTACCGGAGGCTGTACCGGTTTGACTAGTGGAACGATATATTTTGGTACTGGTCAATACCACCGTTTCAGGTTTACCTTTTATTTTTTATATTTAAATATATATATATATATATATATATATATATGTGTGTGTGTGTGTGTGTGTGTGTGTGTGTGTGGAGTCAATCTCGTACCGGAGGCTGTACCGGTTTGACTAGTGGAACGATATATTTTGGTACTGGTCAATATCACCGTTTCAGGTTTACCTTTTATTTTTTATATTTAAATATATATATATATATATATATATATGTGTGTGTGTGTGTGTGTGTGTGTGTGTGTGTGTGTGTGTGTGTGTTTGTGTGTGTATTATAATAAATATAAAAGTTTACCATAAAACATTACCTCAATTCTGAACAAATTATTCATGGTTTTAGATTTTAGCATCAATTAAAAGAAAGAAAAAAAAAAAACACAATATAAAAAATAGAAAGCTTAATTGTTCATTGCATACTAAGAAAACAAATAATACTAATAAGTTAATGCAAATAAGTTACCATTTTGTCCTTACAAAAATTCAAAAATTACAAAAAAAAAAAGCTTTTTTCTGTACTGGCCAGTATAAGGTATTGCCTAAAATAGCCAGTATGGCTGGTATGTCTGGTATTTAAACCGGTACGAAATGTTGACGTTTTGATATCGGTATACGTACCGGTATGGTACATATCGGCCGATACGACTGGTACCGGTATGGTATCAACTACACTGATCACACAGACCCTTTTCTAGTCTATAATAAGTGTAGTATCACTCTTATAATTCACATGCACATGTTGATTTATTAACCAATAGCACATACCTTTTCTTTTCCTCTTTATTAAACAATGCGCACGGAGGAAAATTAGTAATGAAGTAACAACCAGAGCCAGTATCATAATTGCCTGCCTCCTCTTGTTGGCAAAGAATCCCTTGAAATGATCTGGAAACAGCAAGAAAATTTCTCCATTTATGCAACAAGAGTGGTGCACAATTTTTGAAAACTATTTTTACAATTAAGATGATAAATTGTAATTATAATAACATCACCTTTAAATAGGCATACTCCCAATATTATTTTTATCATGCATCAATTATGAAATCACATATTAAAAAAAATAAGAGTGATATTGTTGTGTGCATGTATGGTAAAAAAAAAAATTGCCTCAAATAATTTGTCTCAGTAAATTGTCAAGTACCTAACTCAAATGCATCAACACGTACATACAAATTTTGGCCCCCATCCAACACTCTTGTATCCATCAATTCACCATACCATCTCATGCAACCAACCACCTCTTTCACATCTACTCCTCCATACGCCGTGCAAGAACAATTCTCCAAGCATTTTTGCTCACACTCCTTCAAACTCAGCTTCTCATCGACTCGTGCAAATGAACTGTCCGGAAGCTTTACATTTTCCACCTTCACAAACTCTTCACCACTCTTGCAAATGGATGCCCTCCCATGCTTCTTCACACACCCACTTGTCGCATTTCTTGCAGACCATTCACTTGGTGATCTTGGTTCAAACCCAGGTAGACAAGTGCATTCAAATTTAGTACCATTTTGAACTTGACACTTACCAAATGCACCACACCTCCCATAATTGTCACACCGGTCCAATGGAACTGTCCCAAGAATGTCCCATTCTTGATCTGAAATTTCACTCACAAAGCGCTGAATTGATCCAGATCCATTCACCACTAATCTTGACAATAATGACACGTCTGGGTAACGTAAACCCCAAATTGTAGAAGTCTCATACTGGTTGTTAAATAAATTGAAATTCATGACCGAATCATTACTTGACGATGTTGGTATTCCACTCCATCCAATACCATTCCAATGACCAGAACGCCACCACAAAATATTACCTTTATACAAAAACAACTCTGGGGAGGAGCTATTGGTATTGAGAATGAAGGAGCAATTGCCAATTCCTGGATCATCTTTGGACTTCCAAGATGTTAGAATTCGATTTAGACCGTTCATTCGATCTAACCCAAGTTTCATGCCTGGAAGAAATGTATCAGTTGGATTGTCAAAGCTTTCCCATAGCACCTCACTTGTTTCATTAATCAACAACATTAGATTTCCTGAATGAATGAGCCGAGCAAGAGTAGTATTGTTGTTTGATTTTGTGACAATATTTGTGGACCAAATGGGTTGTTTTTGGTCCTCGCCATAGAGCACTAGGTTTCCATGAAGATTAATTGAGAAAACCCCGGAATTATCATTGATAGGATTGTCTCTGTTTGCAACCCATACCACGGGTTGTTCAGGAGCTTTATAAAACCAAATGCCAACATAGCGGTTGGTGGACTCTCCGGGACTAAAGAAACCAAGTGCAAAGGTTTCTCCGTTAGAGACTAAAAGGTCACCATCTCTGATGGGATTGCTGATGGTTAAGATGTCTTGTAAAGTGTCAAACTGGGGAATAAGGAATACAAGCAATGTGTGTAGAAGGAGAAACCCCTTCGTAAAGTACATGATCATGACGAGTAAGATTGTGCGTATGTCTTTTTGCTTACTAGAAAAAGAGGCTGCGTAGATAAGGTTGAAGTCCTGGTATTTGATGCGTGAAAGTTGGGAAATGGGTAATGGGTGAAGGGAGGTTGGGAGGTCCGAGTTGATGTGGAACACTTCTGAACCTACGGAACTGAAGAGTAGATGTGGCCAGGTGTGGGATTTGCGAACAGACTGATGAGTCAATGATACATGCACTTTGGAGTTGCCCTTTGTCTAGGAATGTTTGGGTCCTGGTGAACGGAAAATTTCAGAAATGGCTATTGGAGGACAGGAATTTTTTTGTCCTGTTTCAGCGGGTGTCAATTGAATGCTAGTAATTAACACGAGCTCGATTTAAGGGCAATCATAAGCTGGGCAATTTGGCATGCTAGGAATAAATAGATAGGTAGCGGGTTTTAACTTTTAAGCGGGAAAAAGAGAAGTAAAAGAAAGGGAAGGAAGCGAAGGCAAAGGAAGTTGCAGCAAGGCAATCCCTCTCTCTGCTATTTATAGTGAACAAAGTTTCTCTTCAAACTAGTTTGGAGAAAAACTTTTCAAACTTCTCATTTAACTCTTTTTTTGGGTATGAATTTTGAAAATCTAACAATTGAATTTCATGTTATTTATGTTCTTTACATGCATATCAAATTTCGTTCAAATCGGATATTAGTTACTGTTCGATTAATAAACTAATTTTTTATACACAATTTTAGATTACAAAAATTTGAAATTTTAACATTTGTTTGATGATATAGCAATTGATCTTTGATATTGTTGATATTTTGCAAGCATGAAGTATAAATAAGAAAATGCAATCCATTGGTTAGATTTTCAAAATTCATACTCAATATAAAGATATAGAGAAGTTTGAAGAAACTTTGTCCATTTATAGTCCTTTATATTATATCAAATTGGGAATTCCAACTATAAGAGCCCCACCCCACCTGCCTTGCCAAACAAATCTCTTTTCAAATTTCAACCCACACTGTTTAGTCTTTTTCTATCATTTACTTGCTTTTTATAGATTTACAATTACCTTTTGATATCGAGAGAGAAATGCTGTGATTATAATTTGGAGAAAAATGGTGAGTACATGTGAATTCACACCTCTACCTACTCAAAACTCACTATACAGTGAATTGTGGCAAAAGTAATACAAAAGTTATGATCTTAGCGTTTTTTATATTGAAACTCCCTACCCTCGTTAGTCAATCCATTAATTTAGCTTACTTAAGAAACTTTTGTTTTTCTATTCCCATTTTTCATGAGTCTCACAGCAGTCAATTATTATAAGGGTGGTTTGTTACGAATAGTGTAACCGATTTTACCCATTATTAAAATCTATCCTCAACAAATTTCCCTAATTTCCCTACCTTTCTCTTAAGACGTAATGAATGTGGCTTGACCTATACAAGTAGGGGTGTGCATGGGCCGGGTTGGGTCGGGTTTAGGGGATTTTTTGACCTAACCCACCATGGTGGGTAAAAAAAAATTCAATCCAACCCAACTCATCACATAAGTCCAACCTAACCCAACCCAATCAACCCACATAGGTCGGGTTGGGTTGGGTCGAGTTGAATGCATGGTTGAACAAATTATTATTATTATTATTATTATTAAATTGAGTAGAAAAAAATATAAATATAAATATATTAAAAAAACCCAAAGATTAGTATCAATGTAACTTTTTAAAGGCAAACAACACTAATGACTAAACAACAATAATAATTTACTAGGGTTTGTGTGAACTAATTGACTTTTATATAGAATAATAAGAGCTAGTTATTTTAAAAATTTTATTAATTATATAATATATTTTAAATATATATATATATTAAATATATGGATGGGTTAGGTTGGGTTTGGCGGGTTTGGAATTTTATGACTCAAACCCAACCTGACTTGCTATAAAAAAAAATTTTGTAACCCAACCCAACCCACCAAGCCTTAAAAACCGACCCAACCCGGCAGGTTGGGTTGGCTTGGGTTGGTTTTGGCGGGTTGACTGCACACCCCTATATACAAGTGTCACTTAAGTGTTCATTTGAAAACAACTTATATTTTTTACTAAATTTTTTTTGCGTAAAGTACTGTAGAAAATGGTGAGTACATGTAAATTCACACTTCTACTACTTAAAACTTACCCTACTATGAATTGTGACAAAAGTAGTATAAAAGTTTTAATCTTAGCATATTTTATATTGAAACTCTCTACCCTCATTAGTCAATCCATTAATTTAGCTTACTTAAGAAACTTTCGTTTTTCTATTACCATTTTTCATAGGTCTCACAGTAGTCAATTATTACAAGGGTGGTTTGTTACGAGTAGTGTGAGTAATAGATTTTACCCATTATTAAAATCTATCCTCAACAAATTTCTCTACCTTGCTCTTTAGATGTAATGAATGTGGCTTTACCACTTAAGTGTCCGTTTGAAAACAATTTATATTTTTTATTAAAAATTTTTTTTGCTTAAAGTACTGTAGATAACAGTTAAATAAAATAAGCTAATTTTTTAATGAAAATATTCTAGCAAAAAAAAAAAAAAAAAGAATTGGAGTGGAACCACAATAAACAAAGAGGAATGCTACAGCCACAAACTATTTTACAACATTTTTATAAACTGTTGATGTGACCAATTTCTTACTAGTTTTTATCTAAACCTATTATCAACATTATTTTTCATTTACTAATAACTCACCACATCAGTAGTTTATAAAATTTTCTGTAAAAAAATTTGTATTTCTAACATTATTGATAAACAGAAAAACAGACCAGCAAACAGTATCTGGGCATAGCTTTTTGACCAAAAACAATACATGGTCATGTAAAGAAATAAGCTATCGGAAAATAAGAGGCTGTTTGGCACCAACTTTTTCATCACTCAATTTCCGTCACTCAATTTTCATCACTCATCACTCATAACTCATCATTCATCACTCATCACTCTAAAATACTATGTTTGTTTGGCACCATCACTCATTTCCCATCACTCAATATTTTTCACACTATTTTGTGGGCCCCATTTCTGTCACACACTGCAGCTTTTTTTTTTTTTTTTCAGAGTACCCATAAACCCGAACCCAGAAGAAAGGAAAAAAAAAAAGAAAAAAGAAAAAAGAAAGTGCAGATCATCCGAACCCAGTGAAAGAAGAAAAAAAAAAATAAAAGAGGGAAGAACACCAGGAGATTGAACCCAGGTGAAAAAAAAAAAAAAAAAAAGGAGGAAGAACAGGGGAGACGTGAACCCAGGTGAAGAAGGAAAAAAAAAGAAAAAAGAAAAGAAAAGGGAAGAACGAACCCAGGAGAAGAAAGGGGAAAGAAAAAGAAAAAAAAAAAGAAAAAAAATGGGAAGAACGAACCCAAGAGAAGAAAGGGGAAAAAAGAAAGAAAGAGGAAGAATGAACCCAAGAGAAGAAAGAAAGGAAAAAAAAAGTTGTTTTGGTCAAAAGGTGCGGCTGAGTGGGTCCCTCATGTGTGTTTAATTACAAAAATGACATTGAGTTATGAGAACTGAAAACTGAAAACAGCCAAAAGTTGTTTTCAGTTTCCATAACTCATAACTCAAAAAGTAGAGAATTGAGTATTGGAAACAGAGTATTGGTACAGGCAAACGAGTATTTTGCTATGGGTCCCACCATTTTTGAGAATTGAGTTATGAAAACTGAGAATTGAGTCATGAAAACTAGTGAACCAAACAGCCTCTAAGCTTCTTAGTTATGGGACCCACATGAAACCTGCAAACAGAAGAAAATTTAAGCAAAAATCCAGTTTTAATTGGAACCCAAATGCACACCAAGGCGGAAGAAGATCTTATGAAGCTAAAGTGACGGGTTGAGTTATTGAATCACACCAAATCTTTGATACACACTTCAATTTCGTATGATATTTTTATGGAGATAGAAGAGAAATGTTTTTCTATACATCCCCATTTTCTTTGTGTTTACTGCGGTGTTTAGTGGCTAAGAAAGTGAAATATAAGAATATAAGATTTTTACTTTTTAATCATTTTTCTTATTCGGATTTTTTTATTCAAATGATGAGCCGCATTTTTTAATGTTTATTAAAAAAATTATTATTTTATTAACCACATAAGTTTAATTTGTCAACAATACGCATTGTTTGACACGTGAGTTGACTGTAGGGACTAACTTGACAACAAGTTAAAAATAACATGGACCAAGTTCAATGCTAAGAAAAAGTATGAACCAAATTGAAAGTAATCCTAAAATATAAGAACCAAAATAGTATTAATCACATACAAGAACACAGAGATTCACATGGAAAAATATTTCTCCTTGAATTGAAAAACCATAGGACCAATTTTGAATCATTCCACAATTATAAAATCAATTACAATAGCCCTTCTTAATTTATGCCTAACTTGAGACCCACCCCAAATACAATTGTGGGGGGTGAAAAGCCCAACCCAACGTATTGGGCCCAAGGCCCTATTTGAAAACCACTGTTCGTCCGAAGAGATGAAAACATTCAATCAGAGGCCCATATAAAAGGAGCATGTCTGGAGAGGAACACGTGTACGATCTGAGGAGATGTCCATATGTCCGAGGAGTCCAATATCCTCGGATCCGAAGAGGTTTGACCCGATAGGTACATGGGAGGTTCAAGTGATCTTTCTGACAAATGTGAGGAGGGAAATGAACCTCGGACACGCATGAGGGTAACAGGAACAGAGAAATATCTAGAAGACAAGCTTCAACCACCGCATTAAATGCACTGCACCTACCTTCCTGGCCGCATTTATGTGGAGAAGACCCCTGAACAGTGCATTCTCAGCTACCGCCACTCACACAAGGCTAAAGGGGGAGTATGATGGGACATGCACTCAAGTGGGCGTCTAGATGATGAACAAGTGGACGGTGAAGATGTAGGAAGGGAGTACTATATAAGATAAGGATGCCTCTGATAGTGGAGGATCGAAAATCAGAAGTAGAAAAGAGTGTACTCCATTACTGTAGCTCCAAGAATTGTAACCCAAAGTTTAGGAAATAAAAACACCTCTTCGGACGTTGCATTTACATCTGTCCGAGCACATATTAATACAAATTCATCCACAAACATTGCTGTCTAATACTGTTATTTCATTGTTAGCCTAGCTCTTTCACCCACTCTCTACAAATTTATTGTCTTGGGTTCAGTGGGCTCAAAATCCATACCTTCTTGGGCTTGGGCTGCAAAAATTGACCCTACAACAATAATATATCTTTTAAGAAATTTATGTGAACTTATATGAGATCTTCACTCATTTTGTATACAACAACTTTCAGTGGTTGTAGCACCCCAAAAGGCATCTCCCTAGAGAAAATCTTATTTTTCATTCCCTTGTATGTCTCGAAACTAAAAAAGTCTTATTGTTTTCTTTGCCCTCACCAACACTTTTTTTGTTCTTATTATGCTCACACTGTGACAATACCCTTTTCTTTTTCTTGACTTTGCAACATCAATTTAGCTTTCTAAGTCAAAATAGAAATTTAAGGCAATTTTTCCAAAATTTATATCTTGACTCAAATTTCTTCAAAAAGTCTTTTTTTTTCTTTTTTATATAGTTCCACGTTAACGTCTTTTTCTTCGAGAACAAGGTCTTTTTGACTTTGATGGCCAAGGTCTTGACTTGCAAGGGTGATAAAGTGACAGGCGGTAAAAAAAATCAAAGTATACACTTTTTTCCTTGCTCCACCATCCTAATGTATATTATCTTAACTAATCGCTAACCCGTGTTATGTACGGAAACCTACCTATTTGTGAGGTATCTTAAATTGATTAAAAAATTACACCATTGCATGATTTGCTTTTGTATGACTTCAATTTGTGTTACAATTTGCTCTTGTATGCTTGAACGTGTAATGACTTACAAAAAATTTGTCAGACAGTTTTAGATACTGCAAAAAAATAACTCAAAAATTCAGATATTAAAACTTCTGAAAGACAGAAAAATATTAAAGAATAAGATAATTCATTGCTTAGAAATTATTGAAACAAAACAAAATATATATGACTAAACAATAAAAAAATATAAGAGAAAGATGGGTTATATTGAAAAGAATAATCCATGGTTATAACTATTGAAAGGAATTAAAAGATTTAGAGCCTACAAATTATAAATAATATATGTGTGTGTGTACACAAATTTAGATGTTAAAATTTTCAAAATGCCAAAAAAGATATATAATCAAAGAATAAGTTATTGAAATAATTCAAAAAATATATGACTATTCAAAAGAGGAAAAAGAAAAAAAAAAAGTACACGAACCCATAAAATAATAAGTTTTAAATTTTAACAGGTCTAAACTTTAAAAGAACCTTATCAGCATGTGGCTCATGCTAAAAAATGTTGAGCAAGAGCCACGTTGAAATAATGAAAACCATACCTCCTCTTAATATATATAAGTTTTCTACCCAAGAAATTAACATACTTTCATATGGTGAGGTGAAGAAAAGACATATGCAATAGTAGCAACCTTAAACAAAATTTATACACATTCACTTTTATTGGTACAATCATTTGAAAACAATTCTAAAATACCCAAATGTAAGAGACACATTGACTTCTACTCAGTGATGGAAGAGTTAGAAGAGGAATAGAGATATTGAAGAAAAGGGTACAATGCGTGTGATATATATATATAAAAGGGTACAATGCGTGTGATATATATATATATATATAGAGAGAGAGAGAGAGAGAGAGAGAGAGAGAGAGAGAGAGAGAGAGGGAATTAAGATTGCGGTGGAGAATTGAATTTGAGAGATGAAAGGAATAGGATTGTTTGTGGTATTTGGTAAGAGCCGCTGATTAGGTTTTCTATGTGGTTACATATGGCACGACTGCAATTGCATGAGAACTCACGTTGGTTTATAATGCGTTTGCTTTGTAAAAGTCCTCGTTTATTGTATATAGAAAATAGGTGATACTTTCATATTTCACTTAAGAGTGGATTTTATTAATTAAATTTGGAGATAGAGTTTCACTCCTTATTAAGTTTAGATTAAACAAAAATAATTTTATTTAAAAAAATGATAATGATTTATTTTTTATTTTTTAAATATGGTGATGACATGGAAAATTGTGAGAATTTTAGATGTTTCGGTTTTTAGAGTTTCACTCCTTGTTAAGTTTGGGCTAAACAAAAATAATTTTGTTTAAAAAAATGAGAATGATGAGTTTGAGTTTAAGTTGGACTTGTTAGAGAGATAGAGTTTCACTCCTTGTTAAGTTTGGACTTAACAAAAATAATTTTATTTTAAAAAAAGGATAATGATTTAGTTTTCATTTTTTAAATATTATGCTGACATGGAAAAGTGGGAGAGTTTTAGAGGTTTCAGTTTTAGAGTTTCACTCCTTGTTAAGTTTGGACTAAACAAAAATAATTTTGTTTAATAAAATGAGAATGATAAGTTTGAGTTTAAGTTGGACATGTTAGAGAGATAGAGTTTCACTCATTGTTAAGTTTGGACTAAACAAAAATAATTTTATTTGAAAAAAAATGATAATGATTTTTTTTAAAGTTTTTAAATATTGTGCTGACGTGGAAAATTGTGAGAGCTTCAGAAGTTTCAGTTATATATATATATATATATATTAATTTGAGAGAAATGTTGTATATTATCTTAATTAATTCAAGAAAAATGTTATGTCTATAATACTTTCACAATAAATATTAAGTGGTAGATTGTTATTGGCTGTTACTGATGGACAAAAGTAATTTTAGCAGTGTGTTATAAATTAAAATCAGCAATAACTTATCACCTAAAATTTGTTCTGAAAAGGTTGTAGATGTAACACTTCTCTTCTTTTTAAGAGTTGGATTAACATTTAGAGAGCATTTAGCACAAGCTTTGTCAAATTTATACTCAAAAGAATCTATCATGTTTATATGGATAAGGGAAACATTCACGACAAGTTAATTTTTTCCGATGAGACCAAAATACCTTTATCTCATTTGTCTTCAACTCAAAACAAAATCTTAGTCTATGTTTGGTAACTACTTTTATTTTTTGTTTTCAAAATTGAGAATTAAAATAAAAATCAGATATTTTTATTTTTCCAAAATCAAAAACGAGTTTGGTTTGTTCAAAACAAGATTGAGCATTTCTCATTTCTCCTATCAATTTTTAGTTAATAATAATAATATTATTATTATGTATGTTATAGCATTTTAATATTAAATAATTAAAATGAATAAAACTGGAAACTTAAATGTAAATATGTGGAAATTTATATGGAAGATAAAGAATTAGTAAAATGTGTAATCTCACATTAAAAATGAGAGAGACTATTTTTATTGTTTTTAAGTGTGGTGATTATTGGGCTAAAATGTATTGGAACAGATATTGGGTTAGATACGTGCATAAGGGAAGGTGAGGGAGGAGGTGTCAAATTTTGGAATTAAATTGGCCCCTTGGATTCAACTACCTGCTAGCCTAGCCATATGACATTTGTTGAGCTGTTGTATCTTGGGGAAGACAAACCAAAGAAGATTTGCACCGGTTACCAGTTTAGTTAACTAAGAGCTTGAATCTCTTTAAAGAGAGCGAGTGTCACATCTCAGTCCAAATAGTGAAAGTTGCTTATTTCCTCACTGAGAAGAATCCTTCTAAGGCTTCCATCGATGAGATGAATGAGGCAGAACTCCGTCTCCATCAAGAAAAATAGATAAGTATACAAAAGATGAATACAATTGTCACTCTCCCTTAAAAATTACATGGCTTTTGAGTGGAGTTTGTGGTGTGCCTTTGTGTTAGAACCCCTTTCCCGGCCCTTGTGTCTGTGTGTGTGTGCTTGTTTCTCCAAAAAAAAAAAATTGTCACTCCTATCTTTTGAATTGTCTTGTTGATCATTTCTAAAATTAATATGATAAAACTTATAATTCTGCCAAGAAAATATGATATTGAAGAGGCTAGTGCAAAGAAGTATGTTGTCGGTAGATTTTTTTTTTCGTTACCGAATGATGGAGGTAAATCGGTTGTGGATCAAGCAGAAGACTTCCTAATGATACATTTGTGTTCTTAATGTCTTGGATGATGACATGATTTGTTGGCTTTGCTTCTTCCTTGATTTTAATATGCTTCTGCCTAGGATGTGATGACATGATACTAGATGTATGCTAGGGTTTATGTTACTCCATGTTAGATGAATGCTAGGTTGGTTTGACATGTATGCTAGATGTATGTTAGGGTTTATGATGTGAGATAGGAGCATGATTAGGGTTTGTGGTGTGATGCGATGCCACGATGATATGACATGTATGCTAGATGTATGTTAGGATGTGCCATGATAGATGAATGTTAGGCTTTGGTTGATTGCCATGATAGATGTATGGTTAGGGATGATTGATGCCATGTTGTGTGCTTAGATGTATGCTAGTGTATGTGTGAGTTAGATAACAAGATTGAGTGTGCCTTTAATAGGGTAAAGACATAAGACACAATGAGAGGAAGCCAACCTTAGGGTTGGGCGGTTTTGGGTGCCTAACACCTTCCCAAGACTGTACCTTAACTCCGAACCTATATCTCTATTAATAAGATCAAAAAGGTTCTTCCTCGAGAGGATGCTATATATATATAGTTCCTAGACCATTACAAAAACTAGGTGGCGGCTCCCAACCGTTGTGTCCACACCCACGGGTTGGGCGGTTTTGGGTGCCTAACACCTTCCCAAAATCGTACCTAAACTCCAAACCCATACTCTGGTAGTAAGATCAGTCCTTCCACGTAAGGGCACTATATTCATGGTTCCTAGACCATAAAACTAGGTGGTGACTCCTTGTTTCTCCGCCCCGGTCCACTAGGCCAAGGCGTACTCCCCAAAGCAGCACACCGACAACCGCACGTTGCACCCATAAACATACCTGCATGAATGTACTCTACAAGAGGGGATTATTTTAGAAATCAAAGGGAATGAATCTCTTTGAGATCTAAAATAGGGTCACTTAAAGGAAAAGAAATTCTTAAAGCAGAGTTTCCAGATTTTCTTTAACATAAAGGGAGCGAGGGGTCTAGGGATTAGAGGTATCAGCCATTTTTTTTTTTTTTTTTTTTTTTCTGAATGTTGGGAGACCTCCTCTATTTATAGAGTGTTAGTTGCTTAGAAAATAAGCTAAGGTTGCTTAAAAATTAAGTCAGATCAACTTGAAAAATAAGCAAAAAACGTATGGGGAAAATCCTAAAAAAATGAGATTTAGATAAGAGTAAGCTGATTTTTCAGATCTGAACATGTTTTAGTTTTTTGATCATATCTCTCTACTCAAAATTTGGATTAAGTGTGCGTTTGGATTGGGATGGAAAATTAAAATTATTTTACTATTCAGCTTATTTTTGGTACTATTCATGGGCCCCACTGCACTTTTTGGTACTATTCATGAGCCTCACTGTACTATTTCAACTAACTTTTACCTTTATCTATAGTACTTTCAGCAATAAGTTTTCAGTTTCAGCAAAATAAGCGGTATTCAAACACACCCTAAGCTAACATTCTAATAGCAGAAGGGAAATTCGATTCTCTACAACTTTTCTAGAAATAACCTAGTCTGAATTTTGATGTTTACTATGTCTAAAGTGCCCTGGAACGTGAATCTGAAATCTGCTACTTGATTAGCACGTTTCTGAAGTGTTTTCCAAGTCTAAAACTGTATTTGGACGAATTTCAGAGTTATTTTCATGATAAACTTCATCCCAAATGATAATTAGGATTTTTCAAATAATTGTTTTGAATATAATTATCTCAAAAGTCTAATTATCTACAGTCTTTAAATATTATCAACTTAATTATTTTAATCCCATGCAATAAATCTCACTTTAAGATAAATACTTAAACAAACACATAAATTCATTTTATTAATTTTAATTATTAACCAATCAAAATTAATTTCAATCAATCATGTGCGATCAGTTCCACTCAAGTGAATGCATGCAGACCGTGAAAACTTGATCTTGTGATGTCTTTCAATCCGATGGTCCAATTTGAGAACCAGGCATATTGTGATGATCATTAGAATCTTAAGATTATTTTTATGATATGTGATGAATGATTTAATGCATGAAAAGCAATAATGATTTTTGGGTACTTGGAATGATTATTTTGGTCATCTTCCAAGGTTAAATTATGGGTGTAAAATTGAGTGTCTACACTCCCTTATTTTTATGAAATGTGATGAATGATTTAATGCATGAAATGCAATTATGATTTTTGGAAACTTAGAATGATTATTTTGATCACCTTCCATGGTTAAATTATTGGTGCAAAATTGAGTATTTACAACCCCTTAGAGTATTCGCATCAACTCATGCAAAAATTTCTGTCTATTTTAGTATAAGAACTCATTTTTCTATTTTACATACTCATTTTTAAAAATACCCTATATCATATTATCTATTTTAACTATGTTTCATTAAAATATAAATTTGTCTTTTATTTTTAATTGTTTCTCTTTCTTTACACACAATAACAATCATTCACTTTTTTCCTTCATTTTTGGGATACATAAAAAAAGAATAAAAAATAATTGCAAAATAAATAATGCCAATGTAAATTTACATGATTATTGTAGGAACAATATATATTTACACAGTTTTTGCATGTCTGATGCAGGTAGTTTTTTGATAAAAATGTGTAAATATGACAACTTTTTATATTATGCACCCTCTAATGTGACAACTTCCTTCATTTTTGGTGATAGTAGCTTGATGTTTTTGATGGCTTTGGAATGAAGCGGAGGTTTGTCGAAGCTCTGGTAGTGGCAATGGCTATGTTCGTTGCAATGGAGTGGCTAAGATGTGGGTTTTTCTTTGTGGGTTTGGTCTTGACTATGGGTTTGTATTGGTGAAGTATTTGATGCTGAGTCTGTGTGGGGAAATTTGTGTTTGGAAAGCATATTTGACGAGAGAGAGAGAGAGAGAGAGAGAGAATAAATTATAACATACATATAAACAGTAACTGTGTAAATAACTGCAACTATGGTTCTATTTTGCACAAGTTTATATGAACCTAATTTTCTTCTTATGTTATTATACTGTGACTAATGTAAATGCTTTAAGTATGCGTTTGCAAAATACTAAAAGCTAGCTAGTGAGTCTCACGTGGGTCCCGCAAGAAGAAGGGATTTTTGTGCACAAGTAGATTGTTGAACTGGCCAAACACTCATGTAGGCCCCATTTTCATTTTTTGGCCAAAAAGTAAGGTCAATTACTTGTTTGATTTGTAACTTTTAAGTATAAGTTTGGAATTCTTCTCAAAAAAAAAAGAAAAAAAGAAAAAAAAAAAGCATGCGTTTGGAATAAGATTGAAAGCAAGCTTGTTCGGCATGAGTCCCGCAAAAAGGATTTTTTTTTTTTTTTTATTATATTTTTTTGGGTAAAGGTAGCTGATTGTTGAATGAATCGGCCAACAACTTATGTGGGTCCCATTCTTATGTTTTTGCTTAAAATGCCCAATCGTCTTTTCCATTTTACTTTTTTGCTTTGGTATTTTCAGAAAAAATCAATTAGTTTATTTTATTTTATTTAACTTTTATCTTTTATTTACAGTAATTATGCGGAAAAAAAATTTTCAATAAAAAACTAGATAAGTTGTTCTAATATTTGTAAATACTAAACAAAAAAACTAATTCAAAATTTTATTATGATATTGACATGGTTCTAATCACATTCTTTATTTTGTCAATTTGTAAATTTTAATATAAGTGACTTTATTTTTTTTTTTTTTTTTTGTTTGGTGGGGCCTAAATATTTTTTTCTCCAAGCCCACTAAAATGTAATCTCTCCAATTCAAAGAAAAAACTAGATTGATTTTGTGAATTGTTGCTTCAGCCCGTGCCTCTTACGTTTCCACCCCTCTTTTGAAAGTGCAACTACGCCCCCACCAACCATATACCTTCTTCCTTATCTTTTTCTCTCTCTTTCTACTACATTGCTAAAGTTTCCAATTTAGCTGAATCTTCATTGGCCAAAGCCATCAATTTCTTTGCAACGCTATCAATTTATAAGACTTCAATTTTTATTCATTAGTGGACAAAACACATTACTTTTTTGACAAGGATTAGCGGATTAGGCGTTCTTTCCACTCTAAAGAATAGCTTTTTCTTTCACACCAAATAAACCTAGAAATGGAAAAATTAATTTTTCATTCTTCAAAAAAAAAAAAAAAACCAAATTAGCTTTTCCAAATCAAAATAAAAATTTGAGGCAATTTTCCACGACTTGTCATCTTGACTCAAATTTCATCCAATAATTTTATTACCTTTTGATATTGTTCCACCTTAATCAAAAAAGCTTTCCTTAAACACAATAATCACCTTAGCGATTAATACTAATGTACTATTTTGAAATTATCATTAATTATATACATTAGTGTATATGTCTCACATGTATATAGAATCTAATAATAATAAGGCTTATAGCCTGGAATACGTGGCCTGTGCTGATGAAGACAAAGACAAAGCTTTGAAGAATCCAAAATTTTTGTTCAAAATTTTTGTCTGTGTAGAGTCTGTCACGACGTCACAAGGCACCAAGGAACCCAAAGGGACCTGGAGAAATTTTTTGGTGTGGCTTGGAGGATTTGGTACAATAGAAACCATGTGCTTTATGAGGCAAATGGAACCTCGGAAGCTCACATTTGGGGGGCTGCTATCCGTATGATTGAAGACTTCAAAGAAGCAAATGGGCTGGATTTTAGACACAAGATGGACAAGAAGGATCATTGGGAACCTCCTCCTGTGGGCTTCTATATCATTAATGTGGATGGTGCTATCCCTTTGGCCAATGGACACTCAGGAATTGGAATTATAGTTCGAGATAGTGATTGCAGATTTTTTGCAGCCATGTCTATGCCCCTCCAAGGAAGATATTCTGTCGAGGAAACCAAGGCAATTGCAATGGAGCAGGGATGTGTGTTGGCAAAAAATCTTGGCCTAGAGAGAGTTATCATAGAAAGCGACTCTTTCCTTACTGTCCAAGCTGTTGAAGCAAATGATGTTAGAGGAGCTGTTGGCCACATTGTGAAGAGCATTGTGCAAAGTTTATGCAGTATTCAGGAGTAAAAAATTAGACACATTAATAGGACTAGCAACAAAATAGCCCATGAACTAGCTTAGCATGCTAGAAGAATTAGAGAAACTTTCATTTGGAGAATGGAGATTCCAGAATTTTTGTTTGAGCTAGCTAGATCAGAGGGAGCTATTCAGGCGGAGTAGTGTTTATGGTCTAAGCTATTGCTAGTTTCCTTGTACTTGTGTTTGTTGTTGTTTTTTTTTTCTTTTCTTTTTTTCTAGGGGCTTTTGTATCTGTTTTTGTGTTTGTTGAATGATATCTCAGTTCCTTATCAAAAAAAAAAATTTGAAAATTACAATTTACCGACTTGTGGCTTGGTTAAAATTTAAGTTGTCTACCTGTAATTTAAAAGTTGACACTTTGCCCACTTAAGGTTAGCTCCGTTAGGATGTTGTAACCCACCTCGGTAATTTCACCATTAAAAACACAAAAAAAAAAAACATAAAAAAATCAAGATCTAAAAGCATATTTGTTAAAATGGTGAAGCTTTTGCTCAAGAACACTCTGGTTGAGAAGAGCAAAATGTTAGCAATAGAAATAGCATGGTTCTTGAGATGGTATGAAACTATATTTGAGCTAGAGTTTCATTCAATGGTTCAAGAACATTCAAGGAAAACCCAGCAACCTACAAAAACAAAGAAACCCAAAACAACCACCATCTCACAAAAATCAAAGCCCACCATCAATGAAACCCCAAAAAAAACAAAAAACAAAAAACCCAGCCTCAAGTACAAGGTCAACAGAGGAGAAACCAAGAGCTGTTGCTAAGGCGGTAGTGACGAAAAAAGCAACGCCAATCACAGATTCATACTTTATATACTTACTTAATTTTCCACTGTCACAACACTGCCTATAGAAAGAGATTGAGGGGTTGAAGAAAGGAAATAGAGAATTAAGGAGGTACAAAAGAATTTTGGAGCCAAACACTAAAATAAAAAAAAAAAAAATCATCTTGGTTTTGTGTTCTTGTTGAAGCTCTTGAAGCTTCCAAATACTTTTTACAAAAACCATTTTTTGATCTTGTTTCCTTTATTTTTTTTTTTAATGTATTTTGTGTTTTTAACAATTCAAGGGAATTAAGCTCGGGTGGGTAAAAGTGTCAATTTTTAAACCACATGTAGCCCTAAAACAACTTCTTTCTTTCACTTTACTGAGTTACTCTCTCATCTCTCATCTCATCTCATCTCAAAGAGTCATTTACATTCAATGTGTTAGGATTAGTGCCCTAAAATCCTATTGTATAATGCCATGTATGACATTATGTTATAAGTAATAAAATTGTTTTTGATAGGCCAAAAACGAATTGACCCCTTATGATTAATTGATTGATTAATTAGCCAAATTTAATTAATAAATCAAATTAACATGCAAATACGTGGTAGCACAAACAAATCACCAATAACTAAAGTATGCAACGGAAAATAAATTGACACGGTAATTTGTTTAAGAATGGGGAAAACCTACACGGCAAAAAACCCACCGAGTGATTTTAAGGTCACCACTCCCGAAATTCCACTATTATCACAAAAAGCGGTTACAAGTAAAGGAATCATAGTACCTTATACCAACCTACAATTGAACATTTACTCCAATACCCAATTGGACTTGTTTTGTAGTAACAATTTCTCCTTTTGATGCATGGCTCCCAATACGTGACTAACCAATTGCGCGGATCCCAATATGCGACTTCAATCACCAACTAGAGAAGGTTGTTGGCTGCAAAGTTTTTTAGTTCATCCCACGATGAAGATCTAGAAGATGTTTGGTCACAAAACCCTATGGTGTACAAACACAACAACTTCTTCAAAAGAATGATGAATTAGGGCAAAACTTCATCTCTGGTCACAATTTGCTTGAACAAACTTTGCTCAATACTTATGCAACTTTTGTACTCTTTGACAGCCTTTAAAATAATCATTTTATATGTCTAGGGTTAGGAGAAAAAAAATACCCAAAGACACATTCACGGATCCCAAGAAAAACATATCAGAATTCTTAAATTCTTAAACCTCGACAGATAGGAGCTATCGTGCAGGTGTCGAGCACATCGGCTGAGACAGCTTTCTTAAGCTTAATAGATGCAGCTGTCGAACTTTAATGAATTTGCACTATTCAGCTTGTTTCTTGGACGGACTTGAATAGTTTTAACACTTGATCTTGAAACCTTGTTTCTTGAAGTATTAAGAACACCTAAATCTACCCAATTACAAGTAAAGTGCGTTTTGTCAAAAGATTAGCCAATTATATAAAAGAATGACATATGTTCTTAACAAGTGAAACACATATGTCCTAACAGTTTTATTATCTAAAATAATAGTAACATGAATATTTGCACATTATCATATAGTCCTTGAGATGCATAGTGTGTGATTTATGTGATTTAGTCACAGAAGATGTAAATCACAAGTTCTTTGTAAACTCAGAATCTTAGTTCGTAGTCAGTGATGAAATTGGGCATTTCATCTGTAAAGACTACAACATATCAACTAAGATGATTTGTCTTGATCATGGAAATGGAGATTTCTAGTTGATATCTTAATATGTTTTAAGTATATAAGACATATTGAACTGGACCGCTGTGAGATTTATTATTCTATTAACGATTGTCAAATGAATAATAAATCTCACGACTTTTATTTACATAAAATCTCAATCCTGAGAGAATAGTGAACCCAATCATGAAATGTAGGTTGCTTTGATATATCAGGAGTGAGATCTAATTTAATAATCAAAATCTCAGTATGTTGGGCAACTACACATAATGTTGAAGGAACACATATTCTCAAGATGGAATTCATAATCTCTTTATAGAGATGTAAAATATTCCATTGAGATAAGTTTAATGTTTTTGGTTACTAAAGTTTATATTTTATGAAATTGGATTTCATAAATATATATATGAATAACTTAAAGGATTAAATTGGGTACTCAAGGATCAAGAGGTAGTAATTTTCAAAGTAACAGTTATACATTATGACTTTGTATTACTACGAATATTTTCATGAAGGGGTTAAATGTTTAGATAATAAAGTCTTGGGATATAATTAATTAATAAGGCCTAGAGTGCAATTATATTTATATAGTGGTATTAAATATAATTAATAATAACTTTGGGCTTGTCAAGAGTTGACAGATAAGCCCGAAGCCCATTAGAGCTAGAGTTTTATTTGTCCATTTTGGTCCCACTCCAAACCACACACTAAAACCCAATTGAGCTGGCCCAAAAGGCTAATCCAATTAGATAATTAGTTATTTATTTAATAAGAGTTATTAAATAAAGTAATTGCAAGTGCAGTAAAATATATGCGTATAATTAAAAGAGAAACATACAGATTTCTCAAGACACTCTCTTATTCTCTTGAACAAGTACTTATAGAACTGATTAAGAGACCACACATCTTGGGCATATGTGGAATTGGGATGAAGATTGAAAGTCTTCCCAAGTTCAATCTTCATTTGTTTTTTAATTTCACTGCATCAAGGTACGCCTTCCTATTCTTTGTTTCCAAAATATAGATGTTCCATGTTATCTCACATGAATAAAGTAGATCCGTTTATTTCCGCTGCGTGTTTTTGTATGAGACGCAAAATAATATTTTCCAATAATTGGTATCAGAGTGGTCTTTAATCTCATGTTTGTATAACATGTTGAGTGAGTTTTAGAATCAAAGAAAATTATTTTCATGGTATTTGAAAATTCTGCGGTAATTTTTCTACATAGTTTGATTTCAGAACTATTGTTTGATAAAACTGAAATTGATGTTGTGATGTTGTTTTAGTTTAATGTTGAGTATGCCAAATTGAACTTTAAGACTATAGCATCAATGAAATTAAGTTTTGATCTCAATCCCATTCTATTATAATCAAGGGATTGTGTTTTGTACATGTGAAACGTCAAAAACGGTTATCAGAAAAATTCTGAAAAATTCAGTTTCACAAGTCTCGATCAGTCGAGAATTCCTTTCGATCGATCGAATGTTCTTTTTGACCGATCGAACAGGAATCGAGAATCAATCAAATCAAGCAGTGACTTTGTGATGAATATCTTCAATTTTTCGATTGATCGAGAAAAAGATTCGACCGATCGAACGTACTGAATTTTGAATTTTCAATAAGTGTTAAAACATTAATAAAGTGCAAGGCTATGTGTGATGAGATTACACATGTTTTCTAAATAAAAAACCTTTCTTTTAAAATTTCTAGTGGGAGAGAGATTGAAGGGTTGAATCTCACAGCCTCCATTACCGGTTCACAGTAGTGTGAAGTAGGCACTTTGTCTTGGCCTCGAGCCTAGTATTCCATGCGGAGGGTGTTTAATTTCATAGTACTACAAGTTTGAACTTCCCGGTTTATAGTGGTGTGAGCAAACACCTCGTCTTGGCCTTGAGCCTTGCATTCCATGCTAAGGGTTTTTTGTATCATGGTACTACGAGATTAAACTTTTATTGGTAGATGAAATGTGGCTACACATGACTCTAGGCAATGGTATACACTAGACTAAATATTATAATATCCTCTATGCTAAGTTCTTGCTATTATTATTTAGTGGCTAAATGAATAACGACATATTATTAGTGTTTGGTAAGAGTTATCAAGACAGCACTAGTAATGAAAAATGTTTTCAATCAATCATAGTATTTAATGTTCACTCTATGCTGAGGGATATTGAATTTGGGATTGGGTTGTCGTTGCATATTTTATATTATGGTTTTATTAAGGTTCCATACTATATGTTTATAAGCTAAATTCATAATGTCCAGTTTAGTAATTGTATTCATGTTTATTATTTTCAGATTTAATCATGGCATCTTTTAGCCCACTTGTTACTGTGAGAGACTGCGCCCCCGGCTTTTTTTGGTGTTGGGCCAAACCCACGTGAATAGGTGGAGTCTCTCAAAATGAAGGTTCGACTGATTATATTTTCCCCTTTAGATTAAGGGTTTTACAATGAAGTCACCACTTATTTAATTATTGGGATAAATAAGAAAACCATAATTGAAAAATTCATCATTTTATTTGTTAGGTTCTAAGGATTTAGGATCTAAATGTATTAGAACTTCAATGTGTAATGTTGGCAAACCATGATCAAAATTTAGAGTCTAGAATTAGATTGCTCAAAGTATGTGTATTGTGAAGTTGGAATTGAGTAATTGTAGAAAATTACTATTCACTTTCTATAAGGCTTGATCAATCGAAAATTAGACTCGATCAATCGAAACTCGTGCAGATTGTTTTTCTACAAATTTTTCCAACTCAGCCCAAGCCTATATGACGTGTAGGGTTTTATGTTTTGCCTTAAGTATAAAAGGAAAAACTCTAGCCACATTTTACTGTTGTTGTTTATGTTGTGTATATGAATCTCTTGTGAGATCTAGAGGTATTTGCCTTCATACATACTTAGGGTTATCAAGATTAAGATTGATGTTGGGAGCTTGGTGATCGTTTCAGTTACTGCATAAAGAGCTTAAAGAAAACACAAGTGGGAGTACTTGTGGTTGCTGTGAATCCAAGAAAGAAGTAGTTCTTGGACTTGGAGCTGTCACGTGGTCGTAGTAGTAAGTTTTCTACTCGAGGTAGCACTCGAGGTAGCAATAGGATGTTAGTAGTCTAAGTCACTATTGTAAAACTTCAATTCTTTCATAGTAGATCTGTTTTACCTTGAGGATAGCTAGGTTAAATTCTCCCCAGGTTTTTTACCGATTTGGTTTTCCTAGGTTATCATATCGTTGTGTTATTTATTTTTCTGCATTGTTTCAATGATATGATTTACTTGTGTTAACCTAGATTTGAATAATTTACCTAAGTTAATCACTTGGCAAAATAATTAGGTTAAATCTGTTTGTGTTTAAGGGGTCTAAAAACGTACAAATGGTATCAGAACGGGTTAGCTCTAGTATTTAGATCATTTGATCTAAGAGTTGATCCTTGGCCCCTGTTGTCATGGAACACGATTACTCTCTTGTGATCCCACTTCACTTTGATGGGACCAACTATGCCTACTAGAAAGTAAGGATGAAAGCATTCCCGAAATCTATTAATGAGAGAGTTTGGAATTCCGTTGAATACGGATGGGAGAAGCCCACTACTCCAGTTAGTGAGTGGCAAACTTCTCAGAAAGAAGCAGCACCTTTTAATAACAAAGCCATGAATGATTTTTTTAATGTTATTTCTATGGAGGAATTCAAGAGAATATCTAGTGTTGAGGTTGCTCATACTGCATGGAATATTCTCCAAACCGTGCATGAAGGCATAAAGGCAGTTAAGATTAACAAATTGCAGTAGTTAACTACTAGATTTTAAAGTATTAGAATGTCTGATGATGAATGTTTTGATGAATTCTATGCTAAGCTGAATGATATTGTTAACTCTGCTTATAATTTGGGTGAAATTTATGAACAACCTAAAATTGTTAGGAATTTGAAAGTATTAGAATGTCTGATGATGAATGTTTTGATGAATTCTATGCTAAGCTGAATGATATTGTTAACTCTGCTTATAATTTGGGTGAAATTTATGATCATCCTAAAATTGTTAGGAAGATACTTAGATCCTTGACTGAGGACTTTAGACCCAAAGTGACTGCCATTACTAAAAGCAAGAATGTGGACTCCATCCTTGTTGATGAGCTTATAGGATATCTCTAGTCCTATGAGTTAGAATTATCCAAGACAAACAAATCCAAATTAATAGCTCTTAAGTCAGTTGATTATGTTGAAGGGAATGAATTTGATGATGAACTCTCTTCTACAAAGATTGCTTATTTTGCCAAGAACTTTAGAAACTTTCTTAGGAACAACAACAGATGGGCAAAAGGTAAAAACAATGTTGAACTTAGGAATTTCAAGAGGAATGAACCCACTAAAGTGAACAATACTGATAAATCTAAAGAGAAAGTAGGTCAAACCTCTAATAATTCTTTGGGTTAACAATGTTTTGACTGTTAAGGGTATGGTCATGTGAAATCAGAATGCCCTACATTCTTGAGATCAAAGGGTAAAGATATGGCTTTAACCCTTAGTGATGATGAAGTTTCTGATCATGAGTCTAGTAGTGATGAGGGTGAAAAATTCATTGCTTTCACAGCTACTGCTGTAGTTGATGAAAGTGTTGTGGTTGATGAGAACTCTTCTGATAGGGAACTCTTCTGATGGGGAACTCTTTGAGAATGCTGATTTGCAATTACAAAAAATTGCTTCTCTTGAACTTAATAAGAAGAATTTGCTCTTGAAATTGTTTGATGCTAATGAATTGCTTGATAAGGTGAAGACTGAGAACATGTTATTGCTTGATAAAGTTAAAAATTTGGAACTTGAATTATCTGTTGCTCGAGAACAGACAAATAGGTCTGCTTGTTCCAAACTTGAACACATGTTGAGTATTCAGAAGTCTCCCTTAGACAAAACTGGTCTAGGTTTTGAAGATAGCATCTCTATGCCTAAGAATCATTCCACAAACTTTGTTTCTTCTTCTAAACCTCCCGTAAGTGAAATTGTCAAACTAGCAGAAGTTACACCTTCTAGAAAGATTAGGTTGATCTTCAAGAGTCTAAACCTAAGACTGCTAACCCTCCTAAGAACAAGTTGCATGATAGACCTATATAGGTTTGTCATTTTTGTGAAAATTCTGGACACATTTGTCCAAATTGTTTCAAGTTGCAAGCTGCTAAGCGAGCAAATAAGCCAAAAATAACTGTGCCTCAAGCACAAGATCCCATGGTACTTATTGCTGAATTGGTAAAGGCTTTAAATCTTTATTCCAATCTTGGAGTTGCTCAGCATTCTAATATGAATAATAACTCCAATGCAAGAGTTACATCTAAGAAGTTTTGGATGCAAAAGGCTCGATCTAATTGAGTCTTTTTGACATGGTTCTTGTGCTTTATCTCTCTATTCTCTGTGACCATTCCTCTTTGTTGTTTTGTTTTCTTTGTTTTTTTAGGATTTGCATTGTATAACATTCATGCATTCCATATTAGGTTGTTTTTGTTATTTTTTTTCAAAAAATAAAAATAAAATAAAAAAAGAGAAAAATGTGTTTTGCATTATTTTTTTTTGAATTTGAAATCAAGGTTGGCCATATTATTTTTACATAACATGTTTATGTACCTTATTTAGCTTGGATGAGTTTATATTATTGTACTTTACTAGTTTGAGCTTTTGTAGTGCATGTTGTGTGGGAGTTGTTTATAGTTTTTTATCACATGATCTTGATCTTGAAGTCACATGCCTTTGATTGTTGAACTTGAACTTAATGAGAAATGCATAAATAACCATCTCACTACTATTTACTAGCCAATCATGAACACCTTAGTGTATATCATAAGATTTTGTGCTAAAAAAAGTGTAGCACATGCACAAAAAGAACATAAGGTGTAGTTTCGGATTAAATGCTAAAATTGGTGTGTACATTATTGGGCTATAATTTCTTCACTATCAAATAAAATTGGTGTGTACATTATCTTGGCTATTATAATAAGTTTTAAATCAAATAAAATTGGTGTGTACATTATGAGCCAAATCAAGAAACTTACATGATTGCAAGCTTTTATTCTAGGAGATGTGAGAGTTATATGATGTAACTCTTTAGGTGATTGTCTCTTTCAAACTTATGTGATGAATTTTGTAGAAATTGTGATTGATCACTATTTACTTATCACCTCACATGTATCTCAAGTTCTTGCTAGTTGCACACACTACACAAGTTACTCTTTGCTAAACTTGGTACATTATATTGTGTGTGATCTTGTTGTGGCCATCCAAGATTAAAAGTTCCTTGATTTTAATGCAAAATGTGTTTAAAGTTTGAGAATTGGGGACAAATTGATTGAAAATCTTGTTTTTGGAAGATCTGGGTTAAATTCAAGGGTTTTTGAAAAACTTTTCATCTCATACTCATGCATTTTATTCATAAAACATTGTGCTTTGAGGAGTTTTTGCATTAAAATACTCTGTTTTTCAAAATTTTGATTTTTCCAGATTTTCGATCGATCGAACCTGTTGCTCGATCGATCGAAATTGCGATTAAAAATTTGGTTTGAATCTGCCTGGCTCGATTGATGCTGGATTGATCAAATATATTTTTCCATCGATCGAACCTATTTTTCGACCGATCGAAAATCGGTCTGAAGGTTTTTTAAAAAAACTTTTTCTCTCACGTGTTTATCACTTTCTTCAACTTTTCAAAAAGTTTTTTGCTCTCTCTCTTCGACCAATCCACCTTAACTTTTCAAAAATCAGTCTGATACCACTTGTACGTTTTTAGACCCCTTAAACATAAATAAATTAACCTAATTATTTAACCAAGTGATTAACTTAGGTAAATTATTCAGATCTAAGTTAACACAAGTAAATCATATCATTGAAACAGTGTGGAAAAATAAATAACACAACGATATGATAATCCAGGAAAACCAAACCAGTAAAAAACCTGTGAATGATTTAACCTAGCTATCCTCAAGGTAAAACAGATCTATTATGAAAAAATTGAAGTTTTACAATAGTGACTTAGACCACTAACATCCTATTGCTACCTAGAGTAGAAAACTTACTACCATGACCACGTGACAACTCCGAATCCACGGACTACTTCTTTCTTGGATTCACAGTAACCACAAGTACTCCCACTTGTGTTTTCTTTAAGCTCTTTATGCAGCAACTGAAACGATCACCAAGCTCTCGACATTAATCTTGATCTTGATAACCCTAAGTATGTATGAAGACAAACACCTCTAGATCTCACAAGAGATTCATATACACAGCATAAACAACAACAGTAAAATGTGGCTAAGGTTTTTACTTTTATACTTAAGACAAAACATAAAACCCTACACGTCATACGAGCTTGGGCTGAGTTGGAAAAATCTATAGAAAAACAATCTGCACGAGTTTCGATCAATTGAGTCTAATTTTCGATCGATCGAGCCTTGCAAAAAGTGAATAGTAATTTTCTGCAATTACTCGATTCCAACTTCACAATACACATACTTTGAGCAGCCTAATTCTAGACTCTAAGTCTTGATCATGGTTTGCCAACATTACACATTAAAGTTCTAATACATTTAGATTCTAAATCCTTAGAACCTCCCCCTTTGGCAATCCGTGACAAAACACATAATAAAACAAAATGCTCATAGGTATTTTTGAACTACATAAAAGTCCAGGTAAAAGAGGAGAATTCTCTTATATTATAACAAGATATATTATTAGTTGATGAGGGCTTAAGTTTACAAGATTCGTCTATAGTGGTCGTCCAGACAATCAAACCACGTTCATAGCCTGATTGCATCCAAAAAACCTTAAGAGGAGAGAAGCCCAATAATGCCATCATGTATATGACCGATACTCATCCATTAATAACAAGACCATTCAATCTCATGATGGTTGTTTAGGACTAACATAAGGGCTTGGACGACCAAAAGATACTTGGTGAATTCTACAAGAAAACTTCTCATAAGGCTCCATGTAATCAGATCATGATGCACTACTCCTAAAACATGGAGAGAATTCCACATAATCCGCTCCATGTTTCCCATTTCCTCTATTAACCACCCACATCACCCATGATTGTGGTGGATCCGAACAAGTAGACCCACTTCTAACTCTCTATAAAAGGAACAAGTCTTATTCACCCAAGGTAAGTTCAACTATTCACATTTTTCCCATCCTTGTGTTCTAGAGAGAAAATTGACTTAACCGTCGGAGGTTCCTTAGCTAGGTTACACTAGTCACCTTTGAAAATTCTTTATTTCTTTTCAGGATTTACAGCCATTACTATAGCCCAAAGTATTTCAGCTCACTAATTTTCGTGCATCATTAGTTGGTGCTGCCTGTGGGAAAGTAGTGAGGAAAAAGTCTCTAAATGTTAACTTCTTTGCTTTCTAAGACAAAAAGGCTACATGGTTTAGACTAGGTCAACGACCACTAGTCCAGGACACCAGGAGAGTGGAAACACCGCTAGTCACCCAAATCGTGCACCAGCACCCTGATGACCGTCCAACAACAGTTGCAGTCCACGGCAGCTACGATGGCAAAATTGACGTAACAGAACTAGGAGTTAACTAAAGAAGTTAATAGTCAACATCAACGTGGTGAAGAACATGGACAAAAATTAGAAAATGAAAGGGCTAAAAACAATGTTGAAGGAGACTAGACGAGAGATACCATTACCTGTAGGGTACCACATTTGGAGAGGGAGATGGATCAAATGAAAAGAGTCATGGAAGAGATGAAGGATTCCATGAGATCAAATGAAAAGAGTCATGGAAGAGATGAAGGATTCCATGAGGAGTGCAAATCACGTGGATGACCTCGTCCATAGGACAGATTCACCGTTCAATGCGTCCATCACAAGTCACCCCTTGCCTTCTAAATTCAAAATGCCTACCCTGAACTCATATGATGGGACGCGTGATCCTTGTGATCACATTGCCACTTTCAAGACAACCATGCATCTTCAAAGTGTACCAAATGAAATCATGTGTAGAGCATTTCCTACCACATTGAAGGGCCTGGCCAGGGTATGGTTTGGGAAGCTACCACCAAATACCATAGCCTCGTTTCAAGAGTTAAGTAAATTGTTCGTCAATAACTTTGTTGGAGGTCAAAGGCAAAAGCGCTCCTCATCTAATTTGTTAAGCATAGATCAAGGAGAGAACGAGAGTCTACATTCTTTTATTAGCCGCTTTAATAAAGAAGCCTTATTAGTGGACAAGATGGATGACAAGATCCTCTTGGCAACCTTCTACAATGGAGTCAGTTCAGATTTGTTCATCCATAAGCTGTATGATCAGGAGCCACAGACAATGGCTGAGTTGATACATTTAGCCTAAAGTTTCACGAACGCAAAGGACGTGATTATTGCTAAGAAAAGGAAGAAAGATGAATGACTGGAGAATGGAGAATGGTTATATACATCATCCAGAGCAGGGTTCTTGTCCAAAGAAAGCCAAAGTAGGGAAGAAAACGGATTGTGATGAAAAGAAGGCAGGGTCATCCTTAGGACGATATTCCAACTACACTCCCCTGAATACTTCACTTGACTAAGTACTAATGTAGATTAAAGATGATCCATCATTGAAATGGCCTAAAAGGATGAAAAGAGATCCTAACAAACAGAACAAAAGCAAGTACTGTCGTTTTCACCAAGACTATGGGCAAGATACAGGCGAGTGTTATGACTTAAAGCAGCAGATCGAAGTTTTTATTAAATAAGGGAAGTAGAAAAATTTCCTTGGACAAGATCACAAAGATGAAAAGCGGCCAATGAAAGGCAAAGTAGAAGAATCGCTTCGTCAACCACTAGGAGAAATGAGGATCATTGTAGGAGGTCCATCAACTGGAAGCTTGTCCAAGGCCAAGAAAACCTATCTGCAGGTAGTCCAAAATGTTCAATCATCTAGACGACCACCAAGGATGGTTAGGGAAGACGAGCCTACCATTATTTTCACGGACGAAGATGCAAGACGACTGCACCATCCTCATGGCAAAGCAATTGTCATCACTTTAGCGATTACAAATTATACCACCAGAAGGGTGTTAATAGACAATGGAAGTTCAGCAGATATCCTTTACTACCTAGCTTTCCAGCAAATGAGAATTAACAATGAGCTACTTCGTCCAGTGAACATGCCACTAATCAGATTTGGAGGAATGAAGGTTCTGCTAATAGGTACTATCTCCTTACCAGTCGTGGTTAGCTCTTATCCACGGTAGATCAATAAAGAAGTGAATTTCCTTGTTGTGGATTGCTCATCCTCGTATAATGCTATCGTTGGACGACCAACTTTGAACAGTTGGAGGGCTGCAACAACCACCTACCACTTGTCTGTCAAGTTCCTAACAGAGTATGGCATTAAGGAAGTACAAGGAGATTAATTAGCTACTAGAGAATGTTACTTGGCAATGTTGGTCATGGACAAATAGATGCAAACAATGAACATTAAAGAAAGAAGAACGTTGGCCGAACCGACTAAAGTATTGGAAAATGTACCCTTGGACAAGTCCAACCCTGATAAGTTTACTAGGACCGGGACAAGCATGGAAGAGAAGACAAAGTAGGATCTCCTCAGATTTCTCAAAAAGAGCACAGATGTTTTTGCATGGAGCCATGAAGACATTACTAGGATTGACCCAAGTGTGATTACTCATTGACTAAACGTGTCTCCATCTTACAAGCTTGTCCGTCAGAAAAAGAGAGTATTTACCCCAGAACGAGATAATGCCATTAAAAAAAGAAGTTCAAAAGTTGGTAACTACAGAGTTCATTCGTGAAGTCTACTACCCTAATTGGCTAGATAATGTGGTGATGGTCAAAAAAGCCAATGGCAAATGGAGGATGTGCATGGACTTCATAGATTTAAACAAGGCATGCCCCAAGGATAGATATCTCCTTCCACGCATTGACCAACTAGTGGACTCAATAGCTAGACATCAACTGCTTTGTTTCATGGATACATTCTCAAGGTACAACTAGATTAAGATGGATGAGGCAGATCAGGAGAAAACATCCTCCATTACAAGCCAAGGTTTGTTTTGTTACAAAGTAATGTCATTTAGTCTGAAAAATGTAGAAGCTACCTATCAGAGACTAGTTAATTACATGTTTCATCCACAAATCGGGCAAAATGTTGAAGTGTATGTGGACGATATGTTGGTCAAGAGTGCAAGGGAGACTTAACATATGGACGACCCTCAAGAAATTTTTGACACACTTAGACAATATAAGATGAAGTTGAATCCAAGCAAATGTGCCTTTGGAGTTGCATCAAGGAAATTCCTCGGTTTTATGATTTCACAGAGTGGGATTGAAGCAAACCCAGATAAAATCCAAGTGATCGCCCCCGAAGAATATCAAGGACGTCTAGAGCCTCACTGGACGAGTAGATGCCCTGATAGGTTTGTTTCAAAAGCTATTGACAAGTGTTTACCGTTTTTCAAAGTATTAAGGAAGGCATTTGAATGGACAAATGAATGCCAACAAGTATTTGAAGACTTGAAGGCTTATTTGACTTCAACTCTGCTGCTAAGCCCATCCAAACTAGAAGAAGATTTGTATCTCTACCTAGCGGTGTCCCTTCTTGCAGTAAGTTCGGCCTTGATCAGAGAAGAAGGGAAGGTACAGAAGCTTGTCTATAACAACAACAAAGCTTTAAGGGGAGCTGAAGGATGGTATCCGCTAATGGAAAGTTAGCATTTTCATTGGCGACAGCAGCAAGAAAGCTCAAACCTTATTTTCAAGCTCATGTAATCAACGCCCTAACAGATCATTCGCTAAAGAAGGCCATGATCAAGCTGGAGGTCGCTGGACGATTGATCAGTGGGCAATGGAACTTAGTGAATTTGACGTGCAATACAGGCCAAGAGAAGAAATAAAAGTTCAAGTCCTGGTGGACTTCATTGCCGAATTCACTTCTGCCAATAGTAAGCAAAACGAAGACCAGAGGGCAAAGTAGTAGGTTTTTCGTGTGGATGGTTTGTCCACACAACAATAAAAAGAATTAGGATAGTTTTACAGTCACTAGAAGGGGATTATCTAGAGTATGTCGTCCGTCTACAGTTCCAAGCAACCAATAATGAAACAGAATATGAAGCCCTACTTCAAGGCTTGGAGTTAGCTAAATCACTTGGAGCAGATTCAGTCCTCATCCAATGAGACTCACAATTGGTGATAGGCCAAGTGAATGGAACGTGTGAAGCTAAGGAGGAACAGATGAAGAAGTACTTGAACAAAGTTAGACAATGTATTAAAGGCTTCACAACGACCCAATTTCAATAGATAGCAAAGGAGCAAAATGCAGAAGCCAACACTTTAGCCAAGACGACATCTGTAGACAAGATAGCAGGAGATCAAGTTAAAGTCCAATACATCCCGAGTATTGAAATTCCAGAAGTGAATCAAATAGATGGAATATCCAACTAGACCACTCCAATCATGTCTTATCTCAAAGATGAGCTCCCCCCGAAAGATAGAGAAGAAGCAAGGAAGCTAAGGGTAAAAGCAGTGAAGTTTGTTCTTATGGCGAGGTGTTGTATAAAAGGAGTTTCTCTTAGACCTATCTGAGATGTTTGATTCCAGATGAGTCCCATTACGTCCTGAGGGACGTCCACGAAGGAGCCTGTGAAAATCATTCAGGGGCTAGATCCCTCGTCCACAAGATAGTCTATGCAACTACTGGTCATCCATGTAAGCAGATGTCAAGGCTTATGTCAAAGTGTGTGACAGGTGTCAATGCTATAGTAACATACCCAGACGACCATCAAAGTTCCTCACCCCAATGGTGGCCCCTTGGCCTTTTGCTCTGTGAGGGTTGGGCATCCTCAGTCCTTTTCCTATGGGGACAAGACAAATGAAGTTCTTGGTGGTAGAGATTGATTATTTTACCAAATTAGTAGAAGCAGAGTCATTGGCAAAAATGACCGAGCGGAACGTCAGAAGCTTTGCCTAGAAGAACATTATTTGTCGCTTCAGAATCCCTAGGGTGCTTATCTCAAACAACGGATGCTAGTTTGACAATACCCCCTTCAGGGAGTTTTACGAGCAGTTAGGGATAAGGAATCACTACTCCTCACCATCCCACCCACAAGCTAATGGACAAGCAGAAGTTGCAAACCGATCATTGCTGAAGATCATTAAGACTCGACTTGAGGGGGCAAAAGGGATATGGCCAGATGAATTACCCAGTGTCCTTTAGGCATACAGGACGACAGTAAAGACTCCAACTAAAGAGACTCCTTTTAAGTTAGCATATGGAAGTGATGCAATGATACCTGCGGAGGTTGGTCTAACTAGCTACAGGGTAGCCTACTATAACAATGAGGAGAATGAGAAACAGTTTTGTCTAAGCCTTAATCTTATTGACGAGGTAGGGATGGATGCAGAACAGAGGGTGGCACGTTACAAGAACCTGATAACTAAGCACCATAACGCATTGGTGAAGTCAAGGCAATTCAACATAGGAGATCTTGTCCTGAAAAGGGTGTCTCTGGCTACTAAGGGGGCTCATGGAAAGTTAGGACCTAACTGGGAAGGACCATATAGAGTTATCTATTCCAAAAGGCGAGGTTCATATTACTTGGAAGTCCTGGATGGACGAAAGCTGGATCACCCGTGGAATGTGAAGCACTTAAGGAAGTACTACCAGTGAAGAAGACTCATCAGGAAGGTTAGCATGGATGAGACTAAAGATTACTAGTGATTTCTAGTAGTTTATTTATGTTATCTTTCAGCACTCATGTTTTTCAGTAGTATTTATGTTTTCTAGCATTTGAATTTTCTAAAATGCACTAGCTACTAGCATGTGCTATGGACAATGTTATGAACAAAGTCCTTTTGTATATAACGTAATTTAAATTCCCTAAAAAGGACTAAGTACTAGCATGAATGATGTCTTTGGGCGAGGCTATGTACTAAGTTCTCTTGTGTTTATGAACGATGTTATGTACAATTTCATTGTATATAAAGAAGCTTGAATTCTCTAATTTAAGTGTTGATGATTTTGTGAAATTAATGTCCATATGAAATTAAAGACGATTAAAGCTCTGGACATAGAGATGCATCGTCGTAAGCCATCCTTAAACGAGGAAAGGGCTAATCATAAAACCTTAAGGTAACAATATGAGTACAAAGGGAAGGAACATACACCTCCCAGTACACTCGTCCAAAAACAATGGACAAATAAAGGCATGCATGTAAAACACTATTGAGTAATCCAAACTATGGACGAAAGGAAAATCAACTAAAAATTCCAAAAAAGTCCAAGATAAGGACGAGGAAAATACTTAGCCATTCCAAGATAGTTCAAACCACGGACGAGAAAATACTTGGATATAAAAATTGGCGATAAAATCAAACGTTCAAACATGGACAAAAATATGTTCATAAATAAGAGGATAGACGACCATCGTCCAAAAACCCTTAAATGTGTTAGACCTAAAAAATGCAATTGTATAAATGCTCATCCTTAAACTTGGACAAACTAATGTACTTACATAAATCTAAATGGTCCAAAACAACGGACCCCTTAAAAAAAAAAGAGAAGAAAAACAAGGAAAGTAAATAAAGATGATTACAAATTCTTCTTTTATAAACCACTGGAGGCAATATCCCCAGACTTTGGGTCGTCCTTAGCAGGTTGGGTAGAGGCATCGTCTTCAACGATTATATCTTCAGAACTCATCTGGAGAAGAGAACTCTCAATAGTGACGCAAAGTTTGATAGGGCTGAAATCCACTCCAGGGAAGTGTTCAATCGCATCCATACAAAAGTCCTCAAACCCAACAGCATAGTTTTTGTCCAAAAGGTTAGTGAACTAGCTGGATGCCTTGAACTCCCTGATAGTTGCTTCTCTAGTTTCTCCAAGAAGAGTGCAGAGCTCGTCACTTCTCTTTTGGAAATGGTCAAGACGAGTGTAGGGATGACAATTTCTGCCCGACCTGCGGGTACCCAGCCCGGCCCGACCCTAATGGGTTGGATTTTACCCGGTCCGATAAAGAATAGAGTCGGGTATGGGTTTTAAAAAAAAAACCCGAAGCGGGTGTGGGTCAGGTCCTGGTTTTTTATAAAACCCGGCCCAAAACCCAGCTCGAACCCGAACCCGAACCCGACCCAGTTACTCTGAAAATTACTAAAAACCTCTATATATATATATATAGCTATAAACAAACCCTAACCCTCCCTCATTTCAGCTCACGCCTCACTCCCTCACAGAAGCACACGGCCTCACTCACCCTCACAGCACCTCACTCTCACAGTGCCTCACCCTCACCGTCACAACACCTCATCCTCACAGAAGCACACGGCCTCACCAAAATTTTGGATCTTTTTCTGATTTCCTATCTGGGTTTTGATCTGTTTTTTGTGGGGTTTCTCCAACTTTTTGTGATATTCGTTTGTTATTTTTGTGAAACGCAGGAAGATCTTCATTGGAGGATTGCACAAAGAGACAAGCTTTGGTAAGCCCAAGACTTTTATGGATTTTTTTTGTTTCTGGGGGAAATTTTCAATTGTAAAAAGTTCAGTTTTAAAGTTGGTTCTATATATATTATGCTTGTATTATCAAAAAGTTTATACCTTTTTACTTGTGTTGAGGTTTAAGTTGCATCAATTGGCTGATTTCTTTAGTTTACTTAAATATTTGAATGCGCATATAACTGAATCATAGATTTGCTATGGAAATCCATGCTTTATATGTTAGTTGATTCAGAAGTTTTGCTTCTCTTGGTTAGTCTGTTTGAATTGCTTCAATTGGGTTACAGTTGTGTTGAATGGCTTAGATGTGGGTAGCACTTAAGTAAGCTGGGAATTTTGTTTGTGAATGTAATCCTATTGCTGATGTGTTCTGTTCTTTTATGCCTTGTGTTGGCTGTGTCTTAAAAAAAAAAATTTCTTAAGTATTTCATAAAATTTAGTTTGGTTTGTCAATATATGTTAAACTGTTAAAGCCTTGTTATGTTAGCTATAAAAAAGTGAGTGGGACATTTCATTTTTGATGAGTGAATAATTGAGTGTAGTTTAATGGAAAAATAAATTTTATGGGAAAATGTTTTTCAAAGAAAGTGTAATTGTTTAATGGAAATTGTATTTTTATATTTGCTAGTTATAATTTGATGAAGTTTATTTCATTTTTTAATTCATTGTTGTTGTAGGTTCTTCAATTATGCCCGGAGATTGTACACTTCAATCAATTCTTGATGATGGAGAGCCTAATGAGGAGGATGGGAGTTGTGTCACAACTGTGGAGGATTAGACTTTTTGTATTAATTTAGTAGCCTTTTTTAATTTCTTAGACTTCTTGGATTAATTTGTGGGTTTGTAATTATTCTAAACTTGTCACTTGTGGGATTTATTTTGTAGCTTTTTAATTTCTTGGATTTGTTGGACTTGTGATACTTATTTCTTGGACTTGTTGGATTTATTTTATTTTTATGTTTAGTAGGTGATTTTAGCTATGATTTATTGATTTATGATTAAATAGTTATCTTAGCTAGATGATTTATTGATTTATAAATTTATAATTAACAGGTGATTTATATTGATTTATGATATTAGCTATGATTTATTGATTTATAATTAACAGGTGATTTATATTGATTTATGATATTAGCTATAATTTATTGATTTATAATTAACAGGTGATTTATATTGATTTATGATATTAGTTATGGTTTATTGATTTATAGATTTATAAATAAACAGGTGATTAATAGCCTATGATTTGGACTGATTTGGCATTTGGGTCACGTTATCTAGGCTTGAATCTACATGTCATAGGGCTTGAATCTAGGCAAAAATGATTTTGGGCTTCAATTCAATTTTTTTTTGGTTGGGCCGCGGATTGGGCCCAAATCAGGTAGGGCTAAACAGGCCCGCAGGGCCTGACGGGGCAGGTCTAGACCCCACATAAAATTACTAAACGGGCCAGGTCCGAGCCACGGGTCCTGGCCCGCAGGGTGGGTCTAGGTATGGAAAAACTTGGCCCGTTGCCATTCCTAGACAAATGTCCTTCTCAATGGCATTTGCTTTTAACTCTTCGATGAGGTTCTTCAGCTCCTTTACCTCGTCCTCCAACTTAGCCCTCACTTTAGCTCGACGATTGGATTCTCTCTCCATCTCACAAATCTTTGCCTCAAGCTTAACCCTTTGCTTGTCCAATTCATAAACTTGTCTGGACGCCGCCATAAACTTAGTCATAACCTATATTGAAATATATAGACGTGAGACAAGTGGACGAATATTTTAATTTATGAATGATTAAAGACGAGAAAAAGTACCTTGAAGAGGTCATGAACTGTAGAATGCTCAAACTCCTTCACAGACATGTCATAGCAGATGGGAACATCCTCCTCAGACATGGCTTGCTGAAACCTCTCCCAGGCAATGCCTTCATTCCTGAGAAGGGTCATGGGGCTACCACTTGGAGGTTTGGACGGGGTGGCTTCAGGAGGATTAGATGAATCCAAGTCAAGGATCTGTACTGTGGATGGCTGTTTGGCAGGAGCAGGAGGGATGACAAAGCCAGTCTTGAAGACCCCAGATTTGGACGACCCATGCCTTGCCTTCTTATGGCCTCGACGACTAGGAAGACTCCCCACATCTATCGTCTTGGAAAGAGCCTTCCTTTTCTCTACACCAGTTGGACGAAGTTGGGAATGGACTTCTTCCTCCTGGGTAACTTCTTCATTTGCCAAACCCTTCCCCTTGTTCTCCTTCATGGTTGGCATTCCTACAAGAAGAAAGATGTGTTAGAGTTTAGACGAAGTAAACAATTAGGATGCAATGTAAGCAACTCACATCTACACGTGGTGAGCTCATGAGCAAGTGCCTCCTCAGTTGGTTCAAGTCTAAGCTTCCAAGTAGCTAGACGACGTAGAGTTACTAAAGAATGAAAAGCCCTGTCTGTGAACGAGCGTGCCTACTGGATGCGATCAAGATAGAACTTACTTAAGGAAGGTCGTATTACAACTATAAAAAAGAAAGAAAATAGAGTTAGATATTACAAAAGAGGTAAAACGAGTAGTGAAAAGTAACATACCCTCTAGACGAAGATTCCCTATCTTACTAGTGTAAGGAGGAAATGAGTCTCTGCCTACCTTAATAGGGTTTCCAGCCTAGAACACAGAGACAAAGAAAAACTTCGTCTTCCATCTCCAATCAGATGTGGGGAAGGACTTGACCAACTTATAGTTTGAACCCCTAGTGAAAAACTGGTAAAAGCCTAGGGATTGACTAATTTCTGAGGGTTTGTAACAATATATAGGAATTCGTCCATAGTGAGAGGACGGTTCCCATCAAAAACTTCACTCCACAATGCCTATGCCTAACCTATGGAGTATTTCCCTAGCAAAAGCATTAAGAGGCAACCTAAGCCCCCTAGAAGATAAGCCTCATATATGCCTACTCCAAAATGAGGATTACAAACCATTCACCACAGATGGCCAAACGAGGGTTAAGGTCGTCAGGGATCTGGTACTAACTTCTAAAGGAATTAAGTTTGCTCTCATCTGTCTTACAAAGGACGCCTACAACATAACAATATAAAATCTCCTCTTCACTTGAAGAGGTAGACAAGGGGGCACTCGCAGAAGTACCAGCAAGTGGCCCAAAGGCCATTCTCGTCCTTATCTCTTCTTGGAGGACTTCTAGGGAAACTCTAGGAACCCTAGACAAGTATTGCTCGTCTGTGGTGTTCCCCCCATTATTATTGCTATTGTTGCTACTACTATCACTACTACTACTACCACTAGAACTACTCTCGTCATGATACTCGTCTATCTCCCTCTCGTCACTATCACCAAACGAAGACATTATAATCTCAAACATTTTGACAAAACTCTAAAGAAGAAAAACCTAAAGACGAGAAGAAGAGGATACCTGGCTCTAAATAAGGATGACTAAGGACGAAAGAAAACTCCTAAACGAGGCGCTGGACGACAGAGGTTAGAGAAGAAAATATGAGAAATGTGAGAGGGTAAGAGAGGAATTGCACTATTTATAGGTGACAAACCTAGAACTGAAACGACATGAACCAATCAAAACGTGCCACGTGGCACTTTTCTTGAAGAACAAAACGACACTACAAGCAAGCCCCAAGATCACACCACGTGTCAACATATGGAGCATTCAATTTCAGATTACCCCCAACCAATGAAAAACCACCATGGGTCAAGCCAATAGTAGCATGGACAACACAAGGACAAGGGGCAACTAATGGGGGCTCGAGTTTACAAGATTCATCCATAGTGGTCATCCAGACAATCAAACCACGTCCATAGCCTAATTGCATCCAAAAAACCTTAAGAGGAGAGAAGCCCAACAATGCCATCATGTATATGACTGATACTCGTCCATTAATAACAAGACCATTCAATCTCATGATGTTTGTCCAGAACAAACACAAGGGCGTGGATGACCAAAAGATACTTGGTGAATTCTACAAGAAAACTTTTCATAAGGCTCCATGTAATCAGACCGTGATGCACTACCCCTAAAATGTGGAGAGAATTCCCCATAATCTGCTCCACGTTTCCCATTTCTTCCATTAACCATCCACATCACCCATGATTGTGGTGGATTCAAACAAGTAAACCCACTTCTAATTCTCTATAAAGGAACAAGTCTCATTCACCCAAGGTAAGTTCGACCATTCATAGTTTTCCAATTCTTGTGCTCTAAAGAGAAAACTGACTTAACCGTCGAATGGTCCTTGGCCGGGTTACACTCACCCTTAACAGTTCTTTCTTTCTTTTCAGGACTTACAGCCATTACTATAACCCGAAGTATTTCAGCCCACTAATTTTCATGCATCATCATTAGTCATAAATTTAATATATACTAGCCTCTGAGCACGCGCTCACACACGTGCTTGAGAGCGCGTGCTCAGAACCTCTTTCTATTTTTTGGGTAAATGTTAATAATTTGTATATATTATAATTAAGAAAAAAAAAATTCAAACAAATAAAAATAATAAATTTTAGAGATAAGCTGTATCTGCAATTTCTTTTTTGAACGTGAAGGGAAAAAATCCTAAATTTTAGGAATTCTCTTTTTGAATTTAAAATGAAATTTGTTATTTGACATTTATGTCACTATTTCTAAATGAAGCTACTCTTCATTAATGATGGTATTTTTGAACCATATAAAAGTCCAGTTGAAAGATGAAAATTCTCTTATATATAGTATAGATTTATATAATTTTAAAATTATTAATTATTTATTTATGACGTTACCACTTCAACCATTGGTCGGACCAAAAAACTGGTAACCACTTTATTGTTCAGTTATTTGACCATACCAGTTTTTAAAATCATGACTAGATGGGTCATGGGTATAACATAAAATGAAAAAATCAAAAGAAAAAATAAAAAAAGAAGATGTCAAGGAAAAACTGATATAGATGTTCATGGTTTCTTTCATCATTTTGTTCACTAGCCTTTTCCCCTCTAATTTTTTCTAGGGAAAAAAGATTTTTGGAGAACCCAAGGAAAAAATACTTACAAATTTTCCTTCCACCAATCCACCTAATCAACCAAACATACCTAATAAATTTTTTATCTCTTTTTTTCCATCCAGACTATAACGTAGATTGAGTTTTTAGAGCTTTGCATAATAATATGTTCCTCCTTTCTTATAGCTGATAAGTTCCACCAACTGTGAGAGAATTAAAACATATACCCTGATACCACCAGCTGTGAGGTGAGCGAGAATGAAAATTTAAAAGATGAAAAGAATAAATTGAGTTTTAATAAAAGAATAGATGATGATAACGAGCTGTCGCAGCATGTTATCATCATCTAGTCTTCTCCTTTTCTTTTGATAACATGCAATCAATTCATCATTTAGATCCTGTTTAGTACACTATTTTAAAAATATGTTTTTAATTTTTAAATAGCTTTACATACTCTTTTATCCACACATATTTTCAAAAAAATTAAAAACTGTTATTTAAACACGTATACCAAACAGACCTTAGTCTTTCTTTTTTCTTTTTTCTTTTTTTTGGACACCATCTAGATGATGATATGACAGCATGTTATCAAAGGAAAATGAGAATACTCTTTATTGGATTTTTATAAACAGTTGGGATTTATAGTTATAAAAGTAATTTTCAATTTTAATTATTAATTAAAAAAAAGTAAAAAATATAATAAAAAAATGTTGCAAGAGAGAATTGGGTAAATTATATTCTCTCTAGTAGATACTGCTTATTATTAAAAACTAAAAATTAAAAACTAAAAATATTATAATAAAATAATTTTTAAATATATAAATAGTATTATGAAACTCAATTTTAAAATTATTTTAATTAAAAAACTAATTTACGAGTTTCATAAACAGCACATAAAACCCGAGTCTTTTGGCTAAATATTGCTAATTCTGAAACATATTTGCGTTATAGGTACTGTTACAAGTTATTTGGAAATTTGAGGAAAGAGATTGAATTTCGGCAACAGTGTTGCCGAAATTCCAAGAAAAGTAGGAGAGAAAATGAGGGAAAAGGTGGAGAGAGAAAAATGGTGAATTACGGCAACACTGTTGCCGTAATTCGCTGCCCAAATATCTGCCCGGGCACTGTGAGACGAAGTGCTCTGAGTAGTGCCCCAAACAAACTAAAAAAAATTTGTCCCTATTGTGGCAACACCATTGCCGAAAAAAAAAAAAAAAAAAAAAAGTGAATACCGAAATCTGGGAGGAATTTAAAAAAAAATATAATGTGCTACGTACACAATATTTTTACAATATTTTCACAACAAATTACAGGTAACTGGTTATTATTAATTCAAATTTAAATTTAACATTGAGATTACTATTTTAATCCAACAATAACAATAAGTAACAACCTGACACTTAAAATTTGTTGTAAAAATATTGTAAAAATTGTGTGTACTTTATTTCTAAAAAAACAAAAAAAAAAATTTCCCAATTGTGGCAATGGTATTGTCGAAATACCATTGCCACAATTGAAAAAAAAAAAAAAAATTCCCCAATTGTGGCAATGGTATTGCCGAAATACCATTGCCACAATTGAAAAAAAAAAAAAAAATTCCCAATTTCGGCAATACCATTGCCACAATTGGGAAATTTTTTTTCAATTGTGGCAATGGTATTTCGGCAATACCATTGCCATAATTGGGAAAAAAAAATTTGTTTTTTTAGAAATGAAGTGCACACAATTTTTACAATATTTTTATAACAAATTTTAAGTATCAGGTTGTTACTTATTGTTATTGTTGGATTAAAATAGTAATCTCAATGTTAAATTTAAATTTAAATTAATAATAACCAGTTACCTGTGATTTGTTGTAAAAATATTGTAAAAATATTATGTACGTAGCACATTATATTTTTTTTTTAAATTCCTCCCAGATTTCGGTATTCACTTTTTTTTTTTTTGCCACTCCCATTTTCAGCAATGGTATTGCCACAATAGGGACAAATTTTTTTAGTTTGTTTGGGGCATCACTCAGAGCACTTCGTCTCACAGTGCCCGAGCAGATATTTTGGCAGCGAATTACGGCAACAGTGTTGCCAAAATTCACCATTTTTCTCTCTTCACATTTTCCCTCATTCTCTCTCATACTTTTATTGGAATTTCGGCAACACTGTTGCCGAAATTCAATCATAACTTGTAACAGTACCTATAACGCAAATATGTTTCAAAATTAGCAATATTTAGACAAAAGACTCCATAAAACCCACTATTTTTAAGTGCAGACGCGGCACCGAATAATCTGCATTGAAACTCACGCCAAGGGCTCTTACACATGGGCGGGCCCCATGTGTGGGGACTGCTCCAAAACTTTCCAAAAGTTTTGTCCCTAAACAGAAGGACAAACCTCTAATGTCAGAACTTCACACTTACCAAAAGAAATTTAAAAAAACCCTCTAATGTCACCATCAAAAGGTCTGGGCACCGAATCTGATAAAATAGGTTCTACAAAATTACAGATTTGTTTAATACGGTATTTTAATGATGTGGTTTAAATATATTAAAAATATGTGTTGTGGTGTTTAAAAAGATGTTTGGTACATATACTTAAAAATTAAAAAAATATATTTAAAAATGTGTAAAAATACGTGTAATATTGTTTAAAATCTGAAACATGTGTTTAAGTGGTGTACAAAACGAGATCTAAGTAACGAAACTTATTGTTTAAACAACACAGGCCTTATATAACAAAACCACGATACAAAATTTCCACCATCTATCTTTCTAGTCTAAATAATGGGAGGATGGAAAATTTTTTTAATTTCTTTCCATTTTGTTTAGTTGAGAGTAAAAGAATGGATAGATGAAAAAAAATGAGTTTATATAAATTTACTCACATATCTTCTTAAAAATTAATACCCAATTAAAACAAAACAAAAAAGTAACAAACAAGAAAAAAATCACCCAAATTTATTAAAAATAAAAATTATGTCAAGAAAAAAAAAATCACAGCTAGTTAAACCCAAAAACAAAAAAACAAAAAAACAAAAACAAAAACAAAAAAACAAAGCAAAACAAATCATTGTGTCACCGCATACCCCCAGGTAATCAGAAGAAAAAACAAGAAAGAGGCAAATGTCCCAGGAAAGCAAAAGAAAGAAAAAAGAGCCAGCGTTGCCCAAAAAAAAAAAGAAAAAAAGCGGAAGTTTCCCAGCAAAGCAAAAGATTAAAAAAAGAAAAAAACAACATTATTGAGGAAAAGCAATTGGGGGTATTTTTGTCAGTATGACAAATTCCACGCCCTTTTTCAGTTTTCTCTTCCTTCTGAAGAAAATATATACAATGGCCTTTGTCACTTTTGGGAGTTCTTATGTCAAAACCAATTCTTGTATCATGACCAACCTCTACCATTACCCCTACCTTACTTATTTTTCTCCTCTCCGTCAACATCCGTCAAAACCACACGTCCACACCCGAGATAGTTTGACGCGGCAGGGGCGGAGGTGGCCTAACTGTTCAGTGGAGGATTTGTTTTTGGCTGTTGCAGCTAAGGTATATTTCTAATAACTCAAACTTAAGTGGTAAATATATTTTTTTAATATATTCAGATTTCATATTTTGGGAGTAAACTGTTTGGGAAGGAGAGAAGAGAAGAGATCAGGGGAAATTGAGTTTATAAACCAATTTCTGGAATTCCAGGAGTTGGACTTAGGGCACTTCTTGATAAGTGCAGAGTTGGGAATTATTTTGCTAAATTTTTTTTAAAGGGCTGGGTTGTCTGATTTGGGGAAAATTTGTTGGTTGGAGTTTTTTTTTTTTTGGTTTAGTTTTGCTATTTTGAGAATTTTGGATTTGTATATTTTGTTTTAAATTTTATATCTATAATTTTTTTTTAGACCTTTAAAAAGAGAAAAAATATATAGAAATAATGGCTAAATATAATTTATTTTAAAATTTTACTCTTTTAGGGTTTTGTAAAAATATTGTAAAAAAATTTGTGATTATAATATTATTTTTTAAAAAATTAATAGAATTGTTAAAGAGGGTGAAATGTAATTTTATAAAATAAATTTTTTTTATAGAATTTATAAAATAAAATAATTAAAATTAATACATATAAATACTAATATTAAAAAAAAAAAAAAAAAAAATAGGGAGGGCCGTTGCCCCAAAGTCCAAGCTTAGCTCGCTGTTGTTACTAATGGGTTGTCTGACATGGTTTCTTAGGTATACTATTTATGGGCTGAATGGTTTCAAAAATCGAACCGGTCAAAGAATCGGAAAAAGGACCGGACCTAGAACCTGGCTATCGGAAGGAGAGAGAAAAAGAGAAAGAGAGATGGAAGAGAAAAGAAAGAAACAAATTTTTTTAATTTTTTAAATTATTTAATTGTATAATTTATATTATTTGATTGAGTTTTTAAGTAAAAATAAAAATAAAAATATTGAGTGAATTTTTTTTTTTTTTTTTTTTTTGAAACAATATTGAGTGAATTGTTAAGGGTTAGTAAAATAAATAAAATAATATTTAAATATGTAAAATAGATTTTCTTTTCTTTTCTTTTTTTAACATCCTACGTTGTGAATTACCATCAGATCTATTCAAAATTTGAAATTCTTTTTATTTTCCTAGTTTTCTTTCCTCCACAGTCCAGACTCAAAGACATCTCATCATTCTCTCTCTAAACAAGTTCTTCATCAACATCTAATTCCAGTCAAACTGCTTAAAGCATAGATTTCTCATATTATCTCTTTTATTTTACTTTTACCAACAGATGAGATTTTCTCCCATCTCATTTTAGTATAGATCTATAAGAAGTTTGTCTAGTTTTTTTTTTTTTTTTCAGTTACTAGAACCGGTTTAACTGCACCAGTTTCCGGTTTTCTGGTTATCCCGGTGGTTTCCGGCTTTTCTTACTTTTTATCTAATTTCCGGTTTTTTAATGATATTCTGTACGAGAGAACAGGAGAGTTTCTGTGATAGAGTAGAGCGAGTTTAACGGGTAAAAAACGTTTAGTGACAAATGAGAGCTGGTAGGACCCAAAAAAAAGTGACAGGGAGACCTGCCATGACAAAAGAAAAAACAATAGAAGAATAAAATGAAATAATGAAAGTGAGGGAGAATCTGCAATGACAAAAAGAAAAAACAGTAGAAGAATAAAATGAAATTGTTAACATGTACTAGGGTATGTGGGTTTTAGACCTACCTTGTTTATTTGTATAGCATATTTACTTATATTACACACTCTGTCTCCTATATAAAGACACTCATGTATATTCTATTACTTGAGAAATACAATACATATATTCAGTATTTCTAACATGGTATCATAGTCATTACTCTAATCCTCTAGTGTGCCGCTCTTAAGCAGTTTTGTCTTCTTGGGTGTCATCCACTGTAGCCATCATTGTGAGCAGCACCACTGCCTCCACTACAACTCCAGTACATCAAAGACCACTGCTTTGCTGCCACAACCGCTTCCACTTCTTCGATCAGACCACAAATTGCACCATTAGAAAGTAATCTCTCCGATCTGCTCTTTTGTGAAATTTCGTCTTCATCAGACCCCTCATGCGCCCCCACGCGACGCTACAAATCTCGGTAGTAAAATCATGCGCCTCCACGCACCGCCTATCTTCTTCACGCGCCGTCACGTGCCAGAACCCCATCCCCTGACGTCATCGGTTGCGCCACATCAGCCCTAGTGACGTGATCAAGCCATGTCATCACTACTTGCGTCAACAACACGTCATCACCCAGTCAGCTTGCTTACGTCACTGCTCAATCAGCGATTACGTCATCACTGTTGAATTTTTTAGTTGACCGTTTACTTTGATCGTTGACTTTTTTGTTAGAGTTGACTTTTTGCAGTCCAGTGCTCCTTACCCAGTTTTTCACGTAAATTTTATTTTTGCAGTCGTTTTTTGCATATTTTGCTTCTAAATGAAGAATAAGGACAAATCTTCTTCTTATTGCAATAATTGTCGCCGACAATTTAGCAAACGTTTTTGCAATTTTTGCAAATGTTTTGACCACAATATTGAGACTTACTATCATCGCAACAAATCAGCTGTTTCAATTTCTGTTGATACTGTTGCTAATACTGAGAGTGTCCAACCAAGGGTTCTCGTCTCTGCATAGTCTAAGTCTTTAGGATGCATTTTCACCATGTCCACAGATGACCTTAAAAACATCATCGCTATGTCATTCGTATGGTTGGTAATGCATCTTATTATTTATCTCTGTCAGCTTTATCTGGTATGTCTTCTTCCTTTTGACCTATAGATTCTGCTTGTTGCAATCACATGACACTTTACTTGTCCTTATTTTTTGACCTTAAACCTGCACCATACCCTCTTAATATTCGCACAGCAAATGATTCAACAATACCTGGTCATAATATAGGTTTTGTTTCGATCTCCAACCTCTCAGTTCCTGGGATTTTTAATGTTCCTGACCTTTCTTATCATTTACTTTCTGTGGGACAATTAGTTGAGTTTAGTTATTGCATTATCTTTGATTATTCTGGGTGTATTGTGCAAGATCCAAGGACGGGACAGGAGCTTGGGACCGATCTCAGAGTTGGGCGTATGTTTCCTGTGGACAACCTTTGTCTTCCGCTTGTTGCTCTTGTTTCTGTTGTTGCAGCTGCTGCAGTTTCTTCTATTCCTTCCTTTGCACTTTGGCATGCCCGACTTAGTCGTGCATCTTCCTCTCGGGTACAACACTTGGCTTCTAGAGTTTTGTTAGGTTCAGTGTTCATAGAAAATTTTGATTGTGTTTCATATCAGTTAGGAAAACAACCAGCTTTGCCTTTCAATACTAGTGAATCAATGTCTACTGATATCTTTGACCTAATTCATTTTGATATTTGGGGGCCTTCCTCTATCTCTAGTATTGGTGGATCTCGATATTTTGTTGTCTTTGTTGATAATTATTCCCGCTATAGCTGGATTTTTCATATGAAATATTGTTCTGAATTATTGTAAATATATTCTAATTTTGCAAAAATGGTTGAAACTCAATTTTCCAAATGTATCAAAATTTTTCGATTTGATAATGCTTGAATACACTCAATATGCTTTCCAAGCTATTTTGCATTCCTATAGCACTGTTCATCAACTAACTTGTCTAGGTACCTCTCAGCAAAATAGTAAAGCCAAACGAAAACTTCGTCATATTCTTGACACTGTTCATGCTCTCTTTCTCTCTGCCAAAGTTCCTGCTCCTTTTTAGGGTGAAGCTGCTCTTCATGCTATTAATGCTATTAATCGCATTCCTAGTTCTGTCATCCAAAATCAAACTCCATATGAGCGCCTTTTTGGGTCACCTCCAGACTATCACCACCTTCGCTCCTTCGGTTCTGCCTGTTTCGTTCTTCTTCAGCCGCATGAGCATAACAAACTTGAGCCTCGGTCTAGACTTTGTTGTTTTCTTGGCTATGGCGAAACTCAAAAGGGGTATCGGTGTTATGATCCTGTCTCTCATCGTCTTCGTATCTCCCACAATGTTGTCTTTTGGGAACATCGCTCCTTTGTCGAGCTCTCTCACTTCCGTGCCTCCCTATCTTCCTCCTCTGTCTTAGATCTTTTTCCAGATGAGCCACATATTCCTTCTGTAGTTACTCCTGATCCTCCTATAGAATTCTTTGTCCAACCACCAGATATTTTTGATCCCTTTCCTAGTTCACCCTTTAATGAACAAGTGGAAGATGAACAGGTCGAAGATGAGCTACCCAACCTTGAGCTTGGGTCCCCTGCTCCTGCTCCACCTGAAGATCTTGCACAAGACATTCCACCTTGTCACTCAACTCGGGTAAGATCCATTCCTGCACATTTACTTGACTATCATTGTTACACTGCCCTTGCTACACTGCACGAGCCTCACACCTATTGTAAGGTCTCCACTAACCCTTTATGGCACATTTCAATGAAAGAGGAACTTGATGCATTATCTAAAAATCATACTTGGGATTTGGTGACTCTCCCCCCTAGGAAATTTGTGGTTGGTTGTAAGTGGATGTACAAGATCAAAACTCACTCTGATGGGTCCATTGAGCACTACAAAACTCGTCTTGTTACAAAAGGTTTTACACAGGAGTATGAAATTGATTATGAAGAGACCTTTGCTTCGGTTGCTCGTATCTCATCTGTTCGTGTCCTTTTAGCTGTTGCTGCTGCTAGTAAATGGGACATTTTTCAAATGGATGTCAAAAATGCATTCCTTAATGGGGATTTAAGTGAAGAAGTTTTTATGCAACCTCCTCTTGGACTCTCTGTTGAATCAAACAAGGTTTGTCATCTTTGACATGCACTTTATGGCCTTAAACAAGCTCCACGTTCTTGGTTTGCCAAATTCAGCTCTACTATCTCTCGCTTGGGTTACATGGCCAGTCATTATGATTCAGCCTTATTTCTTTGTCGCATTGACAAAAGCACTATTTTGCTTCTCCTATATGTGGATGATATGATCATAACTGGTGATGACCTTAGTGGCGTTCAAGAACTCAAGGGTTTTCTCAGTCAGTAGTTTGAGATGAAAGATCTTGAATATCTCAGCTACTTCTTAGGTCTTGAAATCACTCATTCTACAGATGGACTTTATATTACTTAAGCTAAGTATGCCTCTGAACTCTTGTCTCAAGCTGGATTCACTAATAACAAGACTGTTGACACTCCAGTTAAGTTTAATGAGCACTTGACTCCCTCAGGGGGGAAACCATTGTCTAATCCCTCTCTTTACAGACGCTTGGTTGGTAGCCTAGTTTATCTCACTGTTAGTCCAGACATTTCCTATGTTGTTCACCAGGTGAGCCAGTATCTGTCTGCTCCACGATTGACTCACTATGCCTGTTCTACGCATTCTTCGATACCTAAAGGACACTCTCTTTCATGCTCTTTTCTACTCTACTCAGTCTTCTCTTATTCTTCATGCATTTTCTAATGCTGATTGGGCAGGAGATCCCACTTATCGCAGGCCCACCACTGGTTATTGCTTTCTTCTTGGTACTTCTCTGATTTCTTGGCGAAGTAAGAAACAAACTCATGTGACCCGCTCCAGTACTGAAGTAGAATATCGTGCCCTTGCTGATACCACACCTGAGCTCCTTTAGCTACAACGGCTTCTTAAAGACTAAAGCGTGTTCACATTCTCTGCTACTCCTCTTTATTGTGACAACCAGAGTGTCATTCATATTACTCACAATGATGTCTTTTATGAACGAACTAAACACATCGAGATTGATTGTCATTTTATCCATTATCATCTTGTCCATGGTGCTCTTAAGCTGATCTTAGTCTCCTCTAAAGATCAACTTGCAAATATTTTCACCAAGTCACATCCTAAGGGACGCTTTCGTACTTTGGTTGACAACTTCAAGTTGGTCTCATATCCACCTTGAGTTTGAGGGGGGCTATTAACGTGTATTAGAGTATGTGGGCTTTAGCCCCACCTTGTTTACTTGTATAGCACACTTATTTGTACTGCACACTCTGCCTCCTATATAAAGGCACTTATGTATATTCTATTACTTGAGAGATACAATACACTTATTCAGTATTTCTAACAGAAATAATTAATTAAAAAAATAAAAAATAAAGCTAATACTTTCTTTTATGAAAATGTTAACAGTAAATATATATTATATGAAAATCTAATTAAAAATTGGTATAAATTGATGAAGTGACTGAAAATATGGTTGAAATTATATGTAAAATTTAAAAAGTTAATTTTTTTGGTTGTATGTCTTACAAAATTGGCCAAAAATTTAATAAAAAAATAAAATAAAATAATGTGACAAAATTATTTCTTAACCGTCCCCTTAACACTATCAGTTTTTTTTTTTTAATTTAGGGGGACCACTACCATTGTTTTTTTGGGTGTTGAGAAACGCGTAAAGCAAATACCTAATATGTGCGACTATAGGTAAGTTTGGTTCAACTTTTTTATAGTGTTTTTTGAAAAAATTGAGGTTTTGAAAAGTGCAGTATGAAATTGGGTTTTTTTAAAAAGTTGAGTGTTTAGTAAAAACTGTTAAAAAATATTTTTTGAAAAAGCTAAATTTTTGGCTCACACTTATAAAAGTGGTGGTTTAAGTGGTAAATTACCAAAAAGGACAATATATATATAAAGGAGTTTATTTCATACTTAAATCAACTACTTTATAATACTTAAATCAATTTTTCTTCATTTATTTCTAAAAACTACATTCATAATATTTTTACAACATTTTCACAAAAAAATCATTTGTGATAAAAATTGATACTAATTTTAATTTGAACATACTATTAAAATTATGTTTTTCTCTTTCTAAAAAAATTATTTTTTTCTCACCAATATTAGCAAATAATAACCTACCACTTAAAATTTATTGTGAAAATATTTTGATAGCATTTCCTTCTTTTTTCCTTATTTTTTCCCCCTCTTTTTTTCTCCTCCACACACATACCATATTTCCTTCTTTTTTCCTTTTTTTTTCCCCCCACTTTTTTTCTTCTCCACACACGTACGCTTACTCTTTTCTCTTTTTCTTTCTTTCCTCTTTTTTTCCCTACCACTTCCTCCAAACTCCAAAATGTTCCACAGAGCTCTCTTTCTTCCTCTTTTTTTTTTTTTTTTTTTTTCTTTCTTCCTTTCTCCCTTTTCTCTTATTACTTCGTCTGTAACACCCATGCACTTCTTCACCTTGATCTTCTTTATTCTTTTCTTTTTCTCTAAATTCAACCACTCACAAATGGGATGATTCAGATCGGGAAGATTCATCTTAAGTAATTTCTCTTAATTTCACCAAAAATCTTCAATGCAGCTCTCTCTTCGTAACCCCAAAACCAAATAGGAATTGAAGTCAGATTGATGAAAATTCAGCCATGTCGAAAGATTCTGATCGGGTTGTTGAGAGTGAGATTGGCAATGGGGGTTCCGACATATTGTAGCTATTATTTTCTATGTTTGTCTTTTCAGTTTTTAGTGTATTTTGTGGTTAGTGAGATGAGAGTAATTTGGGTCATTTCTTGCATTTCCAACGGTAATATTGATCAAAAGCACTTTTGCGTTTGCAAAAGCTCGAGAAACTTGTCCGCACGTTTTGGATGAATTCTTTGCATTTCAAAATGCAGTTTTTTTGAGAAAGCACGTTTTGAAACATTACCAAACGCTTGATTTATTTTTTTGGTTTCAGAAAGCACTTTTTACCGTTTGAAAGCTGAAACAAACAGGCACTATGGTAAGAGCGTGACCTCCCAAATCCACTTTCTATGTATTCTGCTTTTTTTATCTTTTATGTATTAGACTAGGGGTTGATAGCTTATGCAAACCAACCCCAATTGCGATATGATAGGGCAAAAGATTATCATAAGTGTGGGGCATCGGATTCTTTGAAAAGAATTGATTTCCATCACTTGGTTGAAACAAGAGAAAAGAAAAAGGAGGGTGATTCAATTTATGTGGGGGCCACCATTTTGGTGTCAGCCCAAATTGGACGGAAATATGTTGAAGATAAGATATATTTGATTTTTTTACTATCAAATAACTTGACTAATATATTCTTAACAAGCCTTTTTCTCTCCCCCTTTTACAAGCCTCTCTCTCCCCTTTACAAACCAAATAGAGGAAAGATGGAATTCACATCTTTTTCTTCTTTCTTTTTATTGTATTTGTTTTAAAATAAAATATTTTTTGGTGTTTTGAATAACAAGTAAAATTTTTCAGCAAACTATAAAAATTAATGGCTTCGCCACTGAAGTCGATGGTGCTAGAGGTCTAGTGATCGGACCGCCGAAACCGGCAGTTAGAGCGGTGGCTTCGGCAACCAAACTGCCAACAATTATTGTCGGAGCAGTGTTTTTGGTGATCGGACCACTGACACCGATCGCTAATGCGACGCTTCTGGCCATCAAATTGCTAGCATCGATCGCAATGTCGGCCATTAAAATTGATGGCTCTGCCACTGAAGTCGATGGTGCTAGAGGTCTAGTGATCGGACCGTCAAAACCAGCAGTTAGAGTAATGGCTTCAACGACCAAACTGCCAACGATTATTGTTGGGGTGCTGTTTTTGGTGATCGGACCACTAACACCGGTCGCTAATGCGACGTTTCTGGCCATCAAACTGTTGGCACTGATCACCGGTGAGACATCTCTGACCACTGACATAGGTCACTAGAGCAGTCTCCAGACATTGGACCGTCAAAGCAATGTTTCTGACCACTAGACCATTGACCTAGCCATTGGATGGGAGAGAGGAAGCCATTGTGTGTGTTTTTGGAAAATGTTTTACCAATTTTTCAAAAAAAAAACATTTTACAACATTTTATAAAGAATTTTACGGTTAATGGGAAATATTCTATAAGTTTGACTATATTTTATCTGCAAACAAACGCCTGCAAATTCGAAAACATTTTTCGAAAAATATTTTACTTCAAAACAAACAGAGCGTTTATTTCTTACTAGTTTGGGCTGCACATGCAAGGCATGTGTTAGCCAGTACAAAGATTAGCAATTAAGGTGAAATTAGAATTTATTTTTAACACAAACCAAAAATATAGTTATTTCATTGTTGAAGTGCTTAGAAATTGGATCATTAAATGAGATATTAGTTCAACTATATAAGAAAGAAGTACAAAGATTATAATAGGACACATAATACATCACAAACCAACATTATACTATATTTTAAATATATATATATATATATATATATATATAAGGGCTAATTACAACTTATCCACCTGTAGTTTGTCTCGAATTTAAGTTTTTTACCTATAATTTGAAATTTGGCACTTTACCCACTTGAAATTATGCTCCGTTAGAATTCAATAACTCACCTCTCCATCTTTAGTTAAAAAACACATTTTAATACAAAAATATAACATCAAACAAATCAAAAGGTTAGGGTTTAAAGAAAATTTTTCACACCATATCATCTTGCCCAAATATCATATGGGTTATGTTGTAGAACAAACCATCATGACCTTCCCGGACTTTCATGCGCTCTTGAAATCATCGTGCAAAGCACTAGTAGAAATTATGGGTCTCGGAGTTGGAATTGCTTGAAACTTAGCAGGTTGAAGCGAAATAGCCTTCAGAGCAATAATCATCGCTTTGCTATAAGGTATTCCCTAAAAATAGTGAATTCCTTCATTTAGGCCCCAAAAATTGCAATTTTGCCATTTATAGTAATTTTTGTTTCCTTAGTAACTTTTTGCTCAAAAGTCATAATAAGGTGCCGCTTATTTTAGGACGACTCTTAAGGTCAATAGTTTATGATTCTGCATTTAACTCAATTTTTTTCATTTTTGGTAAATTTCATTATTTTGATACCTAATTACCACATAATTCGTGTGAATTAGGGTTTTAGACTTTTTTCTTAGTATTTATATGTTTTGTAGCCGTTAGAGGCAAATTAGACTATTATCAATAAATACAAACTTTTGTTAAATTCTTTCTTTGATGGGTTCTAGTTTATCTTATTGTGGATTTAGGGAAACTTATCGTGAATTCGAGATTTACTACCAAAAGCTAATAGTTTAGTTTCTAACCATCAAAGAGAGTATCAAGTGTGCTTTCTTCAGGTTTCCGTGACATTAGTTGGTATCAGATCTTTGACATACCCTGGTATGATGGCTAACTAGCGAGACAGTGACCACCACAACAATAAAGGCGATGACTCAACAACCCAGCCCTTACTAGGGCTAAGTTTCTTGATTTTCATCATAAAAATCAACAGTTTTGTGATTCTACCCAACGGAATCTGGACCGAATTCAAGAAGTGCTTGCCAGCCTGCTTACCCAAAACCCTAATAGTGATGACGAGAAGCGACGTGATAATCGAGCGCATGGCCCTCCCTGTCATGGTCCAAATCGGAACAGGCAACAAGACTATAATGAAGAGAACAGCGAGAACGAAGAGTATGCAGAAGGGGTCCTTGGGAATCATCTTGGTCTTGCGAAGGATAATGGCCAAGATTATTAGGAGCAGAGGGACTATTGTATGAAAGTAGAGTTACCATCCTTAAATGGTAATGTCTCCATTAAAGAGTATCTAGATTGGGTCAGTGAGGTTGGGAAGTTTTTCAATTGTATAGGTACTCCAAATGACAAATAGGTGTGTTTGGTGGCATGCAAGTAGAAGGGAGGAGCATTTGCCTGACGGGATCAAGTTCAGTTAAACTATACCTATAAGAGAAAGTTCCCGACACAATCGTGGAGGAGAATGAAGGAGATTAATGGTAGATCGGTTCTTACCACCAGATTACCAGTAGAAGTTGTTCAGATAGGACCAGGATTGCAAGCAGGGTACTCGGACAATTAATGAGTGCATGGAGGAGTTTGACAGATTGGCAAATCGCAATGATTTGGAGGAGACTAAAGATCAACGAATATCCAAATTTGTACACGGGCTGCGAGTTTTCATCCGAGATCAGGTATCCTTACAAACCCTTTATACTTTAAATGAGGCTATAACCCTAGCCAAGAAAATAGAATATCAACATCTCAGGGCAGACCGCCATGGCCTCCCTGGATTCTCACACGTGCCTGAAATCATAGGCCTCAAAGTCGCAATCGCATGAAATTTAGCATGCTAAAGTGAAACGGCCTTCTAAGCAATAGCTGTCACTTTGCCACGAGGTACCCACTAAAAATGGTGAATTCCTTCATTTAAGCCCCAAAAACTGCAATTTTGCTGTTTATAGTAATTTTTGTTTCCATAATAACTTTTTGCCCAAAATTTAGAATAAGGTTCTGCTTGTTTTGGGACGACCCTTAGATTAGTAGTTTATGATTCTGCATTCAACTCAATTTTGCCATTTTTGATAAATTTCGTATTTTGTCACCTAATCGCGTAATTCCATGCGAATTAGGGTTTCAAACATTTTTGTCAGTATTTATATGTTTTGTAGCCGTCAGATGCAAATTAGATTATTATCAATAAACACAAACTTTTGTCAAATTCTTTCTCTGGTGGGTTCCAGTTTATCTCCTCATAGATTCAGAGAAACCCCTCGTGGATTCGATGTTTACTACTTGAAGCTAATAGTTTAGTTTCTATCCATCAAAGAGAGAATTGAGTGTGCTTTCTTCAAGGTTCCGCAACATCAGGTTGGATCTTGTCTACAATTTTGGCTTGAGATATTGATTTGTTTCTTCATTGATATCTATGAAGGGGATGTGAGCAATGTAAAGGTAAGGTGTTACCCCTTGCTATCCAACGTCCTCAAATTTCCAAATCCTAAGATGAGAAGATGGGTAAGAGTTGTGGACATTAAAATTAAATACTCCTCTGGAAAGGACTCCACACCCCTAGCAATCAAGATCACTATTTCCGAATCCTAATCCTAATCAAAATCAGCCAAAATTGTGGAAAATATATTGACTTCTTCATTGTAATCATCTTGCCCAGATATCATCTTGTCCCTAGTGCCTTGTCATGTCTTCATTGAAGTTCAAGTTCTCTCTCTCTCTCTCTCACACAAAAACCCAGCCAAGATTCATGCTATGTTTATAATTTTATTTATATTTTTTGGTTTCTCTTTTAGGCTAACACCAGAAGTTTGCTTCATTTTGATGGGTTTGTCACAAAAGGCTTAAGTGTTTTCTATTAGAACGTTTTTTAAGAGAAGTGTTGATATTTAATTTGTATTTGTTTGAAGTGCTGATATTTAAACCCTAGTTTTTTTTTTTTTAATCTATTTATGTTATTTCTTTTATGTTTAAATGTGTTTTTTTATCAGAAAATGGAGAGGTGGGTTACAAAAGCCTAACGAAGCATAGCTCAAATGGGTAAAATGCCAAATTTGAAATCACCGGTAGGTAACTTAAATTCGAACCAAACTACAAATGGATAATTTGTAATTTGCCTATAAATATGTTTTGAAAAGCAATAATCATAATGTTAAATAGATACATCATAATGTTAGTATTGGCTTGTCTTGCTTTATATACCTCATTGATCCTTTAATATGGTTCCAAAAATAGTCCCTTCTATTTTACAAAACTTGAAATTACATGTTCATTGATTTTCTTCAAGTGGATCATGAGCGAAGACCATGTTCAACTTAAAAACACTCATAAAGGAAAGAAGATATGATAAGATATATTCCGGTTTAGTAATGTGTTGTTGATCACCCGTTTTTGATAAGGGTGAATCTAATTTAAGCATTTTATATGAAGTAATTTGCTACTTAACTTCCTAAGAGTATTCACATCTCAAATTCTATCGCATCCTATTTTACCATCTCAAAAAGTTATTTTATCAATTATACCATATCATTTTACAATACTCTCAGCATCCCAACTTTTATTTTACAACACAATACATTAAAATAATATTTCTACACAATAAAATAATATATCTCAAAACCCAAATAAAAATAAAAACCGAAAACTTGGTGAGAGAGAGAGATGGGAATTGAGAAAGTAAGTGAATAAAATATTAGTTTTTTTGCAATAGTTGGTTTTTACAAGTCCGGATGTGTTGTGGGGAGGGGGGTACACCAATCAACCTGACCCAACTTTTAACCTGATTGTCCTGTCCTGACCTGACCTATCCCATCTCTTCCCTTTCTGTTTGTCTCTGTCCTGCCGCCGCAACTATCATCATTTTCATGTTGTTTTCACAGCATCCACGTTTAGTGCAAATAAAATAGTTTTCTCCTTTCTTAAGAGAAACTGTATCATCTCCACTGTTATATTCGAAAGCACCTTCTGGTGCTTTGCATGTTTCATAAGCATGTTTGTCTACAGCAACAACATTGTAATCCGTTTGGTTGTATACAAACTCTGTAACATAGAAACACGGAGAAAATTGAATCTTAGTTGGAGATTCGAGAATCTTTAAATTTCCTTAATAGAGTATTACTGACAAAACCAACTCAGTTTATGTACAGAAATTATATGACTAATCTAATCTGATGTGTTTCTAGATTGGTGTGATTGCATTAACAGTTGGAATATGGATGTAAGTGTAATCAAGCAATGAGTAGAGATAATGATGAGAATGACCAGCTTATGCTAATTCCTCTTACTTTGCTTTCTCTCTCTCTCTAATTCTTCCCCTTATTCCATCTATTTCTCTACCTCTCTCTCACTATAAGGTCTGGCTGCCTTGAATCAGTCACATAGCTTAGAGTTAGAATTGAGATTCTAACAATCTCCATGTTTACTAGCAATTTCCCTTTTGCAGGTGAGCTTACCTCCTAGGGCCAAAAAAAATAAAAAAAGAGTTCATACTCACCGAGTGAATCACCAGCATAGAAGATCGTTCCAATAGGAAACCAACTACCATTGTTTTCTTTGGTCCAACCAACAAGAAAAGATTTTGTCTCTGCCAAAGTGGTCTCAGGGTAAAGTATCGAAGCCAATAGAACTGTCAAAAACAAAATAGCGCCTTCCTCGTCCATCTGGCTATTAAAATTTCTGCAACAAATAGAGCAACAATAGGGATAGAGAAGAATCATACTAAAGTCACTATCAATTTTATTACAAAAAGTCAAAATTACAAAAAAATTACAAATTGACAAAACAAAGAAGGTGATTAGAACCATGTCAATAACATAATAAAAAATTGAATTAGTTTTTTCGTTTAGTATTTAGAATTTAATACAGTACTCTCAAATAAAAAAATTGAAATCCAACTGCATTTGTTATAAATAACCAGGTAAACTGGACTAATAATTGCTGGATGAAGCATAAGATTAGACAAAAATGTGGCTTAAAACAAAATGAACTTACCAAATTCCAAATAGGACAATGCTGGTATCACATGCATAAGCTTATTTATTTATTTAACCCCAAACCATGAGAAGTAATTTAGGGTGGCAAAATCAACCCAAACTCTGTATTAACCCAATTAGACCCAATTAACACTTATGTTATTTAGGTTTTAATTGGGTACCTAATTAGACCCAAGTATCATTTCTACAAATCAACAAACTCTAAAATACCTCAAATCTACTAAAAAGAACAAAATACCCTTTAGAACCACCAAAATAATTAAAATACACTCCAAACGACCAAAAATATCCCGAAACCTCTAAAATGACCAAAATGCCCACGAAATCTCTAAAATCACCAGATGTAGTCAAAAACCACTAAACCTAAACCTAAACCTTAATAGGAATCTATTTTTATTTCCTGCCAAGATTTTCTCTCCTAATTTAGTATTAGCATTAATGCACCAATCCCCCTCATCACTATCACCCACAACTATCAGACAAGAGTTGCCAACCTGATTATCGATGACCACCACGTGTGCAAGACTTACCAACTAGATTTTTGTTTGCCACCATCTATGCAGGTTTAGACTCAGTATCTCCATTATCTAACTCTTCCCCTTGTCTTTGGTAATAAGCTGATGTGACTAAGTCGTACCCCTTGCCCGCACATGACCTTTTACCGTTTCTACAAAAGAACGAGGATTGAAACTCTGAATTTTGCTTATGCATTTGAGCTATAAATTTTGAACCACCCAAAGCATATTGGTTGGGTTCCAACATCTTTCTTAATTAGAGCCCAAAAACCCTCCAACAATTTTGTGCTCTGCCTTCAAGAATTATGATAGACTTCCTAGGTCTGCCAACTTTGAGTTCAGTCACTAATAAGAATTGACCAAAAGAATTGGAACCCCGTTGCAAACTATAAGAAGTACCACCTTACCTGAGTGTAAAAAATTGCTTGGTGTGTGTGCTCAATATTACTCATCAGCCATTGTGTTGTATTCTTGCCCATTAAAAATGGTTTCATGAAGTATTTTCCCCATTCAAAAAATCCATAGAGACAATTTCCCCCTACCTCTACCACCGACTAAAAAAGCTTAAGATTCAATAAATAAATAAAAACTATGAAACCCACCAATGTCGATCTGAGACTAAAAAAGAGAACAAAATTTGTAGCTAATTTGAGGTAGTCGGGCCTACAAATTTATCACCTAGCTTAATGTTTCCCATTCTGGATGACTAGGATGGGGTTCTTGTTTTTTAAGACCTATGAAACTTTCTTTTATGGTTTGTGTGATTGATGTAAGACGTAGTGGGAAGATAGATTTATTATATTTTGTTTGATTTTATGTATCGAGGGCAATTTTGTAATTTCTTAATATTCTAGAATGGGTTGTTGTGTAATAGTCCATTCGTTCTTATTTTAGTTTAGTTATTTAGTTGGGCTTAGCAATAAAAGCCTTTTTAAGAAATCCTAGTTCTACTAGGAATATGTATTAGACTTATATTTAAAGGGTTGTAATGCTTTTTCAGAATTTAAGAGCTCTTAACCTTTCTTTTATATTTTGTGCAATGCAACCTTCTCTGAGGTGTGATGCCAAGGAATGTGGTGCATAGAAAGTCTAGGTGTGATGCTTAAAAAAATTATACTTTCTTTAATTTTACTATTCACGGTTACTGTTCACAGCAACCTAAGATCTGATTGTTCTCCTTTGTTTCATCTTCAAACCCCACTAATCCTTGTGATGGCGGAATCATAACATGATTAAAGAAATGATATTCTCTTTGGAAGCCTAAGGCTAAGGCTAAGGCTAAGGCAAAGCCCAAGAATAAGTGTCCAAAGTAGTTAATTAGGGCCTGATTGGTAGGAGAATTTTTTATTTTGTTTTCAAAATATTATAAAAACAATTTTCAAAAAATTGAACTTGAAACTAGTTTTCAGATAATAATTTTTATATATTATGTGTTTGGCTCTCATTTTTTAAAAATAATTTTCAAAATACTAAAAACAAAAAATAATTGTTTGGGAGATCATTTCTATTTTAGAGATTTAAAAAAAAAATATTTACAAAAAGTAACCTGTATAATCTATAGATTACCTTTTTTTTTTTGTAAGTGTGGGAATTCTTTTTGTAATAAAGATAAGCTCCTTAATTTAAGAGATAAAAGAATTTGGACAAATATGTGGGGTCCACTATTTTCAATTTATTTAGAACTATGTCATTAAAAACATTTCCTGTATCTTAAAAACACCCCTTTAGCCGTTTTCAAAATCCTGTTCTAAACTAGGAAAATAGGATACAATTTTTTGAAAACTATATTTAGAAAATATTTGCCAAACAATAAATTCAAGTGTAAAACCCACCATTTTATGGATTACAAAACAAAAAATTATATTTAAATACTCTTACCAAACAAGCCCTTAAGTTTTTTTATTTTATTTGATTATTCTTGAATCAAGGGTACTTTAGTAATTTTACAATTGCTAATGAGTCTTATTTAATTATGGGTCTTTATGTATGGGCTTTGATTTAATTTATTAGGGTTAAATAGTAGTTAGGAATCCTAATAGTATTGGTACAAGTAAGAGTCTTTATACACATAGGTGCTCAATGTATTGAAGGAGTAGAATGTGTTGATTAATAAAATTGAGCCTTTTGAGCAATAGGCACGTTGGCCTTTGTTGTTTCTTCTTTCTCTCTCTCTTTTCTTTATTTTCTCCTCTTTCTTTCTAGAGGTTACCGTTCACACAGCCCCTAAACAGCCTAGTTTCTCTCTAATTCTTCTTCTTTCCTACCCTAAACCAACCACAACTAAACTTAGAGAAATCCCTAATTTGTCCTACATTAATTTGGTATCAGAGCAAAATCCTACCACAAGTTCTTTGTGAAAATCTTCTTCAGCCAACTGCTTGACAGAATTCATTAAAAATAAAATAAAATAATGGTGAAAACGCAGAATTAGAGTATCAATTCAAGGCTTTTCTCAAGATTACGAAGGCACAAAGAAGACTATGAATCTATTATGTGAGAAAGTGAATTCCATTGAGACAGAATTGGAAGACTTATCTGCCGCGAGAGGTGAATTCAATAAGCTGTCTGCAATCATTCTTAGCAAATTTTTTGCTGAAATCACCTTTGATCAAGACCCCAGGTTCCCCAAATCAGGTCCAAGTACAGCCCCTGTATTCCCCTCAAGTTCAATGCCTTTTTCTTCCACAAATTCCTTTGTTCCAAGCACTAGTCAGGTGCCCCCACAGCAAACACAACCCAATATTGTTTTTCCTCTTCAAGGTGCGGGTTATATGGAAGGGAATTAACCTTACCATCCATCATCGGTCTGTTCTTATGGGAAGCCTTGATCAACGGATGCAGATAGAGGTGTTACAATAGAAGTTAGTGATTTTTATGGGGAGGGCAATCCGGAGGTCTTCTTTGATTGGCTACATAGTATTGAAAGCTTTTTCAGATGGTATAGCTTAAGTGAAGAGTGAAAACTCTTTTTTGCAGATGCTAAACTCAAAGGGACAGCTAGAATATGGTGGAAAAAGTATCAACAAACTCACTATATTGCCATTCGATCATGGGAAGACATGCGAAATGCTATGACTCGTTACTTTATAGCACCTAATTACAAGTAGCAAGCCCACTTACAATTTACACGGTGCAAGGAAGTTATTCAACTGAAGAGTACACCAACAAATTCTATGGCTTGGCTATGAGATCGAGATTCCCATGGAATGAAGATGTGATGATTTCTATGTATCACCAAAGTTTGAATCCTAATATTTCTTTGGGTTTGGCTGCAAGTAGGCTTTATACTATGGTAGATGCAATTCAAATTGCATACTGAATGGAAGAGGAGACTAAAAAGAAGGCCTTAATAAGAGCTCCAGTGGCAAGCAATATTAGAGGTGAGAGAACAATTGTGGATGTTAATTTGGAGAAGTCTATTGATAAGTCTCAAGGTAATTCTTATCAACCAAGCAAGAATGTTCGTTCTAATTCTTCTACATCACAAGGGAGTAGTTCTAATTCTAGAGCATTGTGGAGGTTTTGGCCATATGTCTTTTTAATTTCCTTCAAAACTAGTTGCTATACTTGAAAAGGATAGTCCTAGTCTAGAGGCAATCAAGGGATCCAAGGAACTCAAAATTCAAGAAGAGATTTGTGAACCTCTCAATGCTACAGTACCCTTGACGACTTAGATATTAATGATGAGGGTATGCTAGGCATCATTCATCCACTTCTTACAGCATTTAACCAAGATGTTCAAGCGAATGAAGACTGCTATCATAGGGGAAAGGTTTTTCAAACTCGAGTTAATTGCAAGAAACAAATATGCTCTTTGGTAATTGACATTGGGAGTTGTATTAATGCAATATCCGAGGATGCAGTGCAGAAATTGGGATTAAAAGAAGAGCCACTCCTAAATCCTTATTATGTTGCATGGGTCACAAACAGAAAGTTGAAGGTTGATAAGCAGTGCCTAGTCACCTTCGAAATTGGCAAGCTTAAGGAGACTGTTATGTGCGATGTGCTGCCCCTTATGCCTTGTCACATAATTTTGGGTCAGCCATGGATATGGGATCGCAATGCACACCATGCTGGACATGCCAATACTTATTCTTTTGTTGAAGGCAACAAGAAGTACACTCACATGTGCAAGAGACATGCCAAACTTGAAGTTAAAGAAGAGTGCCTTCCTTATTTGGAAACTTATGCCTTCTGATGGCATTCTTAGTCCAGCTCCTAACTCAACGAAGTCAAGTTATTTTCAGGGGGAGAGCTGATGGCAGAATCATAACATGGTTAAACAAAGAATATTCTCTTTGGAAGCCTAAGGCTAAAGGGAGAGCCCAAGAGGTAGTTAATTAAGTTTTTATATTTTATTTGATTATTCTTGAGTAAAGAATATTTTAGTAATTTTACAATTGTTGGGCATGAGCCATAATTATAGGCCATAGGTTTTATTAATGAGTCTTATTTAATTATTTAATTATGGGTCTTTATGTATGCGCTTTGATTTAATTTATTAGGGTTAAATAGTAGTCCTTGAAAAATCCTAATAATATGTGTTGAAGGAGTAGAATGAGTTAATTAATAAATTGAGTGTTTTGAGCAATAGGCACATCGGCCTTTGTTGTTTCTTTCTCTCTCTCTCTCTTTTCTTTATTTTCTCTTCTTTCTTTCTAGGGGTTATCGTTCACGGTACTGTTCACAGATACTGTTCACACAGCCCCTAAACAGCCTAACTTCACTCTAATTCTTCTTCTTTCCTACCCTAAACCCACCACAACTAAACGTAGGCAAATCCCTAATTTGCCCTACATCACCTTGTCCCCTTTGGAAACCCTAAAACCCTATTATTTTCCAGCCTTTTCCCCCACTTTTTCCCCACCAAAACCTAACCCTAAACCCTCAAAACCCAAGTGCTACCAGATCTGCCAAGAAGTTTTAAATCAGATTTTGTTGTTCCACTTGTCCTACATCAGTTTGATATTTAGAGCAGGGATTTTGCATCATGTGTGGGAGCTAGGGATGGCCAAACCCATTGGGTAATGGGTACCCAGGCAATACCCGGTTCATCATGGATAAAAGATAATCAGGTTGGATTTTACCCAAACTTGTAATTCATGGGTCAAGTATGGATATTACCAGACCTGACCTGTACTATTTAAAAATAAAAACAGTTTCAGTCCATCCATGATGCACTGACTTAACCAGTGAAGCGACACCTGTTACATGTGGGCAAGTCATTGATGTTCCATCTTTTATGCCAAATTGGGATGGCTTCATACGTATTGGAGCATTCCCAGATTCTGTTTTTGGACTCGTGGCCACTAAAATAGCTACTCCTGGAGCCATTATATTATTATTTATATCAGGCAGCAATATCAAATTAACTATAGTCCATGTTAATGCAAGGAAAGTATGCAAGAACATTATGTTATATATGCATGAATGCATGTTGGATGCACACTGTTGTGAACTGAGAAATAAAAGATAGCATAGTCAATTCAAGATGATCAACCTCCTAAACTTGAGAGAGGAAATAGACATTTTTGGTTAATTTTCTCCTTAATTCTCATTAATGCATTCAACATATGTAAATAGCCAAGGATGAGGTAACCTTATCAACAAATCATAAAACATAGGAACTAATCCTATCCTAAAATATAGGAATTAAATTGAATACAAATAAATAACAATACTAATCTATCTAGGAAGATTTATTCTATCACTAAACTAAATTCAAATAATTTATCCAACACTTGGACACACATAAATATGTTGGGTAGAATGAGACTATACATTATGTGACAGATTTGAACAGAAGCATCTATATTTATAAATTGTAAGTTGCATGAGAAAGAAAATTACCTTTAAAATGTTTACTGTAAGAGGTGAAGGACCCTGGCTGAAAAATATGCAACAACTGGCGCAGGTTTATATCTTGGAACTTCTATTGTTGGAAGGATTGTTGCTCTTGGATTCCTATCATAGGGGAATAGAATAATGAGAGTGCTTAACTTGGTTAGATGGAATCATGTAGTTTAATCACTTCTCCTACAAGAATGTCCTATGCATACTGCACTTGCTGAAACATACTGTCATTAGAAGGACTTGTGGAATAAATAAAATACTATCATACTGTAAGAACATAGATGGTCCAATTCAACATATTCTGAGATGGACATTGAATTACTGTTTGGGATATTTAGATCACAGGGATTTATTTTCTAGACATATTGAGGAAACATTTAGATTGAAAGACCCTAATTTTATTGTCAGATGCTTCCTTGAGGAAGCTCCAATCAGGTAGGAACAACTAGAGCTTATCAAGTATGGAAGCTATAAGATGCACATCCCTAAAATATTGAACAAGTTGAAAGGTCAGATTTACAAAGTTCTCTTCTTCGTTTGTTAATGCAATAATGCTGGATAAATCAAAAAAGATGTTAAGATGATAATGTCTATAATTTTTCAAAAAGAAGTTAAGATTGAGGAAATAACAGCTGTTTCAACGTCTTAACAGGAAAGACTGAGATTGACAGATGGAGAAAGACAGAGAGTCCGTAATGCAGTGCGAGAATTTTGATGGCCTGCCACAGCCTGCTCTGCCTTCCACCACCGTCATACCTCGGAACTGTTACCGGCAATTTCTTTTATCTATCTATTTTAAATTAGATGACAAATATGATATAGGAAGAAATTGTGTAAAAGTTGCTTCTATATTTTGTGTTTGTGTTAGATTTGTTTTGTTTTGGGTATCCAGGATAAATTATTAATATCTGCCATAGTAAAAACTGAAACAGTTTTTCAGTCTCTAACATTTGGCTTGATCTATAACAGCAAATGCCTTTTAGCCTATTTTTCCTGAAACCAAAGGCAGAAGAACATTGAACCGGAGAGAAAGCCAGAATAGTAACAATAGGTCATGAGCTGCAACCACAACCCATCCAAGCATCAATAATAGCAACAATGACAAGACTACAAGGCATCACATTGCTTGGTTATGTTTTTGATATATTGCTTATTTCTCTATTTGGTAAACCAAATTTGGTTCAATTTTTGGAGCCAAAATTCAGTTTCGATTTTTTTACTTATAATATACAGTTCTATATTACTTCTTGTAGTAGTTTTTATCATTTAATGAAATGCCTACAATGTGTTTGATTATAGTTATCAATGACACTCAGATGCCTACAATGTATTTGATTATGGTCATGAATGAAGAAATTGAATAGCTGTTGAAGAAATATATTCTTCAGTTATTGCTCTTTTTGCTTTAGAAACATCTTTGATATTACCATACTTCTAATGACCATTATTCAACTATAAAAGCTTTTTTGATATGGTCTTCTAGGGTAAATATGAAGGAAAATGTGTATTTACCTAAGTTTTTTGAGAAGAAGAAGAAGCGTATTTACCTAAATTAGAAAAATTGAGTGACATTTTTATTATATTATTTATTAGTCTTTTTATCTTTGTTATTCACCCACAGCCCCAAACACACCGTTACTTACCCACTACCGACATTATGAATTTTTTTGAGCATTCTAAAATCACTAGTCACTACAATACCACTGACAATATCAAAAACACATTAAAAACATCCATATTTCAAAAGACAAAATTAACCTGCAACACCCAAACTTCTTAAATCCTAAATGGAACTAATCCAAAAGCCAAGCAAACGACAATACAAAATCCATAAAACGACAATCCATAAACCCCAAAAAACCACCGGAGGTTGGTTGATGCTTGATTATCTCTCGGTCTCTCTATCTTGGTCTCTCGTCTGTCTCTTTTTTTGTCTTTTTTTTTTTCTTTTTTGGGGGAATTAGGTTAAACGGCTTATCTTTCCTTGTTGGGTAAGGGCCTGGGCTGAAAACAATTTTAGATTTTTCCTGTAATATGAACCACATAAAGAAAATAAATCTAAAGCTTCTAACCACAAAATTAAACTTTAATTTCAGCTCAGATCTATATGATAAAAAGCTATACAATTTTAGATTTTTCCTGCAATATGAACCACATAAAGAAAATAAATCTAAAGCTTCTAACCACAAAATTAAACTTTAATATTTTAGATTCTTACTTTAGAGCACTCACATCAGTCTAAAATAGAAAAAGTGGTCCTATATACACATTTTGGCCCAAAAAGTACCCAGTTACTGACCTTCTTCCTCAATTTTCTCTTTCCCTCTTCAGAGTCCTCGACCTCAAAGGAAACTCTCTCTCCGGCCAAATCCCAGACCTCACTGGCCTCCTCAACCTCAAATCTCTCTTCCTCAATCACCAGTCTCCACCGCTTAAAAATCGTCGTCCTCGCCGGAAACCAGATCTCCGGTCAGATCCCAACCTCACTCCTCATACTCCAGCGACTGTACACACTGTATTTGCTGGACAATAACTTGACAGGTTCACTTCGTCTTATAGAAGAAGAAGAAGAAGATTTGGGTATGATTTGTGTTATTTTGCTGGGTAGATTATAGAAGAAGAAGAATAAGAAGATGATAATGTTTTGGCTTGGGATAAGAGAAGAAGAAGAAGAAGCAGCGCGGCGCCAGCGAAGAACAGCAACGGGCTGAGAGAGAGGTTCCAGAGAAAGAGAATCAGAAATGGGCCCGGCTCCCCTCTCAATTCTCATGACAGTCATATGAGACAATGACGTTTATATAGTGAAATAATAATAAAAATGAATAAAATGGGAACGGCTATCCTCTCGTCTAGAATTTTCTTCTTCTTTTTTTTTTTTTTTTCCAGACGATTGACACGGTGGCATAGTTGACGTGGTGTTTTTTTAACCTTTGAACGTGTTTGCCATGAGTGTATAATTAGGGTCCGTTTGGTTCCCGTAAAATATTTTCCAGAAAATACATATTTTTCGGAAATGCTATTTTCCGGAAAAGGAAAATATTTTTAAGTGTTTGGTTGTATTATGAAAATTGGTGTGGAAAATATTTTCATGTGTTTGGTTCAATTAGGAAAATGCTATTTTCCTACAACAAATTCCGGCAGCAAATTCCGGCCACAACAACAACAACAAATTCCGGCAACCACAACAACAACAACAACAATAATCAGTTCATCAAAAAAAAAAAAAAAACAACAACAGCAATCAAACTTAAAAAAAAAAAAAAAAAAAGCTGAGAGATCGAGGAAGAGGAAGCGATCGACGGCGCGGCGCGGTGCGAAGAGCGCTGGGTTCTTCGGGGATCGAGATCGAGCGCTGGGTTCACGGCGAGGCGCGGTGCGAAGGCTAGATCGCGAGATCGAGCGGAGGTGATCGAAGGCGATCGCCGGGGAGATCGGCGGTAGTGCGATCGAAGGCGAGATCGGCGCGGTGCTCGGGGTTCGCCGGCGACGTCTCCGGCGTGTCTGGGCTCCTCGGCGGGGTGCTGGTGCTCTCTTTCTCTCTTTCCCTCTCTCTGTCTTCATGCTCTCTCTTTCTCTCCATTTTCCGGAACTCATTTGAAGTGAAAATGATTCCGTAAATCATTTTCACCCTTGACCGTGAGTCAACTGAAAATGATTTCCGGAAAATTGCATTTTCCGGCGCAACCAAACACCCGAAAATGCTGAAAACCATTTCCGGAAATGAATTTCACCCAAAACAAACGCAGCCTTAGATAATGTTTTGTAGAAGTGACGAAGTGAGTGACAAAGTGAGTTCCAATTTTGCAATAAAAAATAATATATTTATTACAATAATATAAAAAAAATCCTGCCAAAAAATCACTGCAAACCGGTCAATTACACAAACACAAGTTACACAACCACTGCCAGGAACACAAGTTACACAAACACAAGTGCTACCAGATACACAAACACAAACACAAACACAAATTCTCCACAGCGTGGCCTTCGCCAAGGCGACCCCCTGTCTCCATATCTGTTCTTACTCGTCACTGAAGGGCTGCACGGGCTCCTTAAGAGAGCTGAAATTGAGGGTTGCTAAGAAAACATGAGGAAAAGAAAATTGAAGATGTGGGTGGGAAATAAGTGAAGAATTTTAAGTCTGTTGCATTGAATTGTTGTGTTTTTTTAGTATTATTATTGTTATTGTTGTTGTTACTGTTGTTGGGTTTTACCCCATCCTCTTGAGTAAAACTAGAAAGAGATGGGGTTTTCTTCTTCTTTTTCATTTTTGTTTTTGTTTTTTCGGTTTCTTGGCAACCAAACATACTTTAGAGTGTTTCGTGGTCAAGGCAGAGGACACGGCGTGGTGAAGCAAAGGAAAATGGCGAGAACTTTTTTTTTTTTTTTTTGGAAATCATTTTGTTTTCCTTTCTCTGTTAGATTTAAGTGATGGTGACGTGGCAAAGGGCTATTGGAGAATGCTTTTTAGTATTTATTGTATTTTGTATGTTAAATTTTAGTATTTATAGCATTTGTCCTACTCGATAAGAGCATTCGCATTTGGGCTTGTAAATGCCAAATGTTAAGAACATTTGGCATTTAAGCCCCAAAACTCATCAGCAATGGGAAGGCCATATCCCATATGCAAAAAAAAATTTGAGATTTTGCTACAGTACCATCTCAAATGTAAGATGGTACTGTAGCAAAATTGTATAAAAAATAATAATTTTTTAATGCTTTTTTACCGGGTAATTTCTCTCTCCTCTCTCATTTTATCTCTTTCTTTTCTCTCTCTTCCTTCTCTCTTTCTCATCCCCTTTCTCTCTCGCCATTGTCAATCTTCTCTCTTTTGTCTGTGCCAGATCGGAGCCCACGCCGAATCACCAAGCCAGATCGGAGCTCACGCCGGATCGGATTTATAGATCGGCGTGGTGGCGAGGCTTCTAGATCGGAGCTCCCTCCTATTTTTATTAAATAATGATATCACTCTCTCTCTCTCGTTTACTCTTCTCTCAACCTTCTCTCTTCAGACCCAAAACCCATAGCTTTTGTGCTTTGTCTGCTCTCTTCCTTCTCTCTTTCTCGGTGCAGATCGGTTGACTAACGGCTGCGATCGAGTGTGGTGGTTGATCGATGCGGATTGGTTGATCGAGTGTGGCGGTGTGGGTTTGGGTTCGGCGTGGTGGTTGATCGAGTGTGGTGGTGGTGTGGTGGTTGATCGGTGCGGATTGGTTGATCGGTGCGGTGGTGGCGTGGTGGTTGATCGGTGCGGATTGGTTGGTTTGGTGGTGGTGTGGTGATTGATGATGGTGGAGCCGTGGAGGTGGGGTTGCTGTGTGTGTGTGTGTGTGTGTGTGTGTGTGTGTGTGTGGTGATGGATTTGGCTGTGTGTGTGTGTGTGTGTGTGTGGCTGGGTTGAAACCGGTAATGAGGGAGAAAGAGAGGAAGAGGAATAGAAAAAGGGAAATAGTAAAAAAAAAAAAAATAAATAGAATATTTAAATAAAATGGGATAAGAAATAGAATTTTGGGATGCTGGGTGTATTGTAAATGGTATGATATAATTGAAAAAGTAAATTTTTGAGATGGTAAAATATGATGAGATATAGGATTGGGATGTGGATGCTCTAAGAATGCTCTATCATCCCAACTTTTATTTTGCGATATAACATATTAAAATATTATAAATTATATAATTATCTATCTCTCCTCTCTCTCTCTCTCTCTCTCTCTCTCTCATTTCTGTCCTGCCTCTCATTCACTCTCTCAACAACCACACAACCCAATCACCACCACACTACCACCATCCCACCACTGCCCACCAAAATCCCAACGGAACCAAAACCCAAATTAAAAATAAAAATAAAAAAAATAAAAAAACCAGCAAATCCATTAAACATATCCAGTAAATCCATTAAACATACCCGGCAAACCCATTAAATTACCCAGCAAACCCAACAAATTCAGCACCTGATTTGATACTGCAAACCCATTAAAATACCCAGCAAATCCAGCACCTGATTTGATGCTATAGCCCCGCAACTCAAGCTTCTCCATAACGCGAGTGAACTCGCGCAACGGTACCAACGCAGAAGCCAGAGATCCAGTATGTGAACTCGTGCAAACCACACCGGAACCCATCCCAAACCCAACCCAAAATCAACCCAACTCAAAATCAAACCCATATGAAAATTGAAAACCCAATGCAAAACCCACCAGAGATGCTGTGATATGACCTCGCCTTTGTCACCGGAGCCGCTACCGATGTTGCTGGAGTTGTCGGTTTCGCCGGAGATGACAATCTAACCTTGCCGTGTGTGTGGGGTGTAGGTTTGGGATGTGAGTGTTTTGTAAATGTTATGCAAAATTAGTTTGGCTTGTGACAAAACAGGTTTTGCCATGAGAGAATCAGAACTGAAAAAGAAGGAAAAAAAAAAAAGAGAGAGGAGATGAGAGTGACCGGTGAGAGAGAGAGAGAGAGAGAGAGAGAGAGAGAGAGGAGTTGAAAGACAAGTGTCAGTTAAAAGCAAACAGTGAAAATTGAATAAAATATTATATTTTGTTTTACAATGGAGCTAACTTGGTGATTCTAAATTAGAATCACATTTTAGCACAATTGTAAATTTTTTTGTAATAGTAAGATTTTACCGGTCCACAGAGGTTGTTTTAGACTTTTATTCTAAATAAAAGCAACATATAGTATTTAGCATTTCAGATGCGAATACTTAGAGCATTACCATCAGGTGTGCTAAATGTGCCAAATGCCAAATATTTGGCACATTTAGCACACCAAATACAAAAACAACCTCCCATGAGGTGTGCTAAATGTCTCAAAAATATGAGACATGCTACAGTACGCTCTCATATTTGAGAGCGTACGGTCAACAATGCCATTTTACTGTTTGCATTATTTAATTCTTTTTTCTCTCTCCTCCTCTCAGTTCTCTCTCTTTCTCGGGCATTCTGAAACCATCTCTCTCACTCTCTCTCTCTCTGGGGCACTCTCATCTCCATCTCGCCTCGCCCAGGCTCACCGCCACGCCCACGCCCACAGGCTCATCGCCGTCTCGCCTCGCCCAGGCTCATCGCCACGCCCACGCCCACGCCGTCTCGCCGTCTCGCCTCGCCCAGGCTCATCGCCGTCTCGCCACGCCTAGGCTCGCCACGCCGAGGCTCGCCACTGATCATCGCCGTCTCATCGCCGTCTCGCCACTGATTTGGTGGATTTGGGATGTGGGTTTGTTTAATTTGGTGGATGTGGGTTCGGTGGATGTGGGTTTGTGCGTGGGCTTGTGCGCCGATGGTGGGTTCGGTGGGTTTGTGCGCCGATCTCTCTGGTTGTGTGTGTGTGTTTTTTTTTTTTTTTTTTTTTGAGGTGGCGTTGGTGGATGTGGGTTTGTGCCGGTGGTGGCTGTCGGTGTTGTTGCGGCAGTGGTTGTTGGTGGCCGTTGTTGCGGCAGTATAGGTTGTGCCGTTGTTGTCGTCGTTGCCGATGAGGATGAGAATGAGAATGAGAAATTTTACTGAAGTTTTTTTTTTTTTTTAATGATATTTTAATAGAATAGATATATTATTTTAATGTATGAGATTGAAAAATAGAACACCTGATAAATGAGATGTTGTAAAATGATGTTGTAAAATAGTAAAGTAGGTTTTTTATGTGTCAAAATGGCATTTTTTATGCAATACCTGATGAGAATGCTCTTAGAGCATCCACAACCAAATTCTATGGGCCCGTTTGGTACATGTGTTTAAAAACTAAAAATTGTTGTTTGAAAATATTTGTGGAAATACGTGTAGGTGAAAAAGTACGTTGAAATACGTGAAATATTATTTAAAAACTAAAAATGGTTGTTTGAAAACTATAACCAAACACCCCCTATATATCATCTTATTTTACCATCTCAAAAATTCACTTTATCAATTATACAATACAATTTTACAATTCTTTAACATCCCAACTTTTATTTCCCAATCCTACTCATTAAAATAATATTTTTACGCAATAAAATAATATATCTAACAATTACCATTATACAATACAACACATTAATTTATTCTCTCTCTCTCTTTCCTTCTGTTCAAGAACCACAATCACCACCACCACTGCACACCACCACCACCGGCAACCCATAAACTACCGTCAACACCAAAAAAAAAAAAAAAAAAACCCAAAGAAAAGACCAGAGCCACGCCGCTGCACCTACTGCCCTCCGACCATCAACACAACCACCACCACCCTATAAAAAATCTCTCTCTTCTTTCTTCACCATGAACAAACCCAGATTAGTACCTCCTCTGCCCAGCAACAATCACTTACCCAGTCCTCTGCCCAGCAACAATCACTCACAACACGGACCCAAATCACTGCTACACCACCAGCCACCCCAGCAAATCACAACAACAATCCCAAAACAAAAATTTGAAGAAAAACCCACCATCAACAATCCATGCCGATCTTTAAAGTGATCGGACTTGCCACTGCCGCCGAACCCCAACAAACCGCCAGTCACCACCACCACACCACACGCTCACCAGAAAAATCCATTAAATCAGAAAACCAACAAACCCATTATTTCGGCACCCATGCGATCAAAATCCGATCTCCACAAAACCCACGCGATCAAAACCCCATCGAAACGGAACCCACGCGATCTCCTTCCGCCGATCAAAACCCCATCTGTACCCACCCAAAATCAAAACCCACCTCGCCACATCGATCTCCATGCACGACTCGGTCACCATGTCAACACCACCAAACGCCGATCTCCACCGCGTTGACCTCCAGCCACCAGGCCCATCTCAGCCTCGCCACCAACCTCGCCACCACGCCGATCTAGAAATCCGATCCGGTGTGAGCTCTGATCTGGCATAGACAACTGAGAGAAGCTTGACAATGGCGAGAGAGAGAGGAGATGAAAAAGAGAGAAGGAAGAGAGAGAAAAAAAACAGAAAAAATGAGAGGGGAGAGAGAAATTGCCGGGTAAAAAGCATTAAAAAATTATTATTTTTTTATACGTTAAGCTACAGTACCATCTTACATTTGAGATGGTATTGTAGCTAAATCTCAAAAAAATTTTGGCATATGCCATATGCCGTTCCCATTATTGAGCAGTTTTGGGGCTTAAATGCCAAATGTTCCTAACATTTGGCATATACAAGCCCCACTGCTGATGCTCTTAAAGCATTAGTATTGGGGAATGCTAATGCCAAATTTAAGGAAAATTTGGAATTTTAAGCCCAAAACCATCTGCATTAGGAAATGCTAAACAGCAATATTGCAAATTTTTTTGCAATACTGCTACAGTGCAATTCTAAACATAGAATTGCACTGTAACAAGTATTGTAAAAAGATAATAATATTTTATTATGTAGAGAGAAGAGAGAGATGAGAGAGAAGATATAATTTTGAGATATATTATTTTATTATGTAGATATATTATTTTAATGAGTAAAAGAGGGAAGTAGAAGTTTGGGATGTGGAGGTATTGTAAAATGGTATGGTATAACGATAAAGTGGTTTTTTAGAATTGTAAAATAGAGTAGTATTGGAATTTTCCAATGCTAATGCTCTTAGTAGGGGTTTTTTTGGCCAAACATTTTCTCTATTGTTTTTCTCCATTTTAGAGAGAAAACTTTTTGGTAAGCTCGGAAAAAAAACACTCAAATCTCACCATTTATTTTCCTTCCTCCCTACCTAACAAAACACACTCTAAAAAAATTTTCTTCTTATTTTCTCTTCAAAAAAATTTCATACACCCTATTTCACCTATAAACAAACATACCCTAATAGTGCCTGTTATACGTAAGGTGTTCACTAAACCGCACAAATCACAAAAATCACATCGAAGTCATCCACAAAATGACATAATCGCACCACACCGCAAGTAACAATGCACTGCACCATACTACATGGTGCAGTGCGATTTGCGGATTTATAATAAGAAAATCGAACAAACTGCACCACACCACACCCTCTTTATATATTAATATATTTATTTATTTTTAATATTAAATATATTATTAATAGTTTAATAACCCTAGTTTTCAAAAAAAAAAAAGTTTGATAACCCTAACAGTGTTGATTAGAAAAATCAACCCAAAATAAAGAAAAACTAACTCAATAGTTTAAAATTTGGCCCAAAACAAAGGGAAAAATTAGTTTTGGGCAGGGTAGGAAAAGCCCAAAATTTGAAAAATATATCGACTTCAAGCTGTTCAAACTGCATCTTATACACCACACCGCACAAATGACAGCAAAAATAAGGTGCGGTGCGGTTGTAGTTTTGGCTAAACTCTAAACTACACCGCACCGCATATGTGACTGCAAATATAAGATAAGGTACAATTATGATTTTAGCTAAACCGCACCGCAAAGTGTGGTGCTAAAAATGACCTAAAATCGCACCACACCGCAAACACCCCTAGTCACACCCTTCAATAGTGGCGGAGCCAAGCAACAGAAGCATGCACACAATCAAAATACTAACTATTTTTATTCTCAAAATATATATATATACACACACATACTAATTATTGTCATAATTTTTGGTTTATTCACTTTATTGTCATAATTTTTTACTTATTTCAAGTTGATGTTTACACATTTTTCCACAAAAATTGCACGTTTAAAACTATTAATTCGACCAAAAGTGTCATTAGCTACAAAAAATGTAAACTGAAATAGCATTGAAATCATATGTTCTTGTGTGTATTTGTTCATTTTTTGTAGTTAGTCTTACGACACTTCTAACCGTATTAATAGTTCTAAGAGCACTAGCATCGGGGGGTGTAAACACCACACCCCCAGTTGCTATTTTACATCCAAAAGTTCAAAAATGTTGCTCCATCTGAGTATGGGTTCTTAAAAAATTTTAGAACCTATGAACAGTTGGTTCTTATATATAGAACCAACTGTTCACTTGGATGTAAAAAAAAAAATACTATTATTTTAATTGAGAAAGGTGAAGAGAGGAAAGGGAAATGAAAGAGAAGAGAGAGAAACATGATTTTTTATATTATTTGATGTTGTAGTTTATATTATTTTAATGAGTTGTATATAAAAATAGAAACTGAGATGTTGGATGAGTTGTAAAATGAGATGGTAAAATAGATAAATTAGGTTTTGAAGTTGTAAAAGAGAACTGTAAGGACTAAGTTTGGTGCCTAGGCCCACCAAGAATAGTGGAAACTAGCCCAACAAGCCCAAAACAATAAATTTGTTAGAGAGTGAGTCTTGCAAGAAAGCTACTAAGCCAATTAAGTGCATGCCTTAAAATGATTGGATCCAAGACAATAGAATTTAACACACAAACTGATGAAAATATCGTTCCTCGGTTAATTCCAAGGATGAAATGTTCTTATATTAATTAAGTTTATCTGTATACAAAGTATTCTTCTTTTCTTCCTTCTCAGATTTCATGCCATATTTTTATGATGACCATTTCCTTATATAGTCTCTTCTCCATACATTTTAGCCCTTCACTGGTTCTCTTTCTAGGAAATTCCTTGGATGCTTATCCCATCAAGGCCCTCCTAGAAGCAATGAGAGGACCTGTAAGCTGGGATGACATTGTTTATGTGTCATTTCTTCATAAATGTGGCTAGTTCATTTGGTGCAGTGCATTTAATGTGGTTGTTGGTACGGCTCTGCTACTTCCCCTAAACCTTATCTTTCCAAAATGGTTAACTCCCTAAAGCTCTTCTGAGGTGGCCTTGCTCCTCAAGAACCTCAATTACTCCATCAATCTCCTCTTTTCTCCTTGGCCTACTGACTTAGGTTTGTACAGACCCTTTAACCATCCTCGAGTACCTACTCGTCCTGGGGCATGGGCCACCACCAAAAAAAGGTACTCGGTTTGCTTGTCCTCACAAGAACTTTTTTGAAATTCCGAATGAAAATGCTCTAAATGGGCAATTTTTGTGAAAAAACATGTAAACCATTAATTGAAATGAGTTAAAAATTATGATATAAACAAAAACAAAAAACAAAAGAGCCTCATCACACACACTTCACGTGGGCGATGAGGCTAGTATTTGTTTAAAGTAATGTTAGGAAAATATTAGGAGTGATTTAGAGAATTGAGAAATCATGTAACTAACTTTTTGAATCCTCTTAAATATATAGAAAAGAGATAATATATGAAGATAGCATAACAACCAAAAGAGAATTGATAATATTGAATAAGCTAATTAAAGAATGTAAGTGTTATACATATCAATAAATTCAAGCATAATGAGACAATTATTTATTTTACACTAAGGAGTTGTGCATGATTGCATGAAAGTTTTAACTTCTTCTCTCACCCGAACTCAACTAACACCAAATTGTGATACTTTGACATTTATACAACTAAATTAGTCACCTGCATTTATAAAAATAAAAATTATGAGTTAAATTTATATATATATATATATATATATATATATATATTTTGTACATTGAAACGAAGACATGGTTGTTGTATTTGTTATTTTAATTTTTTTTAATCACGATAGAAATTAGTGCATATATTATGAAATTAATTTCAATTTGGTTCCAAGTATATAATAACCGGCTACTTTATAATTTGTTTAAAAAAAAAAGAAAAAAAGAAAAAAAAACTTTGGAGGTTAGTTCTTTCTAAAAAAAAAAAACTATGGAGGTTAGTTTTTTTCTTCTTCTTCTTCTTCTTCTTTTTTTTTTTTTTTTTTTTTTTTTTTTTTTTTTTGTAAAGAGGAAATATATTCATTAAAAGAAAAAAATACAGAACATGGAGAGGTGAAAAGAAAACAATTCAAACACCAAATTAACATAATAAATAAAAGAGATAATTACAGTAAACCCACCTGAGGTTGGGCTTGTTTTCACTTTGCCTATATGTGGTTCAAAACTTATCACTTTGCCCACCTGAACTTCAATCCGTTACTCCCCCGTTGCCCACCTCACCCTCAGACGTGAGACAAACACGTTTTTATTCCAAATTAGAACATAACACGGATCAAACAACACAAACTCACTCTCTTTCCCTCGCGAGCCCTAGAAACGCGAAAATCCCTGCTGAGTTGGGGTTTTGATTTTCCTGATCGTGCTTTCATGGGTGAGGTTCTGACTTTGGGTTGTCTTGAGGCATTGAATATTCGAAGATAGATCATCACCAGGTACGACATTTCTGCTTTATGGTTCTGAGCTGGGGTTTCAAGTTTTTTATGGTAGCTTTGATTCACAGGAAGTTGGTAATCGATGTCTTCTTCGAGTGGAAATTACTCAGGTTCAAGTGGGCATATGTGTACATATGAGACTTGTGTGTTGAGAACAAGTCTGACAGTGGATAATTTTGGGAGAAGGTTTCTGGGTTGTAGCCGATATAAGGTAAGTATACTTTTTACTTAATCTAGTTGATTCACGTGAGATTGGAATGTCATGTGTTCAACTCAATTTATGAACAGGTTGGTCCCAAGTGCCCTTTCTTTAGATGGATTGATAATCCCACTTGTATGCGTGGGAATGAAGCTGCCCATTTGGTGCAACAAAAGCTGCAACTTGCACATGAAAGGGAAAGAGAAGCTACCCAGGCAGCAGCAGAAGCTACCCAAATGGCAGAAATTGCTCAAGACAGGGCAGCAAAAGCCACTGAGAGGGAGAGAAAGTTTCGAGCTTCCTCTGTTCAAGCCAAGGAGATAGCAGTGAGAGCTTTAGAGCAAGAGAGAAAGTGCAGAATTGCACTAATTCTGTCATGGTGTTTTTTTATTTTGGTTATGTTGTTTTCATGTTTTGGCTCAAGTGAGAATGTTGGAATGATGAGATTGAGTCTGCTTGATGGGTTGTAATATAAGCTGGTCCTCAATTGTATTGTAATAGAACTATGAAAAAAAATTTCGAGAATGAGAACTATGTAAGGTGGTAGATGTTGTTGGCTTGAAGCCACTTAATAATAATATAAGCCTTTTTAAGATAAAGTGTTATTTTTTTCAGATGTTGTTGGTATTTTTGTTTAAAGTGAATTGGCTACTTGTGAGCTGTGAGCTGTGAGCTGTTGGTGTTTTGTTGTATGTTGTGAACTGTGTTGGTTTGTGCATAAAGTGAATTTAAAGTGCATTGTGTGAAGACAATTGTGTTGAAAGTGAATTTAAAGTGCATGACAATCTGTCAACTTGCAAGAAAAGACAACAAATGCACACATACACCTGCTATTCAACACATACACTTGCTATTCAACACATACACCCTACACACATAAACAAACTCATATAATAATAACTCATATAACAAACTGCAATAATCAGAATAATAATTCTGAACACCTGTCATTAAGTTGGAAATTGTATACATATTTTAAGGTGGTATTGACTTAGTCTTTCATCAACCACCAGTAATATCAGGCATTTGGTATAACAACCAAAACAGTTGCAGCTACCCAATGTTTACAAAACTTACAAAAATACAAAAAGTATTTGAACAGCTATAGCCCAAAGTCTTGCCATTGTCTGCCCTGCCATTGTTTACAAACTACATAAAACTCTAACACTACATAACCCTAATACATTATACATAGCAACAAAAGTGGCTTGACTTAGTCTTCATTTACTGCCCCTGCCTCTCCCACCACAGCTGGATTTTTCACCTCTTGTTCTACATTTCTGAGCCCTAGCTGCATCACCCCTTCCTCTCAAAGCAACTCCTCCTCTGGTAACAGGTGGTCTTGTAGGCTACAAAGTACAAGAATTCACATGTTAGCTACCAGTATCACAGTTGCAATGAATAAAACATCAAACCTAACAATACAGTACCTGTGATGATGGTGCTCTACTGTCCCATATTTCTGCAGGGGTGTGTGGTGCTGGCTGGCTTGAAGAGAACCAAGGAGCTCCTCTAACTGTGTACCTGAAGTCTGAAGAGTACCACTGACTTAGGTTTTGTGACCATGGAGCTGGTGGCCCTAACCATGGAGCTTGTGGCTGTGGAGCTGGAGCTTGTGGCTGTGACCCTACTGCCTGATTGGATGAGGATGAGGCCATAGTGTAAAACTGATGTGTTGGTGGGGGCTGAGCTGAGGATTAGGTCTGTGATGAAGATGGGTCTGTCATCAGCAAAGTCTTCTCCTTCCAGAATTCAACCAATCAAACTCCTCCTCCAGACCATCACCCCCTGCACCAGCCCCTGCACCCCCTACACCCCCTACACCAGCCACTGCACCAACTCCTATACCAACCCCTGCACCATCAGGAACTTCAACTGCAAGTTGAGCATTACCACTCTCCACATACAGTATGATGGTGTCTCTTGGCCCTCCCTCATTAGGCTTGCACAGGGGTACCACATCTTGATCATCTTGTATAAGCCTCAAGTCTTGCTCCAAGTTGCCCCCAGGACCTAAATAATGAACCCTACACGGTTCATCAATCCCCAATTCCTCACATATACCTTTTAGTTCAAAATAATTAAGCAAATCGGGATCCCTATACTCTATTTCAACTTTCCCTCCAAAGTATTCTAAACTAGGGTTCCACAAAAAAGCTCCCCCATAATGTACCTCCAATTTCACTTCCTCATCCATCTGCAATAACAAATTACCATTTGACACGTATACAATTAACAATTAAAGAATTGTAAACAACAAAAGAGTAAACAGTTGCATATTTCTGTTTTGCTTTTGGGATGCAACACACACAGAGGGACCACATTTTCTGCTTTGTTTTTTATTCTGTTTTACTAAACACATGTAAACACTGAAATTTAAAGCAAATAGAAACTTGGGTCCACTGTGAGACACAATAACCACGACAAACAGACAAAATGCCCACAAACAAACACAAATCCAAAGAACAGGTGGTCACATTTTTCATAAGCATCAACAAACACAACCAATATTCTCATTCCATTACATGTAACATTGAAGATTGATTGATTACTAAAAACACAATAAACAACCATGAGCCCAAAGTAAAAACTCAAACAGTGACTGATTTCTTACCAAGATTTTAGTCCCTCGAACAACCCGTTGCTCGTCTGGGTTTACACTTGCAACACAATGTCAATATCAGATGCAGAAATGGATTTTCGCTTTCCTAGGGCTCGCGAGGGAAAGAGAGTGAGTTCGTGTTGTTTGATCTGTGTTATGTTCTAATTTGGAATAAAAACGTGTTTGTCTAACATCTGAGGGTGAGGTGGGCAACAGGGGAGTAACGGATTGAAGTTCAGGTGGGCAAAGTGATAAGTTTTGAACCACGGGTAGGCAAAGTGAAAATGGGCCCAACCTCAGGTGGGTTTATTGTAATTATCCCTAAATAAAAATATTAAAAGGAAAAAAGAAGTACAGCTGAAAGGACACCAATTCTATCATCTATAAGTTTTTTTTTTTTTTTAAATTATAGCATGTGTTCTTAATTACAACTAAAGCCCAATAATTATTAATTTTTTTAATAAACAGGCCAAATTCTAAGACGTAATTTGAAAAAACAAAATGCAGAGTTGTTAAAAGAAAACAATTAAAACATCAAAATAAAACAATTGAAGGATCACCGATTAAATCATCTTAAGTTTAGTTCTTAATTATAGCATATATTCTCAATTACAACCAAGGTCCAATAATTATTAATTTTTTAATAAATAGGCCAAATTCTAAGACATAATTTGTAAATTTGTAATGATTATTGGATTTAGCAATCATAACAGATTCTCCAAAAAAATAAAAATGCATAAACAAAACCATAATACATGGATAAAAAAAAAATGCATTGAAGAAAACTTACATACCTTTTTAATGAAATAAAGCAAGGTTTGTACACAAATTTTTTGTAGTCATGCTCCAAGAATAGGGACGGAGCCAGGACTTGAAATTAGGAGAGGCGACTTTGCTGTTGATTGCATGTGGCGACTCTAGCTTCCAGCTTGGTTGCTTAATAGCTAATGTTTTTTATTAATTTATTTGTGTTTTTTATGTGCGCATCTAGGTATAGACAAAATTATTTTGTTGAAAAACACCAACATGGTCATATGATCATATCATGTTATATAAATTATGTGAAAGAAAGTGTAAATGAGAAAAATAAAAAAATAAACAAATGAAATGTGTAAAGAAATGATAATAGTTGAAGCAGCAAGAGCAGGAATGGAGCCAAGACAAGTTAGGGGGCAAAACCGCAAAAGTATAAATAATTTTTTTAACTCCAAATAAACATTCATTTTGCATTAACAAATCATCAACAAAAACAAATACACAATCCCATCAAAAAAAAAAACAAAAACAAAAATAAATACACAAAATCTTTGTTTTTTAATACATTACGATGCATTAGCAAGCACTTATTACACACGGCAAACAAGCTTCAACAACTAATTAAAAGACAATAATACGCAAGCAGTAAGAAAATACAGACAAAATTTAACACTGTCAAATGCAATGCATAGCACATTGGTGATGTGATGTGTTACTGTGTTAGTCACAACTAATTTTTTTTTTTTTAAATTACTTTAACTTTATTAATGAGAGGACTACCTCTTTCTCTCATATTTTCGGTAAGTGTATACTGTAGAGAGTTCTCTCATCTCTCTTCCTCTATTTTCTTTTCTTTTTTTCACAACTCAGATTATCAACCAACAAAAATTTAGCAATTTTTTGCACTAGAGATTCAGACATGAGAGAAAGATAAGATATTCATATTCCCATAATAAAAAGAAAAAAAAAGGAGAGATTAGATATTATACCGAATTTGGGGGCAGTGGACTGATGGTGGCGTGGTGCTGATCTATTTCTTGCTTCTGCTATTGTTTTGTTGTATCGTGCTTGTGCTTGTTGTGTTGCCGCTACCCAGCCCTACCCACCCCCACGTCTCACTTAGAAAGTAAGGGTTTTGTTTTTGTTTTTTTTTTGAGTGTCTTGCACTTTAGCCGCTTAAATCCTTTCCTTTTTTCTATTTTCTTTTTTCCTTTTATTTTTTGGGTGTCTTGTGTGTTGTAAATTGTAATGTCAGGTGTGTGTCTATGGAGTCAAAATCCTCTGTACCACTTTTTGTATACCACTCTATGTTCCACCAATCACTACTTGCCATGTTTTCATTTTACTTTCTTCATAGAATAACTAAAATTTAAAATGGAAAGTAATCATACACATGGTAAGTAGTGATTGGTGGAACATAGAGTGGTACACAAAAAGTGGTACAGAGGATTTGAACTTGTGTCTATGGGTTTTCTCCTAGGCTAGTTGTTAGAATCGACTTAGGTTTTTTTTTTTTTTTTTTTGGTGTGTCTTGCTTGGGTTTGTTTTGGATGTTGTTTGGGCTTAAGTTTGCTTTTGGGTAATATTTTTGAGCTTGTTAAATTTATTTCAAATTTTAAATCAATAAATTTTTTTATAGCCTTTAAAAAGATTAATAATATTGTTAGGGGAAAAATACAAATTTATTGAAACAAATTACTAAATTTAATGCATTATATATACTAGCCTTTAAGGGGCGGGGGGGGGATGTCCAACTACAGCTCCGTCCCTAATTAGCAAGAGCCTAAATTTTTTTTTATGGCTATAGGAATATAGGATGTTTTTCTTCACTATAATGTATTGATATGATTATTAAAATTATTTATTTTAGGTAGAGGTGAGCTTAAATAATAAAGAATTCTAACTTATGATTTTCTTTATATCAGAATAAAGTATCACAAATACCAATAATAATAATAAGTATTTATATAGTAATATGGAACAAACCAATGTTTACAAACTTAAAGCCATAAAGGGCAATTTACATTTTTTCTCATCTTCTACAACGTTATTAAAATAATTGAAGTAATTAAATGAGACTCTTGCTTAGTACATAGTTTCATAATTTCCATTGACCCAGGCTCGTTTGGTAAAAGAATTTGAGTAATGTTATTTGTAGTTTTTTGAAATACGTATGGGTGAAAAAGTATTTGAAAATATGTATAATATTGTTTAAAAACTGAAAATAATTTGTCTAATAACTCTACCAAACGCACCCCAATTTCTCAAACAACAAATGCGTCCTGGTTTCAAATCCTCATATTAACTTGTCCCATATGTTGACTCTCAAAAAAAAAAAAAAAAAAAAACCTTGTCCCATATGTAGTAAGTAAAAACAAAGGTCAAGATGATCATAAATATGTTCAACCATTTGACTACATGTTGCAAAAAAATTGCCTTCACTCAAAATTAATTTGTGGAGTAAATTTTCTTTTTATTTAATAAGAAGCCCCTAAACATATTCTGCAAAGACAACAAGGTTTTTTTTTTTTTTTTTTTTTTTTTGAGAATCAAGCCGATGCTTATTATTAAATGAGGTTGATCAAGTCAGCCTAAAGTACACGTAAAAGGTTGGGTGGAACATATTCCATCCAAACGGACATAGGAGAGGAAAAAGGATTTCTCTTCTAACAAGTAAATGAGCAACCTGATTACATTGCCGACGAACATGCATAAAATTAAAACATGAGAAATGTGAAGCAAGAAAAAAGATGTCATTAGAAATATCCTGAATGACGCCAAAGATCTGTGCTACTGCTGCAAGACCTTAATCAATATTTCTGAATCGCCCTCAACAATGATATTATCAAAACCCAGCTCCAAAGCTAATTCCATAGCCCTTCTCGCTGCCAGTGCCTCCACTTCTATGACTGATGGTGGTAATGGAACAAGCTGCGACAGGGAGGCCATTACTAGCCCTTCATGATTGCGTATAATAACTCCCAAGCCAACTTTGTTGTCTTTTTCGATGATGGCTCTGTCAAAGTTAACTTTGTATCCGTTTGAGGTGGGTGGCGACCATAGTGTACCTGTTCGGGACCGGGCCTTCAAGGATGACGCAAGTGAGGGCAATGTCTCTGGTAACTGATGTCTCGCATGCTCCAGCAGCTTGTCAAGAGGCACGGCTTGCTTTCCAAGCCGTAAATTATTCCGATGATTCCAGAGGGCCCAGGTGACTGAAGAAAATAACTCAGGTTCTTTGTTTTCTGCGCAGATAAATTCCATGATGTCTATAAAGCTAGTGCATTGTCTGAGAAAACCATGGTTCCACACAAAATTCTTACCAAATTGCATATTAACATGTCCCGCGTATAATAAGTAAAAACAAGGTCGAGATGGTCATAAATATGTTCAACCATTTTCCTACATATTGCAAAACATTGCTTTCACTCCGAATCAAGTTGTGGAGTAAATTTCCTTTTATTTAAAATAAGAAACCTTAAAACAATTTCTGAAGGACAAAATTGCCCATCGATCTAGCTAATGCCTTTATGTCTCGTGTCCAATTAGAGTTCTACACCAACAAGCACAGAACTCAATTCTATTCTCACATGTCTAAAATCATGATCTTCCTTAACCATATGCTATATGTGACTGCTTAGTTATATTTAATATACTTATTACATATTGATTAAATTCTTAATTGCAGTTGCTAAAGTACCCATCAAAAGCTAAGAAATGCCAAGTTAAGTCTTAACAAAGCAGATTTTGGTCACAAGTTTAAAGAAATGCTTGGGCAACCTTGACCATTGGATGATTTAGATTTAATGGTCATAATCAAGCTCTACAATTAATGACATTCAAAGCTCACACCTATTAAGGAACACAAAGGAGATTAGCACCAAAACATTAGGCCATTTGCCTCACTGTATGCTCATCTCTCACTAGTAGTGGAGCCAAGATTTGAGTTGAGGGAGGGCAAAATTTATGTATGATACATGCACTTACACACATTATGTGAATATATAATATTTGAGACCAATTTGAAAAATTAAAAGCTATTCATTTAAATACTAAGTGATATTTAATGTAATTATACAAAAAAAAAAAAAAAAAAAAAAAACTCAACAAAAAAAGCTTATTCATAATATTGTATTTATCTATTGAAATAATTCTCACATGAATGATATATTTTTAATTTTTTTTAGAGCCAAAACTTAAGTTATGAATGAAACTATTAGTAGTTAGATAAATACTGAGTGCAATGTATGTGAACTTCTTTTATTTTGGTTAATGTGAACCCATAAAATGTTCGAATTATAATATGGTAGGGACAGACTAAAAAATTCAGTATAAGGCATGCTAGTGGAGGACTTTAGGTTCCTCAATGGTTTGTTTAGAAGTTGTACTCTGTTTCAAGACCAAAGAAACAAAGTGGCATTTAATAAACCCAAAAACAAAAAGTAGGCAAAATTATTTAATAAGTATTAGTTATAATAATTAAGGGTATTTTTTGGGGGGTCGAGGTGGGGGCAACTGCCCCCCCAACCCCCCTAGCTCCGCCCGTTTATCACTCTAATGGAGCTTGGCACAAAGTTTAGGGAAAATCTTGCCTCACAACCAATACTTTTATCTGATAATTACTATTATATGAATGATGATTTTTCCTTCGAAGTCCTATTAAGTGTAAATATGTGTGAAACTCCCTTCTGAAGACTTGAACTCTGACATTTACTCTCCACATCCCATAAACACTTATACTTGTAAAGTGATTATCACATCAAGGGTATGCGATAGTGAAATTCTAAACTTTTATATCTTCATTTATAGGGATAGTATTTAAACTAAAGAGTATTTGCAATTGAGAACTTTTGATGCACAATTAGAGGTTCATTAATTGCATAGCGTTTTCATCGTAACATCTCTTAGTAAATAATGTTGGTTAATTAAATGAGATGAGTCATGTTTCCACTGTGTTTCATTCTCCACCACTAAATTTACCATTAAATTTTATCCTTAATGGCTAGTTAAATTTGTCGTCAAGAGAGAGGGGTTGATTTTTAAGTATAGAATTCAACTTCAGTTACAACAAATTATCACTTTTAATACGTAAATATTGGATATTTTCAGAGTGAATTAGATGCATTATTGTTTTTATTTTTATTTTTTAAGAGAGCAAAATATAAATGGAATAATGGATGAATCTAGTATCACAACAAAACCAACAATTTGCCCATGTAGCAATATTGTGAGTGGTAGAGTTGTGGACCCATGTGAACCTACCACTTTTATTCCATCACTCACAACTTGCCAGGTGAGCAAGTTGTGGCAAAAGTTATGAATTTTGTTATGGTATTAGCATTATTTTAGATGGATACTTCTAATTGGCTAGGTCTCTCTAACCTAGTCATAATTATTAATAACAGTCAACTTGATCAGTGTAATGACACCAACATGGTCATATGATCATATCATGTCAAATAAATTATGTGAAAGAAAGTGTATAGGAAAAAAAAAAAGGAAAAAAAAAATTTCAAAGTGCAAAGAAATGATAAATAGTTGAAGCAGCAAGAGCCTAAATTTATTTATGGCTATAGGAATATAGGATGTTTTTCTTCACTATATTGTATTGATATGATTATAAAAATTATTTATTTTAGTAGAGGTGAGCTTAAATAATAATAAAAAATTATAACGTATGATTTCTTTGTATCAGAATAAATTATCACAAGCACAGTATTTGTATGGTAATATGGAACAAACCAATGTTTACAAACTTAAAGTCATAATTAAAGGGCATTTTACAGTTTCCCCATCTTCTACAAGGTTTATCAATTGAAAATTATGCTTTGTAAATTTTTTTATAAATAGCTATATTAAAACAATTAAAGTTTTTTTTCCCAAATTAAAGTAATTAAATGAGATTTTTGCTTAGGACACATTTGCATAATTTCCATTGACCCAATTTCTCAAACAACAAATGCATCCCGATATTAAATCCTCAGCATTGGATATTAACTTGTCCCATATGTAGTAAGTAAAAACAAAGGTAAGATGATTATAAATATGTTCAACTATTTGACTACATGTTGCAAAAAAATTGCCTTCACTCAAAATTAATTTGTGGAGTAAATTTTCTTTTTATTTAATAAGAAGCCCTTAAACATATTCTAAAAGACAACGAGTTAAATCCTCATCAAATTGCATATTAATTTTTCCCGCATATAATAAGTAAAAACAAGGTCAAGATGGTCATAAATATGTTCAACCATTTTACTACATGTTGCAAAACATTGCTTCCACTCAGAATTAATTTGTGGAGTAAATTTCATTTTATTTAAAATAAGAAACCATAAAACAAATTCTGAAAGACAAAAATGCCCATCAATCTAGCCAATGCCTTTATGCCACGTGTGTACGATTAGAGTATTTATACCAACATGTACCGTATTCAATTCTATTCTCACATGTCTGAAACCATGACCTTCATTGACCATATGCTATATGTAACTGCTTAATTATATTTAATATACTTATTACACTACTTAATTATATTTAATATACTTATTACATATTTATTAAATTCTTAATTGCAGTTGCTAAAGTATCCATCAAAAGCTAAGAAATACCAAATTAAGTCTTAACAAACCAAATTTTAGTCACCATTGGATGATTTAATTTAAAAGTCATGATCGACCACTACAATTAATGACATCTAAAGCTCACCTATTAAGTAACACAAAGGAGATTAGAACCAAAACACTAGGCCATTTGCCTCACTTTTAGTCCTCATCTCTCCCTCTCTCTCTAATGGAGCTTGACACAAAGTTTAGGGAAAATCTTGCTTCACAACCAATACTTTTGTCTGATAATTACTTGAAGTCCTACACGAAAGATGATTTTTCCTTTGAAGCTCCTTCATCTAAGGGTTTCTTGCAAGATTTTCACCATCTTGATCAGTTTCAAACTAATGGGTCTTCATCAAATCCCATCTTTGGGGTGCAAACTCAGTGTTTGAATAGCAATTTCACATATGGGTGCACCTCAACTGATTTTGATATGTACGAGTGTAAGCCATTTATGGATAATGGTGGGCATGGTCATGTTATGGACAATTTCGAGAGTGGAGGATACTTGAATCTCCCTCAGAGAAATCCCATTGATATTATGGGATTAGATCGGAGTCACATGGTCTTTACTAGCCAAGACATAATAAAACCTCTGAATTTTGTTGTACCAGATGAAGTCTCATGCATAACAGCGGAAAATGGGTACTACAAAAAAATTGGCATGAACAAGAATAGAGCATTGCCAACAACTAAAAAACCACAAAAAGGTCGTAAGAAATCTAATGTTGTTAAGGGTCAATGGACAGTTGAAGAAGACAGGTACAAAAGATTTCATTCCTCAATATATATATATATAGATAATTTTTACATTATCTAGGTAAATTATTGTTTGACACTTTCAATATTCACACTCCATGGACATTAGTTTGAAAATATGAATTCTATGTGGATACTTGATGTCCACACTTCGTATATGATTGTCCAATGTGTATGGAGTGTGAATATTAAGAGTGTGAGACAATCAAAATCCTATCAATTATGTATTTTTGTTATCAATAAATCTAGCAACACAAAAAATTTTCATGTTTTTATAACTACTGACTTGATTTATTATGATCTATGTATAATAAAAATGATATCAATGATAAACTTATGTGAAAGTGATACTATCTCAATCACAACTTATCGTATTAACAAGTTGTGAAAAAGGTTGTCAAATTTTGTATTTCTCTAGTATTGCTCTTTTGTTATTCCCCATGTTTGGTTGTCTTTATCATGTATTGATGCGTGTAAATACAGGCTTTTGATTCAACTGGTTAAGCAATATGGAGTGAGAAAATGGTCTTATATTGCTCAAATGTTGCCTGGGAGGATAGGAAAGCAGTGCCGAGAGAGATGGCATAACCATCTTAGACCAGACATCAAGGTTTTATTAATTTCTTCTTCATTGATTCTATATTATTCTATCTTTACCCCTACATGTTTTTATGGAATTCATTGATTAAATGGAGATACAAATATGCATTTTTTAACACTAGACACCAATGCATGAAAATGTCTTTTATTTTTGCTCATATTCTTTCGTTACTTTGCAGAAGGATACATGGAGTGAAGAGGAAGATAAGGTACTAATTCAGGCCCATGCAGAGATTGGAAATAAATGGGCAGAGATTGCAAAGAGGTTGCCTGGGAGAACTGAAAATTCCATCAAGAACCATTGGAATGCAACCAAAAGAAGGCAATACTCGAAACGAAAATGTCGTTCAAAGTACCCTAGAGGCTCTCTTCTACAAGAATACATCAAGGGCTTGAACTTGGACCCATCAAACATGGTGCAAAATAGAAGAAAAACTTCTTCTAGTAATGCCACAGCCAATAACACCACCATTACACCAACTCAGCTGCCACAGTCCACTGATCAGTTTTGCCCTAATGCTCGGTTGGTTCCAAACTATGATTTCAATGAGGTTCCGGACTTTTGTTTCGACGAAAACATGTTTCAGGAGAGCTGTAGCATTGATTCTCTTCTTGATGACATACCTAATAATGCTCCTATTATGGATGAGAACAATTTTGATGATCAAATGCCTTGTGGTCCTGTGGTTAATGAGAATATGCTGCATTGTTCTCCAGTAGTTGTGGATGAGAATGACTTTGACATGGATATTCCAGTTGATATGACTCCAGTGGTAGATTGTGATGTGAAAAAGGAGCTGGATTTGGTGGAGATGATGTCTCAAGTTAATGAAGCCAAATGTGTAAGCCCTTAGGAATTGCTTTAGAGTTCCCTTTTTTTCTTATGCCATTGGCTGAAAGTTCTTTTTCCTTGAATTACTTTGAGAGGAAGAATTCAAGAATGAATGGAAAATAGTTGGGTAACACGCATGCATGAAGGGAAAACATACATATAAAATTATAATAATAATATATAATAAAATAAATAATACTATTGGAATTCTTGTGACATATGTACTCAAACTGTTTGTATGGAATTGTATTTATCTGTAAGGGAATTGAGTGTATAATGTCTTTTCAGGCTTATTATGAATGAAAATTTTGAACTTATATTTATTTATTTTCCAGGTAATATATTTGGAGTTGTATTGTTCGCTATTAATGTGTCCATTGTTAAGTATCATCACTTTTACATAACTTGAATAACTTCGACAAGAAAGATCGTGTAATTTATCTGATACTTTTTTGGTGTTTTTAACTAAAACTTCTAAGATTTAAATCTCTCATCAATATTGTAATTATTGAAATTAAAAATAAAGAAAAAGAAAAAAGAGTGCTTTGTAACATTTTCAGGTCAATTAAACTTAGGCATGCACCACACATTACCATGCATCTCACATATATGTATAGATGATATACGTAGGGACATGTTTAGATGGCAAATAATTAAGTACTCCTCGATCGTAATTTTTCAGTATGAGTACTTCATCTAATATAAAACGTTTATGTTATTTTGCTCCAAGTATATCAACATGTTAATAGTAAGCATGCATGATATTAAAGTACAACTTTCAGTATGGAATTTTGCTATAAATGAAGAATTTAGAAACATTATGTCAAGGAATGTGAAAGCTTCATGTATAACTTTCATCATCAGTTAAAAAAAAAACTATTGAAGCCTTAAATTAATGTAATAAATAATGGAGTATAAATACTCAGAAAAAAGCGTAACGGAGTGGATATTGTAACTACTAATGACAGTTTTTACTCGACGTTATGCTTAATACATGTTGGTGTTAATTTGCTGGAAGCAAATTATTGATGAAGCACAAATTCATGACAAGTTGCGATGCGGGCACATGTCTAAGACTAGATACATGTCCGTATCCTAACGGGTCCAGTGGCCACTAGCCACTGGACACAAGCTAGACCCATTTGTGTACTGTGTAATATTCATTAGCTAGTTGTAAGGGAAAGTATTAAACATAGAGCCACACTGTTATTAGAAAACCCTTTCTGTTTATATCGGTCAAATTTTGTAATTACTAATTAGTACTTAATTTAATTAGCCTATAATAACTTGCACTATGAGCTAGTATGGTTTCTAAATTTGCAAAATTTAAATTTTCCATTTCTCTTTTGAGTCTTTTCCCTATCCAGATTCTACTAATTAATACCAAACACGTAACTTTTCATGTGGTCGTGGAGTTATTAGACATTTTTCTTTTTTTAGAAGAAGAAAGAATTAAATTTTAAATGCAGGTCAATGGCATTATATGCATGTTTTTATTGTGGCCATGAACCTTTTTTTTTGGGGATAAGATAGCCATGAACTTATTGATACAATTAAAATCTAGATGTTAATGAACGTTATTATATGGTAAAGTTCACTGTATAATATTTGGTTTATATAAGTAATCCATCCATATAAATGTTTCTAGGTACATTTGAAAACTATAGAATAGTAGAAATTTGTGTATCTACTAGCCTGGACTGAAAGTAGGTTAGATTATAGATTTCGTCTTCTTCTTCTTCCTCTTTCTTTTTTTTTTTTTTTTTTTTGAGAGTTCATTATTTTAATATTTTATTGTTTCAAAGAAATTGTAAGATGTATTTTAAACACTAGTGATAATGTTGTATACTCTTATGTATAAGAGCATTCTCATCAAATGTGTCAAATACTAAATATTTAGCATTTGGCTCGCCAAACACCAGAAACAGACTATCATGAAATATGTTAAATGCCAAAAAGTTTTGGCATTTGCTACAGTAGAATCTCATCTTTGAAACGATACAGAAGAAAATGCCATTTGATTTTTATTATTTTTTATTCATTTTTTTCTCTCGTCTCAAATAAAATATATCTTCTTATTTTCACCTTGAGCCACACATTCACTACTTCACCCTCTCCACTCTCACAGACTCTTTTGTTCTCCCCTCTTCCCTTTTGCTCTCTTCTCTTCCCATTCATGAGCCACCACCAATTTTCTCTCTACTATCTCACAAATTCCATCATCACTAACCTATAAAATCTTCTCCACCATTTTTTTTTTCCTGTTTTTTCGCTCTCTCCTCTATGCTCTATCTCATAGACCAAAGCTATTTCATTCGGTTTAGTTCGTCTCATAGCAAAGCATTACTGTTTTGCCCAGCATCTCAGCTTATTGGGTTTGCATTGTCTAGCATCTCAGCTTGGTAGGTGGGTTGGCCTATGGGCGGGTTCCAATGGATGGGTCGGCAGTGGGTGGGTGTGTGGGATGCAGCTGCTTGGGTTGTGTATGATTTAAAGTTTGAAACCTCAAAGTGTATGTTGACAATGTTTGCAAAACTACTTCAATATAAAAAGCAAGTACAACAATACTTATGATGCTCTCCGGAAACACAATCTCTTCTATGATCAAGCTTTCAGTGATATAACCTTCTGTTCTGTGCTTTTATTTCGTTCTTTAAGGATTCTTAGCATTAAGGTTGCCCCTCTACAGTTCCTAACTTGTTAGAAGATGTAAATAGTGATATAGCCAAAATATATGAATGTTTTGCAGTCAGGTATAATAGAGAGATATACTACCACACCCGACCTTTTCCGAACCAACCAATAATGCATATAAGAGGCACACCCGACCCTTTCTGAACCAACCAATAATGCATATAAGAGGCATTCGACTAACATGTTCCTGCAAATCTTCATACTCCATGCATCCAGTCAGATTATAATAATTGCAAGGACATACCCAATTTTACAATGAGGTGATGTGGTTGACTATGAGTGATATACTTTCTGCCTGCTCTTGTTTACATGGATCCATCATTTTTGGTCAGCCACTTATAATCGAGCACATCATGTTGTAAAATTGGGTGTGTTTGTAGTATTGTTGATCAAATTATTAAAAAAACGTGAAATAGCACATGGAATTACATTCTAAATTCCAATTATAAACCCAACCAAGAGTACAAACGTGATTGAAGGATGGTTCGGGAAACAGCATCATTTACTCTTGGTCCACAAAAGAATAGCCAAATAAGTTAAATAGCATAAAAGGAAAACCAAATTCCTAATTCAGTCACCATCCTGACCTACAAACAAATTCTTGAATGCGTAACTTATCATCTAAAATAACAAATTAAGAGCAAAAATTTCTCCAAAAAATTTCAAGCTTTCTTTGGCTTAAGGCGCTTCAACTGTGAATACAAGAAGACTCCAGAAAGAGCAACTCCAGTGCCTGCATCAAGTCCAAGACAAAAATATCTCTATGAATGGAAAGGAAGGGTTGTAGTAATATAAAACTAATACCAAACAATGTAAACCTTTTTTTTTTTCAACTAAAGATCAAGCAAGTAAATTACCAAGAGTGTTGATTGGCGAGACAGGAGTTTTGAAGAAGAGGACAGAGCTAACAATAACCACCACCCGCTTCACACAATTGCCTACAGAGTGGGTAACAGGAGATACCCTCTGCAATATCATGTAGGAAACCTGCAAGGTTCAATCCATAAGTGTCAGCACTGTTCCTACTAAGGAAAACTGTTTTAAAAATAGCAGATGCCTATGTAAAGTCCCAAATGCTTTAAAATGGTACACTGCTTCCCATGATTTTTTCTCTTTCTAATTTAAGACCTCAGTTAGCACTGTTCCTACTAGAACATTCACGTTTTACCCTCTCTCGTGTTTAACTCTATCGGACACTTCAGCATTGAGTTGATCAGAACTTATATATCATAGTAATAATGGACTATCATCAAATACAAAATTCAACAACCATAAGGAATCAATGGGAGTATTGAAAGAAGTATGGAACCAATAATTCAAAAGTGTGAGCAGTGTAACAAGGTGTAAAAGGCTTCATGAGAGAATCATTTTCTAGTCAATTTGACCAGATTGTAAGTAGTCACACCAGACCATGGTTTTTTTTTTTTTTTTTTTTTTATCAGTAATGAGAAAATTTTATTAAAATATCAAAAAAGTATCACCCAAGTATACAGGAAGTATACACTAGGGACAATAAACAATCAAAAACACAAATTACAAGCATCCATCAAAGAAAAACCAAAAAAATAGAATGACTGCCTATTACAGACAACCAATCCAATAAGTTTTTGAAAAAGAGTTTAAGATCAGGTCCTTTCAAAATCTTCAAAACTCCGGTTACACCAGACCATGGTGAGTACACCCACGTGAAAGAAAATCACATTGAGAGGCAAAAGAATATATGATGAGTAAAGCAGTATTTAGATTCCTTCAAGTCTAAAGATAAAGACATTGCAAGTATAAATGAAAAATAATGTGTCAAAACCTAATAATAGGCTCTAATGAGCCAAAAAGTCTCCATACAAACGGTACAAATTTCTCAAATTTTTGTCACATAGTTTGGTAGAATAACAGGCATATATCATTTAAACAATGAACTTAACCTATCTTGAAACAAGAGTTCATTGCTCATGAGAGCTACTTGTTTAACAATTGATATCCACTATTTAAGATAAACAATGATAGAAGCTTTTACATATAAGAAGCTCAAGACTAGTTCTAGAAAGGTCATAATTCACTTATGAAAAACAAATACATTAAGAAAAAGAAATGAGAGAAGCCAGAGCATGCGAAGTGCCTCACCTGCTGATAAGCATGGAAGCAGAGTGCAGCTAGAAAAGACCTGGTGTATATTTGATTAACATTTAACCCCTGTCAAGGAATTAAATATATAAAGTGAATCAGATAGGCACCTACATTAAAGATTCTTTTCTGAGTAAAATCAAGACTAAAAAGAATTTGTTGCAGCTTTTAGCTCTTAAAAAAGTTACTCACAGCTGATTGCAGGAATGTAGGAGTAAACTTGACACCTTCCATGAAGAGAGCCACAGGGGCTAACAAGATAAAGGACATAACTGTTATTATGGAGAAGAGAGTGATGTTGTCCAAAGATTCCTGTGAAAGGATAAAATGCTGGTTATGTGCCAATTCAAATACAAACTAAATAAAATGAAAAGAAATAACAACAGCAGAATGTAGTATGACACACCAAACAATTATTTCATAAATCAAAAAATAAAGGCAAAAAGATTAAGAACATATGAATCTGGAAAATGTTGATTACCTCTGATTTAACCATGACCTTTTTGCTAAGGACATTACGAGATTGGTTTGACAAATTGGAAGCCATAGCACTCCAGAATCCAGCCCTTCTCCAAAATAAAACAGAACGATCATATGTTATTCTTTTCACTGATAAACTAAATCAAGTAAAGTCCTTAGTTTTACAATGCTACTGAATAGCCTATATGAAGTCACATTTTTTTCTTTATGTTGGTAAGTAACACACCCAGTGGCATTGAACCCGCGATCTCACCCTCCATCCATTTTTTTCATTAGAAGTGCCAATTATGCTAGAGCTCATTGACAGCCCAACCATATTTTTAGAATCCTTTTTTCCCGAATGATAGAAAATACCCCTTGTCCAATAAAACCCACAAATCCCACATCTATGGTGGGTCGAACCTCATAACCCACCCCTCGAGTACCATACTACCATTCAATCCTAAATCAACAACTACATGATGCGGATATCTTTTAATCTGTGTAAACAAGATTTATAATTTTTTTTTTTTTTATAAGTAAATAAGATTTATAATTTTATAAGCAGATATAATGTTGTACCAGTTGAAAGAGGCCTCGGTGACTGATGCAAGTGCCACTCCTCCAACAATAGGTACAAGGGAAGCAACCACCCAAAAAGTGGGCAACTGTATGAGAACAAGGATAATAGTTAGAATCAAAACAACTTGATGAGTGATGCTCATTATAAAAATTGAAATTCTTGCATAGAAATCATTTCAACAAAACTTAAGAATACAAAGGAAACTTTACTCGGCACTAAAGCTGTCAATGCTATCATACTACAGAATTATATATTTCAATCAGTTTCATCTCCAGTCTCCACCCAGTTTCTGTGATTGATTGCATAGTACCCAGTTGTATACTTGAGTGACTCTATTTTTTTATATCAATAAAATTTTCATTACTTATTAAAAAAAAAAAAAAAAAAAATCATCTCCACCCAATCTTGGTGATCCAAAGACATAAAAAATGGGGCAAAATAGAAAAGGAAATTCGCACCTCCCCCAAAAACATAGCAGATAGGACAACAGAGAAGAAGGGCTCCATAGCCTTGATCGTGTGAGTGAATGACACTGCAACTTTTCCAAGACTCATATTCGTGAAAACATTCCCTAACGTATGCACCACTGCCAGTGGAAATATCACTGCAAGCTGTCAAGAAGTTACTCACAAATAAGAATCACTACATGAAATCAATACCTGTACACTAAATACTAAAACTTTCACACCACATCAAATACCTGTGAACCGCTAACATTTGGCTTTTTGTAGAGATTAAGACCCCACATTAAAGAAACAATTACTGTCCCAACAGCAAACTGAATTGCAGTGACAGTTACTGGGTATGGGTACACCTTCAAAACCTGTGATCAAAACATGTAACACAAATCAGCTCCATTCTCATACTGAATTATTAGTCAAGTATTAACAAACATTAAATTCAAGTGTCTCACAATCAGCAGCCTAGTTTGAACTAAACCCTAAAGACCCAAGTAAAAACTAATAATAATTTTTCTGATAAAATTAAAGCTACCAAAGTACATTTTTTCAGGTAATTTCCAAAGTCTAATTATTGATCAACATCAACTATAAACACAGCTAAGAGTATCAACTATAAAATTCAAGGATGCACCATTGTTGATTTTTTGGATCATATGAGTGTTTCATTTGTAATTGTTTGTGAAAGCTCACATTTTGATCACTCCTTCAAATAAATTCTTTTACTTATAATATATTTTTTTTTCTTTCAAGGTGATTTTTCTCAAAAAGCTTTCCCACGTCAACAGAGTTCCAAGAAAAACAAAATTTTCAGAACATTACAAAGCTCACTTTAATTATAATTTTTCCGATAAAATTAAAGTTACCAAAGTACATGACATGAATATCAGATAAAATTCGAGGACGCCCAATTGTTGATTTTTTGGATCATACGAGTGTTTCACTTGTGATTGTTTGTGGAAGATCACATTTTGATCATTCCTTCAAATAAATTCTTTTACTTATAATAATAATTTTTTGCTTTCAAAGAATCAAAGTGACTTTTCTCAGAAAGCTTCCCACCAAAACAGAGTTCCAAGACGCACCATTGTTGATTTTTTGGATCATATGGGTGTTTGTTTGTAATTGTTCGTGAAAGATCACATTTTGATCACTCCTTCAAATAAATTATTTTAATTATAATAATAATCTCTTTGCTTTCAAAGTGAATTTTCTCAGAAAGCTTTCCCACCAAAACAGAGTTCCAAGAAAAACAGAGTTTTCAGTACATTACAAAGCTCACTTTAATTCTTTTCTTTTCATTTCCTTCCCTATACGATCTAATAATAAATTTTCCACAAATTTCAACTCTCAAAAACCTAATCAAAATCACACAAATCCACAATCCTCAACCTCAAATATTCAATAACCAAAACAAACAGCAACACATTTTCTCAAAGCTCAAAATCAAATCAAATAGCAACACATTCGCTCAAAGAACAAAGCCAAAAACACACACACACACAAATTCTCAATCTTAAATGTTTGGAAAACGAATCGAAGCGAAACCGAACCTGCTTGTTGTAGATGTTGAAGTAGATATTGAAGAGGTACCAGAGGCCAAACAAGGCACCGAGCTCCAAGGTCTTGAACAAGCTACTCGATTCGGGTTTCTCCCCGGCGGCTTCGGGCACCGAAGTCGCCTTAACCTCGAAACGATTCGTTTCCGCATCGGAATAACTCGGCGGCGGCGCATTCCAAGGCCTAAGTTTTATCGGCGACGAAGACGAAGAAGAAGAAGAGAGAGACCAGGATCGGCGAGTAGAGAGATTCACATTGAAAGAATCGTTGTTGAGGTTCGAAGACGAAGAAGCGCGAATGGGATCGAATCTAGGGTTGAAGCTCAAGCTCGGAGGCTGCCTCCGTGGCTTTAGGAGAGAGAGAGATGGCGAAGGAGACGCGAGTGTGAATGACGCGCTCTGCATTTTCGAAAGCCTCAAAGCTTTTGTGTGTGAGAGAGATAGAGAGAGAGAGAGAAAAGGGTTTATAAATTTGGAGAGAGAGAGAGAGAGAGATATTTAGGCGTTGGAAAGTCCGTCGAGAAAACGAGGGTAGTTGGGTTGGTGAAGCTAAGTAGTGGGAGAGAAATGTGAAAAATATGAAAAAGAAAAAAGAAAGACAAACGATAACAATAAACGGAATCGGAAATGTCTTGCATATTCTTGGGGATTCTTTCTTTTGTATCTAATATTAGTATTAAATTATTATTATTATTAATTAATATTTTTATTTTTTTAAATTTTAAATTAAGAATTTTTTTTTTTAATTATGAGATATGAATTTGGATGTATATCCTTATAGAGAAAGTCTAGGACACAACTTTTGTTTTGTATCATAATTTTTTATATGATCGATTGTGAGTGGATAATTGATGTGTGAAAGTACAGAATTACAATTGATTAGACTTTAATATAATTATTTGTAAGTATTTAGGTGGAATTATAGAGTTACTATTGACCGCTTCATTTTTAGTTTGTTGTTGCAAATGATATGGTGTTTGAAGAATTGTTATCCTGAAGTTTTGTAAATTTTGGGTTGTGTTGATTTGGTGCAGCTGTTTTTTTCTTTTTTCTTTTTTACATATAAAAATATTTTTATAATTTTGTAACTAGAATAAATAATTATATTTAAAAATATTCTTTTGAAACAGTTTCAAATCAGAATGTCAAACTCAAACAGTCATGGAATTTTATCAATTTAGTCAATCAAATTTTCATCCTTTTTTTTTCCCCTTTTCTAATTAGTCAATTGTAAGTCTTTTGGTTTTCCAAAAAAAAAAAATTATTTTGTTATCAAGACTAGATACATCGAATCTTGCCTATCTGGAAAAGAAAACATATTAATAAATTATTAAAAATATATATACATTTTAAATTAACAGTTGGATGTCAAATTCAAACAGATATTTTATTAATTTAGTCTATCAAATTTTCATCCTAATCCCTTTTTTTTTCTTTTTCTTTTTCTTTAGTTAGTCAATTTTTCTCTAAATAGTCAAATGATAAAGTCTTTTGGTTCTAAAAAAAAGAAATCTTTTGTTATCAAGACTAGGTTCATCCAATCTTGCTTCTACCAAAAGAAAACATATTAATGTTTTGATATAATGATAATTTTTTTTTTTTTGAAACAATAAATAATTATTATTAAGTGGGTGTCAAAACTTTCAAATCTTTATCATATTTATATGGAAAAAAAAAAGTTCTATCTTTAATTTACATTATTAAGTCCACTCTATTGACTATTTTACTATTTAATTTGTGATAATATGGTAATTTAAAAAAAAAAAAAAAAAAACCATTGTTCTCTGTTGATTCACACTATACCATCACTTTTCACAGTTCTCCAAACCTGCGAGGTTGCTATTGTGCATCAGTTTTCTGTGCTCAAGTCTAAACAAATCACTTTTCACTTCAGTAGTTAGCCACCAATTAGCAAGGATGACCACATGAGTATATCAAACAATTAAAACTTCATTTGTCTTCTTTTGTTTAGATTTTCTTTATACTTTATTTGTTTATTGCCTTTAAGTTTAAGCATCTTTTCTATTGTTTAATTTTTTTTCCGTGTACTGTGCGAGTGTGTGACACTGTGACCATTGTTTCTTCTTTGAATTTTTTACTATTTTGTTGCTTTGAATTTGTTTATTGCTTCAGACTTTAGCTAACCTTAACTTTGCTGCCAAATATAAATTAAACACTACTGAGAATTCTTTTATTATATTAATCTTTTTATATATAAAATTAAATAATTAATTATTGTAAGTTGTAATAGTTAATTTACATATTCATGTTATAATTTTTCAATCTTACATTTATATATTTTTAATTTTTAATTTTTTTATTTGACTAGTGGCCCACTAGTTGAACCAGTAACCCAGCTCATAGACCGGGTTAACGTTCAGTTCAGGTTTAATAACTATGCTTAGAAACCTTAAGTTTGTAAAATAACATTTTCAAAATTTTATAACCATTAAATTGTAAAACCAGAAACATATTAGTATAATACAGAACCCTTTTTTAAATTGAAGGGAATAAATTGATGTAATCCATAATTTATGGATCAAATTGATTTTTCAATCCATGATTCAGTGACTAAAATTTCAACTTGATAAATGTAATTTATATTTCTTGATTATTTCTTAATTTCCTTTTCAAGTCTTGGTAATGGTAGGTAACATAGATGTTTTTATTTTATTTTTTAATATTTCTTTTTAAGTCCCATCTATTTTACTTTACGACCAAAAGAGGAGAATCCCCATTTGTTTGGCGGCCAAAAAAAGAAAGGAAAGTGTCCATCTGTGGTAGGAAGTGTATTTAATTCAATTTTTGACCAATCGGTAAGGATGGGAAGAAAATAACAAGGCTTTGATCGTCCAAGCCTGGACTGTCATTTCCAACAACCGGCAAATTGATTAGCAGGTAGCTAGATTAGATCTGTGACAGTGATACACCCCCACCCAAAAAAAGAAATTGTGAAATTTTTTTTGACAATAATGAATTTTAGGTGAAGGTGCCTGCCATTCCAACTTTTGCTGGAATCAGAATATTTTTATGGCATATATGAGTGGAAATATTCTTGACTATTGAATCTAATGGTATTTATAGATGGCACCAATGATAGACAAGATGTACAAAGTTAGATGAACCCAGTAGGTGCATTAAACAATGATACCAGATCTCCCAAAGAGAAAGTATCTATGATTCCCATCAGCCATTTTGAGTTAAGTGAGACTGAGACCATTTGTTGGGATGTTGATCTCAGTTGGCATTCTAATTTTTCTAATTCAGTAGTAAAAAATGCAAGTTTACCATACTTACAATGATCCCATCGGTTAGATTTAAAAAAAAAAAATGCAAGCTTATTTACCATACTTATCATGTAATCCAATGATTAGATTTTCAAAATTTACATTTAATAAAAATATATAAGAGAGTTTTGAAGGGTTTGAAGGGAAACCTTGTCCATTCTAAAGTCCGTTTTAGGCATTTTGGAGTGACAGTTACTACAATTTTTATTACATAAATCTGTACAAATTGAACTATCACTTGAATCCAAGACTACAACAAACTTGGTGAGCCTTTCTTGCATAACATTTTCCACTAGTTTAAACCATTCAGCTTTTAAAATCTAACCCAGTAATCTTAAATTCTAGTTCATTCATCTCAATTACCTTCAATATCAAAATCAAAGTTGTAATTAAGATTGTCAAAATCGGGATCTTATGAAAGATCGTGGGAAGTAGGTAGGATCGTGAATCATAAGATCCTACATATTTTCAAATTTAAAGCAAAAAACACATTGATAATAACTTTGTATATTGAATAATCACGTAAATTGGGATTTTATCCATTAAAAAACAAAGATTTGCTTCATATGATGCAATTTGCATGTCATACATCGCTACATCTATATTAACGAAACAAATATATTTAAGTTTTGACCCAATGTATTTAAAAAGTTCAATAAATGTTTAATTAGTAACCAAATACCAAAATATTTATCAACACATATAGAAATATTTTCCAAGTTCCAAGTTTAAAATCCAAAATAAGTTATGTGGGGCCCGTGGGCCTGGAAGTCTCGGCCCACCTTTAGGCTGGCCCAAGGCCCATGCCGAGGAGTGATGGTTGTCCCAGGCAGTTGTCTAGGGGCTTTTAGCCCTCTGGGCCCACGCCGAGGACGCCCCCTTCCTCGGCATACCTATCCTAGTTCCAGGTGGGGGACAAACCCAGTATAGGTGGTCACATCCACACTTAATGCATCTACCTAACTCCCCTGGCAGTATTAATGCTGAGAGGACTCCTGAACAATAGAACCTTGGGTGCTGCGACCCACAGTAAGGTGGGGAACGTGGCTGATGGGACAGGTCCTTAAGCAGTGGTCTGGATGATCGACAGTTGGAAGGCTAGGATCGACCGAAGGAGATATATAATGCAAGGTGCCCTTCAGAATGGGGGGCTCCTCGGCCGTCCGAGGAGCAGCCCCAAGCCCAGAAGAACAGGGCAAAGTCCCCTCGAAGAAGAGAGCCTCTGGAGAACCGGTGGCAAGCCTGTTAGCGCCAAACCCTTCGTCCCACTCTCTAAAGAAATGTATTGTTGGGGGATCTACGACAAAACGAGCCCCTACAATTGGCGCCGTCTGTGGGAAGGGTTAGTGCGCTGGCCGGCGCAACCGGCGATTGTTCTAAGCGGTCACTTCGCAGAAAGTAACAAAAAAAAAGAGAAAAGAGAAGAATCGCAGTGAAAAGAAGACTCAACAGCAAATAAAAGAGAAATTTTTTATTATTTCGTGAAAAGAAAATTACAAGATACAATCAGAGGCTCAGGCAGGCTTGTTTTACAAGCTTTATTACAAGCTAATCCTACAATCGGAGGCTCAGGCGGTCCGATTCTACAACTAGCTAGGGGGAGGGGGAAGTGTCAACCCGCGCTTTTATTGGCATCAAGAGAATGGGAGAACTTGACAATAAAAGCGGGGAAAGGGGGCTGAGGCTGGCTCGCTTCAGGGCGGAAGCTTGAACAAAGCGAGGAGCAGATGCAGGGGCACCGGAATGTCCTCCCCCGTGATGTTCCCTCGATTCTCTCCAGCCCTCACGAGCGATGGCCGTCGGAGACGGCAACACTCGGGCACCAGCCATGACATGAGTTCGCGTGTCTCCTCCGGCGGGGGTGCGCTCCGGGGAGAGACGTTAGGTACTTCAACGATATCCCTCCTGGCCACCGCGTACGGCACTGCCAGTGTTACGCCTAGGCTCTGCCGCGCCGGAAGCCCAGTGGGGGCTACAGCCACAGTGGCCCTTGGCCCCATATCTCCCAACTTTGGTCACAATCCTGGCGGTGGTGTTAAAGGGGCTCAGAGAAGTGGAGGGATGTATTTCTGGTTGTGGTGGAAGGTCCATGGAATGAGGAGAAACATTCCCCCCAGAACGCCTTATATAGAAGGCGAAAAACCGGTGGGAGTTGAGCCGCGCAGAATTCGAAGGGAGGATTGTCAAACGGAATTAATTCTCACCCCATTCCAAGGGGATTGCCAACCGCCGGATCTGTGTTAATTCACGAGGGCATTAATGAAAACGCGTCTCGCTCACCGAAACGTCAAGCGCGGGGCACGAAAGGCCAAGCGACGCCTCGAAAACTAAAAGATGGGGAACACGAACTGGAGGCGAGGTCAACGTCACGTGTGAGGTCACAATCTGACCTGAGGAAAAATAGTTCCCAGCAAACGACCCGAGGACATCGTTACACCAAAAGCAAAACTCCCGGATCCGAGGACGAGCTCCTACTAAAGAGCGTTAGACAGAACCAAGGAATTGCATGGTCCTCGGACTCAGTCCTATGGGGAAACTAACTGCTTCAGAAGAGCTAAGCACTAGACAGAACCAAGGTATTGCATGGTCCAAAGACTCAAGCCTATGGGGAAACTAGCTGCTTAGCTGACCACTTCTCTTGAAGGCAGCAACTGTACCTAGGTCTTGCATGGTCCTCGGACCCAAGCCTACGGGGAGCTAGCCACTATCTTGAAGGCAGCAACTGTACCTAGGTCTTGCATGGTCCTCGGACCCAAGCCTACGGGGATCTAGCCACTATATCTTGAAGGCAGCAACTGTACCTAGGTCTTGCATGGTCCTCGGACCCAAGCCTACGGGGAGCTAGCCACTATCTTGAAGGCAGCAACTGTACCTAGGTCTTGCATGGTCCTCGGACCCAAGCCTACGGGGAGCTAGCCACTATATCTTGAAGGCAGCAACTGTACCTAGGTCTTGCATGGTCCTCGGACCCAAGCCTACGGGGAGCTAGCCACTATATCTTGAAGGCAGCAACTGTACCTAGGTCTTGCATGGTCCTCGGACCCAAGCCTACGGGGAGCTAGCCACTATATCTTGAAGGCAGCAACTGTACCTAGGTCTTGCATGGTCCTCGGACCCAAGCCTACGGGGAGCTAGCCACTATCTTGAAGGCAGCAACTGTACCTAGGTCTTGCATGGTCCTCGGACCCAAGCCTACGGGGAGCTAGCCACTATCTTGAAGGCAGCAACTGTACCTAGGTCTTGCATGGTCCTCGGACCCAAGCCTACGGGGAGCTAGCCACTATATCTTGAAGGCAGCAACTGTACCTAGGTCTTGCATGGTCCTCGGACCCAAGCCTACGGGGAGCTAGCCACTATCTTGAAGGCAGCAACAGAATCTTCTATAGGAGACTAACTACTTACCGAAGAATTGAAGCACCGAGCTGACTATGTGGGGAAGAACCAACCGACGGAAGGCCTTCTGGGGTATGAGGGCCGTGGATATCAAAACCCTCCTCCCCGTTCAAAGGAATGTGCAGCAGGATTTTGAGGGGCTATTGTGGGGCCCGTGGGCCTGGAAGTCTCGGCCCACCTTTAGGCTGGCCCAAGGCCCATGCCGAGGAGTGATGGTTGTCCCAGGCAGTTGTCTAGGGGCTTTTAGCCCTCTGGGCCCACGCCGAGGACGCCCCCTTCCTCGGCATACCTATCCTAGTTCCAGGTGGGGGACAAACCCAGTATAGGTGGTCACATCCACACTTAATGCATCTACCTAACTCCCCTGGCAGTATTAATGCTGAGAGGACTCCTGAACAGCAGAACCTTGGGTGCTGCGACCCACAGTAAGGTGGGGAACGTGGCTGATGGGACAGGTCCTTAAGCAGTGGTCTGGATGATCGACAGTTGGAAGGCTGGGATCGACCGAAGGAGATATATAATGCAAGGTGCCCTTCAGAATGAGGGGCTCCTCGGCCGTCCGAGGAGCAGCCCCAAGCCCAGAAGAACAGGGCAAAGTCCCCTCGAAGAAGAGAGCCTCTGGAGAACCGGTGGCAAGCCTGTTAGCGCCAAACCCTTCGTCCCACTCTCTAAAGAAATGTATTGTTGGGGGATCTACGACAAAACGAGCCCCTACAAGTTATTAAATGGAAACTGGCTAACTAAAATATGAAATCCAAAAACAAGAAAAATATTAAGATGAAGTGAACATTTAATTATTCTTATTCTAGGGTTTTTATAACCACCGTCCTAATCATTATCATCCAGTTCATCATTTATGTAAACATTGTATATTTGTATATTAGAACTGCAAAAAAGGTCAAGATACAACTTCACACTCCACTATTCAAATTATACCACTCATCAATAATTATAAAGCATACTCAAAAAAATCAGTCAATCGATATACAAATACAAACATACTAATAAAATTATATATAAGAAAAACATTTTAGTAATATTAGAACACAAATTAGTATATTGATCAAACAAATTTAACTATATTATAGCTTTAAAAGTAGTAAAGCCAATATAAATTCTTTATTTAGAAATATTGAAGGATTCCTTCATTTTGATTATAAGTAAATTAGAAACTATAAAACATTTGCTTAGGGTAACATAATTATATATATAAATTAAAATTAAAATAAATAAAAAAAAAACCAAAAACCAAAAAATGATGTTTTGGTAGGATTCTATACGATCATACGATCTTACAATTTTTATGATCCTAATACGATTTTAGACGTTTTGGTGAGATAAAAATGTAAAATTGTGCAATCCTATAATTCAGATCGTGATTTTGAAAACCATGGTTGTAATTATATATCTCCAATATCAGCGAGCTTTCCCCTCTTTCCACTCATCTTTTTATCTGTTGGAACAGTTTATATCCCACATCTGAGCGGGACCATGAGTCCATGACAGTACTATAAGTCTAGAACATACCCAATTTTAAAATGGCATGAGAAAGTAGAAACCAAATTAACTTTGTTTAGAAAAGCCAACAAAAAAGAAAACACAATTCCCACTAATATTATACATGGATGATGCTTAAAATCCTTTCCAGAGATTTCTAAACTAATTAAATTAATGATACTTAAGCCATTATAATTTTTCTTAAAAACTCTGTAACTTAAGCACCTCCATTTAACAACCCATAAATCCAGTGACCATGATAACATTAATAAATTAAATTGATTGCAGTAAAGGGGTAATGAGGAATACAAGTGCCTAGAAATATGCCTTGATACCATTACACATTTTTAAGACATATATACTTGAACACTTGCAGTCTTCATTACCCGGCACACAGGACATACATCAATAAACCCTTCACAATCCTTACAGAGACACAGATGCCTACAAGGTAACAACAAGACACAGACTTCCTTAATTTTACAAGCCCTGCAACTCAACTGTTTCTCTGTAAAGGCCAAATTTCCAGACCTGCCTACAATGCGTAGGTGATCCACGTTAGTACCGGAGGCTGCATCATCAACTTCGCTATCCCCACATCCTTCCTTCCCATGCATAGCACCCTGAGACATGACTTGCTGCAAATTGCTTTTCAAGACATTGACTACAGACTCATTGTACTTTGCTCTATAGTGCCAAGACTGAACTTCCATGGTGACCTGCTTTATTCTCTCCATTAGTTCCTTGTTCTTGCGGTTCATATTCTCTATTTCATGCTCTTTCTCACGTAACTTCCTATCAACACCCTTTTCTATGGCACTCAGGAAAGAAACTGTTTGTCTTTGCTTCAGCTCCCTCACACCCTTGAGGATGTTTTCTTCCTGTTCAAAACACACCAATGAAGAATTGGTTGTAGAGGGTATTGCAACAAATCTATCGCAAACTAATGTCTAGGTGTCAACCTCCTAAGTAGTGATAAAAAGGATAAAAATTTTACTTCTGATTCTTTCACCATAAAAAGAATTGCAGGTATTGTTAAGATTTAGATGTTGACACAACACCATAAGCTAGTTTGTGGAATTAGATTATTACCTGAAGTCTAATATACCGATCAAATTCTTCCTTCTGCCGATCAATCTCTATCTTCAGATTATCGCCGAGGGATAAAATAACAGGAAGGACACCTGTCATACTTTCACTTGCAGAAGTAACAGAAGAATTGTGTTCATCCTCCTCATACGAAAGTTTCAGCCCGGTTGATACAGGATTAGGATTCAGAATGCTTCCAGAATGACCAGCTTTATCTTGAGAGAAGTTATTATTTAGAGATAAAAGACGCTTTTGCTGCTGTCTGGAAATAGATTCTGCTTCCCTGGCTCTTTTGATTGGCTGCTCCATAGGAGTTGTTTGGTCGTTTCCAATGTAGTTTAAAGGACCAACATTGCATCCAACAGGGACTGTACAGATTGCAAAGTTACGTTATAGATTAAACAAAAGACACTGAAAATATTTTAAATGAAAAAGAAAAATGCCACCAAGTTATAACCATATTAAATCGATATAAACAATGAGAGCAACAGAAAGAAAATTAAATTTAGTTGCAAGTATACCAAAAAAATAATAACACATGACATCTAATAACATAAAGAAAGAAAGTGGGGGAAAAAAGAGGTATTGTATTGACAAGATAAGTCACAACTCACAAGAAACAGTAGAGGATAAAGATTGCTGTAATGGGACAAACTGGAAAGGGACAAAGAGACAGGGTCACAAGAGGTGATACATGGAGAATATGTTACATTTTCGTCTGTCCAGCACAATGTCAAAATTATTAATCCTGGTGTAAAATGCTCGAAGTTCAGGTGCTTAATGACCACTGTCGTTTGTGGTTATGTTTTACAAATATTGCATAGAATTCAAACTAGTGTGCTAGCAGTGCTGTAGCATTACATCCCATCATCTAAACATAAGTATATGGTGATCCACTGAAAACACTAGAAAAATTAATCTAACTACACTTGGCTTATTTACCAATAACAAGTCATCATTCAATCATAACTACTTGCACATTTCTGATAATTGATCTTCAATAATATGTACAGAAAAACATATGATGCCAGCTCCAACTACTAAGAGTTGAGAAAATGCATATTCCTTTAGCATATACAGGCCATTTTCTCCTCTCATAGTTATCTGTGAAGTAACTCTAATCCGCTTATATATTGAAATTACCTGGACTTTCAAACACGTATTAAGTTAAATTATCAAATTACTTGTTGCAAATTATGGCACAGGCAACAAAGACATAATCATTAATTTATGCAATGATAAAATCTTAAATGCACAAACTGAATGAGAAATCTAGTCCAAAATCCTAATTGATCAAAGTTGCAAAATATAGAGACCAAGCACATAACAACTGTCCAGAAGCAATAACAGGACCAGAAAATAAGAGTAGAATAATATATGAAAGCTACATGAATATCAAAAGAACATTTTAGTACAACAGAATTAGAAAATCTAAATCTGTAACTAGAAGAAAACCAAATAGTATAAATGAGTAATAAGTTCTTAGGAAAAACTCACAATCTCCAAATAATTGCAGCTGAGGCAATCCACTAGTATCATATTGAAACCGACCTTCCTCAATGAATGTGGGAAACACGGGATTGCTACTATCTCCTCCAAACATATTCCTATAAGAAACCAAGACAGGCAATCATCATTCCATTAACCAACCAAACTTATTATGATGAGTAATAATGATTAAGCACCTAAGCTCAAGAATCTGCTAAAAAATCCAAATCATGCACAATGAAGCACCTCAAAATATCAATAGTTATGAGAGGAACCAGATGATCAAGCCAATTGAAGAGCACCCAATTAAAAAAAATCAATAAAGAACCTTTTAGAACATCACAAACAACATCACCAATAACTAGATACACTATGCTGCATTTTGTTACAGAGAGATACTAGCACAAAGAAACAAAAACTACAAATTGAAACTCAGCAGAGTGACAGACAGCCCCTTAAAACTCATTTGAAGGAAGTTTTCCAAATTTCCTCATCTCCACACCATTCACATCAGCCACAGCGTATGTAAATGAATATCAAATTCAAAACCTAGCATATCAACAACTTAAAACCCATAGCAAGCCTCTATTTCGATTCAACAACCCCATCACATCAGAGCAAGTCATCGATTCCACCCCATTAATATAAAAACAAAATCTAACACACAAAAATTCCAACTTGAGCATAACAACAACAATCATCCATATATTTCTGGGTAACCATAAAAAAAAAAAAAGTTCCAATCTTTATCCCATCATAGCATCCAAAACAAAAAAAGAAGCAATACCCAGATCAGCAGTATCAAAGAAGAAATGGAAAAACAACTAAAAATAAGTTTTTTTTTTATTTTTTTAAGAAATCAGTTTCTTTTCTATTGTTTGCAGAATCAGTACCTAAAAAACTTGAAATGGAGGCAAAGGCGGATCTGAGTGGTGAGAATGAGAGGGTGAGAGAGAGAGAGGGAGAGAGAGAGAGAAAAAAAGAGAGAGAATATTTGCTAAGAGAGGAGAAGGAGAAAGTGAAGCATAATAGTAGCAATAATAATTAATGGTATTGGGAGGGACAATGGTTCGTGGAAATAGATGATGGTATTGGGGTGAGTGGTTAAGGTTAAGAAAACCGATGATTCCATTTGTACGAAGAGAAATTGTTGGTGTTGGTGTTGGTATTGGTGTTGTTGTTGGTGTTGTAATCTTCATCGCCTTCATCAGCTTTTTTTTCTTTTCGTTTTCCCACCAGTAATTTTTTTCATTTCTTTATTTTTCTGGTTACTGATGCGTCGGCTCAGTGCCTAAATTTACTTTGGTATCCTTCTTTTGTTTTGGACCCCTTGTTTTGTTGGGCCTATGTCTGGCGAATAACGTGCCCCATATTAATTTTTGGCCAAATGGGAGGTGAAATAGTTTGAAACTTATTAGTGTGTGTTGGAATTTGCCTTTCTATTTATTTTTATTTTTTTTAATGTGCGTGTTTGTATAAACTATTAAAAAACAGTATTTTGAGTTTGAAATGAGTATTTGTATAAGAGTCGTGAGAAGTTATAGAAATTTAGGTTTTAAAAACACTTTTTTAAGCTCTTAAAACGTCTAAACAAACAAAACTAATATCTTGGCTCATACATCATGAGCCTAAAATGCTGGTTATAAATTTTAAATTCAGGATCTTATAAGACCTTAGAAACTAGTGGACCAAACATTTGGAGTTATTTGATAATTTGTTGAATATTGACAAAAGTAAGGTTGTATTTCTACCTCACCCCTTTGTTAGCTAGTGTTGATCGATTCAATCACCACTCGTAAAGAGCTTGTCCATCCGAACTAACAGTCCTTATCAATTGACAGCAGGTTGCATTCTCCTTTACTCGATCTGATCAAGTCGAGTATGAGTTAAATACAAACTTGAGTTGATCCGACTGTGGACACCCCTAATATCAATTAAACTACAAAACTCTTGGTTATGTTAGTCGATACAAACATGCGTTTAAATTCAATTGAGAGACTTGCAATACAATACATCTATTTCTATATATTATTTATTTGTATAGATATAGATAGGGGTGTTCATGGTGCGGTACGGTGCAGTTTTGGGTCATTTTAGCCAAAATTATAACCGCACTACACCGCATTTTTGTGGTCACATGTGCGGTGCAGTTTAGAGTTTAGCCAAAATTATAATCGCACCGCATTTCATTTTTGTAATTACATGTGCGGTGCAGCGTATAAAATGCAGTTTGAAGCCAGTATATTTTTCAAATTTTGTGTTTTTCCTTCCCAGCCTAAAACTTATTTTTCCTTTTATTTTGGGCCAAGTTTTAAACTATTGACCTATTTTTTTTTTTTTTTTTTGGGCTAGTTTTCCTAATCAACATTTGCTAGGGTAACTAAATTTTTTTTTTTTTAAAGCTAGGGTTATTAAACTATTAATAATATATTTAATATTAAAAAAATAAATATATTAATATATAATGAGGGTGCGGTGCGGTGCAATTTGTGCATTTTTTTATTATAAAATCGCAAATTGCACCGCACTGCATCACATGGTGTAGTGCAGTTTAGTTTGCAGTTTATGCAGTGCACTATTATTTGCGATGTGGTGTGGTTATGCCATTTTGCAAGCAGTTTTGGTGCGATTTTTGCAATTTGGTAAACGCCCCTAGGTATAGACTTATGTTTTGTTTTGTTTTTTTATTAAGTCAAATTGTATAAAAATAATAAAACAAACACATACAAAACATATATCTTATAATTTTTTTTTTGTAATAATGTAACCAAATTCCTTGACCCTCATAGTATTTTTTATTTTTTTTTTGGGGTACCTACCCTGATAGTACTTGGTCTCTGGACATCTTTTTATGCATAAACACAACACGAATCATGGGCTTACAGAGCTTATTATGATTCACAAAAATATGTACTCTTATATACATTTTTTTTTCTTTTTGTTTTTATTTATTTGGCGTTTTCAGTATTGAATATGAATCATTTATACAATGTCAGACTATCTAGGTAGAGGAGCAACTATCCAGCTAACATGTTGTTAGCCTTGGCAGAGTTGGTTGCTCCACCGGCCCAATATCAGGTGAATGGGCCCATAATCATGTGAGATCAGGAGGTTATTTTCGTACTTGTCTATATTTTCTTTTTAAATAATATTTTAGTTTTGCATTTTTTGAGTGGGCAGGTGGTGGTCGGTCCAAGGCTAATCAATCAGCCCAATTAATACCAAAAATGGTAAAAATAAATAAATAAATAATAAAAAAATTTACCACTAAAGTAAAATATGCCTATATACATATATATATATATATTAAAAGAAGAAAGAAAAAAAAAAAGTGGGGAAAGAAAGAATCAAGATGAGAGATTGAGACAAAGGCAGGCAGGCACATAGGTAAGACTAGAGACTAGAGAGACGGCTCTCTCTCTCTCTCATTGTGTTCTGTTCTGTTCTTCTTGTTGCTCTCGAACTGGTGGGGTCCACTCTACTCTTCACGTGGACCCCACATGACTTCGCTTTGTTTATGGCTCACGTTTCTGTTTTTTGGCTGGTACGGAGAGAGAGAAATGAAGAAGACGAGGCAGGTTGGTCCGCAATTCACGGACTGTCTCTCTCTCACAATGTGACCCTCATGAGTCCGTGACTCTGTTTATTATCTTTCATAATAAATAAATAATGATAATAATCTGACTTTCTCAGCAATAATAATGAATATATAATAAATTAAGTTCATGATAAAAGTTGATTGATAGTATGAATTTACTTCTGCTATATTTATTATGAAAATTTGTAATGATATATATATATATATATATATATATTATGAGCAATAGAAGAAGTTTTACTGCAATACTTTAACAAAATTTGATAAAGTTTTTTTTTTTTTTTTAATTTTTACCTTTGAATAGGAAATTTGAAATTTAATTCTTATTTAGATAAAAAATCAATTAGTGTTTTAGTATGATATCTCATTTCTCTCACTATGTCGTCATTAAGCTGGACTATGCCTATGATGACCACCCACCCACATCTAAGACTTCACACTTCTTGAGTTGTCCAAGGCCGATGAAGTCCTCCGCCCTTGAGGCAATATTCTTGATGTTCTTAAACAAAAAATGTTTATCCATTTCAAATCTGAAAACTTAAGGGTTAGTGATGATGCTAAAATTGTCAGTTGGGTAACTCATTCAATCCAAAGTATTGGACAATTTTGTAGGACCTGCAAGATAAAAGAGAGATAGATCGAAGAAACCATTGGGTTGTGCTCGGTAGAGGAGTCTCTGATACTTAAGTTAGTATCAGCCCATATGTTTCGTATATAGATAGAGTTTTGTGGTATTTTGTAGTAGTTTTTGACATAACTTAGCAAATGGACAGATTGTCCCTTTTATAGGTGACTTAGGTAGCTGTTGGACATAAATGAGGGTGATTATTACCCTAATTGTAACGTTCTTTGTCTTAATGAGAGAGTTTAAAACTTTTGATAATCGTTATTGAATGTGTTGGGCGGTTACTCATCTATCTTAGATGGCCTACTAATGACGCAATGATCATCCATTAAGATGGACGACCCTAATGGTTTTTATGGACTTATCAATTGCCCCACATTCCCAAGTTTGATTTTGCTTTATGCTAGTTAGGCTTAGGGAATGTTTTTGACTTGTTTAGATTTAGACTTCTTTATCTTCAACTACTTTCTTCTTCAAGAATTGTAGTATTTTTGTGACGACTTCTTAGCTTGATCTTGAAAGTGAGCTAATTTCTTCGGACGGTCATTTTTTATCACTATTGAATAGGGAGGTGATTTCTTTGGATGACCATTTTTTATCACTGCAGAAGAGCAATCTAATTTCCTAGGATGACCACTTTTTATCATTGCTAAAGGGCAAGGTGATTCTTTGGATGACCATTTTGATTTTTTTTTTGGACGACCATTTTTGATTTCTTTGGATCCCCTCATCATTCTTTTGTAGTTTGGTCGTGCCATTTGGTGTTTTGACGATAAGACTTTAGGGAAGACTTGATGTTTTTCCATTATTGTTCGTATATTTCTCTCTAGAGTAGTGTAGTCTTCGTCCTAATGTTTATGAGTGCCAGGTGCTGGGAGAGACGATCTATATCGCTACGAAGTATCTAGCCCATGAGGAGAAGGTGGTTATGGCCGGTTCCAAGTAGGAGGCATTAGAGGCTGAGGGCTCCACATTGAGAAAGGAGCTTATAAAAGCAATGGACGAAGGGAATGCTACCAAGGAGCAAGTTAAAGCTCTGACCAAGGAGCTTAGAAATGAGAAGTTATTGATGGTGCAGAAGGATGAGCAGCTCCTGTCGGCCGATCAAAGGATTAAGATCGTGGCTACCAAGGCTGTTCAAGCATTCCAACTTTTTGAGGAGCACAATATTGTCTTGTTTAGCTGGTACTACAAAGGCTTTGAACTGCTGAAGAGGTACTCGGTGAAGCATGGTCCGAGGGTTGATCCTAGACTTTGAGTCCATAAAGAAATGGAGGCTAACAAAGCTGCTCAGGCTATGATGATCGTCTTCCATTAATTACTACGTGAACTTTTTGTTTTTTTTTTTACTTTTGCCAGATGGTCTACCTCTTTTAGCCTCATCGAAGTGACCCATATCCTTTTAGGGGTTGTACCACTTAGCTTATCTTTCAGGTGATTTATATCCTTTAAGGAATTTTATCACCTAACCATTTTTAAATGATGTACATCCATTTAAGGCATTTTATCACTTGGCTTCGTCAGTGATTTACATCCATATAAGGAATTTTATCACTTAGCCATTTTTAGGTGATTTACATCCATTTAAGGAATTTTATCACTTAGCCATTTTTATGCAAGTTACATCCATTTAAGGAATTTTATTATTTAGCTTCGTCAGTGATTTACATCAATTTAAGGAATTTTCTCACTTAGCCATTTTTAGGTGATTTACATCCATTTAAGAAATTTTGTCACTTAGCCATTTTTAGGTGATTTACATTTATTTAAGGAATTTTATCACTTGTTGCTGGAAAGATTCCTTGACGCTATGTCATTATGGTCCTTCTTGAGGCCATGTTGATATCTGCATTAAGTAGCACATGCACTTGCCAAGACTTGGTTAAACAAGAATTTTAGAACAATTCATATATAAATAATAAGTTACCAATAGCCTAGGTGGACATTTTTCTTATTTCCTTGTAATTCTAGAGTTTTACCTTTTTTGTGATCTATCTAGTAGTACATACATTTTTGCATAAAACCTTACTAAGTGTAAATTTTTAAAAATGAATATAAAAGAGATAGAGATAAATGTGTTACCTTAAATGACGATATTATTTTGTCACATACCTCAATCTTTTTATTGCTGGGATCTTCTTGACAAGCTCTTCCCTTTTTAAGATGGCGAGCTCCTCTCTTTTTAATATTTTTTAAGCTCAACATGATACTTCATGTTTAAGGCCTAGATCTCTTTTGCTTCAATTTTTTTAAGGCATAAAAACTAGGCCGTGTTTTTGCCCCCGTTCAAACGTGAAAAGTACAATTCTCCTTTGTTAACGGCTAGAGGAATGGTCTATCACGATTGGAACCCTTTTTTTTTTCTTTGGCGTGCTTTGATGACTATGGACAATTCCGTTTGTAATAGCAATTTCCTCTTCCTTCTTCTTTAATTGTACGCTTAAGTCACTTCAATAGTGCTAGCTGCATGACAATGTACAAATGTGCAATTGCATGCTATACAGGACGGAGTGCATTCTATATGAATCATAGAGAAGTATAAAAATTGAAGATATTTGACTATATGCTTCTTTAAATTGGTCTTTGTTAGGTGCTTGCACCATATATAATTTTTAAAGCAATAGATAGCAGAAATTTATTGAGAAGCTCAACATGATACTTCATGTCCAAGGCCTAGATCTCTTTTGCTTCAATTTTTTGAAGGCGTAAAAACTAGGCCACGTTTTTGCCCACGTTCAAACGTGAAAAGTACAATTCTCGTTTGTTAACGACTAGAGGAATGGTCTATCATGATTGGAACCCTTTTTTTTTCTTTGGCGTGCTTTGATGACTATGGACATTGTCGTTTGTAATAGCAATTTCCTCTTCCTTCTTCTTTAATTGTACACTTAAGTTACTTCAATAGTGCTAACTACATGACAATGTACAAATGTGCAATTGCATGCTATACAAGACGGAGTGCATTCTATATGAATCATAGAGAAGTATAAAAATTGAAGATATTTGACTATATGCTTCTTTAAATTGGTCTTTGTTAGGTGCTTGCACCGTATATAATTTTTAAAACAATAGATAGCGGAAATTTATTAAGAAGCTCAACATGATACTTCATGTCTAAGGCCTAGATCTCTTTTGCTTCAATTTTTTGAAGGCGTAAAAACTAGGCCACGTTTTTGCCCTCGTTCAAACGTGAAGAGTACAATTCTCATTTGTTAACGACTAGAGGAATGGTCTATCACGATTGGAACCCTTTTTTTTTTATTTGGCGTGCTTTGATGACTATGGACATTGCCGTTTGTAATAGTGATTTCCTCTTTCTTCTTCTTTGATTGTACGCTTAAGTCACTTCAATAGTGCTAGCTGCATGACAATGTACAAATGTGCAATTGCATGCTATACAAGACGGAGTGCATTCTATATGAATCATAGAGAAGTATAAAAATTGAAGATATTTGACTATATGCTTCTTTAAATTGGTCTTTGTTAGGTGCTTGCACCGTATATAATTTTTAAAGCAATAGATAGTGGAAATTTATTAAGAAGCTCAACATGATACTTCATGTCTAAGGCTTATATCTCTTTTGCTTCAATTTTTTGAAGGCGTAAAAACTAGGCCACGTTTTTGCCCCCGTTCAAACGTGAAAAGTACAATTCTCGTTTGTTAACGACTAGAAGAATGGTCTATCACGATTGGAACCATTTTTTTTTCTTTGGCGTGCTTTGATGACCATGGACATTGCCGTTTGTAATAGCAATTTCCTCTTCCTTCTTCTTTAATTGTACGCTTAAGTCACTTCAATAGTGCTAGCTGCATGACAATGTACAAATGTGCAATTACATGCTATACAAGACGTAGTGCATTTTATATGAATCATAGAGAAGTATAAAAATTGAAGATATTTAACTATATGCTTCTTTAAATTGGTCTTTGTTAGGTGTTTGCACGGTATATAATTTTTAGAGCAATAGATAGCGGAAATTTATTGAGACTTAAACTCATGAGCATATTGCGAACACGATCATCTAGCATTTTAAGTTTAGGAAACTTAATAGAACTTCTCAGATTCATGACGATGAGACATTTGCTACTAATAATATAGTAGTATTAATTGTGATAATTGTAACAATTTTATAGCAATATTTTCAACATGTTCTACATACACATTTGTAATAATCATGCAAGCTTGATATTTATTTAGTTTCAATAAAATAATCTCATGGATAATTAAAAAAGAAAGAAAGAAATGAGTTATCTTAATAGAAGACCTTAAATCTCAATACTATTTTGTACATACTTCGATCTTTTCATTGTTGTAGTCTTCTTGACGAACTCTTCGTCATTAAACTCTTACTTATAGAGCTCTTCTTTGTTGGATTTGTACAACACCATAATTTACAGGAGTTAAACTCGACATTTGTGATGTAGATGGAATTTTCTCAACTTTTAACTATATCTATATTTTCTCCTTAAGGGTTTTTCTTCGTCAAATTATGACATCCCTTTAGAAAATTTGGAACATTTGTTTTTTGCATATCTGAAGCTAGTAATCTAGCAAATCTCTTATAGGCTTTTACATATTATATAAAATTTTGGGTGAATTGATATAGCTTACGTCCAAACAATATCATTTCATGTAAGAGTATGAAAACTTAGTGAGGATTAAAGCCACACTTAATGCCATGAGATCGAATAGAATTGTCTTATTTTATGTATGAAGTACATGCTCTATAGGCAATTCAACAATTTCCACTTTTTTCTTTGTTTTGGCGATAGTAGAATAGTAAAAGAAATGGACAAACTTAAGATTATTTGATCGGTTAGAGATCAAAAGTCTAAAATAGGTCACACTATCTAGAGCAAATATTACTAATCAAGCCTTTTAACTTTAGCAAGAAATTATCTAGCCTTTTGTGTCAATTGTGCATGTTTATACTGATCTTGTAATTTAGCAATTTGCCTTTCCAACAATCGTTTTCATAACTATTACCCAATTCTCGTGCAACTAAATAACACTTGGCAAAGTGTTTAAACTTTTTAAAGAGTGTTGGAATTCAATGTGTTTAATGATATTTGCCATTATGATAAACAGTCATTGATGATGTAAAAAATCTGTGAATGGGGTCGTCTCTGTAGATAAGAATCCTACAAAATGAATTGAGGGGAAGAGTAACACGTCAGTGTGGCGTCAGCCAAACCGCCTCTGATGCTTAAGTTAGTAAGGGAGAGTGATTCTAGAGAGAAAATGAGTTGAGAGTGATTTCGTAGAGTATTTGTGTGTACCTTTAACTTCTGTTGTCTTCTCTTTTATAGTTATGTGCCTCATTAATGGGCAATGATGTGCTGCATTTATGCTCAACGGCTAGTGCGTTACAGAATTTTTGTCTGGAGATCACAGCTCATTCTGTGACTGTTGCTCCGTCCGTTACGTTTCGTCATCAATGTGCGTAATAAATGCGTAACATCTTCTTTGGGTAAATAACGATCTGCGTATAATGACAACCATAAATTTCTGGTTCATCAGTCATCATATTTATCATGGTAAACAGTTATGATCTTATTTTAAATTTCATAAATAGCTAGGTTTTTTATTTGGCAATAATGATATTTGTCATCATGCTTACGACTTGACTTCAAATGTTGTTGCAAATACTTGGATAGCTAAAAGGAAAAGAAAATTTTAAATTTGACCTTAAGGCCCAAGAAATGGGCTACATCGTTGCTATATTTTGTTCCAACTATTTGAAGAGGTAGATATATCTAGAGGGTTTGCCCCCATTCAAACATGAAATGTACATTCGCTGTTGGATGATGACCAAAAGAATGGCGTGTCATGGTTTGTACCTATATTTTTCTTTCCTTTGGGCTTAATCTTAGTCCCAAAGGGAAACCTTCATAAAATTTCATGTCTAATTTATTTGAACAAAATTCAAAAACTTATAGACCAATGCCTAAGAATATGTATGGATAAAGATGAGGTAATATGTTCATGATAGAAAATTATGTATGAAATTATAGAGTGGTCCTAAAAAGACAATGCTACTCTTTAAAATAAATGAGTAGAATGAAAGAGATAATTAACTGGATAAATTATTTCATAGTGCAGAGTGATAGCAATTAATTTTGGGGGAATAAATATGGAAAATAGCATCATCTTAGGTGTGATATTTTCAAGATATGAAATTCCTTAATCAATTATATTGACACCTCAAGCTAAGGTGGCTACTAGTGAACGACATATAGGCCATTTATGAGAAACTTGTGTCTCATTTTACCTTCGTCCATTATATAGCTTAACATATACTTACAAGGACGGCAACCTTATGAAATGATAAGAGAAGGTTATGATATGGCTGTATATAATTCACGAAAGGAAATCAGTGCAAACAAATAAGGAAATAAATTCTTGTATATATTCCAGCCCATATGATGCACACATGCACATCGGTTGCCAAGTCCATTTTATAGCGATAAAGTAAGTAGAAATAGCCTACAATCTCATTTGCTTTCTTTTTATGGAAAATGTTCCCTTCATTAGTTGACTATGAAATTTGTCATTAAATGTTTAACCACATAGCATACAGTTGTCCAGCTCTTGGTCCTTAACATAGAAATTATCTAGACAATATATAGCAACTACGGTGGGGCAATAACTTACCCATAAATAATGTTGCTAAGAGGAGGGTGTAATATCTTGCCTCACATTATGTTGGTTCAAATACTTTTAGAATTTTCTTTATTCGCAATAAAGCAAGTAACGTTATAATTTAAATAAGTGGAAATTTAGAAATAAGGACCTGACCTGGTAGGAAAACATCTGCAATATATATTCTCAACAATTATTGCAGGTCCATGTGGTGCCTACACCTTGACCTATTTCTGTTGGATGATTTATTTCATGTCGAGGTTTTTGTTGATCATCCTCGAATGACAAACTTAATGCAAATGCCGTCTGAGACTCTAGGGAGCATTGACGGGATCCATAATTTTCATTACGGAATTAAATGTAGAAAAATATATTCATTTCCTTTCTTAAAGAGCTTTTTTGAGATACAAGTCAAATTTCTAAAAAGATATTTGAATAATTTATAGTTTATCAAACTTGGAAAGACAGTAAGTTTTGAATCCACTTCTTTGATGTCAATTTTCGGCTTCACTTGTCTCAAATGGTAAAATATGAGATTTCTTACCTTTGATGAGGGCCGTGCAATAAAGTTTGACTTCAATTTTCCTATCTTAGCACGATGCATTAGGAAAGAGAAGCAGTGATATAAAAAGCCATAATGCATAAATATTCATCAATTATTTAATGCTATAAAGAGACACAAATGGCTCAAGTTATAATAGGAAATGTAGTAAAACTCTTTTTGATGGTCATAATTAGGATATCAATGCCATAATGTTTGACTTATATTTGTCTTTAATGGTGGGGATATTAAAGAGAAAGTGGTAAGATTCTTTGGTCATTGATCTCTTTGCATTCTCTTTCCCCTTGCCACACACACATGTTGCGTTCTTTGAACATGTATAGTCTATAGCTATAAATCCTCTCAGTTGTACAGCTATTCAAATCCAGACTTTAACTCTCAAAATTGGAATTTTAAATTCAACAATCAAGGCTATTTTAAAGATGACATATTTTTCTTAAATTATCTCTAAACGGCATATACTTATTTTCCCTAAAATTGATTATCGTGAATTCACACTTTTCTAATTAAATTATGGAATTTTCCATCAATGGCATAACATAGAACTTGGAAATTATAGTATTGTCTGACTTTTTGCATTCAAGGATGGAAAAGTACTATAATAATGTATTTTGTTAATTCTTATTTCTTTCACCCACATGTCTCTTAAGAACAATGTAGCGTGAAATAAGCTTAAATATTGTTTACAAATACTTGGAGAGTAGAAAGGGGGAAACACATAAATCTGACTTTTAGACCATAATGTGTTCTTTGAACCATGCCATACTGTCGAGATTGCTCGAATTTTGTGGTCGTCCTTTATTTAGTCAGTGCCTTATAATGAACGGACCATCCAATTGATCTCCTCTCCGCCATAACACCCAAATGGGTGCTTTGTTTCTCTGCTTCTTTAGCGTGGACCCTTAAGGAGAAAAGGTAAAGGCCAAAGGGTTTGAGACCTTTGATTTGGGTTCTTACATCTTCGTCTACATATTTGGCTAACAAGTCATGCCTTGATGACAGTGGTGTCTCAACAATGCCTCTTTATCGCCTTCATCTCAACCCAATCTCGACAATGACAATGCTTCAATATAATATGTTTATTTTTTGACAAAAATATAATATGTTTGAATTAGACTATCGTTTGTAAGACTTGGAGAGATTTCATGGGGGGTGTTCATATCTTTTGATTGAACTAAATGACCCTTTGTCATAGGAACAGATTAACGACTTGTCGAGTCCCCACAAGCGGAGCCAAACTAATGATGCCAAAATCGTCAGTTGGGTCACTCATTCAATCCGAAGTATTAGACGATTTTGTAGGACTTGCAAGATAAAAGGGAGATAGATCAAAGAGACCACCAGGTTATGCCCGGTGGGGGAGCCTCCGATACTTAAGTTAGTATCAGCCCATATATTTCGTATATAGATAGAGTTTTATAGTGGTTTTTGACATACCTTAGCAAATGGACAGATTGTCCCTTTTATAGGTGACTTAGGTAGCTGTTGGACATGAATGAGGGTGATTATTACCCTAGTTGTAACGTTCTTTGTCTTGATAAGAGAGTTTAAGACTTTTGATGGTCGTTATTGAATGTGTTGGGTGGTTACTCATCTATCTTAGATGGCCTACTAATGACGCAATGATCGTCCATTAAGATGGACGACTTTATGGTTTTTTTTGGACCCATTAGTTAGTATATTTTATTAGTTTTTATTTCACTTTTTTGGCACCCAATAATTTTAAGGTTAAAAAAAAAACTAAAAGGATTTAATGCAAAGTAAACAAGAAACAAAAATTATTTTTATTCCATGTCTTTGCCTCATTTCAAGTTGAAAATTGGGTTTGAACTTATCAATAATCAATGATATATGTAAAATCAAAGACATTTGAATTTTGGTTATATCATAATATTTTGCCACATAAATTTTTGAATATTTACTATTTTACAAGTCAACATTCTAAAATAAATTTATTTAACCGAGTTTTAATTATATTCCATATTTAAGTCTAATTAATTATAATTTTGCCTTATACAAAAATAATCATAAAAATATTTATTAATAATTACCATAATTGTATATTTACTACTCCCTCCGTCCCATTTTGTTTGTCCTGTTTGAAAAGTCAAACTTTTTAAAAGAACATCATTTATTGTTTTGTCTACCTTTTAAAAATGTATAAGTTTCCAAAACTATCCTTAAATAAATTTATCAAAAAATTGAATTAGTAAATTAATAGAGGTATAATAGGAACATTAGTAAATTAATGACTTTTTTTTAAAAAACAGGACAATATTTTGGAACATCCCAAAATGAAATAGAGGATAAACAAAGTGGGACAGAATGAGTAATTTATAGCCAAAAAGAGACAATCATAATAAGTATCCATTAACAACTACCATAATTATATATCTAAGACGTACCAACAGTTACATAGAAAAAGGCAATGATAACAAATATCCACTAATAATTACTATAATTATATATTTAATAGTTCTATAGAAAAAGACAATGATAATAAATAAATAAAAAATTACATTTTACCATCTTAAATTATAACTCATATTTTACTTTGCACCCTATTGTCAATTGGGTTGTTAACTTGGATAGAAAAACATATCAAATGCTACTCATGTGACCACTACATATGTGGCATCACATGAAAAGAGCAAATTGCTCATCTTGATCCTTTAAAACAAAATCATTTAACAGATTTAACCTTTGTGGTGCCATGTAACTTTTATTTTAAGGGATTGAAGAGAGGTAATTTGACATTTTCATGTAGTGTCATGTATGTAGAGGTCACATGATGAGTCACACGTGATATGATTTTCAATCCAAGTTAACCGCCCAATTGACTGTAGGATGTAAAGTGAAACACAAGTTATAGTTTAGGGTGATAATTATACATTAAGAGAGTTCAGGGTGATAAGTATAAACAGATTATAGTTTAGGGTGGAAAAGTGAAATTTTTCCTAATAAATACCTATTGATAACCACCATAATTATCAAATTTTAATTTTAATTTTTCATATGCAAAAAATAAATGTGTATTAATAACTATCATAATTACTACCACTTTCTCATAGTGTTGGTCATGTTTATAGAATCCAAATTAGGAAATGTCATTTAATGCTATCCAAAACTACAGATATATTATTTACTCCTAAAATTCTTATTTTTTTTATATGGAATCCCAAAATTCTTTTCTATTAACATTTTATTGTGATACTTGTATTGTCTATGAGAGATTGAACCTCAAATCTCTTATTTAATTATCAGAGACGTTATCAATTGAGCTAAATCTAGGTTGGTTGTTTGTTTGTTTGTTTTTTTTTTTTAATGATTTGATATTATTCCTACATCTATAACAATGATAATACTACTAAATTTGAATGACATATTTGGTATAAATAATAGACATTGTCGAGTTCTATTGCATAACCAGAACATACTTTCTCATTATCACTCCCATGGCAAAGCCAAAAATCCTCACCAGTGGGTTACTTCTATGTTTTATTGTATTCGTGACCCTCTTTGCTCTTCTTGAATGTATGCATGACTTATTTTTCTTCCTTCTCTTCCATACAAATAGTACAAGTGCTTAATCTTTAATTTTATTTTTGTTTCATATTACAGGCAGTAACAATGGCAGTGGTGGAGATGATAGTCTGAACAATTCAAAGGAAGGAGCAAACACAGTTTTGCCTGATGATGATGATTACATAGTTCCACTCGACCAATGTTGCATTCATGTAGATTTTGGAAAATTCTCAAAATGGTGTCCTGTCACTAATTGTTTTGACTTCAAGGGAGAGTGCATTAACAATTGCAATGATAATCATCAACTTGTAGCTCCTCATGAATGTATGCATGCCTTATATTTTTCATTCTCTTCCATGTATAGATTAGAAATGCTTAAACCCCCCACCACCCCCCCCCCCCCCCAAAAAAAAAAAAAAACCCAAATAAACAAAATTTATATAAATAGATTGAACTTCTTATTAAAAAATGTAACAACTATCACCGTCCACTTTTGGCGCAATGGTCACTCTACAGATATAAGTAATAAATGCTTGTGAGGTAGAATTGAAAAATATTTTTGTTTTTTATTTGTTTTGGGTTACCAAACAAGTTTTTTGAGGTTATAAAATAGAAAACCGAGGAAAAAAACAATTACCAAACGTACTCTTATTTTTCATCTTTGGTTAGTGCCTTTTAGCAACACTTCTTCAAAAATTTTAATTTTTTTTTGAGAAAGTTCTTCAATATTAATTATTTAATTATCAAAAGGAATATACTTAAATTTATCTATTAATTAAATGTTATATCTTGTTGATTATTTTTAACATTTATTTTTAATATAACAGTTAGTAGCAGTGGCAATGGTGGTGATTATAGTCCTGCAATTTCAAGGGAAGGAGCAGATGTTGAAGATTATATAGTTCCAAAGGGTCAATGCTGCATGAAGGTAGATTTTGGAAGAGACACTCATCGTTGGTGTGTAATTATAACTACTTGTTATAACTTCAAATTCTCCTGCTTTAAGCATTGCCATGATAGTGCTCTACATGCAGATCCTCATCCTCCCCTACCTAAACCTCCCCGACCTGTACCTCCTGTATCGACATTGTTATAGGAACTAGTTTTTTATTACTTCATATACATTTACTTTTGTACTGTTAATGCATTATTTGCAGCTTGTTTTTATGGCAAAATCATTATTATACAGAAATGAAAGGATAGTTCCTAAATCCTAAATAATTTTTTACATATTACCTCCTAAAAAATATGAATCACCCCCACCCCTTGTTGGGAGTTAAACCGAAATTCCAACCTGTGAGAAACAAAAAAAAAAAAAATAGAGAAAACACACGTCAAAGAAAAACAATCACACACACAAGACAGTATTTACGTGGTTCGGCAATTTGCCTACGTCCACGGAATTGCAGGGATTTCACTATTATCAGGGAAAAAAAATACAAAGTACGGCTACAATGTTTCTCTCTCTCTCTGAAACACGGCAACAGTGACAAACCCTAATCACAAAAGCGGCTTTTATATCCTGCGCACAGGATTCACAATGAGCCAAAAAAAATTTCCTGGAGGTGTTGCCCCCAGACCCCCAGGAGGCTTGTCCATGGGCTACGGCTTGGGCCTGTCGACCCAAGCCTCCGCTCCATGGACTAAGCCTCAGAAAATCTCCCATTAAAAACCACGCAACATTATTTGGATCGGGTTGGGTCGTCAACCGGATCAAATATAAACTAGACTCCACAAAACCCAACACCCCCACCCCCCCAAAAAAAATTATGGAACTATAATAAAAAAATACAAAATTGCAGTATCTCATAAAAATAATGAAATTACAAATAGATTATACAGATAGTATAAAAATTCCACTCAAATTCATTATTTCTATGAAAATAATACATGACTATTCTTTTTATATTCTAATATAATTATATTTAAGTCCAATGGCTAAATAAAATTCATTGTCTTTTTTGTTTTTGTTTTTGTTTTTTTTTTTAAGAAACAAAATTCATTGTCAAATCTAAAATAAAATATCTGTTTGGTATGAGTATTGAAATATTGTCTAAGGAGTTTTAAGTTTTGTCAACCTAGTTCCAACAATGCACTTTTCATATACGTATTCAATACGCTAATTATATGTTTTCTCGAGTACTTGAGCTTCTCTTTTTTCAAAATTTTTTCTTATTTTTCTGGTAATTAATCTTTTGGTCTTTCGGATAAGAAAGAGTGCAAAGTTAATTGAAAGAAAATTCAGTTTTTTGAAAATTTGGTTTATGTAATATATAGGGTTGAGTTCAAGTTACATATGCTGTAACTCTAAGTTACACTTAATAATTTTGTTATAAAATTTATATTTTGAAAATATTATTGTTGGATTACATGTTCTATATGTTCTTAATATGCATGTTAAATTTCATACTATTCAGATATTATATATTTACCATTCAATCCATAAAATAATCTTTTATGCATAATTTTAAACTACAAAAACTTAAAATTCAAACATTTGATTGATAATATAGCAATTAATCTTTGATCATTTTGAAATTTTGCAAGCATAAAGGACATTATAAGAAAATGTAATTTAATGGTGAATTTATCAAAATTCGCATTAAAAAATATTGAGAGGTGTAACAAGTGTAACTTGAACTATATAAATATATCTATGTGGGTTTATACAGTATCACTTTGGTCTTGGGATCGGCACTTTGTATAAATCTTGTGAAATTATTTGTGCCTCTAGGCTCAAGCATTACTCCTAAATTAAATACAAATATAAAGTAAAAAAAATACAAAAATAAAAATGTAAAAATAAATAAATAAATACTATTACAGTACTAATATAGAAGTCAAGCTATTATACCACTAATTAAGTCATTTACCAACACCCCTAGTTAAGGAAATTTTCTTTTATGCACAAACTTCTTAGAACCTAGTAGTGTGCAATCATGGAAAATATCATTCCTCATGAAGGTCAAAAGCCTTAGTCATAAACAGAAAATTTTCCATATTGATGAATCTAAATAATAATAAATAAGTTCTAGTTAGCTCAACTGGTAAATGTTTTTATGATTGAAAAAGAAATTTGAGGTTCAATTCTCACTTACATCAAAAACCGATTAGTATATTAGTTTAATGATAAAGAACGCAATTATAAAAAACAAACGTTTAAGTTAAAACTCTATAATAATAATAATAATAATTAGTTTTATTTATTTTTGGTCAAAACTAAATTAGAAGGGCATTCACTCAAAATGTCTGTTATTCAAGCTCACCAATGGACCAATTAACTCGAAAAAAAAAAATTTCTTTCTTTTTCCCTCTCTTAGATTGGGCAGGTCGGGTTAAGTGGGCTAAACCCAAAACAAACTCGCTTGTTTGTCTCGAACCCAAACCGAGCAGTCATCTAACCTACCTAAGATCCTTCAGGTTGGATTGGGTTGAGTCAAGGTTTTCAAGTTCTTGCTTAGCCCTAACTCTAATAATTAATCAAATCATACCATATTGAACCAAACATGCCTTGATAATGAAAATTCCTATTCTAGACATATTCAAATCAACTTAATTACGACAATGTCAATTAAAAATAATTTTGAAAAATATCAATTATTCTTTTTTCAAATTAGGATTTTTAAGGACGTTACTCCTTAAAGTAGAGGGGCATTATGTAGGCACCCTATTTTCAACTAGACACTCATTCAAGAGCAAAAACATAATTTTTAAATACGACTATGGGAATAAAAATGTCATTTACACCGATCTATGAATACGAAATTCATTTCAAAATACAAATGAGTTCCTGATGATCAAAACGACATGAAAATGCAACGATTGGACCATTCGATTAAAAGATCAAGCCACACCGAACTTTAACGATCAATATGAATTCAAACACATTGTGACATACACCATGTCATGCTTAATAATTCTAAGTGATCCTTGATTAGATCAACTGAAATTAATTGCATATAAAAATCTCATTTGTTTAATTTTAAGACAATGATGTAATTAAAAATAATCAAAAAATTTTGCAAGATAAATCATTCAATTTTTTTTATTTTGACTCACTACAAATAGAGGGAAAATTGAAAGTTGAAGCTAAAAATCATTCTCTACAACATCATATATATTTTGAATTAACTTTTAAAAATTAAAACCCTCAACTAGAATATTGTAACATTATATTTTCTTTCAACGATAGAACATATAGTTCCATGTACAAGAACAATCATCATAAATATCTGTTAATAAGTACCATAATTGTTTCTCAAATTTTTTTTTTTTTACCATAATTATATATTAAATAGACTCATAGAAAAATACAATCATAATAAATATACATCAATAAGAACTATAATTATGTATTGAATAGTTACATAGAAAAAGACAATCATAATAAATACCTATTAATAACTATCATAATTGTAGGGTCAGATTTTGTAGCCCAAGCCCAAGAAGGTGTGGATTTGGAGCCCACTGAACCCGAAACAATAAATTTGTAGAGAGTGGGTGAAAGAGCTAGGCTAATAATGAAAATAACAGTATTAAACAGCAACGCTAATGGGAGAATTTGAATTAATATGTGCTCGGACGGATGTAAGTGTCTCGTCCGAAGAGGTGTTTTTCATTGATGAACTTAGGTTACAATTGTTGGAGCTACAGTAAAGTGATACACTCTTTCTCTTTTTGATTTTTCGATCACCTTCTATCAGAGACACCTCTCTCTTATATAGTACTGCCTTTCCACATCTTCACCGTCCACTTGTTCATCATCTAGGCGCCCACTTGAGTGCATGTCCCATCACATCCCCCCCTTTAGCCCTGTCTGAGTGGCGGTAGCTGAGAATGCACTGTTCAGGGGTCTTCTCCACATAAATGCGGCCAGGAAGGTAGGTGCAGTGCATTAAATGCGGTGGTTGAAGTCTGTCTCCTTGATATTTCTCTGTTCCTGTTACCTTCTTGCGTGTCCGAGGCTCCTTTCTCTCTTAACACTTGTCGAACAGATCACTTGAACCTCCCATACACGTGTCGGGCAAAACTTCGTCGGATCCGAGGATATCGGACTCCTCGGACATATGAACATCTCCTCGGATAGTGCACGTATTCATCTCCAAACATTCTCCTTTTACATGGGCCTCTGACTAAGTGTCTTAATCTCCTCGGACGAACAGTATTCCTCATATAGGGCCTTGGGCCCAATATGTTGGGTTGGGCTTTTTCTCCCCCCACAATAATAATTGTCAAATTTTTATATTTAATTTCTTTTATTGGATACATCGATAGTTGATGGTAGGGGGATTTGAACCGTGAATATCTTTATTGGAAACATTAGAATGTTTAGGTTGAGCTATAAGGCTTTGGCTATATGTGATATTTCATATACAAATATAATAAAAATAAAAGAGAAATGATATGTCTACAACATTTTTACAACAAATCCTAAGTGGCAGGTTGTTACTAGTTGTTATTGTTGGGGCAAAAAAATAATCTTAGTGTTAGTTTCAAATTTGAACTAATAACAACTAACCACCTATGATTTGTTGTAAAATTGTTGTAGACGTAGCATCTCTCAAAACAGAATTGTCTTCTTTTATGAAAAAATAAATGTTTATTAATAATTATCATAATTGTCAACTTTTATATTTAGACATTAAATAAAAGAAAGAGAAAATCACATTTTATTGAACTTTCTTATACATTACACGAGTTGCTAACTAGTTAAAAATTTATAATTACAAGTGTACTAACTGAGAATAGCAGACCGGCCCCGAACTAAAGCCGCACTCATTTGATAGCTCGGCCCATCTCAGCCCACTAGTTGAATTGTGTGGAGTTAGTCGAATATATGAATAAAGTACCCCAAGACATGCCATGATCAAGAGATAATGCCTTGGGAGAATCCGTCTACCGAGCAATAATCGGCGTCAGGCACGAGTTACTAGGAGGTCATATCAACAGCAAGAAGTGGGTCCCCTTTGACTAGAGATATGATACGAAGGAAATGGACCACCACAATAGCAGGAAGTGGGTCCCCAGAATACAAGTAAATTTGGGGTCTTGATCTAAAAGCCCAAGGTTATTGAAAATGGACCACCACAACAAGTAAAGTCTACTATCGTCAAGTAAGCGATTTGGAATTCAAACTTCGAATCCCGCCTCGACTAAAAACTAATTAGTGTCTCAAGTTTGATGATAAAGAGCACTCATCATGGAGCAAACAACAAAGGGTGAATTAATATTTTTTCATTCTACAAAAAAAAAAGTACCTAATTTCTAACATACTATAAATATATCATCTCTACTTCAAAGGTTAAATATCATTGAAATATAAAAAACTAAATAAAGAAGAAAAGCATCTAATTCTATGGGTGTATGTGCGCGTGTAAAGGAAACCCTTATAATACATAGTAACATGGTCGATAAATGATAAATCATTTGCTTCTAAAGTTTTATTTTGTCAATGATTGATCGTGATACTTGAATTATTTGTGAAAATATTTAGTGCACCTGGTAGGCTGGTATACTATATCTTCTTCTTATAGAAATATGTCCTAAGATTACAAGAATGTTAAAACTTGGTAGATGTGTATTTTAATGATTCGGTTATCTCTGTTAGATATATATTAGACATATCAGACATTTATAACCATGTCAATAGGCTTAATACTACTAAATTTGAATGTTATAGGGCCTGTTTGGTATTGTTGTTTAAACAACACAACACATATTTCCACAACACTTAAACAATGGACCCATAATTGCTAGGACAAAATTGCTAAATGCCATTTTTGGACAAACTAAGCAGCGTTTTGTCATATTTTTCAAACTAATTAGGGAAATGCCCCTCTTTTAAAACTCGATTTTCTCAAAATCGAGTTATAAAAAAAAATAAAATTTTGGAGCCCTATAGCGGCGTTTTTAAGGACCTATAGTGACGTTTTTAGGACCTATAGTGACGTTTTGTAACTCGACTTCCATTAAATCGAGTTATAGGCAATTTTTAAAATTTTTTTAACCTATAACTCGATTTCATATAAATCGAGTTACAAAACGCCACTATAGGTCCTGAAAACGTCACTATAGGCTCCTTAAAAACGCTGCTATAGGGCCTAAATCGATTTTGAGAAACTCGATTTTCAAAAGAGGGGCATTTCCCTAATTAGTTTGAGAAAGAGGGCAAAATGCTGGATTTTTTTTTTTGAAAGGGGCATTTGCCCATTTTCTCCATAATTGCTATAAATAATAAACATTGTGGTGTTCTATTGCATAACCAGAATACACTTTATCATTATCACTCTAATGGGAAATTCAAAATTCCACACCACTACGTTTCTTCTTTGTTTCATTGTATTTGTAGCCCTTTTAGCTCTTCATGAATGTATGTATGCCTTATACGGACATTCTGGCTTTTTGCCCTTAATTTTTAAAAAATTTAGCAATATGCCCCTGTTTCGATACTCGATTACCCTAAAATCGAGTTTCAACGCAAAACTCGATTGGTTTAAAATCGAGTTATGCCCGATCAAACTAAAAAAAAAAAAAATTTGCATAGAACTCGACTTCTAGGAAGTCGAGTTTCATGTAAATTTTTTATAAGATACCAAGTTCAGGGGTCCTATAGCGGCGTTTTTAAGCCCTATAGTGACGTTTTTAAGCCTTATAGCGGCGTTTTTCTACAAAATTTTTTTTATAAGTGTCAATTCCAGGTTCAGTGTCCCTATAGCGGCGTTTTTTAATCCCTATAGTAGCGTTTTTTTGGAAATTTTTTTTTATAAGTGTGAATACCAGATTTAGTGGCCCTATAGCGGCGTTTTTTAATACCTATAGTGGCGTTTTTCTGGAAAATTTTATAAAATACCAGGTTCAGTGGCCCTATAGCGACGTTTTTAAGCCCTATAGTGACGTTTTTAAGCCCTATAGTGGCGTTTTGTAACTCGATTTCCATTTACTCGAGTTTCATGCAATTTTATTTTATTTTTTTTATTTTTTAAGTTTGATCGGGCATAACTCGATTTTAAACCAATCGAGTAATTTAAGTAACTCGATTTTAGGGTCATTGAGTATCGAAACAGGGGCACGAACCTATATAATTTCGAAACAGGGGCATATTGCCAATTAAAAAAAAAAAAAGGGGGTAAAATGCCAGAATGTCCTGCCTTATACATCTTCATTCTCTTCCACACAAAAAGTAGAAGTGCTTTTAATCTTTGAAAATTTTTGAAAAATATTGTACTCTTTATTCACAACTTTAACAATTTCCTTCATTCTCTTAATTATATGCTGTGTTTTGTTGATTATTATTAACATTTTTTTTTTCTTATAACAGGCAATGGTGGAGATGATACAAAGACAACTGCTTTGGTTGATGAAGATTGTGTAGTTCCACCAGGGCAATGTTGTGCTCATGTAGATTTTGGAAGAAGCACTTTTCGTTGGTGTCAAATAACTTATTGTTTTTATACGAAGGAACGGTGCACTAGCCATTGCCATGATAATCATCGACTTGTAGCTTCTCATGATCAATGTACGTATGCCTTATGCTTCTTCCTTCTCTCCCACACAAAAATTTGAAGTGCTTAATCTTTTTATAAAAGCAAAAACAAAGATATTGAGGTTCTGCAGTTTTGTTCGGGTTGGGCGTGTATTCATTTTCACGTTTCATTTTTTGTACTCATTTTCTATTTCCAACTCATTTTATGTAATTGGCACAAATTTTCTTGTCTAATATAATTTTTTTTTTTCACTTTCCAATTAAAAATTCAACACAAACTTTGAGTTTTTTTTTTTTTTTTCTTTTACAAAAATGTCACCGTATTCATTTTCAGTGAAAATGAAAATGGCAAAAAGGTGTAATTATTTTTTGTATTCAAACTTACTTTAATTTTTGAATCCTGAAATTGAAAATTGAGTACAAAGTGAGTTTAATTTCACTAAAAACTAAAAAAAAAACTTCACTTTTTCTATGGTTATTGCCTTTTAGCAACATTCTTCAATGTTATTTAATCATCCAAAGTAATACTTTTAAATTTATCTCTTAATTAAATGTTATATATAATTTAACATTCTTTTTTAATATTGTTATAACAGATAATAACTATGGCAGCGGCATAGATGATGAAGATTATCTACTTCCGGAAGGTCAATGTTGTGTTAATCTTGATTTTGGAAGACAGAATAACCGTTGGTGTGTTATAATTAATTGTTTCAACCTCAAGCAAAGGTGCTTAGTCCATTGCCATGATCATCATCTACTTGTAGCTCCTCCTGTCTTGGAAAAGACCTGAGAACTATGTTTCTATTGCTTCTGTACTGCCAATGCATTATATGTAGCTTGCTTCTATGGCAAAAACAATCTTAAATCGAAATGAACGGAAAATAAATTAAAATATCAAATTATGTTTTATCACTTTATGGGATATATGGTAATTAACTTATCACCTTTTAATTTTTTTTACCTAGGGAAACAATACTTCCTAAATCCAAATTAATTACCTACTTGTATAGTTGTATATGTATGTGAAGTTCTCTCCTAGTAACTTGAAACCCGGCCTTTATCCTGCATTTTTATAAGAACTTATACTTATAAAGTGACCATTACATCAAAGATGCGCAGTTATAAAGTTTATTTTAAATTAATCTTATATCTTCAAATACCGTACACCTTAAATAGTTATTAAAGAGTATTGAAACTCAAATGGTTGGTAACTATTAGTGTTTATAAATGAGACATCCAGAAATTTGTTTTTATTTTATTTTATTTTATTTTTGTGTTCATAGCATGACTAATAATTTTGTGAACAAATTTTTTTTTCAATACTCTTCAATGAATAAATATTTAGTACTTTTGAAGTATAGACTTCCTCCTATCATTCATGTAAAGAAGGAATAACATGTTGCGATACTCCGATACTAGATCTTTTTTTTTTTTCAATTCAATATGACATATTGAGATTAATACATAATAATAATGATAATAGTGATAAAATTAGTGTAAAACAATAAAATTACTATGGCTCAAAGCACAACTTATTATCTTAACAAATGCTAAAAAAAAGGTACCTCATTGTTCAAAGATTGTATGGTCATGTGGGTTCTAGCTCAATTAATAAAGTATCTTGTAGTTTTTTTCCCCTGATGAACAGTATCTAGAAGTTAAATAAAGGACTTGGGTTTCAATATTGCATATACCAGATTTATGTCTAAAGGACAAAGCGAGAGGGTTTTTTTTTTTTTTTTTTGAGAAGGCTCTAAAACTATTAGTTAGCTTACAACTTTTTTTTTTTTTTTTTTTTTGAGAGAGTTTCAACCTATGGCGTCCGCTTCTGATAATTGCTCTCTATTATCAGACCAAGACACCAATCAGTTTTTGGTGTAGGCGGGGATTGAACCCCAGATCTCTTATACAACTATCAGAGACTTTACCAGTTGAGCTAACTGGAACCCACAATTAGCTTACAACTTTGTCCCATCTAAAAGCAATTTTAGTTTGGATTATCATTGTTTTTTATATATTAATTGTTTCATTAAGTTTGTGACATTTTTTTTTTTCCATAACTTGTTGGAATGGCAAGTTATAAATGGTGGAATGTAATTTATGTAAAAGTGGTATAAGTGATGAGTCATGTTAAAGTAAATATTGACCACTCAATACTCATAACCTGTCATTTCAGCAAGTTTTGAAAAAAATATGAAAAAAAATTATCCCTTAACCTAAGAGCTTTGTAGTATTAAGTGGTCTTCTTTACTAGGAGAACCATAATTCAAATTCTTCCTCACATTGATAATAATTTATCCAAAAAAAGAAAACCTACTGGGCATAATTTTTTTTATCATACTTAGAGCATTCACATCAAAGCTCAGAGCTAAATTGCTATTTTAAGAGCATTTACATCAAGAGTTTTAAAAATTTTAGCATTTAGCATCTAAAAAACCAACTTTATAGCATTTAACACATCATTCTACAATACACCTAATATCAAAACTTATACTTTTTTTTTTACCATTTCATTTAAATATTCTTTCTTTATTATTTTTTATTCCTCTCTCTCTCAACCCAACTGTTCTAAGCACCGCTAGCCACTACAATACCAACAATCACCACAAAACCCACCACCCAACCACCCACCAAAAACCCACCACCCATACCACAACCACCACAAAACCTACCACCCATGCCACAACCAACAAAACCCACCATCGCCTCCACTAGCCACATCCACCCAACACCACAAACCACAGAAGAAAAAAAAAAAAAAAAACCCCTCCACCATTGCCCCCACCAGCTAGATCCACTTGCAACCACAAACAACAACGTAAAAAATTAGACCATCAAACCCACGATAGCCAAATCCACCTGCAACTACCATAAACAACAACAACCAGATCCATCGCCCCCACGACCCACGACCTCATCAAAGCACCAAAATCAGACCATCGGACCCACAACCATTGACCCACAACCCCATCGATCCCATGACCCACTACCCAACCACCCAAATTGGACCAACAAACCATCGTACCGTGACCCAAGAACCAATCAAATCACAAGAGAGAGGGAGAGTGAGAAAGAGGACAGAAAATGAGAGGGAGAGTTTGAGAAAGAGATAAATGAGAGAGAATGAGAGTGAGAGTGAGAGTGAGTTTGAGGAGAGAGAATTAAAAACATTAAAAAATGATAACATGTTGCTACATTGAGCTCTCATTTTTGAGAGCTCATTGTAGCAAGATATCAAATTTTTTAGCATATAGCATCTTTGATGGAGTAGATTTTTTGTGGTTTCAGTTGCTAAAAATAGCATTTTAGCATTTATACCACCCTTAATGTGAATGCTCTAACACCAAAAACACTAAAAAACTCACTACATCAAAGTCGCTAAATCTTAAAGCATCTAGCTACAGTAAACTTCCATCTTTGGCAGCTTATTGTAGCAACAAAGTTATAAATAAAATATTTTTTTAATCGGTTCTCTCTTCTTCTTCTATTATTTTATATTTTATCTATCTCTCTTTTCTCTTTCTTCATATACATATACATATACATATACACATACACATTCATACACACACATATATATATATATATATATCCCTTTTTTGCTTTGGCCAAACCACCCTGCTCCTCCCTTCTCTTCAATCTTTTTTTTTTCTTTTGGCAAGGCTATTCAAGCTTCGACTGCAACTAAAGAAATCGACTGTCATAGATCTAACTGCACTGTTTAAGCTTCCTCATCTTTTTCTTCCTTTGATGTTGGGTGTCTTTAAAAATGAGTTGTTAAAATAGATGAAGTGGATTTTTGAGTTGTTCAAAGCTATATTTTTTGACATCTTTGTTGTGAATGTTCTTATAATTTTAATAATTCAATAATGAGGGGCTTATCGGTAATTTAACACCTCCTAAAAATGGATAATGCTTTAAATAGAAGTACATGACCTAAATACTAAAATAGGTAAATAAGTATATCTATACTACTATTTAAGGGGTTTCCCCTATTTGGATTCCTCATTTTTTTTAGTTCAAAAATGCTCCTACACCTCTATATTTAAGTAAAGACAAAACCAAAGGACAATCAAGTAAAAATATAACTCTAACTCCCACTAAAACATTGCCTAAAAAATATGGCCACTCTTTTGTTGATTTTCAAATTGCTTTATCCACTTATAAATTAGATTCTCAAAATAAAAATTATATATCATATCATATTATATATAATAAAATTTGGGTTTAGAAACTGTAGTTGCGCGAAGTGAATTCACCAAATTGCAAAAAAAATTTAAAACTTTTAGATTTAAAAAAAAAAAATCTTCTCCTATAATTTCTAAATTAATAAAAATCTTAATTTGATTACAATCCAAATTTTTAATCAAATCCTTTTATTAATATAATTTAGAAGTTGATAAAAAATCTTAATTGATAAAAAAAACTGGATACTTATCAATTTGCCATTCGTACTACTTTAATTCTTCTTACCAATTAATTCATTTCTTTTTTCATCCACCAAAGCACCAACACTACGTTTAGTAAGTTTATATATATTATTATATACACGGTTTTTCATTTATTTATTATCAATAAGTTTATATATTACTCCTATTATATACACGACTTTTCATTTATTTATTATCAATAATTTTGTTTATTTTGTTTTCTAATTAGTACACTATACACACCTATGTTTTTACTCCATTAGTTAGGTTTCTCTTCACTTCCAAATTTTTTATTTACATACATTCTCTTTATCTTATTATTTTTAAATTAATCAAAAATCTTAATCTCATTATAATTTAAAATCCTATATTAGTTAGACCTCTTTTATTTTTTGATTTGGATGATTTGCACAATTACATCCTATCTTTGCGGTTTGTTTAAAAGCTTTTTGTTGCTTGCTTTTGTAAATATTGTATTCTGATAAAAGTTTTTGCTAAATATGCAGTTGCAGGTTAGATAAAATATTGTATTAATGCTACAGGTATGTCTTATCAATAGAAATATATTAATTTATTAGTGTATATTCCTAAAAATGAATTTCTTGATTATTTCTAAATACTTTGTTAAATGATTGTTGTAACATTGCATGATTATTTTGATACTTTGTTAAATGATTGTTGTTGTTGACCTCACATGAATAATTATAGAATTATTTAGATTAAACTCTTCACAATTTACATATTTATGGCTAATATATCCGTACATCTCACGTTTAATTAAAAATTATATGTTCTACCCTTCTACTTCTATTATATGAGAACATTTTACTTTTTAAAATTTTTGGTATGCATCAAGTGATTAGGTCCTTTTTTTCGTATATTATTTTTTGCCAATATCATGAAAACATGCAAGTCTATAAGTACTTTCCCATTATATTTCGAATCTTAAATTTTAATGTCTTGCAAATTTAGTATATGTTAGTTATGATTTAAGTTGATTCATATTGGTGGGTACAGATGCCCTATAATATATATATATAGTTGGGCATGCATAACCTTACCAAAAAGTATCACTTCTTAATTTTCATAATATCTAAATGCTAATGAAGTTATTTTCAATTTTCAATTTCCTTTTATATTAGTTATATAATTATCTACCATCTTCTATTTAATTAATTTTGGACTTATATATGATTTTTTTAATAGAAAAACTTTACTTTAGTTTTACTATCTATTTTAATTTAATTTTTATTAAATTAATAAAATATTTTCTTTAACATACATATGATTCTTGATTAAGCCGTTAGTATAAAATAAGAACACAAATTTTTGTTTTGTTACAAAATAGGACAACTAAAATAAAATAAAATAAATCCTCATTGATGAGGCTAGTATATACTACAAATGATGTGACCCAAAAAAAAAAAAAAACGTGCGTGTACACTGCTTAAGCCACGCAGTTCAAAAAAATCCCTCTAATCTCTGTGTCTCTTACCACAATTTATTATCCCACAATTTTGGTCTGGTTTTTGAAGGGAAAAAAAAATGCAATCTTTATTAAACATTAAGGTTTTCACTGATTTTAATACTGGTACGAGGCGGTTGGTTGGTGGCCGAGGAAGCGGTGGAGGAGGGTTGTTCGGAGAATCCGAGGTCGGAGTAATAAGGAGACAACACCACCAACAATGGTTCAATTCCAGAGATTCATCCAAGAATTCTAGGATTTTAGCTTGCGCTAATAATGGTAATGGTAATGGGCCGGGTCAGACTCCGAGTCCCAGTCCGATTCCGAGTTCCAGTTCCAGTTCTAGTTCGTTCTTTTCTCGTAGCCAAACCTATGCTTTGTTAAAGCAGCGATTGGAGGTTGCCGCCAAATCCGAGGTACACAACACAGTTTAGAACGTTCTTGGCAATTGTTTTTTTTTTGTTTTGTTTTTGTTTTTAATTATGGAATTTCAGTTGGGTATGTTTGAAACTTGTTCAATTATTGAGATAAAGTAAAAGTAAAGCAAAGTTGCAACTCAAAATACTTGTTTTTTTTGGTTGTGTTCAATTGTTGATGAGTGATTGTAGTTGAAAATGTTTTGTTTTTGATTTAACAGGATTATGAAGAAGCTGCAAGGATACGTGATTCGTTGAAATCATTCGAGGAAGAAGAGCCGGTTTTACGTCTAAGGAGATTGATGAAGAAGGCAATTGCTGAGGAGAGGTTTGAGGTATTCCAGTTTCTGCATTTCTCCGAATGTAGATTGCGAATTTCTTGGTCTTATTTTAGACTTCAAATTTGGTAAACTTGAATTTTAGGATTGTTACTATTGTCTCCACAAGTTTAAAATCAAGTTGGTGTTGGTTTGGTTTACAATAAGCAACAATTATAGTGAGTTTAGAACCTATGGAATTCGCCCCATGATCATTCCTCTTTAACATCAAGCCAAGACACCAATGAGTGCCTCTTTGGTGAGGGCAGGATTCGATTCCAAGTCCCTTATTCCACGATACGAGGCTTTACAAGTTGAGCTATCTAAAATCCACTATAGGTGTCAATGGCTGCTAAGCAGTGCTAGTTTTGTTATAAACCTTATCTAGCAGCAAATTGTTTTGCTGTTGGCTTTCATCTTCTTCTTCGTCAATTTATTTTGAAGAATCAGTATCTTGCCATAGCTTTATGATATTAGAATCCAAAATTTTTTCCTACCCATTGTCCTCTTGGACAAGAGAATCAAACTGAAAAACTTATCCTAAGCAGACATGTTGTCATGCTGTAGTTATGTTCTAACATTCCAGTGAACATTCTTTTAGTTTCAAGCCTAAAAGTAACATTAGGGCAAATTGCATGACTTTCCAAATTGTAACTAGTATCTCCTAAAGCCTTTCCTGAAGTTAGGGCAACTTTCACCTTTCCCCCTTTAACTAGGACATTGCAAAGTCCCCCATTTAGTTTAAAATATAGCAATGTCCCCCCTTATCTTTTTGTAATTAGCACTTTACCCACTCCCTTAGTTTTTTTACATCAAATTAACAGTACTTTCACACTTTTTTGTAAAAATGTGTCCAGACCCATATATTAATGACCTTAATACCTTCCAATAACAAACACATCATATTCACAACTTGAAGGTTCATCATTGTGTATGTGATGTGTTTCTTGTTGGAGGGTATTAAAGTCATCGTTGTGCATGTGATGTGTTTCTTATTAGAGAGTATCAAGGTCATTCACATGTAGGTCTAGACATATTTCCATACACACCAAAAAAAAAAAAAAAAAAAAACCCATTAATTTGACAGAAAATACTAATGGAATGGGTAAAGTGCTCAATCTGGGACATTGCAACTACCCTATTTTTAAGGGTGGGAAAGTGGACTATTCCCTTACGATTATGTGAATCTGTCTCTTATATTATAAAGGCTGGCAAAATAGTGTACTACATGCAATTCTTGAATTTTCAATTAGAAAGGAATTAGAAGGATATGGAAGCTTATTATAATATAGGCACGTCTTGTTTCTGCCCTATGTTCAGTTTGACCCTTCATTGAATATGGACAATTCTACAGTCTACTCTATTGATCTTTGGTTTCAAGCTTAGATTTTTAGCCTTTACTTCTGAAGTATGACGCAGATCCATCTTAAGCTCTCCCATCTATGAATTTCACAATGATTTTTTTTCTTTCTTTTTTGAGAACTTCTTTATTGCAGGATGCAGCTAAATTTCGTGATGAGCTAAAGGAAATTGCACCACACGCTCTTTTAAAATGTTCAAGTGATGCAACAACCTTGGTATGTTAAGAACTTGATTTTTTTTTTTTTCTTCTTTTTGCTCAAGGTTTAGTTAGTCAATTTCAATTTTGCCTACATTTTTTTTTTCAGTTTTCATATCGTTTCTCTTTGGTCTTTTCTTTATGTCCATTTAATATTCCGAAAGAAAGTTAATTTTGTAACTACATATTTATCTTTATCAAGCCCTCCATTTTGGTGTTTTGATAGATATGTGCCCCTGAATGCTGGCAGAAAAAGAAAAGGAATGGCCTTTGGTATTTGGACATTCAAGTGTTCCTAGATTATCTTTCTGATTGGTATAGCATAGACAAATATAACAAAGTCTTTTTAAAAACTGTACAATTATTGGTAGATCTAAAATTTAATCTCTCTTTTTCAGGGGATCAGGGTTCAAGTCAGGAGTGTTTACATAGAGGGCCGTAGTCAACCTTCAAGGGGCCAATACTTCTTTGCATATAGAATAAGAATTACCAATAATTCAGACCGCCCCGTTCAACTTCTCAGAAGACATTGGATTATTACTGATGCCAATGAAAAAATTGAGAATGTCTGGTGAGTAAATTATTCTAATCTTTACTGTCCATCTCTAAAGTCTTCTTAGATAATTTTTTATTTTATTTTTCAACTGGTCCTATTACTTCATATGGGTTGCATTCCTTCGAGAGAAAAAAAGTACTAAATTTTGATCCTTCTCCCTTTATTTCAGGGGGATAGGAGTTATTGGAGAACAGCCTGTTATACTTCCTCATACCGGTTTTGAATACTCATCTGCATGCCCATTAAGCACTCCCAATGGCAGAATGGTAAGATAGTATTGTTTTGCTTTCTCTTTTATTACTTACATGGAAATTTATGAGGTTAGATTCATGGGTATTGTATCAATTGAAAAAAATCAGGGAAAGAAGCATTTTCAGTTTCTTAGCTTAGGATTGTACCATTATGATCAGTAATCAATTGAACGTCAAAATGATACATGGCTTGAGAATTTTGCTTGTAAGCTGCACTATTACATGACAAGAACTTCCAGAAATGAATCGCTAAAATATTTCATATTCATCACCTTGAATATTTAATTTATTTTTCCTAACATTAGGGTCCAAAAGGTCAAACTAGAGTTTAAAACCTTCCATCAACATTATTTTTCTCATCATTGAAAATTGTGTAAATTAATCATCTTTCCTTGAGCATCATGACATGGAGTTTGCATTTAACGCCTTTCATTCACCTATTATTTGCCCCATCAAAAATAAGTTGCATGTCTTGCAGACAAGCATACTCCATTCTAGTGGGGCATGTGGTTTTCCCTTGCCTTGCCTTGCTTTTTTCTCCCCTGATATGGTATTCATTTCATTGTTCGGTAATAGAGCTCTGGTGCCGAAATACTGTATGCAAGGTCTATGAGAGATGTTTGCAGCTTGGAGAAAGGCTCATTGAGTTAAAATATGTGTAGTACTGTTACATGTACTGATGTACTTTCATGCTAATTATATGTTACAAGATCTGTTTACGTTTATGATGATGCTGTCTTCTGTTTAACGTACCTAGAAAATCAAAGTTTCTTTGGTTTTGCTCAAATGCAGGAAGGTGACTTTGAGATGAAACACATTGATAGAGTAGGCTCTCAGTCTTTTAATGTGGCCATTGCCCCATTTTCTCTCTCAATACTAGGAGATGACACTGATAGTTTATGAGACATCACATGCAGCTTCACTTTGGAGAGGTGGAATTGCGTCAATAAGATGCATAAGCGGTTATCAAATTGAGGGTTTGGAAAACAGTTTTACCCGTATCATGCAATGTAAGTTTGACGTGCATTCTGCATTGTAAGCGTTGAAAGGCCCCTCCATTCTGGGGGAATAAAAGTTCATATTCTCATCATTGTTTGTCTAGATGGATATGAGTAATTGAAATTATATATAACAAAATTATAAAGAAATCAATTTGTAGAGATGAATATATAGGACAGTGTGCTGACAGTTTTTGGTCCAACAGCATGGAATTCAGGGTGGATTCAGTACTGTCTTCGAATTTGGACAAGCTATATAAATTATGGTTATTTATAGATGTAATGTACTAAATCAATGTCAATTATATTTTATGATCCTGATTCTTGAGGCAGTGATTAAATATTATTGATCAATGGCCTTTGATCTCATCGTTAAAGGTATGGCCTTTTGATCTAGTGATATAATTATGGTCAAGGAGTTTTTAAAAATGCAGAATCAATTCTTTAGATGGAGTCTTTTGCAAGTAACATTTTTCTTATTGATGCTCTCTCTCTAATGAATAGGAAATTAAGAATTCTTACTTTACAAATCATGGCCTAATTTTATTAGGAAAGTACTGCGAGGTTGAATTATTGAATAAATAATGCCTTTTGCAAATAACATTTTGTTATTCATTGAAAATAAAAAAGGTTATTTTAATTTTGTTATTTATTATTTTTAAAGAAAACTGGCTTTAGGACAAGCTTTTGGTTTTTGTTTTCCCATAAATTCTATTTTTTACTTGATAATGGAATTTATTGAACCAAAACAAGAGAGGAGGAACATTCTCCATCTTTCATCTATTCTCAGGATAGAGCAAGGAATATCTATCAAAATTAAACAAAAACATAGAATTAGCTCTCCAAAAAGAGAACTATTTTCTATGACCACTCCATTGCCTGTTGGGCAAAGAGGAACATTCTCCATCTTTCATCTATTCTCAGAATAGAGGAGATGGAAAGCCTTCTTTCTTTGGTTACAACAAGAGGCCCAACGGGCAATGAAGTGGTCATAGAATTAGCTCTCCAAAGAGAGTTTTTTTTTTTTTTTTTTGAGTAACAAAAAGAGAACTTTAAACAACCAAAATATGCACAATAATAGATTAGATAGACCAGTGAGCTGCAGTAGAGGAAGAACGAATAAGATCTATAACATTAAAGTGCATCCCCCTCCAACATGATTTCAGAGAAACCATTCTCTTTTAACACTAATATTCCTGGTTCTGTTTTTAACCCTGCTGATGGAGAGGGTGCTTCTTCTTCTAGCTCTGCAATCTCTTTTCCTCCTTAACGCTATATTTTCCAAGTATTCAGCAAAAAAAGAAAAAAAAAGAATTGCCAACAGTGTTGCCAAAGCTTCTGCCCATTGAGGGTCACCTGGATCAAGGGTGTTTGACCGAATTTGGAGGATCTCTGCTTTTTATTCTCTCGTCGTCGCATTAAATTTAACCTTCACCATATGCGATAAGAAAAAGTGTCTTATGTATTAGTTATACATAACATATTTCTCATGTTATGTGTGGACTCTACTCGCTTAATGGACCATACAATATGAAAGAGATGTTATGTGTAGCTGATACATGAGATATTACCTTGTCTAGTAAAGGAGTTCCAAAATCAAAATATCCTTAATGACTTTGTTGAGAACTTTATAAAGTTTCCTAGGCTTGTTTATTGTAGTTGTTGACTTCTAGTTCTTCTTGTTGCGTTTTTTTTTTATATATGTACAAGCTTGTTTATTGTTGATGTATGTTTTGTTGACTTTGATATACCTTGCAATTTTTAAAGGATCTATAGCCCCTGGATTTTTTTTTTGGGCTTATTTCTACACATCCAAAATTAAATCACAACACACAATAGCAAAAGGCAAGAAATTCTCAGCCTCCTCCAAAGGAATATTATGATTTTATGATAGTGGCTTGGATTTAGCAAAATCTTCACCCATTCACTATTATTTTAACTATTAACAAAAGATGAACAAGTGATGAAATGATTCAGATGCATTATGGCAAAATGGACTTCTGGTATCTTCAATAGCAAACCTAGACCTCATCATATCTCTAGGTATTCCAAATAAACAGTTTAAATTGCTCGTGAATCCCTGACCTCCATAACTTATTCCACTCCAATTTCAGTAATGGGCCTTGTTGTGGAGAATTGTGACCTTGATAAGCTTTTTATGCTGATTTTGTAGAAAAACTCTCCACTTATTCTTGGGGTCCAACGTAACCATCTTTTGCTTTTTTTTTGGTGAAAAACCATCTTTTGCTACAACTTGAGGAAGATGGATTCTAAGGACATGCTTAGTCGTTTCATTATCGAAAGCTTGGATAACTGTTTTTTTTTTTTTTTTTTTGGCACTAAACTCTAATTGATAAGTCCTAAAGTCAAAACCCAACTTACATGAATCAAAACATAAGTGATTTCAATTTAAAGACAATTTATACATGTAACTTTTGTACCACAGTTTTTATTGTTTTACCACAATCTTTACGTGACTGATTATGAGTAATGGAAAAAAAAAGTACGAGAATGAAGTCAAGAAAGGAGTGGATCCAAAGTCTAAACCTCATCCCAAATGCTACTCCAAAGTCCAAATTCCGTTATTGATTCCCTTTTTGTAGTGGATCTCGTCCATTCAAAATTGATTTCCATTACAACGAAGGTATGAACCATCTTTAGGAGTCTTTGCCTTAGGAAATTTTTTCTCTCAACTACTACTTTACTTTGAGGAGATTAGTCTCGCTCTATTTATTTTGGCAAAAATGTTTTCTAGAAACTGAGTCATTTTTTCAAAAAATATTTTTTTTATAAAACTATCTTATTTTCCTTTATTTAGTAGTAGCATTAAATGAGTTAAAAAACAGTCTCCTAACTTCTCTTATTTAACTTGCTATGATGTAGAATTGTTTTTCAGAAAAAATTTAGTGGAAAACAATTTCTAAAAATAAGTCATACTTTTTTTATTGACCAAAGATAGTTTTCATTTGACTCATTTTTTATGATGCTATCAAACACTGGAAAATATGAAAAACTATCTTTACATAAGATTTTCCATCGAAACAAACAGAGCGTCCATATGTTTTATTGAGAAGTTTCTAGTAAATAAATAAAAAACTTCTAAGATCATCTTTCTCCTAACACTTGTGTCTATTTAGCTTGAGTTTATTTGCTCAGCTTTTAACTTTTACTTTTTACATACAGCTTTTTAAAACTTTACTTTTTCTTATTTTATTGATGTGCAAATATAGTTTAGAGCATTTTCAACAACAACAAAAAAAACTAGATAAACTATTCCCAAACAAACCGTGGCCTTTTTTTAGTGAGAAATTTCTAGTTGAGTTTAGCCATCAAGGCTTTGTTCATATCTTCCATTCTTCTCTATCCCAACCCTCTAAAATACTTTGGTTTTCATTGTGCTCCCATGTCAACTTCTTATCTTTCTCTATGTTTTTAACCAATGGAACTTCATTTTGCATGTAAACAATTAGATCTCGGAGCTCTTTCAACTTACTCTGAACTATTATTCCATAGGTTTGCTAATTCCACCATCCAACGATGAAGAAAAAGGCCTCCCTGCTCCTTTTTCACGTTAGCAAATTGAAGTCCCCAAAATAGAGCTAGTGAGTAGAGAAGGAGCTTCCAATGAGCTTAAGAGATTAGGGGGTGTTTGGTACATATACTTAAAAACTAAAAATATGTATGGAAATATGTGTGGGTCTATGAACAAAATATTCTTTGTATCTACAAAGGGCATGGCTAACTAGATTTTTTTTTTTTTTTTTTTTTTTTAGGGTGTTGAGAAATTCAGACCTCGGTTGATAAAATTAATAAGTTTTAAACCTAAGTTATTAATTAGATTTATTATGAATAAAACTTGTTAAAACAAACAAACATCAATATCATGCAACGGAAAAGTAAATAAGACAAGATATGATGACCCAGAAAAACCAATAAAACAAACTAGTTTCACAATAAAAAACCTGGGAGGAAACCTTTCCGAAAAACAATCCATTATAGTAAAGAGAAGTTTCAGATCTAGTACAAAACTTTTATCTCTAAACTTTACAATTCCTGTAGATGAACTTACAGCAGAAACCTTCTACCGCTTCAGAACCTCTGAACTCTTCAATATATGAACACCACCCTTTTTGCATGGATCCCAGTATGTGACTAACCAAAGATGCATGACTCCCAGTACGTGACTAACACACCAACTTGAGGAAGATTATTGGCTGCAAAGTTCTTCACTTCATCAAAAATGAAGATCAAGAAGCACTTGGTTACAAAACCCTCAGGCGTAAAGACACAGTAACTTCTTTTAGAGAGAATAAGGCATCGGTCACTTTTTACATATGTTCTCCTTGTATTCTCTTATGTGACGGCCTCTAAAATAAGCCTTATATATGTCTAGGGTTGTGAAAAAAGAAACCCTACACAAATACATAAGCATGAGCCGAAAATCAGATCTGAAAATTCTGATTTCGTAATTCTCGATAGATAGCTATCTGCCCACAGCTGTCGAGACCTCGATAGATAGTTATCTGTTGCAGCTATCGAGATTCATTAAATCTCGATAGATAGCTATCTGTCGGCAGCTGTCGAGCTATCTGTCCAGTTTTAGTGAACAAATTTTCTTCACTTGTTTCTTGGTCCAATCTTTATGGCTTTAATATTAGACTTGAACAATATGTTTCTTGAAGTACTAAACCCATCCTAGATCTACCCAATTACAAGTAAAGTGCATTTTGTCAAATGATTAGCCAATTACATAAAATATGTTCTTAACAGATGGGAAAGACTATAGTGCTTTTATTAAGAAAGACTGGTTTGTTTTTTTGTTGTTTTTGTTTTTTTTTTATAGATAATATAGATAGAAGACACATAGGATGGGGAAAGAGGGAGTGGGAAGACAAGACTTGCAACACTAGCACTTACAAAAGGGCCTAAAAGGCTAGTTAAAACAGTCTAAAATACAGAAGCAATAAATTCTAACTTTATGTTAACCTTGTCTATAAATTAATCATACCCTCTTGCATTCACACATGCACATTTCATAATAATACAATTAGATACATATAAAATTTTGTACCCCTAAGTTAAGTATTATCATTGTTTAGTTTTTTAATTTTTGTTGGCTCTTGAAAAAAATCTTGTAATAAGGATATCATTTGTTAAGGATGCAAATTATTAGTATTTTTTTATTACTCAATTTAATTAAAACTAAAAATATATGTACTTTGTTGTCCTATTGATATATTTATTTATTTTTATTTCTTAAAGTAGTTATTGTTATTGTAATGCACTGAGTTTAGGCAATGTTTATGTTTTCAACTAATTTTTAAAAATTGAGTTATTATGAAAAATATTAAAAAGGAACCACCAATTTTTTATAATAACATGGTAAATTTTTTTTATTAAGTTTATTTTTAAATTAATAATAAGTTTTGGTTAGAAAGTGTGGATAATTTCCAATGGATTGTAAAGTTTTAAATGGGATTTAAGTAGAATGAATTAGAAATAATTTTAAAGCAATTTTAAATGAAAAATGTTAAAAGTGATACAAATTTTACTACATAAAACTTACAAATTGATGTGACAATAAATGTGATTGGTGTGATTCAACCACTTTATAACTGAATATTTGAATTATCTCTCTATGATTTGTGACACATCAGTTTGTAAGCATATTATAATAAAACTTGTAGTAGCTATAACAATTATCATTAAATTTATAAATCTAATTACAATGATGATTGACACAACATTATTATTTAAAATCTAATTTGAATATTTTTTTTGAGAGTCAATTTAAATGTTTAATTGATCTTGCAATATAGTATATAGACACATATACATAAAGATTGAGATGATCATGTGGGTTCAAAAGTCCCTTTTTCGGTTCAAAAGTCTGAATGTGCAATTTACGAAATAAAAGAAAGATGATGGCTTTTGGGTTAAATGAATTTTGAGCCTGCCATTTGTAATTTACTAATAAAAGGAAGATATTGATATTTGGGTTAAATGAATTTTGTCTTGAGTGATGCCTCTTGTTTGGGATGTACTGGTTTGGTGTATTTAGGCAAGGCAGTGTTAAGTGTACTTTGGCAATGGCAACTTATCCCAATTGTTAAAGATGCATGACTAGGTGAAAATGTGAGGTCCAATTATCAGAATTATAACCGTATGATCTAATGACTAATGAGAAACCATTTACAAGGATTTGATAGGTCATGTTAACAAGCGCTCTTTGGACAATTATTAATAAACTATTTTAGGAAAGTTTTAATACCACTTTCATGAAAAATTTTAAAAAAAAATCAAAAAAAATTTATTACTTTTTCATTTCTCTATAAAATGTTTCTAAAAATAATTTTTAAATCAATATCCTTGGAGTATCCATTAATTTTTCCCTACTAAAATTATTACAAAACCAAGTTAATGGAAAAACTAAATTTGAAATTGACTGAATCATGTGCCCATATACCAACAATGACCATGAATATGAACTTTATTGGCCAAATGGGTTAGGCACAAGGCCGACCCTTCCATTAGGCCAATTAGGCAATTTGCCTAAGGCTCCCAAGTGGAAGGGGAACCCAAAATTTTAGAAAAGTAGAGGTAGTAGGGAAAAAAAAAAATTTAGTTTCAGATGAAACTAAAAATATCCTGCACATTCTTTTGACCAAATAACAAAAAATTTGGTATATCTGATTAAACATTGGTAGAACAAAAAAAAATCTTTGGTCTAAACAAAATCAATTATCCCAAAAATAACATCATTATCCTCTAGACAAACCAAAATTCAACAAGATAAACTTCAAATCCGGTCTAAGAAATTAACCACAAAACAATCACAAATCGAAACAAATAAAAAAGCTCAAATCCCTAAAATTTTTACCATTTCTCTTTCTCATTCTTGCTCTAATTCTTTCTCTCAGCTCTTGCTCTCCGCCTCTCTCATTCTTTCTCTCCACTGTTGCTGGCTACCTGGCTTAAGCTTCCACCGATCTAAATCATCCAATCACATCTAATTTGAAAACTTTGAATTGAGGACTGAGGGCTGCTGACTTTTTTTTTTTTTTTTTTTTTTCTCTTTTCTTGCAAATGCATTTTGATTTTACAGATTTTGACTTTTAAGGTATAAAGGCTTGGCTTTCTCTACTTTTTATTTGTTAGGACTGGGTCTATTTATATTGAGTTATGGTTGGACGTTTGGGCCTTCAAGAATTTTTTTTTTTTTTTTTTTTTTTTTTTTTTTTTTAAGCTTGTGTTTTTTTTTTTAGGTTATATGTGTAATAGGATTTGTTTTGTGTTTTTTGTGGGTGGGTCTTATTAATAAGCCTTGTGTGGCCATCTTGGCATCTTCTTGGCTGGGCTTGTACTTTTGTTATGGCTGTGTTTAAATTTTTTTTTTTTAAATTTTAATCTTGTGTGTGTGTGTGTGTGTGTGTGTGTGTGTGTGTATATTTTAGTTATTGGTAATATCAGAGACGGAACCAGGATTTGAACCTAGGGGGGGCGAAAGCATGAATCAAAAAAATTTCAAGTGACATGGTTTATTAAAAAAAAAAATCATGGCAGACAAAACAATTGCACTTTATTACCATAAATATTTAAGTCAAGAAGAAAATAATATGAACCAAAAAAGTTGAAAGTTACAATATGATATTCAAACCTTTTCGAAGAAGAATAAAAAAAGAAGACGACTTTGGATCTCCAAATTTTGGATAATTGGAATTAATATATTGATTTTATCACATTGACCAACTCACCAATATGATAAACTCATACTTTTGGATGCAACTAAAAATCACACTAATGAAATTTTCAAAACTTTGTGTGAGGATTTTAAAAAATTGGGATACTAATAGTAAGAGTTGGCAATGCTACATCATCAATATTGGCTTCTAAAAGAATTTTGCATTTTATCTTTTGAAAAAAAATTAAATATTGTAATTGACTTTCCCATAATTTATAAATCAATTAAAAAGTTATATAAATTATTGTCACCCCCGTAAGGGAATTTTTTTTTCTATGAGATTTTTTTGGTTATGAGTTATTGAATTATGATATTGGTGATTTGTAGATTTTTTGTTGTGTTGTATTTGGAATATGGAGGGGCCATGGGTCCAAAGAAAGGGTTAAGTGATTAGTTTCTTTTGGGCTATTTGAACCAATCCAAAAATTTGAGGGGGGGCAACTATAAACTCTAAAATATGGGCATGCAAATAAAATAGCTAATTTGAAGAGGAAGGGGGGGGGGGGGGGGGGGGGGGCAATCCGTCCCTGGGTAATATAATGAATAAGTCTTTATTTATGCAAGTTGAGATGGATAAAAACTTGTTATTGTTCGGTGAAGTTACAACAATACTTTTTATATAAATCAGGTTCTATTTCTTATTTGCTCTACACTTGAAAGTTATTTTTTTATTTTAGTCTTTATAAATATATTGTTGATTAAAAATGTTTACTAGAAAATATGCATCTGGATATGAAAAACTTAAAAAAAAAAAAAATTAATTGAGTCTCAAAAAGGATCAATGGATAAATTTGTTATTAGTAATAAATAAAATATAACACAAAATTTAGATGAAAATATCACAAATGAGCAAGAAATTCACCAAAAAGAGTTAGAAGATAATGAAATGATACAATTGCAAGATAACAATGATGTTCAATTTTGCAATACAACAAATCTTGATAATGAACTTCAAAAGAATTTAGAAGAAAATGAAAATAATGATGAAAATGTCACAAATAAACAAGTTCACCATAATGATGTTCAACTAGAAGAAAATGAAAATAATAATGACATGTTGAATTATATTCCTTCAAATATTAATGATCCAGGTAATTGGAAAAATATTGACACAAAATTAAGAGATTTATTAGTGGAAAGAGGTCCAATTAGAGACAATGATATAATTTTTCCTAGAGGTGATGACACTAGACATTTTTTTACTATTCATTACACTCGAATATTATCAAATGGGGAGAAGCATGATAGAAAATGGCTAGTGTATTCAAAAGATACAGACCAAGTATTTTGTTTTTGTTGCAAGTTGTTCAAAAAATACATGCATTGCTTATAGGATTTTGCTAATAATACTTGTTACAGTAGCTTCTGTAGAAAGAAGTTTTTCCAAATTAAATTAATAAAATCATATCTAAGATCAACAATGTCCCAAGAAAGATTAAGTAGATTAGATATATTATTGATTGAAAATGAGATATTAAAAGAACTTGAATACAAAAATTTAATTAGTCAGTTTGAATCTCAAAAGGCAAGAAAAATAGATTTTAAATGAAATATATTATAATATAAAAATATTAAATAAACATTAATTTAATTAATATATAATTATAAAAAAGTCTCATTTTAATTCTCGTCTTAGACCCCAAAATGTCTAGGGCTAGCTCTGGTTAGGCATTATTTATATCCAACTCACACATAGACAAGCAATTTTTGTGCCTGTCTTTTCAATGTCGTATAGGCAACTATCAATCTTTAAACTCAATTAGTTTAGCATGCTCTTTTTATTTCTTTATATTCTAATATGAATATGTCATAATAAATTAAATTTTGACATTATTTTAATTATATAATACCGGCCATAACAGGTTACATGATTTGTTATGAAATAGTTTATGCATGTAAATATGTCATTGAACTTATTGTTATAATTCTAGGCTATATAAAGGCTTATTCATCATTTAATTTAGTTTTTTTTTATCCCCTATATATGAATTTCTTCCTTGCTTCTAACTAAAAGTCTCATTTTCTTGCGTATTCCTTACTTCCACTGCTTTAAAACGTGGAAGCTAATTGCGGCATGTTTTGCTAACTCTTTGTTATAGCTTTAGACCTCTCTCTCTCTCTCTCTCCCTCCCTCCTTGCTTATAAACTCAAACTTCAGGAGCTAAAATGTGGTTCCTCTCCATTAGTCACTTATTTAACTTGCAGTCTTCAGGAGCTAACTAGGGGGTTTTCCTTGCACATAGACATAGGCATAGCCACTAAATAGGAAAGGTATATCTCTTCCTTCGTTTCTTTCTTGGGAAAATATAAATGAATGCCTATGTATATATGTGATATTTCTTTATTTTTTGTCTTACACTTTGATGATGTCTAAGTAATAAAACTGATAAAGTATGGTTTGTTCCAAAAGCTTAAGTTTTATATAGAGAAAGGGTTTGTCAAATTCAGTATTCCTTACTTTGATATCATGGTAAAATTATTAATTATCCTTGAATCTTAAACTATTAAAAAAAATAATGAATTAAAAATCGAGTAAGTCTAGTGTAATAAACTTTTCCACAACTTTGCTACATGGTGACTCGTGAATGATGAAATCATGAACCCACTTGAATCTTACTATTTTATTTCTACCACTCACAAGTAACCACATAGCAAAGTTGTGGAAAAATTTGTAGTACTAGACTTACTCTTAAAAATCTAACAAAAATGGAGGTTTTTAATTTGCATTCACTTTGGACTAGTTTGGACCAGAAAACTCACTTGGACACCTTGGCATATTTCCACGTAAATGCCACGAATAGCGAATAAAGGAGCAACTAATGTATAAGTCTTCTAAAAACTATTCGGGTGGGTTTCTTCTTATAGAAAGAAATCATTGGATTTTAGAACATCATATTCTTTGAACTTTTTTTTTTAATAATATTTGTTGAACTAATATAATCCTATTATCAAAAGGCAAGGAATTATTAGTCGGGAAAATGGAAGCCTGAGAAACATGTGCCTATTGATTTATATCTTTTCTCCCCACTTTTTAATGATCAGAACCTAAAAAACTAAAAAAGGTTGCATTGAAGGATGCTATAATAAAGGGTTATATTTATTTTTCTATTAATGATAGGCTCGTGTAGACAAATCAGCTAGCAAAAAACCTGACATAAATTAATTCCTTGCCAGGCACATAGTGCCGGTTAACACAACCCTAAAAATATTAACTATACATTTTGCTTAAAAAAGACTATATATATATGAGATTAAATTCTATAAGGATATGGTGTAAAACCTATGTTTTACACCATTTAATAAATGATTGTCACGTCAGCATTTTATTTAAAATTCAATATATCATACCACACCTAATAACATCTCAATAAATTCCTAATTTGATTGGATTTATATATGGGTATTAGAATTTTTTTTTTTTTTTTTTTTTGAGAAACATATAAGAGTATTAGAATTGATTGAGTGTGATTGTGTTTATTTTTAAATATGTGATAAGATGATGTGGCATGTTGGGATTGGAGGGGTAAAACATAAATTTTACACCACGTCCTTATATAATTTAATATATATATATATATATATATGTATATTTAAAATGAAAATAAATGCATCCAAACAAAATTATATTGTAGGTAGTAGATTTTAGCTAGGATTTCAAAAGGGTCGTCAATGGGCCGGGTCGGGCTGGCCCGGCCCATTTTTACTTGGCCCAAGAGCACAATGGGCTGGGCATAATGGGCTATTAACTAGTTAACGGGCCGGGTCGGGCTGGGCCGAAAGAGAAACCCCCAGCCCACGACCCTGCCCATGGGCAATGCCTATTTTGTCTTTAACGGGCTAGGCTACTAGGTTAGGCCTAATGGGCTATCCATGAGATTGTGTTAGCATATTATTTTTAGAAATAAATAATCAATTTTTAATAAGGGAATGATCAATCTAGTTTTTTTTAAAGGAAAGAATCAAAGAATTTAATACTTAATTACAATTTTTTTTATAGTCAAATCTATTTAATTTTTTGTTTTGTTGATAGAAACTTATTTAATTTTTTTTTTAAATAAGGCTTCAAATAGTTTTTTATTTTTATCTTTAATAAAAAAAAATCAAATGGTTAATTCAAATTTGCTAGACTACTAGAAAAATATATATTTAATAAACTAAGTTTAGCACAATTACTTTAAGTATCTTAGTGGTTGGGAGAGTTCTCTTAAGAAATTCTATTACAATATCTCAAGATCAATCCTTCATACACTTCCTATATATTTTTGTTAAAAATTCTAAGTTATTGGACTGGGCAACGGGTTGGGCCAACGGGCTGGGCTACTGGGCTAGCCCACCGGGTGCCCATGGGCATAAAAACTAACCCACGGCCTAACCCACTGGGCTAGTGGGCTACCCATGGGCCTCAATAACAACGGGCTGGGCCGCCCATTAGCCCGATGGGCTGCCGGGTTTTTGGGTCGGGCCGTGGGCCATGGGCTATTTGATGACCCTTAGATTTCATGAAACAGTCTTTTTTTTCCCCAATTACGTGCCATACTTTCGTCACACAAACTTGGTTTGTTGGTAGAAAGATCATATCATATTGGTTGGCTGATCATGCTTTGTAACACATAACTAATTGAGGATTTTTTAATATATTTTTTCCGTATAAAACAAAGGCATCTTTAAAGTAATGGGAAATTTATTCTCGTCTTAAAAAAAAAAAAAAAAATTGTAATGATTTTTGTTTTTCTTTATTTTCAATATTTTTTCTAAAAACCAAATATGCCATGTGTGTGCATATATATATATATATATATATATATATATACACACACCGTTGTATACTTTGTATTGTGCTTAGATTGTTACAAACTAATTCTCTAGGGGCACGTATAACATTTCCAATTGATGAAGGAACATAAAATTTTCATGATTTTACAGTACATAAAATGCTAACCAGTAACCACCTATACCAATTGAGAATTTGTTGTATGTTCAGAAATGTGTCATCATCTGTCTACTTTTATGAGCTATAAAGTAAAGACACCATAGTTTCACCCAAAAAAAAGTAAATACCATTAAATACAGATTACAGCCTCTTGTTTTTTTTTTTTTTTTTTTTTTTTTTGGAGAGAGAATTTTAATCTATGGCGTCCGCTCGTGATGATAGCTGTTTCTCATTAGACTAAGACACCAATCAGTTTTTGATGTAGGCGAGAATTGAACCCCAGCCTCTTGCTTTTTAGTTTGTATTTTCCACCTACTTTCTTCTTAAATTGTCTCTTGAAAAATTGCCAATTTTTTAATTTCTTTTCTTAGTCTTGATGGGTTCATTTAAATAGGTTTCAATGGCTAAAAATGTGCCTTCGAAGCTTATATTTGAATTTAATTAAAAAATTTATTGTATCGTATTTAAGAAATTATGTCTAACATCGTGAGATGCAGTTGAGCTTCACAACTACTGGAGTTAATTATTCCAATCCTAAAAGTTTGGTATGGTAATTTTCAAATTTTGTAAGATCCATGAGACCTTGTGTTCAAGTGTTTTAACTAAATATTTAATTCTTTCTTGTAATCATGTGCTCATATATATATATATGTGTGTGTGTGTGTGTGTGTGTGGGGTGAGAAAGTTTACCAACCCAAAAAATGTGACACAGAATGATATGGTTGATTATTAATAAGGGAAATGTTAATAAGTGCCCTTAGGACACTCATTAATAATCCATTTAAAGAAAGTTTTTATGGGAAATGAAAAAAAAAAAAATTAATATTTTGACAATTTTTTTCATTTCTCATAAAAGTTGTATCAAAACTTTTCCAAAATTGATTATTAATAAGTACCCTTAGCATGACCCTATTAATAATAGATAAAAAAGCTATGTCCATAATAAACTTAGATGAGAACGGATAACAATTTTGACAATAACTAGCGTGAAAATGTTGTATCCATTATTCTGTGTGGGGAACGAGGGTTATATTTATCCCAAACATTGGTCGAACCTTCTCAAAGTCCTCAACAATCACAATTAAAAAGTAATAAAATAACCCTTTTTTCAAAATTTTGGATCTTTCCAGGTCTGTTTGTTTTTGTGTGTCTTATGCGTGTGGAGTTTACCTTTTAGGAATGACGCCGAGAGCTTCGAGGACCTGAGTCTGGGCCATTGTTCCTTTGCTTGGTGACCACGCTTGTCATGTATATACACGTTTAAATGAGAATAGGAGTATAGAACACCCATTTCAAGCATGAAATGCTGACAACTTCTTTGTAAAAAATTTCCAGTAAGTCTAAAGACACAATTTTTGTCACAATTTATTATATAATTTGTTTAAGTAATGAAAAAAAAAATATTGATAGGTTTATATAAAAGTATTGTCCACAACTTAGGCACAATTAACCATTTCAATAAATTGTAAAAGGAAAATGTTGTGACAAAAATTATATCCTTAAAGTCAATATAAATGAAATAAATTAGCTTTACTACATTCTTTTTATCCTTTCTTCCTATGAAATTAAGCTTCTTCTCCATTTCTTTTTTGCCAAATTTCGGAAGGAAAATGTTGTGACTTGTGACAAAAATTATGTCCCTACTAAAGTCAATATGAATGGAAGAAATTAGCTTTACAACAATCTTTTTATCTTTTCTTCCTATGAAAGCTTCCTCTCCATTTATTATTTGCCAGGTAGCTTCTACTCCTATATTGACAACACAAACCTCTCTCTACTATAAGTACAGGAGCTAAGCTGTGGTAATTCCTGCACTATTATTCACTTATTCAACAAACAGTTTCAGGAGCTAAGTTGGGGTTTCCTTTACAAAATAGTCACTCAAAATGGAAGGTAAATCTCATTCTTTCATCTCTTTCTAGTTCAAATATAAAAATGAATGCCTATATTTGATTTTTCTCAAAGTCTTTTTTTTCTTCCACTTGATGATTATGCACAAATTTGATAATCATAACATGTGATTTTTATTTGCTGGTTCATGCATCAAGAAAAATGTATTTTAAGGATTTTTTGTTTGTTTTTCTTCATGTTCAATAATTCTCTGCTAAAAGCCATGCAATAAGTTGCTGTTGGGGTATCATAACATTGTGTTATGCTTAAATTATTACAATATAATTGTGCAGAGGCACGCATGAATAATATATTTCCAATTGATGAAGAAATCTGACCATATTTATGGTACAAAAATAAGACTATGATGTTGTGTCGGAAAGGCTCAGCAATTTCCCATCATGTATCTACTTTAATAATGGGCTCCATAAAGAACATTACTTACGTATAACTGCCTCTTGCTTTTTAGATTTTATTTTTCACCTAAAACATCACAAATTTTATGACATTTCATAGTCTTGATGGACTCAATGACTCAATAGGCACTAATTATTCCAATCCTAGATGGTTAGTCTAGTGGCTTCAGGACTAGTACGATTAATACCCTATGTGTATAGGACATGTGGAGCCAAAGACAACACTTAGGGAACTTGAAGCCTATACCTATTCTAGGATACAGTTATGGACATTGTAAAATAACCACCGAAAGGTGGTCTGTTGGTAGGACTAGCCGACTAGGAACTAGAAACTAGAAAGTTATTGCAACCTGTCGAGTTTGAAAATTGTAGGTTTGAGTCATTGTAATATATGTCATAACACAATGTAGAGATATACGTTGTACTAGAACAATGACCACACTTGCGAACCTTTTTAGTTTTTCTTTTTTCATCAATTAACAATTGAAATAAATAAATATATATATATATATATAATTCCATAATTTTTCCCATGCTCCAAGTAACTTGTGGAGTTTGGCTATTATTCTACTTGCTTGGCTTCCACGCTTAACCAAAAAAATGGGACTATTTGACACCTTTGTCAAACATTGGTCCCAAAAGTATATGACATGCTGACACCTTCGTCTCCATTGATTATTTAACACGTTGATTTCCTATACAAAAATTAATGCGAAAGACCCAAAAGAAAGTAATTCTACAACAATCTTTTTATCCTATCTGTCTTTTTCTTATGTTGGTTTATGATTGAAGTAATGAAAGTTTTGAAAAGCCATTGAAGTCGGTGATCTCTTTGTTTAGCTTTAAAAGGGCACCAAAATTGAGTCAAGGCCCAAAAAAGGGTTATTGTATATTAATTTTTTCATACAAAATTCACCTAGAGGTGTTGATGTGATTGAAAATTCATGAACCTCGTGACCATGCAAGCACCATGTGCTTTCACGTTTTATTCTCTCTAATTGCTCCCTAATTTCCTAAACCCAATGATGATTTACTAAAGTGGGACCAATTTGTTTATGGATAATAAATCCACAATCCAACCAATGAATAAAAGACACGTGTGAGGCAATCGGAGAGCGTCCTTGGTCCAAAAGGCTAAAAGGCCCAAAGGCCAAAGGCCAAGGCCGAAGACCAAGCAATGGGCCATGGTGTGTATGATTATATGGGTCCCACAGCTCTCTCTCCCCAAAGCAACAACAAGTTCATGCTTTAACTAAAAGCTATTAGGACCCATGATGCCTCCAATCAACGCAATGTCCCCACAAAATTTGTGGGTCCCAATTATAACCAAAAAAAGACTCGATTGATGAATCATGATCAATGGCCCCAAATAATTTTTGGGTCAAATTTGGGACCCACTTTTCCAATCCATAACATTATTTTTTTCATTGCTGTTTATTTTATTGCTTTTATTAGAAAAACTCAGAACACAACCAAAAGCTATTCTTGTCATTTGCACCTCAAAAAAGCGTCTTCAACTTCAAGCAGTCCAACACAAAATACAAGTGTTAAACTAATATTATGCCTGGTTGGTCTTTTTCTTTCTTTTAAGTTTTTTTGCAATACCAACAACTTTAAAAAACAAAATAAAATATAAATAAAAGACTGGTAATCCTAGAAAAGGTGACAAAAACATGCATGTCTTTGTGAATTTTATATTTGCATGAAAATATGGAGAATGTGAACTCTGGTCTGTTTTACAAGATATTGTTTTAGATAATTTAGACTCAAAAGAAAGAAGCTTATGCTCAAAGCCTACCACCCTTTTCCTCTCTCTCTCTCTCTCTCTCTCTCTCTCTTTCTTTTGCTAGTTTTGTAATTTAAAGCAAAGAAGCAAAGCATCTCTTCCTCTCTTTTTCTTACACACACCACAACATTTTCTTGCTTTCCCTTGTAAGTCTAAGCCTTTCCTTTGCCTGGAATTCAGCTTCTTCTGCCACTGCTTTTTCATTTCATGTATTAGTTCATAATAACAAATGTCGGCTTATCTTTATGTGCAAAATCCAACTAAAGTTTGGAATCTATGCCTTGTGCTAGAGATTAATGTGGGGCAATGGGTTATGCATATTATGTTTTGAACTTTGTGCTGGACAAAATCTTAAGCAGTGGTTTTGATGTTGATTCATATGAGAAACCCATGATCAATGGGGACTTTGCATTAACATCTTTGAAATTTGTCCTCATTGCATTATTGGGTTTTTGTGATTACACAATCTATTTAGCTTTTCTGGAATTGGGTATTCATGAAAGTGGGAGGTTGGTTTGAGCATTGTACTCTACTTTCCTCAAACCATTTATTCTTTTACTTTATTCTTAGAATTTTTGCACTCAGATAGTGCAATAGGGATATATTTTCCTAAAGCTGCAATCTCTAGAAATACTCTGCTGCCTTCTGTGTTTCTGGATTTCATTTTCCAACAATTTCACTAGCAATCTGATTATTGTTTCATTGGGCCTCTTGTAGGTTCATGTTGTTTTACTTCATTTTGTCAATAGTATTGTTTTCTCAAAGAGTCCACCTTCATTTCATATCATAGTGAGTGAACAATTAGAGAAGGAAAAGTAAAGCCATGAGTTTTTTAACAGGGTCCTCAAAAGATTCTTGGCATCCAATCATGACTGGTGATACAACAACCTCAAGTTACTGGATGAATTGGAGGGTCTTGCTTTGTGCCATATGGGTTTCAATTACGATCACTTTCGCATCCACTCTAATATGGAAACATGAAGGTTTCCGCAAACGCCATAGCCCAGAAACCCAGCAAGAAAGTGAAGGAGGTTTGTATGATGATGAAACTTGGAGGCCATGTTTGAAAGGAATCCACCCAGCTTGGTTGTTGAGTTTCAGAGTTCTTGCTTTCTTGGTGCTTTTAGCACTGCTCATTGCCACTGCTTTAACAGATGGAGGCAGCATATTTTACTATTACACTCAGTAAGCAATTTTAATTTCTTCTTGAGATTATTTATAGTATGGAAAAACTTGCATAATAAGATAATTGCAGGATTTTGTTTGTATATAATTTCCTGTTTTCAACTTATGTCACAACTTTCTGTACACCCAACATTTATCTTGTATGATATGAAAAAAATAGAAGACTAAGAGTATAATTGAAAGATTTTTCAAAATAAGTATATGCAAATATTTTAGAAACTTTTTCCTTTACCTAGAGTTAGAATTTAAAAAACATTAACTTTTAAGTGTGAAGTTGGTCAAGAATTAACTCTGTGTGATGCCATTTTTGGTTAATCATTTGATGTAGAGACCATATAATTTATCTATTCGTTTTTTGTTTTGGTGGGCAGGTGGACTTTTACATCAATCACCATTTATTTTGGGGTATGTGTTGCATCTTCAGTGAACCTTCTCTAATAATGAATCATCTCTCTCGTCTCTCTTTCTTATCCGCATTAGTTTTTTTTTTTTTTTTTTTTTTTTTCCTTCTGATCTCAATTTCAATGTGTAGCTTGGATCATTGCTCTCCATACGTGGTTGTTACCAATATCATAAGAAAGCTGGAGGTGACAGAGTTGATAATGTAGAGGTGGATACAGAGCAAGGTTCTCGTGTATCTACTTCAGATAGCCAAGATTCCAAAATGTCAAACCCATCCAAAATCTCAGGCCCCAATACACAATGTCATGCACGTGAACCTGCAGGCTTCTGGGGTTATGTCTTTCAAATAATTTTTCAGGTAATTTGTTCAAGAATGAGTTGCTGAAGTAGGAAATATATAGTGCTTATGCATTGCATGGACATGCAACTTTTTCCTATAATCTGTTTCTCTGCCTCTCATTATATGCTAGCACTTGGTAACTCCTTTTAAATTTTAGACTTAAGGCAAAATTTTATTATTTTGCATGAATATAATTATATTACCAATGTAATCCTCGACCTTTTCACCACCAGTTCAATTACAGAATGAGTAATGACAAGCAGGGCTTTTTCATCAACTAACTAATTTTACTTCTCAATTGAAATTGTACTATGCTTCCCACCTAGATTATGTTGCAAATTGAATAGGTTGTTGAATGAATCAGGAAGGCACCAAGCAGATAGGAGCTGAATGCTTCTAAATATTGCACTCTATTTTTCTTGATTTTTATGTTAAAAAAATAGCAAATTTAATAGCTTTGTTTTCTTCCATGCACTTGTTTTGACATTTTCTTTTTCTTGTTAACAGATGAATGCAGGTGCTGTTTTTCTCACAGATTGTGTCTTTTGGTTTATAATTGTTCCATTTCTTCTGATCAAAGATTACAACCTAAATTTTGTAAGTATCATAGAGCCTCAATATTATTCTTTGCAAAATTTTATTTGATTGTATCCAAATAATACCCTTTCTCAAGTTATTTTGAAAAGCTGACTAGAAGCAGGACATATGTGGAATGTTTCTTTTTTCTTTTTCTTTTTTATTACATATGAATGACTTACTTTCCTTGGATAAAGTCTAGAATCTAATACAAGCTTGCTATTGCAAAAAGCCAAAAGATCAAACATTTAACTAAAACTAAAAACTACTTGACCTGATCTTGCACTTTGCAAGCTAAATTGTTTAGAACTCTGGCAGATGATTATTCTTTCCATACAAGACCAATATCCATTTTAAGTTACAGAAACGAAATTTATCTCTTTTTCTTCTCACCAAAAAAATATGCAGTGTAAATGTTGATTAAACGATTTTTTCCCCCCATTACTGCAGCTGGTTATAAATATGCACTCAATCAATGCTGTTTTCCTGCTTGGTGAGACGGCTTTGAATTGCTTGGTAAGTTGTTGTAATTATCTCAAATTTTTTCTCTTTGTTCAGCTCTTTTCATGAACATTCATCTTATTATGATTTTTTTTTTCAGAGGTTTTCTTGGTTTCGAATTGGATATTTCTGCCTATGGACAGTCGTTTATGTGATTTTTCAGTGGATACTACATGCTTGTGTCAAACTTTGGTAAGACCATTATCTGAAGTCTTTATCATTAAAAAACCATCATATTTTGAATATATTTTAGGTAACTTTTTTCTTTTTCTTTTTTGAAAAACAGGTGGCCATATCCATTTCTTGACTTGTCATCTCCGTATGCTCCACTATGGTATGTAGTCTTAATCATTCACCTCCTATTGTTCAGAAAGAAATTCTGCTTTATGTTTCCTTTAACCAGAAAGTTTGTATAAAACATTTTGTACACACATAATTGTTGCTTTTTGAATCCATTCAATCTTTACAATTTTCCATGTCTCAAAGCCAATCTGTCAGAAGTTGTAAATGTTAGGTCAAACAGGTGGCTCGTCAGCATTGTGATCGAAATTCTTTTAGTAGCCCTGATCTATAGTTATAAACTTATAATGCTTTTTTTCCTCTATTACATGATGCATTCATTATTTGCAATTTGCGAATTACAAATCCAAATTTCTCAATCAGAAAAATTTCTTCTCTATCACAGTACATGTTTCCTTCCTATTTCAATCCATGCACTTGTCCAAACTCCGCAATTAACTAGTACTTGGATAATTTATCTAAGCAGTAAAATTATTTTGTCAATATATTATTGTTTATACGTATTTAAGCAAATTGGCTAACCCCCTTTTTTTTAATTTGAAGGTACTTATCGGTGGCACTAATGCATATCCCATGCTATGGCATCTTTGTTCTGATTATGAAGCTGAAACACTTGGTACTATCAACGAAGTTCCCCCAGTCCTATCAGTGCTTGAGATAACTTGCTCGGAAAGACAACCTGAAGCAAAACCAGATTTAAATTACCTATAGAATTTTTAAATTTATTCAATGAAGGAGAACAAAAAAGAGAAAAATGCCAA